>CM064072.1:22446107-23058652 GCA_032594955.1 Panicum miliaceum | reverse complement strand
ATCCAAATCATGAAATCAGTCACAAGAGATGAAAAGTATGAAACAACCTATCAAATATACCTTTCAGCCAAATAAATATGTGTATATGTATATATGCATCAAAAAATTAAACTTGTACAAGCAAACTCTTGTAACTTTCAAAATTGATCACATTTGAACCTGTAAATTTAATGGCACCTCTGTCATAACAGGAGCAACAAAAGTCTAGTTGAACTCAAAGGCTAATAGTGCAAAAATTCACATGAAATGACTTGCCATCTAAATACCTGTTTTGGAATTTCAAAATAACTTTTTATACTTTGCTCAACTGAACTTAGTGATAACAGAGAAAATGTTTGTCTTGAAAAGCTGAACATTTTTTGTATTCAAATATTTTTGTTTTGACCTTGGGAAGAGTGAGTTTTAGGTTCGCTTTCCACCCAGACCCCTGCTG
Source organism: Panicum miliaceum (assembly GCA_032594955.1). Taxonomy (NCBI): domain Eukaryota; kingdom Viridiplantae; phylum Streptophyta; class Magnoliopsida; order Poales; family Poaceae; genus Panicum; species Panicum miliaceum. Next base: position 23,058,219 of record CM064072.1, on the reverse strand, counting down.
TTTTGTTTTTCACACATCAGTCCCATCATCTTCTCCCTCCTCTCTCCTCCCCTGCCCTGTCCCATCGCCGGTATGCCAGCTGGCCGGTGCTCCACAGTGCAGCTGAGGCCACCCGGCCATGTGGGCCTGCCAGCGCATTGGAAATCTTCCGAAGCCCCACCACGGCGAGCCCTCGCCGGCGCCAGCTAGGCCATGCGCCTTCGGTTTTGCCCCCTGTCTCACCTTCCCCTGAGGCACGAACCAAGGTTACCATTCCCCCTCCCACGCTTATAAAAGCCAACCCAAGGCCCTGTGTTCGTCACCCCCAACATCCAACTCCGACGAGCAGTTCCACGTGCGTGGATGCACCACTCCGCCCCCACATTGCCCAAAACAACCCTTCCACCACTTCTCCACCTCACCCCAAAGTTGCATAGCCGTTCCCCGCGCCATCTTCCTCACTGGACCGTCGCCCCCACCATCCGCACCCGCCGCCGGCTCTGTGCCACCGTCGGCAAGCCGCCTCGGTCCACCCCTTCCTCACCTAAGGCCTCAAACAGGTGCGGTTTATTCCTCTCTTGCCTCTCCCACCTTCACCCCTCACCACCGGCCACCCTAGTCGCCGGATTTTGGCCGGCAGTAGCCGTTCCCCTGTACTAAGGACCCATCTGCGTCGATTTCAATCTTTCTGAGAAGTTTTCTGTAAATCACAGGGACCCATCTGTAAACCAAGAACAACAACTTTAAAACCCAATCTATTAACTTCAGAAAAATCCTAAGAATGTAAGCTAAGATGTTCTAGAATCTTCAAGTTAAGATCTACAACTTTGTAAAAGACCTTGAACTGTTCCACATATTTTTAGCCGTGGATTTAAATCAAGTTTAATTGGCTTTTAATTGTTCGAAGAGTTTTAGGAAAGTTCTGCTCATAAAACTTGGATGGTAGCTTTAGTGCTAAGGGTAAAGCCTTCCATAAAAATTTCATGCTCTAAATCCAAGCACAACTAGTGATTTCGAGTACTTTTGTTATAAGCTAGATCCCTTTTAAACTAAAATGTTAACCTCTATTTCTTGCATAACAAAAATCTAAAAAAAATTCACTAAGCTACTCATGCGAGTAGGTTTGTTCAGTAAAAAGTGGCACACCAGTTCATACATGGGTTGTTCTATGCAAATAGATCTAGAATCTAACAGTTGCCGTGTAATGAACTTTTCATGATTGACCTGCTGAATAAAAATGGCTAAAGCTTTTATAGTAAGGTTGTACTTAAGTAACAAGCTCTACATAAAAATCTCAACTCAGGAGCTACCTTTACGAATAGTTTTACAATCCAGAAACTATCTCTGCGAGTAGTTCTGGTTAAACAATGTTTTCTGTGGGAAAGAAGCGTTTACAACATGCAAAACCACCCGCTCACTTAATGAAGTCATTTAATCCAGATAAGTGCTCGATAAATGACTGCCCAAGGAAAAGAAAATGAAGTACTCGACTGCTAAACTTAAGTTTTGACTACTTTATAATGCAATCTTGTACCAGTAAAACCACTCATACATGTGCATTCATATAGACTCGACTACTCTCGCCGACGGGATCTACACTCTGGTGCCCGAGTCCGAGAGTGAGCAGCCCGAAGCTCAGTTGAATCTAGCAGCAGTCGACGAAAACCCGGACCAACGTTCGGAGGAACACCCGACTAGTTTTACATAGAAGGCAAGCCCCGGTGCATGGTCCCAGTATTTAAATTATGCAACTATTGTTCCTTTTTACCTGTGCATTTAAGTTCATAGGAGTTGATTGGAACCCTAGCTGCATGATCCTAGGCACCTTTGTAATGACTACTAGAACAGGAAGTCGAGTAGATGCTCTGCTAATAGGTACGGTAAAAGTTGAGTGGTTTCCTGCCACTCGCGAGAACTATAGGAGTTGAATGTTTTACCGCATATTGCAACTATAAGGTCGATGGGAGGGGCTGTGGTAAAGTACTCGTGGTTGAGGCGCCGTCTGAGTAGTGAAAAATGCTAAGGCCGCAGTGTGTGGTAGCAGTGGTTAAGCGTTTGAAAGTACTAATAACATGCCGAGAATATGGTAATTGGTAAGCTTAAGTACTCGATTGAACCGGTGTGTGGACAGGCTCCACCGTCTTGACTCTGTCCCATGGGCCCAATGGTGAGTGCAAGAGGGGTCATGGCCCGGCGTGGTCCGTGGTTCGTGGACCTCTTGTACTCGAGGCCGGTGGCCCTGATCCATAAAACGGGAATAAAGGGGAATAGTTGCACGTGTGACTCTTGGAGTAACCACGTGACGTGGGTTTAGGTTAAGAAATTCGATTCGAATCGTCCGTTTCTCGCGGTAATTGAGACTACTTAATACTCTTGCCACATAGAGTAACAAGATGAACTTTGGATATGATAAAACTTGATGGATGATGAATTGTTTACACCATGTTGGTTAGAGATAGGTGCTCATCTAGACTGGTTAAATGAACTAGAATATTGAAAGCTAAAATATGAAATTAAGGACCTACTCTTTGTTGCTTTTCAGCAAAAAGTAAACCTTAGAACCTTAGAGCCGTGCATGCTTTGCAGTCGGTATTTACATACCACTAGTCGGGTAAGCCTTGCTGAGTATTAGTATACTTAGCCTTGCTTGTGGTAATGTTTTCAGGTGTGTCTGTTGAAGATATGGTAGCCGGTTTACCTTGGCTGAGTGCTTTGCGGACTTTTGTGATAGTGGAGTGGGATCCGTCCCCGGCTAGCAATGACTCTGCCGATGCAAGTTGATCGTGTGGTTCTTTCCGCTGCAGTTAAAACCCTAAATTAAGTTTTATGTTGAACTCCTATTTGAAAAATGCGTTGGACTCGTTAAGGATTATATCTAGTTCGTAAAGCCCGATGGGAATATGTATAGGTGGCAATATGTATTAGGATACCTATGAGAGTTCCTGCAGATACACTAACCGCGAGTACAATAGGTTAAGAATGAAGAGAGCTTGACTAGTTTTTATAGGGAGGGACGTACTAATTAAGCCACTAAATTAACTCCGTAAGGTCAAGTTAATGGCCACTGTGAAGTTGTGAGGACAGAAAGGTCGTGCATGCTTCATATCTTAAATTCAAATAAAGAAATTGAGTTATGGATGAACTGTACAAAAATTCACCCCAAAATAGCTAAATCACTACCCGAAGTTCAACTAGTTCCTGATGTTTTCAGTCCAATCTAAGGATATAGTTATCTTAGGGTCTGATCTAGCTTGTGGTTTGACCAGTAAAGTGGTGCACGAGTACTTTAGGAATCGATACGCCTGGGTCGCACTACTCCAAGTACTATGCCTTTGGATGTAGTCAATAACTTGTTGTTCGATCACTTATTCCTTCTAGGATTTGAAACTAATCAGATAATGTCCGATCGTTCGGTACTCTGACTTATTTGGAATTATAGGCTCGGTGGCCTCTTCAGTTATTTCACGCTTACTGCTCATGGCAAGTATTCGGAGGCTAACTAGTAGTATGGGTTTGGTAACCCCTTCAGAAATTACTTCCGTAACTACTGCCTACATGAGACGAGTAGTCGCAGCTGTTACTGGAATAGGTTTTTCCACAAGTATTACTCGTGTTTTAGCCTCATGGGCTAAGGAAGAACTTGTGGATAACCTCCGAGTGATCCTTTTATATCCAGTGTAACTTATTGTTTGTACTCGTGGCTAGAGCCTCCAAGTCTTACAATCTAGCTTAAATGAGAAAGTAGTCATTTTGGGAACAATAACAACTTATTATGAATAATATGTTGTCTTACAACCTCCAGAAGTTTGGGACCTCCTGGCCATCAGGGTACTGTAGTCGATACGACCCTAGCCATGTAACCTTTGAAACGATGAAAGGCCCTTCCCATCGTGAGTTGAGCTTATGCAGCCCTGTCTCGTCTTGGATGCGACGGAGGACCAAGTCACCGATGCTAAATGACCTCTCTTGTACATTGCGGTTGTGGTAGCGTCTGACTCCTTGTAGGTAACGAGCCGACTGGACAAGAGCGTTGCATCTTGCTTCTTCAACCGAGTCTAGTTCTAGCTGCCCTGCTTCGTCAACTTCGCCTTCTTCACACATCTCTACTCTTGGAGATTTCCACATCATGTCCGCAGGGAGGATTGCTTCTGATCCGTAGATGAGAAAGAAAGGTGTATGCCCTGTGGCTTTGGAAGGTTGAGTCTGTAGCCCCTAGACGACATGTGGAAGCTCGGTGATCCACTTACCACCTTTTTTACTGTTCTCATCATAGAGTGTCTTCTTCAACCGGTCAAGAATCATGCCGTTGGCCCTCTCGAGTTGGCCATTTGCTCTTGGGTGCAAAACTGACACATACTTGACTTCAATGGCTACATTCTCACAAAACTCCCAGAAGTGATGTGCTATGAAATGGGAGCCCAGGTTAGTGACGATGGTGTTGGGGAAGCCGAACCAATGCAAGATGTCACAGATGAAGTCGACTTCTCTATCAGGTGTGAGCTTGGTTATCAGCTTGTACTCGATCCACTTTGTGAACTTGTCGATGACTACCAACACATGAGTGAAACCTCCTGGCGCTGTTGTCAAAGGCCCAATTATATCAAGGCTCCAGCACGCGAATGCCTAGGATGGTAGGGTGGTGATGAGATTATGAGCCGGTACATGTGACTGCTTGCCGAAGAACTGGAAGTTGGGACATCTGCGGACTAGATCTTCTGCATCTAACACTGCTGTGGGCTAGTAGAAGCCTGCTTTGTATGCATTCCCGACTAGTGTTTTTGAAGTGGTGTGTTTGCCACAGGATCCGTCATGGATTTCATGAAGGATGTCATAACCACCCTTGTCTATGACGCACTTCATGAGGACACCTGAGCTTGCTCCGCATTTGTATAACTTTTCATCAACCAAAATGAATCCCATGCTCCACCTCATGATGCAAGCAGCCGCTGCACTCTTTTCGGAGATGCCTACGGGTGGTTTCTGGTCTTGATGATGTTGATACAGGTTTCCCTCCAATCTTGTCCAAGCATCATGACCTCCCAATCTGGTTCATGGGGACGTGGATCAGTGGTGACTTGTGATAGAGTCTTGATGGATGGGTGCTTTATCTCTTGAACAAATATGCCTGCTGGAACCTGAGCGCGGGTGGATCCCAGCTTGGATAGTACGTCTGCTCCAACATTGTTGTCTCGGATCACGTGATGAATCTCCAGCCCTGAGAACATATTTTCCAGCTTCCGTACTTCCATTATGTATGCGTCCATAGCTTCTTTGTTGCAGTCCCACTCCTTATTGACTTGTTGAACAACTAATAAGGAGTAGCTGTAGAGAAGTAATCGCTTGATGCTGAGGGAGATTGCCAGGACGAGCCTGTGTAGAAGTGCATCGTACTTGGCCTCGTTGTTTGACACTTTCCAAAGGATTTGAAGAACATACTTGAGTTGTTCACCCTTTGAAGATATGAAGAGTACTCCAGCACCACCACCTTCGAGCTTGAGGGAGCCGTTGAAGTACATCACCCAATGCTATGGCTTGTTGACTGGAGTCGGAATCTGGTTTTCCTGCCACACTGCCATGAAGTCGACTAGTGCTTGTGACTTGATGGTTTTGTGTGGCTTGAAGTCAATGGAGCGAGCTCCCAGCTCCACTGCCCACTTGGAGATGCGTTTGGTGGCTTCCCGATTGTGGAGAATATCTGCCAATGGGATATCAGTGACAACTCAGATCTAGTACTCATCAAAGTAGTGGCGGAGCTTCCTGGATGTAATGAGTATTGCATAGAGAAGTTTCTGAATCGGCGGGTAACGAACCTTTGATTCGAAGAGTACTTCGCTAACGAAATACACCGGCCTCTGCATGCCAAATGCATGGCCTTCCTCAGAATGCTCTACCATGATGGTTGTGCTGATCACATGAGTAGTCGCAGTGATGTAGAGTAGCAAGTTCTTGCCTGACAGTGATACTGTGAGGATGGGAGGCGACTGTAGGTGATGCTTGAGGTCCTGTAGTACCTGTTCTGCCTCCTCCGTCCACTGAAACTTTTCTTGCCGCTTCTAGAGCTTGAAGAAGGGTAGTCCCCATTCCCCAAGTCGTGAGATGAATCTGTTCAGGGCCGCCATGCACCCTGTGAGCTTCTGGACATCCTTGACTGTGGTCGGAGCCCCCATGTCAATGATGGTAGTGATTTTCTCCAGGTTGGATTCAATTCCTCAGTGACTGATGATGAATCCATGTAGTTTCCTCGACGGTACACCAAAGACGTGTTGGGTCAAGCTTCCGCTGGAACTTTCATAGGCTGTTGAAGGTTTCCTCCAGGTTTGCAATGAAGTCATCGTGGTTTCTGGTCTTTATGACCACGTCATCCGCGTAGGCCTCCATATTGCGGTGTAGCTTGTCGGCGATGCACAGCTAGATCGCCCGCTGGTATGTTGCACCTGCGTTCTTCAACCCGAAGGACATGGTCGTATAAGTGTACTCACCATAGGGGGTGATGAAAGCAGTCTTGATCTGGTGTTCTTCCTTGATGGCAATCTGATGATAGCCTGAGTAGCAATCAAGGAAGCAAAGTAGTACGCAGTCGGCAGTGGAATCAATGACTTGGTCGATGCGTAGTAGCACAAAGGGATCTTTCGGGCAGTGCTTGTTGAGATTGGTATAATCAACACACATCCTCCATTCATTATTGTTCTTCTTTTTTACAAGGACAGGATTATCTAACCACTCTGGATGGAACACCTCTTTGATGCAACCAGCCGCGAGTAGTTTAGCTATCTCTTTTTTGATCACCTCCTTTCGGATTTGTACTCCGGCAAGTCCATCCGGGGTATGCTCAGGTAGTAGATTTGTAGGTGAGGGAGATCCTAGAGCCAAGAACTTGATGGTAACACATAGACGCAAGGGTTTTGACTGGTTCGGGCTGCTAGGAGCGTAACACCCTACGTCCTGTGTTTAGTGTTGTATTGACTGGTTTAGGGTTTCTAGAATGTGCAAGCTAATTGCATTGTTTTTGGTGGGTACCCCCACGACCCCCTTATATAGCCGAGCAGCCGTGGGTTACAAGTTAGGTCAAGATCTACTCAAGTTGTTTACAAGGAATCAGGTTGGTTAAGATACACAATATCAAGGTTATCCAATTCGGCCCTGATCCTGATCCCAAAGGACCCTTCCCGCAGTCCAGCCGAGTGCCTGTCCGTCGGGTCGTTAAGCAGAGTCGTTCATTGAAGAACCGGACCCCACTCGGCATGGAGGTACCTAGGTCTACCTCCATCAAACCCCCGAGCACCGAGTCACTAAATGGGTTCCCATTGATATCATGAAGCTGGTCGGTGCTCATCGTAGTCAAAGCACTGCTCTGGATCATCAAGCTCCTGCGGTGGTCCTGACGTTATTGAACTCCTGCCCAATATCCAGTTTTCAACGGGATGTGCCCCTGGGCGCACCCATTGGGTGTAGCCCCCGATCCTCGGAAGGGCTCGTAGAGGTATTTTGAGGGTCAGTAGAATGGATCTATCTCCCCTTTTCCCGATTGCCTTACTTTCAAGAATTTTCAGCGCCCAACCCCCAAGCGAGGCCACCGGTAGGGTCACGGAGACACGCCGGGTCAATAAGCGGCGCCCAGCCCCCGAGCAGGGTCACTAGCAGAGTCACGGAGACACGATAAGTCAATAAGCAGTGCCCAGCCCCCGAGCAAGTTCACTGGTAGAGTCACGGAGACATGCCGAGTCAATAAGCGGTTCCTAGCCTCCAAGAAGGGTCACTGGTGGAGTCACGGAGACATGCCGGGTCAATAAGTGGCGCCCAGCCCCCGAGAAGGTTCACTGGTGAAGTCTCAAAGACACGCCGAGTCAATAAGTGGTGCCCAGCCCTCGAGCAGGGTCACTAGCGAAGCCACGAAGACACGCCGAGTCAATAAGCGGTACCCAACCCCCAAACAGGGTCACTGGTGGAGTCACGGAGACACGCCGGGTCAATAAGCGGCACCCAGCCCCCGAGCAGGGTCACTGGCGGAGTCATAGAGACACGCTGAGTCATTTATAATTTACTTCCTAAGAAATAATCCGATAAATTAGGAATCAACAGATCCAAAATTTTTTCTAGGAGAAACATCCAGAGCGCCGCTTGATCTCCCTATCGTCAATCGCCTGACGTTGTTTGCCTTTTTTACCGTTGCCTTCCTGTACATAAGCAAGGGCTTTTACCGTTGAGACTAACAGCACCGCCAGGATTTTTACTATTTGCCAGTTCCTTCTAGCGTACGCTCCTCATCTGCCGTTAAGGGCGATTCGAATTTCAAATGCAGAGTCAAATGGGTTATTAGGTTTTGGGCTGATATAAAAGAAACCGACCCAGCCCATCCTTATCCACTCCCTCTTACCTTCCTCTGCTTTCTCCACCGCCGCCGACCCATTTTTGGATCTCGCCGGCGTCCCTCAAAAGATCTCGCCCTCTTCCCTACGCAGCCGCCGCCGCCTTTCTTCCCAATCCACTGGCCTCGCCCAATCTCGAGATGGCCAGTGACTCCTCTGCACCCTCCTCACCGTCGGCCACCGTCTAGGGGGACATGCCACCGCCGCCCAACGAGTAGTAGATGCCCAGCACTCTTACCGAAGCGGAGCTGGAGGACATGGAGGCGCGCGGCCTCCTCCAAGAGAAGGCGATTTCCGGGTGGAAGTGCTGCTATGGCCAGAAGTTCCCCTCGGAGGACCGGACGAAGACGGTCGTCTTCCAGTCCTTCTACGTGAAGGGATTCGGCCTGCCCGCGGGAGCATTTTTTCGCGGGCCTCTCCACTACTATGGGCTGGAGGCGATCCACCTCAAGCCCAACTCCATCATGCAGATTGTGATCTTCATCCATTTATGTGAGGGGTTGTTGGGCATTTCTGCCTATTTCAATCTCTGGCGGGCGCTGTAGCACCTGAGGGCGTATCTGTCGGTGTTTTACTGCCATGCCCACCGAGGGATACCCCCGAGGTGGTGAGTTTGTAGATAGGGTGTCGCCAAGATTAGGAACTCGAAGGTGCAAGGAACATAAAATTTTAGACAGGTTCGGGCCGCTGAGAGCATAATACCCTACGTCCTGTGTAGTTTGTATTGCCTTAGGTGGTGATTGGGTGATCTCCTATTTGGAGGGTGTCCCTATCCGCCCTTATATAGTCTGGGGGGATAGGGTTACATGGAAGTCCTAGTCGGATACAAGCCCAGGAGTCCTACCCGAGTACTTTTTGAGTAGTTTCCTATCGTCTCCGACTAGTTTTACTACTGTATGAGTAGTCTTACTACGCTATGAGTTGTTACAATAGATGTAATGCATGGGCCATGCCCCATCCCTTATCCTAGGAAATGTACGCTATGTGCACAGTCCAATGGGCCCGGGTCTTACAAGCTCCCGAACTCTTCGTAGTCGAGTACTGCAGGCGTCGGAGTACTTCTGAGGGCATCTTTGAGTTCTCCTGAACACCATCTTGAAGGTGTTTTCCGAGTACTTGATTGGCTGCATCGAGGCTGTGAGGTGCTCATGCCCCGAGTAGTTGTCAAGTCTTCTTTTATATGGGGTGCGATTAAATTCGCACTCCATATGGAGTAGCCCCCGAGCCTTAGGTTGACTCGTAGAATTAGGCTGAGGGTCAATTTAATCATGAGTCTTCTGTTCTTATCTTCCAAAAGATTTGAAAAATAAGTCGCTGATGACACGTGTCCCGCAGCCCCCGAGCCTTGAATCCAAATCCTCAAGGTTTGGAATAAAGGATCCAAAAGAATCGTGGCATGCAATATATGACGAGAAGGATTTGATGGTTAAGATGGGCAAATTGGTTCAGAAATCTGAAAACCACTTTTTTCTAGATAACTTCCCTAAAAAAAATGGTTAAACAAATAACTTCACCAAATAGCGCCCTAAATTACTGCTCAAATCAAACCTTTGTTGCTGAGAGCCGTTTCGTCTCCAGCCCCGAACCTGGGAGCTAGATGAATCGCATAGTATATGCCTAGTAGTTGGTGGCACCAACCCCCGAGCCTAGGCATTGGCCAAGTTGCTGCTGAATCTTGAACTGTCGATGAAGCTGACTAGTCGGAGTTCATTCTGACTAGATTTGGAGGTGAGACGAGTAGTCGAAGTAGTCAAACATGCGTAAAACTAGTCGGAAACGAGTAAACGCCTTGCCCTAGGAGTGAGGCCCCTTCAGTAACATGGGATACTAGTCGGAAACTAGTAATCTGTTACTGGAAGTATGGGAGCGAGACCCCTTCAGCAAACTTGCGCATAATACTAGTCATAAACCAGTAAAATGGAGTTGTACTAGAAATATGGGAGCGAGGCCCCTTCAGTAACATGAGACACTAGTCAGAAACTAGTAATCTGTTACTAGAAGTGTGGGAGTGAGGCCCCTTCAGCAAACTTGCACATAATACCAGTCGTAAACCAGTAAAACGGAGTTGTACTGGAAGTATTGACCTCCAGGCGCCGACAGAAGTTGTCTTGGTTGGCTAAGGATAGAAACGTCATAGATGCTTGATATTCCAGGAATTAGGAACCTCTTGGCCATCAAGGTTGTGGCAGAACCACCTGAATTAATCCGGCTCAAGTGCGCTAACCATCACCACAAGGGCAATTAAGGCTAACTCGCACTTCAAACGGAGTAATCCACTGGTCTGTCGGGTAACCTCCTGATACAACCACGGTTTTGCCGATCGAAACCACACATACAAAGTACTCACACGAAGGTGAGCCCAGAGGATACAACATTCCACAAATTTTACAACACAGGGTTCATCATAAATTATTATTACAACTGAGTTCGAGTTTGTAAAACAAGGTACTTCAGAGTTTAAAATAATTGAGTTCTTCAGAGTTCAATGCAATGGAAAATCAATGATAAACTACTCGACAATACAGGATGTCTCGATGAAGCCCGTACAAGACATCACTCGGCATTATCATCATTGGCCAGGGGCGTATCCCATTCCACCGACCAACCAGGAGGAAGGGTACACGGCCAAGTCAAACTAGCGATCATATCCTCGAAAGTCTCACCTGAAAACAAGCCACAAGCAAGGCTGAGTATACTAATACTCAGCAAGGCTTACTCGACTAGTGGAATATACATAGCCAACGCCTAGACATGCAAGGCTTTTGGCTTGAGAGTTTGTTTTGCTGAAAAGCATATACGAAGAGGTCCTTACTTTCAAGTTTTTGCTCCAAGTTCTAGTTTTATTTAACCATTCTAGGTAAGCAACTATCCAATATCATACATGGTGGAAGAATTAATTTGCATCCAACAAGATTAATCATCATCATTGTTCCTCTTCTTACTCTATGTGGTTAAAGGGTCAAGCAGTCCCAATAACCGCGAGAAACAGACGATTCGAATCGAATTTCTTAACCTTGCAAGGGAAACCTAAACATACTTCACGTGGTTACTCCCAGAGTCACACGTGCAACTTTTCCCTTCAATTCCCGCTTCACGGAACAGGCCCACCGCCCTCGACTACACGTCCCCATGGACCTCGGACCCGGCCGGGCCATGGCGGCACATGCACCCGCCATTAGCTAGATGTGAACGAATTCAAGATGGTGGGGAGTATATTCCGGCCTCGGTTTAATCCGGTACTTAAGCTTACCGATTACCATATTCTCGGCATGTGGTTAGTACGTTCAAAGACTTAACCACCACTACCACACACTGCGGCCTTAGCATTTTTCACTAAACAGACGGTGTGGCAGAACCACCTAAATTAATCCGGCTCAAGTGTATTAACCATCACCATTAAGGCAATCTCGGTTAACCTTACACTTCAAACGGAATAATCCACTGGTCTGTCGGGTATAACCTCCCGATACAACCACGGTAATCGGATCGAGCGCCATACATACAAATGCTCACGCGAAGATGAGCCCAGAGAATACCACATTCCAGCAAATATTACGACATTAGCATAAGTAAATATTACAGACCAAGTTTTGAGTTTAGAAACCAAGTACTTCAGTGATCATAACTAATAAGTTCTTCAGAGTTTAAATTGCAGCGGAAGTAAAATAACGAAAGCTACTCGACGATAAAGGATGTCTCGATGAAGCCCGTACGAGACATCATTCGGCATTATCTCCGTTGGACGGGGGCGTATCCCATTCCACCGACCAACCAGGGGGAAGAGTGCAGGGCCAAGTCAAACTAGCAATCTTATCTTCGAAGGTTTCACCTGAAAACAAGCCACAAGCAAGGCTGAGTATACTAATACTCAGCAAGGCTTACCCGACTATTGGGGTATACTTAGCCGACTCCTAGACATGCGAGGCTTTTGGCTTGAGGGGTTTGTTTTGCCAAAAAAGCATGTATAGTAGGTCCTTACTTTCAGATTTTAGCTCCAAGTTCTAGCTTTCTTTAACCATTCTAGGTAAGCAACTATCCAATATCATACATGGTGAAGCATTAAATTTTCATCCAACAAGTTTATTCATCATCATTGTTCCTCTTCTTACTCTGTGGGTAAAAGTGGTTAAGCAGTCTCAATAGCCGTGAGAAACGGACGATTCGAATCGAATTTCTTAACCTTGCAAGGGAAACCTAAACACACGTCATGTGGTTACTCCCTAGAGTCACACGTGCAACTTTTCCCTTCAATTCCCGCTTCACGGAACAGGCCCACCGCCCTCGACTACACCTCCCCACAGACCACGGTACGTCGGGCTGTGGCGGCCGATGCACCCGCCATTAGCTAGATGTGAACGAATTCAAGACAGTGGGGAGTATATTCCGGCCTCGGTTCAATCCAGTACTAAGCTTACCGATTACCATATTCTCGGTATGTGGTTAGTACGTTCAAAGACTTAACCATCACTTACCACACACTGCGGCCTTAGCATTTTTCACTAGACAGACGGGCCTCAATCATCAATATAAACATCGTACCATAGCCCGTCCGTCGTCCTTATGATTGCAGCGTGTAGTAAACAATCAACTCCTAATTTCTCGCAAGTGACAGGAAATCACTCGACTTTTACCGAGTCCTATTAGCATAGCATTCTATCGAACCTTGCATCTAGTGTTCAGAGCATGGGTACCTAGGATCATGCAACTAAGTTTTCATTCAACTCCTATAAACTTAATGCACAAGTAAAAGTAGAGTAATAAGTTGCATAAGTTTAGAAAATAGGGTTCATGCTCCGGGGCTTGCCTTCTTGCGGTAAGTTAGTCCGGGGCTCTTCCGAACTTGGGCTCGGGTCTTCGGCAACTTCAGTTAGATTCACTTGAGCTTCACGCTGCTCACTCTCGGACGCGGGCACCAACTCGTACGTTCCGTCGGCGAGAGTCGTCGTTTCTACATGAATGCACAAGTTTAAGTAGTGGTGATGGTAAACGATATTATTTTCATCACGATAAAGTTGCAGTTCATAAGATATAAGTTTTGCTGTGAAGTTATTTACTTTAACATTTTCTGGGCAATCGTTAATAGAGTTCGTCTTAATCTATTTAACTTTATTAAAGAAGAAGGGGTTGTGTTATATTGAAAACTTAGTTTCTTTTTAAACACAAACATGAGTTGAACACAACTACTAATCTAGTTAGCTTCTGGTAATAAAATTTTTATTCAAAGTACCTTATGCAGAGATAAGATCACTGTAAAAATTTCAGACATTTTTGTGTAGCATGTTAAGTATGAAAAATGTAATACACCGCCACTGCTAGGATCTAGTTATTTTTATACAGAACAACCCATGCAAGTATTGATGCTACAAATTTTACAGGGTGTTGCTATAACCATATTTGTGTTACTGTAAATTTTTCAGATTTTATTGTACATGATTCAGAGCATAATAAATGGGACAAGCTACACTCATGTTATTAAAGATTATTTTCTACAGGATGTTATACAGGGTTTCTATGTATGAAACTTTTTGTACAGCTTGAGCTACTCTATTGTGTTTCATAGTAAAAAGATGAACATTTTCTAAGTGCTTTACTAATTATTTTGAATTAGTGAAGTTTTCCTACCACAAATTCATATGAACAGGTTACATATAGTAAAAATGTTTCTAAATTTTTCTATGGCCTCTAGGTGTTACTACAACAACACAGAAAAAGTTTCATGTCATTAATCATCACAGAACAGCAGGAAAAATTAGTTCTAATCACTTTATGGCATATAACAAGGTTGGACAAAAGGTGTATCTAGAGATGTCTTTTGGTCCTGATCTTTTTACACAGCCCTAAATATTAAGCAAGTAACTCACTGCCCAAAAATTAGGGTCAGCAATGATCTACAACAGTGGGTACAAAAGAAGTCCATTAAACCTTCCATTTAATCTAGAGCAAAATATATTGAGAATCTGAGAAACTTTATGTAACAAAAGTTGTAGAGTTTCTTCTAAGGATTCCAGAACAGTTGAGTTTGCATTTTTCTGAATTTTCTACGATTTTATACGAATTTTACAAGTTCACTGATTTGGTTAAAACTTTCTTTACAGAGGGGTCCCTGAAAACTATCAGAAAACCCCCTGGGAAGATTTGGGCGTTTGCAATGTAGTCCCTGGTCGCAAATCACGGCGGGGAGCATCCTGTCCGGCCGAATTCCGGCGAGCTGGGTCGCCGGCGGCGAGGGCAAGGTGGGGGAGGAGCAAGAGGAGGTTGGGGGCTACCTTTGGGTGGTCACGGTTGGGGCGGAGGCGGCCTGAGCAGGGCGGCCCACGGTTACCAGGGGGGCGGCGGCGGGTGGAGCTCTGCTCCGGCGAGCTCCGGCGAGCTCGGCGGCGGGGCTTGGGCTGGGAAGCTTCGCGCGGAGGTAGGAGAGCGATTTTGGGGCCTAGCTCGGGTCGAGGAGGGGCGGAGGAGGGAGTTCCACGGCGGCGGCGTGGGGCGGAGCTCGGCTCTGCTCTGCGGGGAAGAAGGAGGAACAGGGAGAGGAGGGAGGGGCGCTGCGCCGGGCTTTATAGCCGGTGGAGCTCGTGGGGGTGGGCGTGGCACGGCCGGGGCGTGGGGTGGAGGGACCGGCGAGGCTGGGCGCCATTGGGGGCGGCCGGCGGTGACCAGTGGCCAGAGGCGCGTCGTGCGCGTGGCGTGCGTGCGCTGGGCGCGTCCGGGGCGCGACATCGCGTGTAGGCGACGCTGGCGGGCGGTTGGGGAGCTCGGGCGGCGCGACGGAGCACTGGTGGAGGGGGGCGGCGGCCAGCGACTGGGCAGCACGGGGCGGTGCCGCAGGGAGCAGCGGTTGGGCAGAGGCGAGGCGTGCGGGAGGGAGAAGAAAAGGCGCGGCCGCGGTTGGGCGAGCGGGGGCGGGCAGCAGGTAGGGCGTCGGGGTTGGCTCGGCGTCTGGTGCCGCGCAGGCGTCGGGGGACAGGTGGCCGGCGGCGGTCGGGCGAGCGCGCGGCGCAGCAGAGGAGGGAGGGGTGAGCGAGGGACCGAAGTGCAAAAATTCGAAAAACTTCAGGGGGCTGCGTGCAAACAGGGCGTTTTCTCCTCTTTCTGATTTGAATTTCAAAAACTTTTGAACACGAAAGTTGCTCAAAATAAAAAGTTCTACAACTTTGGTTTCAGGCAAAATTTCATTTGGCTTATGGTTTGAAAGTTAAATTTAAAAGTTCAAAAGTAACCAAATGTGCTCAAATTAACTTTGAATTCCAACTGAACTCGTTCTAATTCTTTCCACCCTTTTATTAGTTGGTTTAAGCATAGGGTTAGGCTAATGATACTGATTTTAGAAATGAAATTTTTACCAGGGTTGTCACAGCCTTCCCCCCTTAACAAGAATCTCGCCCCGAGATTCGGTAATTCTTAGTGTGGGCGTGGGTGCACATACCAGTGGTTGAGATAAGAAACCCAGGGAAATGTTGGTTCAGGTAGCTCTCCGTTTCCCAGGTGGCTTCTTCTTCCGTGTGGTGATTCCATTGTATTTTATACATTCTAATCGCTTTCCTCCTGGTCTCTCTTTCTTTTTGATCTAAAATCTTAACTGGGTGTTCGACATACGAGAGGTCGGGTTCCAACGATATTTCTTGTTGTTCCACAATCTCGGTAGGGACTCGAATACACTTCTTAAGTTGAGATACGTGGAAGACATCATGGGTGGCCATGAGTTGAGGGGGCAGTCGTAATTTGTAGGCTACGGGTCCGCGGCTCTCCATGATTTCATAAGGACCAATATAACGGGGAGCTAGTTTGCCTTTGATTCCAAATCTTCGCACTCCTTTGGTTGGTGAAACTCGAAGATAGACATGATCGCCAACTTCGAACTTTAGGGGCTTTCTCCTTTTGTCAGAATAGCTCTTTTGTCGGGCTTGTGCGGCTTTAAGATTTGCTTGTATTACTTTTACTTTCTCCTCTGCCTCGATTACCAGGTCGGGTCCAATTATTTTACGTTCTCCGGTTTGTGACCAGCTCAAAGGAGTTCGACACCTTCATCCGTACAGGGCCTCAAATGGTGCCATTTTCAAACTCGTTTGATAGCTGTTGTTGTACGAGAACTCTGCCAGGGGTAGGCATTTGTCCCAATTCTTGTCATAATGAATGACACAAGCTCTCAGCATGTCCTCAAGAATTTGGTTTACTCTTTCCGTTTGTCCATCGGTCTGAGGATGGTATGCTGAGCTGCGAATCAGCTTAGTGCCAAGAGACGTTTGCAGTTGTTCCCAAAAGCGTGCTACAAACTGAGGACCACGATCGGAGATAATTGTCTTAGGTATTCCATGCAGGCAAACAATACGATCGAGGTAAATCTCGGCATATTTCTTGGCGGTATAGGTGGTGTGTACCGGAAGAAAATGTGCCGTCTTTGTGAGTCTATCAACGATAACCCATATGGAATCTTGTTTCTGGGAAGTGTTTGGTAGTCCAACGATGAAGTCCATACTTATGTCTTCCCATTTCCAGGATGGTATAGGTAACGGTTGTAGTGTACCGGCTACCTTCAAGTGGCTAGCTTTTACTCTCTGGCACGTGTCACATTCTGAGACATACGTAGCAATTTCTCTTTTCATTCTAGTCCACCAGAAGTTTTGCCTTAGGTCTTGATACATTTTGCTACTGCCGGGGTGGATAGAGAATTTGGAAAGGTGTGCCTCATCAAGAATTTTCTTGCGGAGTTCACGATTCTTCGGAACGACTATACGACTTTCGAACCATAGAACTCCCTTATGGTCCTGGCGGAAACATTTATACTTCTCCTCACCTAGAGAGAGTTTTTGCTTGATGATCTTAATCCCTTCATCCTGTAGTTGTGCCGTGACGATTTGGTCGTGAAGAGTGGGCTCAACTGAGATGTGATTTAGGGTGCCTTGGGAAACCATTTCCAAGTTAAGCTTCCTCATGTCTGCACATAATGTCTCATGGTAGAACTCCATGGATAAGCAATGGCAATGGGACTTGCGGCTTAGTGCATCGGCGACTACGTTAGCCTTGCCGGGGTGATAGTGCACTTCAAGGTCATAATCCTTGATTAGTTCTAGCCATCTCCGTTGTCTCATATTCAGATCGGCTTGTGTGAAGATATACTTGAGACTCTTATGATCCGTGTAGATATTGCACTGCGTACCCATGAGATAGTGCCTCCATATCTTCAGCGCGTGAATGACGGCTGCAAGCTCAAGATCATGAGTGGGATAATTCTGTTTGTGGGGCCGAAGGGCTCGTGAGGCATATGCAATCACTCGATTCTCTTGCATAAGCACACATCCTAGACCAGTACCTGATGCGTCACAATACACATCGAATGACTTGGTATTATCGGGTTGAGCTAACACAGGTGCAGTAGTCAGATGCTTTCTGAGAGTGTGGAAAGCTTCTTCACATTTCTCATCCCATACAAACTTTACTTCCTTCTTTAACAGTTCAGTCATGGGCTTAGCAATTCGGGAGAAATCCGGGATGAAGCGACGGTAGTAACCGGCTAAGCCGAGAAAACTGCGAATCTGATGAACAGAGGTAGGGGGTTTCCAATCCATCACCTCTTGTACCTTGCTGGGGTCAACAGCTATGCCTTTGCTGGAGATCGTGTGACCTAAGAACTTTACAGTATCCAACCAGAATTCACACTTAGAAAACTTAGCATAAAGCTGATGGTCTCTGAGTCGCTGAAGAACAATGCGAAGGTGCTTGGCATGCTCTTCCTCATCCTTGGAAGAGATAAGGATGTCGTCGATGAACACTACGACGAATTTGTGAAGTTCGGGCATGAATACCGAATTCATGAGATACATGAAGTAGGCAGGGGCATTGGTGAGTCCAAAGGACATGACCAAAAACTCATATAGTCCATATCGTGTGGAGAAGGCAGTCTTAGGAATATCGCACGGGCGAATCTTGATTTGATGGTATCCCGAACGAAGATCGATCTTTGAGAAGACTCTGGCTCCAGCTAATTGATCGAAGAGTACATCGATGCGAGGAAGGGGGTATTTATTTTTAACAGTTACCGCATTGAGAGGTCGGTAGTCCACACATAATCTTAAACTGTCATCCTTCTTCTTTACGAATAGAGCTGGACATCCCCAAGGTGACGCGCTAGGGCGAATGAAACCTTTGTCCAGTAGTTCTTGGAGTTGAATTTTCAGCTCTGCCAATTCTTTAGGGGGCATCCTATATGGTCTCTTGGATATAGGTGCAGTGCCTGGCTGTAGTTCAATAACGAACTCAACATCCCTATCCGGGGGCATTCCGGGTAAGTCATCCGGAAAGACATCGGCATACTCGCATACCACTGGAATATTCTCTAGGTTGGTCCCTTCCATCACGAAAGCGCAAGAATTTGTGCACTCCCGTAAGGGTAGGTAAAGGGTAGTGGCTCCGTGACTAGGTGAATTTATCTCAACGGCTCGGGAAGAAAGGTCCAGTGTGACTCCATGCCTAGTCATCCAGTTCATTCCCAAAATAATATCCATGCCGTCAAGGGGTAAAAGAACCAGGTCTGTGTTGATGACTCTACTTCCCAACTTTATCGGTACCAGCCTTATTATTTGGTTGGAAGCAATTTTTCCACCCGGTGTTGATATCATATACGACCCTTTGGTGTGGCAAACATTCAAGCCTACTTTTGCACCAAACTTTGCACTAATGAAACTATGTGATGCACCAGAATCAAACAATATGACTGCAGGCTTGTTATGGATGGAGAATGTACCCGTCATCACTGGTGCTCCTTCAGGAAGTTCTGCAAGGGTAGTGAAGTTGATCCGTCCTTGTTTGACCTGGAGGGTCTGCTTCTTGCCTTTGTTCTCATTGTTCTGGTTAGAGTCCTGGCCCTGATTTGGCAGCCTGGGTTGAGGGCATTCACGAGTGAAATGACCGGAACTCCCGCATTTGAAACAACAATTCGCGGGGTTGGGTCGAAGAGGCTGTTGCAGAGTGGGCCTCGGACCATTCTGTGGGGGCATCGAGGGTCGTACCATGCCTGGCTGCTGCGGGGGCCTGATAATCCAACGCCCTGGCTGAGGAGCCTTCGGTGGAGCGGTAGGCGCAGCATTTCGCACCAAGCGATACCTCGGTGGCTGAGCACCCGAGGGTCCAGCTAGCGCCTTTCTCTTCTTTTCAGCACGATGAGCCTCAATACAGTCCTCTTGAGTGATGGCCATGTTGACTAGCTCATTATATGTATCGGCTTTGACAAGATTCAATCGTTCCTTGAGTTTAGTACTCAGACCTCTACGGAAACGATCACGCTTCTTGGCATCCGTGTCTACGGAAACTCATTTAGCTTTCTTTCTATGAGACCTTCGGGAATATGGTGCGCCCGGAACGCAGTCTTGAATTCATCCCAGGTGACAATGTGATCAGCGGGGAGCATAGCAAAATAGTGGTCCCACCATAGACGAGCTGTACCGCGAAGCTGTTGCGCGGCAAAGCGAGCTTTGTTGGCCTCCGAGCATGGGGCCACAAGTAGTGTGAACTTGGATTCGATGGTGCGAATCCAAGCGTCAGCGTCCAAGGGTTCCTCTGTCTTATGGAACAAGGGAGGCTGGGTCCCTAGGAAATCCGTGTATCCTGCAGCTTGGGGTTGGGGAGCATTGTGCCCACCCCGCTGCTGGTGCTGTCCTTGCACGAGCTGGCGGAGCAACTCGGTTTGAGCGGCCATTACTTCCACTAAACCAGGTGGTGGCTGTGGCTGTGGTGGTGATCCACTTGCGCTAGCACCAAAACCATCCGGGTTACCACGGGTTGCTCCAACCATCTAAAAAGGCGAAGGTTCTTCATTAGCAACGTGATCCATGTTGCTTCCATGACTCAAAAAGATCTAACGCGGAATAGTAGACTTCCAAAAGGTCCTGGATGGAATCACGGGCATAAAACTGTCTGCCATAAGAATCTTATATCTCCTGGTAGGTTCATCCAAAGTTCCTCATATTTTGGCAGTGGATAGGGAATTTAGGGATGTACAACTTTGATATTGAGCCAGGATGCTAAATCGATGGATAAGATGGTCAAACGATTCACTCTTTGCTTCGCTGTTTTGGCTGTTTTTCAGCAGAACGAGTTATAGTATCTGGCCTATAACTTCAACAGTTCTGGTCCAAAAATTCTCAACTTTTACCAGAGCATTCCTAAGGTATTTGTGCACCACTTTTCTAGTCAACACTTTGGCTGGATTAGGCTCTAAGATGGCTGTTTCCTTTAGGTCTCACTTCTCTGTCTACCCAGAAATTTTCAGTGAACAGGGGGCCAATATTTCGTGCACCAGGGAAAATCTACCCAGCCAAAATTTACCAAATTTTAACAGCAGCTACTGGGGTAAATTTGGAACAAGTTTTGTGTTGTACCTTTTTGCAGAAAACTGTAGGAAGGGGGCCTAAAAATTTATGAGGCAGAAGGGCTTATTCTGGACAGAATTCTGACATTCCGTGGTTTCTGTTATTTCTTACTATCCATGAGTTCAGAATTTTTGATTTTTGAACAGGGGATAGAACACGAAATTTTGAACAATTCTTTCCACATGAATTTTACCAGAAAAGGTCATTTTCTTGGGTCAATAAATCTTTCTTTTTGGTCATGGCAGATTTGTGACAGATTCGCTAGATAGTCCTTATGTAAACCACGCTTAGATACGCAAGAACCTTACCACTCTCATACAACGCATTTTCAATTTCAGATATATATGGTCATGATGCATGCACGTCCTATTCGTCCTCACAAAGAAAAATAATTGCCAAATACTTTTGGTCTTACGAAGAGAGTTTCGGTGGCATACACAATACGGCTCTCGCTATAATAGCTAGTCGCGTCTTTCTAATCGTTCCTTAACTTATCATAATCGCGGTTAGTGTACCTGCAGAAGATTGACAAGGCATATATATTTCATGAACCTTTCATGCCAGCACTCATGAAAGCGTCCGCATTCATTACCGTTTACTTATAGAAACGATATCTGTACAATTTCCGCCGTACAGATGACGTTAACATACGCTATCGAGATAGCGTATTCACGGGGGTACCGTCATGAGACGGGGGTATGAACAGCGATCGCCATACCCTGCGCCGAACCTTCTACTCCCAATATGTTCAACTAACCGTTGGCATATTGGCAGCACCTCAAGTAAGCCACTGCTTGAGGGCAGCGTTCGGTTCGCATCACCGACAGGAAGGCCAAGCTCTCTCAGTTGGCTGAGGATCCTTACCTTCTTACCTTAGCGACGAGTGCGTCGTTACAGAATTTAAGGTCGGTTGTACATGAAAGTAAGTTTTGACAGAAGGTAATGTGCTGGAAGTCAGTTGATAATATATATAGAAGTTAGATAGCCACCTAGTAACTTTCCCATAATCCCTTAGGGCTTTACGAACTAGGCACCATCCTTAACGTACCAACGCATTTCGCAACACATCCTTCTAGTCAAGTTTTATGAAAATAAGTTTTTTTTTTTAAGGCTTGTCGCATTCTCTGGCGTATGTATTTCGGCTCTGGCGTCCGCTGTTGCCAGCTGTGGCACCAGCTACGGCTCTGATACCAGCTGTGGCAGAACCACCTAAATTAATCCGGCTCAAGTGTATTAACCATCACCATTAAGGCAATCTCGGTTAACCTTACACTTCAAACGGAATAATCCACTGGTCTGTCGGGTATAACCTCCCGATACAACCACGGTAATCGGATCGAGCGCCATACATACAAATGCTCACGCGAAGATGAGCCCAGAGAATACCACATTCCAGCAAATATTACGACATTAGCATAAGTAAATATTACAGACCAAGTTTTGAGTTTAGAAACCAAGTACTTCAGTGATCATAACTAATAAGTTCTTCAGAGTTTAAATTGCAGCGGAAGTAAAATAACGAAAGCTACTCGACGATAAAGGATGTCTCGATGAAGCCCGTACGAGACATCATTCGGCATTATCTCCGTTGGACGGGGGTGTATCCCATTCCACCGACCAACCAGGGGCAAGAGTGCAGGGCCAAGTCAAACTAGCAATCTTATCTTCGAAGGTTTCACCTGAAAACAAGCCACAAGCAAGGCTGAGTATACTAATACTCAGCAAGGCTTACCCGACTATTGGGGTATACTTAGCCGACTCCTAGACATGCGAGGCTTTTGGCTTGAGGGGTTTGTTTTGCCAAAAAAGCATGTATAGTAGGTCCTTACTTTCAGATTTTAGCTCCAAGTTCTAGCTTTCTTTAACCATTCTAGGTAAGCAACTATCCAATATCATACATGGTGAAGCATTAAATTTTCATCCAACAAGTTTATTCATCATCATTGTTCCTCTTCTTACTCTGTGGGTAAAAGTGGTTAAGCAGTCTCAATAGCCGTGAGAAACGGACGATTCGAATCGAATTTCTTAACCTTGCAAGGGAAACCTAAACACACGTCACGTGGTTACTCCCTAGAGTCACACGTGCAACTTTTCCCTTCAATTCCCGCTTCACGGAACAGGCCCACCGCCCTCGACTACACCTCCCCACAGACCACGGTACGTCGGGCTGTGGCGGCCGATGCACCCGCCATTAGCTAGATGTGAACGAATTCAAGACAGTGGGGAGTATATTCCGGCCTCGGTTCAATCCAGTACTAAGCTTACCGATTACCATATTCTCGGTATGTGGTTAGTACGTTCAAAGACTTAACCATCACTTACCACACACTGCGGCCTTAGCATTTTTCACTAGACAGACGGGCCTCAATCATCAATATAAACATCGTACCATAGCCCGTCCGTCGTCCTTATGATTGCAGCGTGTAGTAAACAATCAACTCCTAATTTCTCGCAAGTGATAGGAAATCACTCGACTTTTACCGAGTCCTATTAGCATAGCATTCTATCGAACCTTGCATCTAGTGTTCAGAGCATGGGTACCTAGGATCATGCAACTAAGTTTTCATTCAACTCCTATAAACTTAATGCACAAGTAAAAGTAGAGTAATAAGTTGCATAAGTTTAGAAAATAGGGTTCATGCTCCGGGGCTTGCCTTCTTGCGGTAAGTTAGTCCGGGGCTCTTCCGAACTTGGGCTCGGGTCTTCGGCAACTTCAGTTAGATTCACTTGAGCTTCACGCTGCTCACTCTCGGACGCGGGCACCAACTCGTACGTTCCGTCGGCGAGAGTCGTCGTTTCTACATGAATGCACAAGTTTAAGTAGTGGTGATGGTAAACGATATTATTTTCATCACGATAAAGTTGCAGTTCATAAGATATAAGTTTTGCTGTGAAGTTATTTACTTTAACATTTTCTGGGCAATCGTTAATAGAGTTCGTCTTAATCTATTTAACTTTATTAAAGAAGAAGGGGTTGTGTTATATTGAAAACTTAGTTTCTTTTTAAACACAAACATGAGTTGAACACAACTACTAATCTAGTTAGCTTCTGGTAATAAAATTTTTATTCAAAGTACCTTATGCAGAGATAAGATCACTGTAAAAATTTCAGACATTTTTGTGTAGCATGTTAAGTATGAAAAATGTAATACACCGCCACTGCTAGGATCTAGTTATTTTTATACAGAACAACCCATGCAAGTATTGATGCTACAAATTTTACAGGGTGTTGCTATAACCATATTTGTGTTACTGTAAATTTTTCAGATTTTATTGTACATGATTCAGAGCATAATAAATGGGACAAGCTACACTCATGTTATTAAAGATTATTTTCTACAGGATGTTATACAGGGTTTCTATGTATGAAACTTTTTGTACAGCTTGAGCTACTCTATTGTGTTTCATAGTAAAAAGATGAACATTTTCTAAGTGCTTTACTAATTATTTTGAATTAGTGAAGTTTTCCTACCACAAATTCATATGAACAGGTTACATATAGTAAAAATGTTTCTAAATTTTTCTATGGCCTCTAGGTGTTACTACAACAACACAGAAAAAGTTTCATGTCATTAATCATCACAGAACAGCAGGAAAAATTAGTTCTAATCACTTTATGGCATATAACAAGGTTGGACAAAAGGTGTATCTAGAGATGTCTTTTGGTCCTGATCTTTTTACACAGCCCTAAATATTAAGCAAGTAACTCACTGCCCAAAAATTAGGGTCAGCAATGATCTACAACAGTGGGTACAAAAGAAGTCCATTAAACCTTCCATTTAATCTAGAGCAAAATATATTGAGAATCTGAGAAACTTTATGTAACAAAAGTTGTAGAGTTTCTTCTAAGGATTCCAGAACAGTTGAGTTTGCATTTTTCTGAATTTTCTACGATTTTATACGAATTTTACAAGTTCACTGATTTGGTTAAAACTTTCTTTACAGAGGGGTCCCTGAAAACTATCAGAAAACCCCCTGGGAAGATTTGGGCGTTTGCAATGTAGTCCCTGGTCGCAAATCACGGCGGGGAGCATCCTGTCCGGCCGAATTCCGGCGAGCTGGGTCGCCGGCGGCGAGGGCAAGGTGGGGGAGGAGCAAGAGGAGGTTGGGGGCTACCTTTGGGTGGTCACGGTTGGGGCGGAGGCGGCCTGAGCAGGGCGGCCCACGGTTACCAGGGGGGCGGCGGCGGGTGGAGCTCTGCTCCGGCGAGCTCCGGCGAGCTCGGCGGCGGGGCTTGGGCTGGGAAGCTTCGCGCGGAGGTAGGAGAGCGATTTTGGGGCCTAGCTCGGGTCGAGGAGGGGCGGAGGAGGGAGTTCCACGGCGGCGGCGTGGGGCGGAGCTCGGCTCTGCTCTGCGGGGAAGAAGGAGGAACAGGGAGAGGAGGGAGGGGCGCTGCGCCGGGCTTTATAGCCGGTGGAGCTCGTGGGGGTGGGCGTGGCACGGCCGGGGCGTGGGGTGGAGGGACCGGCGAGGCTGGGCGCCATTGGGGGCGGCCGGCGGTGACCAGTGGCCAGAGGCGCGTCGTGCGCGTGGCGTGCGTGCGCTGGGCGCGTCCGGGGCGCGACATCGCGTGTAGGCGACGCTGGCGGGCGGTTGGGGAGCTCGGGCGGCGCGACGGAGCACTGGTGGAGGGGGGCGGCGGCCAGCGACTGGGCAGCACGGGGCGGTGCCGCAGGGAGCAGCGGTTGGGCAGAGGCGAGGCGTGCGGGAGGGAGAAGAAAAGGCGCGGCCGCGGTTGGGCGAGCGGGGGCGGGCAGCAGGTAGGGCGTCGGGGTTGGCTCGGCGTCTGGTGCCGCGCAGGCGTCGGGGGACAGGTGGCCGGCGGCGGTCGGGCGAGCGCGCGGCGCAGCAGAGGAGGGAGGGGTGAGCGAGGGACCGAAGTGCAAAAATTCGAAAAACTTCAGGGGGCTGCGTGCAAACAGGGCGTTTTCTCCTCTTTCTGATTTGAATTTCAAAAACTTTTGAACACGAAAGTTGCTCAAAATAAAAAGTTCTACAACTTTGGTTTCAGGCAAAATTTCATTTGGCTTATGGTTTGAAAGTTAAATTTAAAAGTTCAAAAGTAACCAAATGTGCTCAAATTAACTTTGAATTCCAACTGAACTCGTTCTAATTTTTTCCACCCTTTTATTAGTTGGTTTAAGCATAGGGTTAGGCTAATGATACTGATTTTAGAAATGAAATTTTTACCAGGGTTGTCACAGACGGGGCCTTAATCATCAACATAAACATCGTACCATAGCCCCATCCGTCGACCTTATGATTGCAGCATGTAGTAAACATTCAACTCCTATATTCTCGCGAGTGACTGGAAATCACTCGACTTTTACCGAGTCCTATTAGCATAGCATTCTATCGAACCTTACATCTAGTGTTCAGAGCATGGGTACCTAGGATCATGCAACTAAGTTTTTATTCAACTCCTATAAACTTAATGCACAAGTAAAATAAAGTAATAAGTTGCATAAGTTTAGAAAAATAGGGTTCATGCTCCGGGGCTTGCCTTCTTGGGTAAAGTTAGTTTGGGGCTCGTCCGAACTCGGGTTCGGGTCTTCAAAAGCTTTAGTTAGATTCACTTGAGCTTCACGCTACTCACTCTCGGACTCGGGGACCAGCTCGTACGTTCCGTCGGCGAGAGTAGTCGATTCTATATGAATGCACAAGTGTAAGTTCTGGTGATGGTATATGATGATTATTTTCCTTCACGATAAAGTTGCAGTCCACAAAACATAGATTTGGTTGTAAAGTTACTTAGTTAAGATTTCTTTGGGCAATCGTTAATAGAGTATAACTTAAGCTAATTAACTTCCATTAAACAAGAAGAGGGGGGGGGGGGGTCGTGTTCTTTTGGAAACTAAATTTTCTAAACACAACATGGATTGAACACAACTTCTGAACTAGGTAACTTCTGGTGATAAAATTTTTATTTAGAGTGCATTATGCAGAGACAACAACACTGTAAAAATTTCAAAAATTTCTGTGCAGCAGATTAATTTTGAAAAATGTAATACACAGCGACTGCTAGAACTTAGTTATTTTTATACAGGACAAACCATGCATTGATTGATTCTAAAACTTTTACAGGGTGTTAATTTATCCATATATGTGTTATTGTAAATTTTTCAGATTTTATTGTGCATGATACAGAGCATAATAAATAGGACAATATACACCTATTTCCTTAAGGATTAATTTCTATAGGATGTTTTACAGGGTTTCTGAGTATGAAACGTTTTATACAGCAAGAGCTACTCTAAAATGTCCCACAGTAAAAAGTTGAACATTTTCCAAGTACATAAACTAATTATTTGAATTAGTGTATTTTTCCTACAACAAAATTATATAAATAGGTTACAGAAAGGAAAAAGGTTCTAAACTTTTTCTGTGGTATTTAGGCATCACTATAATAGCTCTGGAAAAGTTTCACAGCATGAAACACAATATATCAGCAGGTACAAATTAGTTTTATTATTTCATGGCATGAATAAGGTTTAACAAAAAGGTTAGCTAGATATGGGTTCTGGTCCTAATATTTTTACAGTGGCCTACACATCAAGCAACCAATCTACTGTTCAAAAATTAGATTCAGAACTGGTCTACAACAGTGGATACAATTAAAGTCTATTAAACATTCCATTTAATTTAGAGCAAGATTTAGCAAGAAACTGAAGAAAAGCATGTAACAAAAGTTGTAGATTGTCTTCTAACGATCCCAGAACAGTTGAGTTTGTATTTTTATGATTTTTCTACGATTTTATATGAATTTTACAATTTCACTATTTTTGAATTCAAAGTTTAAACATAGGTTTACAGATATGCCCCTGGAAACTTGCGTGCAAACCCTTCTAAAGATTTCAATCATTGCAATTGGGTCCCTGGGTGGCGCTGGCACGGCGGCTGGCCAAATTCCAGCGAGGGGGCTCGTCGGCGACGAGGGGAAAAAGGTCGGGGAGATCCAGGGAGGTGAGAGCTACCTTGGGGTGGCCTTGGCCGGGGTTGGGGGTGGCCGGAAAGGGCTCGTCAGCGTGGAACAGGGGGCGGCGGTGGTGTGGAGCGTCGGCGACGGTGCTCCAGCGGGGTTGGGGCAGCGCTGGCGGGTCGGGAAGCTCCGGTAGGGTCATGTAGTCCCGTTCCGAGTCTTGGTTTGGCCGGAGGAGGACCGGGGGTGGGGTGTCCACGGCGGCGGTGGAGGCAGCGCTGGTAATGAGCGCCGGCGGTTCTAGGTGACGATGGGCGGGGCAGTAAGCGTCAGTGGGATGCTGTGGTGGTGGTTGGGGGCTCAGCTTGGGCGGTGGATGACCGGAGGGGTGAGATCCACGGTGAGCGGGCATGACGGCAGTAATGGTGGCGGCGGCGGCGTTCTGGTGTCTGGGCGCGCGAGGAGGCTCAGTGCGGCCTTTTGTAGGCAGCAGAGAGGCAGGAGGAGGGGCGGGGCTGGACTGCGAGGCTCGGGCATGGGCAGCACGACGGGGGTGTGCCACTGGGCGTCGAGGCGGCGGCCAGAGGCTCGGCGCGGCGAGCGGCGGGCGGGAGCAGGAGATTGGGCTTGCTGCACCACCGCGGCTAGTCGAGCGGCGAAAGCGGGGAGTGGCGGGACAGAGCGGAGGCTCGGGCACGACGCGTCTTGCCCATTGGGCGCGGCGTGTAGTGGCCGGGCGGCGGCGTCGCGTGCGGCCAGCAGCCCGTCGCGGTTGGCGGCCGAAGATCCTGCCGTGGGGAGGGAGGGATTGCGCGGCATGCGATTGGGCGCGACAGGGCTTGGTCGGGGGAGTGGGGAGGACGGCCGGTGACTGGCTTGTCGCGGCGTGGGCGGTAGGCATCGCAGGCCAGGTGGCCAGCGGTGACTGGCGGCGGGCGGCAGACGAAGCAGAGGAGAGGGGAGGGACTGAAACTGGAAATAGAAGAAAAGGTAGGGGCTGGTTTGTAAATTCAAGTGTTTCTCAAATTTTTGTGTTGTAACTCAAAAATCTCTGAACATGAAAGTTGTTCAAAATGAAAAGTTACACAAGTTTTGTTTCAGGCCAAGGTTCATTTGAGTTCTAGCTTAGAAGTTATTTTAAAACTCAAAAAGTAGGATTCAGAGGGCACGTCATTTCCTGGACAAAAATTTGCATTCTCTCCTAGGCTTCAACTAGACTTTTGTTTATCATGTCACAGCCTTCCCCCCTTAAAAAGAATCTCGCCCCGAGATTCGGACAATAAGCTTAGTGTGGACAGTGTGTGTACCTTCGGTAGAGTTGAGAAAACCCGGGAAAGTTTGGTTTAGATAGCTTTCAGTTTCCCACGTGGCTTCTTCCTCAGTGTGATGATTCCATTGAATTTTATACATTTTAATCACTTTCCTCCTACTGCTTCTTTCTTTTAGATCCATGATTTTGATAGGGTACTCAACATATGAGAGGTCGGGCTCTTCCACTACTTCTTGTTGTTTAATAACCTCGGTAGGAACTCGAACACACTTCTTGAGCTGAGACACGTGAAAGACATCATGGATGGCTGCAAGCTGAGGGGGCAGTCGAATTCTATAGGCTACGGGTCCACAGCTCTCGATGATTTCGTAGGGACCAACATAACGGGGAGCTAATTTTCCTTTGACTCCGAAATGTTGTACACCCTTGTTTGGTGAAACTCACAGGTAGACGTGGTCACCAACTTCAAATTTTAGTGGCTTTCTCCTTCTGTCGAAATAGCTCTTTTGCCTGGATTGTGCGGCTCTAAGGTTTTCTTGTATTACTCTCACTTTTTCTTCTGCCTCGATTACCAAGTCTGGTCCAAATATTTTGCGTTCTCCGGTTTGTGACCAACTCAAAGGGGTCTGACACCTTTGTCCATATAAGGCCTTAAATGGTGCCATTTTCAAACTCGTTTGATAGCTATTGTTATATGAGAACTCTGCTAGGGAGAGGCATTTGTCCCAATTCTTGTCATAGTGAATGACGCAAGCTCTGAGCATGTCTTCAAGAATTTGGTTCACTCTTTCAGTTTGTCCGTCAGTCTGAGGATGATAGGCTGAGCTTCGAATCAATTTAGTACCAAGAGAAGCTTGCAATTGTTCCCAAAAGCACGCTACAAACTGAGTACCACGATCGGAAATAATTGTCTTAGCTACTCCATGTAGGCAAACAATGCAGTCAAGATAAATCTCGGCATATTTCTTGACAGTATAGGTGGTGTGTACCGGAAGAAAATGTGCCGTCTTTGTGAGCCTATCAACGATAACCCATATGGAATCATGTTTCTGTGCGGTATTCGGCAATCCAAAAATGAAATCCATATTTATGTCTTCCCATTTCCATGAGGGTATAGGCAAGGGTTGAAGTGTACCGGCTACTTTCAAGTGGCTAGCTTTTACTCTCTGACATGTGTCGCACTCTGAGACATATTTAGCAATTTCCCTTTTCATTCTAGTCCACCAGAAGTTTTACCTAAGATCTTGATACATTTTGCTGCTGCCGGGGTGAATAGAAAATTTTGAAAGATGTCCCTCATCAAGAATTTGCTTACGGAGCTCATGATTCTTCCAAACGACTATGCGACTTTCGAACCATAGAACTCCCTTATGGTCCTGGCGGAAACATTTGTATTTCTCTTCTCCTAGAGAGAGTTTTTATTTGATGATCTTAACTCCTTCATCATGTAGTTGTGCCATGATGATCTGGTCGTGAAGAGTGGGCTCAACTGAGATGTGATTCAGAGTACCTTGGGAAATCATTTCCAAACTAAGCTTCCTCATTTCTAAACATAATGTCTCATTATAGAATTCCACTGATAGGCAATGGCAATGGGCCTTACGACTGAGTGCATCCGCGACTACATTGGCCTTGCCAGGGTGATAGTGCACCTCTAGGTCATAATCCTTGATTAATTCTAGCCATCTTCTTTGTCTCGTATTCAGATCGGCTTGGGTGAAGATATATTTGAGACTTTTGTGATCGGTGTAGACATTACAATGAGTACCCACGAGATAATGTCTCCATATTTTTCGAGCATGAATGACTGCTGCTAATTCGAGATCATGGGTTGGATAATTCTGCTCATGGGGCCGAAGGGCTCGTGAAGCATAGGTGATAACTCAATTTTCTTGCATAAGCACACAACCAAGACCAGTGCCAAATGCGTCACAGCAAACATCGAATGGCTTGGTGTTATCGGGTTGAGCTAACACAGGGGCTGTAGTCAAATGTTCTCTAAGAGTATGGAAAGCTTGTTCACATTTCTCATGCCACACAAACTTTACTCCCTTTTTCAATAGTTCAGTCATAGGCTTAGCAATTCTGGAGAAATCCAGAATGAAACGGCGATAGTAACCGGCTAAACCAAGAAAACTGCGAATCTGGTGCACAGAGGTAGGAGGTTTCCAATCCATCACTTCTTGTACCTTGCTGGGGTCAACGGCTATGCCTTCGCTGGAAATAGTGTGACCCAGGAATTTCATACTATCCAACCAGAATTCGCACTTAGAAAATTTAGCATAGAGCTGATGGTCTCTGAGACGCTGAAGAACAATGTGCAGGTGCTTAGCGTGCTCTTCCTCATTCTTGGAATAGATAAGGATGTCGTCAATGAAGACTACGACGAATTTGTCGAGCTCGGGCATGAATACCGAATTCATGAGATACATGAAGTAGGCAGGGGCATTTGTGAGACCAAAAGACATGACCAAGAATTCATATAGTCCATATCGTGTGGAAAAGGCGGTCTTAGGAATATCGGATGGACGAATCTTTATCTGATGATATCCAAATCGAAGATCAATCTTTGAGAAAACTCTAGCTCCAGATAATTGG
Organism: Panicum miliaceum; assembly: GCA_032594955.1. Lineage (NCBI taxonomy): Eukaryota > Viridiplantae > Streptophyta > Magnoliopsida > Poales > Poaceae > Panicum > Panicum miliaceum. Next base: position 23,026,725 of record CM064072.1, on the reverse strand, counting down.
TCAAAGAGAACGTCGATGAGGGGAAGTGGGTATTTATTCCTAACGGTTACTGCATTGAGAGGTCGGTAGTCCACACATAATCCTAAATTGTCATCCTTTTTCTTTACAAAAAGGGCTGGACATCCCCAAGGTGATGCGCTAGGACGAATGAAGCCTTTGTCCAGTAGTTCTTGGAGTTGTGTTTTCAGTTCGGCCAATTCCTTAGGTGGCATCGTATAGGGTCTTTTGGAGATAGGTGTAGTGCCTTGTTGCAGTTCAATAACGAACTTAATATCCCTATCTGGTGGCATTCCTGGCAAATCATCCATAAAAATATCGGCATACTCGCATACCGCTGGAATATCTTCTAGTTTGATTCCTTCCATCACGAAAGCACAAGAATTCGTGCACTCCCGGAACGGTAGGTAAAGGGTAGTGTCTCCGTGACTAGGTGAATTTATTTCAAAAGCTCGGGAAGAAAGGTCCAGTATGACTCCATGCATAATCATCCAATTCATACCCAAAATAATATCCATGCCTTCAAGGGGTAAGAGAACAAGGTCCGTGTTGATGATTTTACTACCCAATTTTAGCGGTACCAGTCTTATTATTTGGTTGGAAGCAATTTTTCCACCCGGTGTTGATATCATATATGACCCTTTTGTGTGACAAAAATCCAAGCCTACTTTCGCACCGAACTTTGCACTAATGAAACTATGTGATGCACCATAATCAAACAATATAACTGCAGGCTTGTTATGGATAAAGAATGTACCCGTCATTACTGGTGCTCCTTCAGGAAGTTCTGCAAGAGTGGTGAAATTGATCCATCCTTGTTTGACCTGAATGGTCTGCCTCTTGCCTTTGTTCTTATTGTTCTGGTTAGAGCCTTGGCCCTAAATTGGCTGCCTAGATCGAGGGCATTCTCGAGCAAAATGACTGGAACTTTCACAATTGAAACAACAATTGGCAATGTTTGGATGAAGGAATTGCTGAGTAGCGGGCCTTGGTCCAGTTTGCTGAGGCACAGGGGGTCGTACAACAACTTGTTGCGACGGGGGCCTGACAATCCAACGTCCTGGCTGAGGGGCCTTCTGTGGAGCTGTAGACGCAGCATTTTGCACTAAGCGATACCTCGGTGGCTGAGCACCCAAGGGTCCAGTTGGCGCCTTTCTCTTCTTCTCGGCACGGTGAGCTACAATACAATCCTCTTGGGTAATTGCCATGTTTACCAGCTCATTATAAGTATCGGCCTTGACAAGGTTCAGTCGCGCTTTGAGTTTGGTACTCAATCCTCTGCGGAAACGATCCCGCTTCTTAGCATCCGTGTCTGCGTGATAGCCCGCGTACAGGCAAATATTGTTGTAGGCCTGAGCATACTGAAGTACAGTGCGGGTACCCTAAGTGAGAGCCAAAAACTCATTTAGCTTTCTTTCCATAAGACCTTCTGGGATATGGTGTGCTCGGAACGCAGTTTTAAATTCATCCCAGGTGATGACGTGATTAGCCGGGAGCATAGCAAAGTAATTGTCCCACCAAAGATGAGCTGTACCGCGAAGTTGTTGAGCAGCATAGCGAGCCTTGTTTTCATCTGAGCACGGGACCACGAGTAGAGAAAACTTGGACTTGATTGTGCGAATCCAAGCGTCCGCATCCAAGGGTTCCTCCGTTTTGTGGAACAAGGGAGGCTGGGTCCCAAGGAAATCCAAATAACCGGCAGCTTGAGGTTGGTGAACATTGTGCCCACGCCGCTATTGGTGCTGTCCTTGCACGAGCTGATGAAGCAACTCGGTTTGAGTGGCCATTACTTCCACCAAGCTGGGTGGTGGCGGTGGCTGTTTTTGTGATTCACTAGCGCTAGCACCGAAACCTTCCGGGTTACCAAGGGTTGCTCCAACCATCTGAAATGTGAATTTTTATCATTAGCAACGTGATCCATATTGCTTCCACGATTCAAAAGGATTAGCGCGGAAACGTAGACTTCCGAAAGATCATTGATAGAATCGTGGATAGAATACTGTCTGTCATAAGAAACTTATAACTCCTGGTAGGTTCATCCAAAATTGCTCGTATTTTGGCAGTGGGTAGGGAATTTAGAGATGTAGAATTTTGGTATTCTGTTTAGACGCTAAATCGATGGCCAAGACGGTCGAAAGATTCACTGTTTGCTTCGCTGGTTTGGCAGTTTTTCAGCAGGATGAGTTATAGTATCTTGCCTATAACTCAAACTAGAAAGATCCAATAGTGCTGAAATTTTGTGGGGACCCAGATCACAAAATTTGTGACATTTTTGGTATTCAACACTCAGTCCAGAAATGTAAGGAGACATGGGTAAAAATTCCGATAAGTTTCTGCAATCGCAGATTCAACTGCTTTCCAATATCACAATCAAACCACCAAGTTTTTAGCCATGGCCTACATGATTAGAGTATCCAATGGTCAAGTTGTGCCCATCACGAAAGAGGTACTCAACTCTTACTTAGCCTATTACAACACTTGCCAAAAGTTAGGCTACACTATCGAGGAGTATATGCAAAAGTCCTCCTAGGTCATCGTCTAGAAGTCGTCGAGGTTGTTGACGGATGACTCGCTGCGAGTAGGAGAGTGAGCTCCCATCAGAGGTGGCTGTGGTGCCTCACCCTCAAAGTCCATTCCAGAAACACCGTCAGTCTCCTGTGGCTCCTTATCATCTTCCTCCATAGCCACCACGTCGGGAGGGGCATTCTGATCATGGTGCCACTGAATGTGCTCATTAGCATCCTCCAACTCAAGGTTCAGATCATGGAGCTGCTCCTCCAAGTGTGCTATCATGTCATGTCTCTCACCCATGAGAGTGTCGTGCTCCTAAACTTGGCCCTCAAGTTGGCCAATCCGGGTGTCTCTGTCCTCAAGTTTCTCACTGAGCTCCTTGATCTGCTCATCTCTGGCATCTGCCATCATGTGGTAGGCCTGTGCAAGATCAGCGAGCTGCACAAGCACCTGACTCTGGAGGGTCTGAAGTTGGTACGGTGCATTTAAGCACCGCATGGAGATCTCGATGGTCTCCTGGGCGTGAAAGTCCACTAAATACTGCGAGTGCTGCACCCTGTTGAGCCAAAAGGGATCGTTGTCCTGGGCAGCAGGAAACAAACCAATAGGAGTGAGTGTGACGGCCTCAGGGCACTGCGCACAGAAAGTGGTGAGTGCCCTCATGGCAGCAAGCTCCCAAGTATCGGCCAAACAGTGACCAGCAGCCTCAATCACCAAGGCGGGACACTCCGGGTGTAGTGGGTGCGGAAAGATGGTCACGTTAACACGGCACTGGGTAACTCTATTCTCTGCAAACTCCAGTCCCATGTAACGTGGGGGAATTGGATAGCCCGCGGTGCTCAGAACGTCCCACAAGATAGCGGGAAAGCCCTCCCAGTGGAGACACTGTGAGTGAACACATCCATCCTCATCCACCATCATGGCAACAGGCTCGGCCATCTGAACAAAATATCAAATGGGTGAGATAGTGAAAAACTGTTAACAACAAGTGAACAGGTTCTGGATAGTGCACTAAAATAGCCATAACTTCAAAAGTTCTTATCCAAAAATTCTCAACATTTACCAGAACATTCCTAAGGTATTTGTGAACAACTTTGCTAGTCACCTCCAGAGCTAGATCAGGCTCTAAGATGGTTCTCTTAAGGTTTTACTTTACTATCTACCCAGAAATTTTATCGAACAATGAGCCAATGTTTCGTGCACCAGAAAAAACCTACCAAGCCAAAAATTACCAAATTTTAACAGTAGCTGCCTGAGCAAAGTTACAACAAGTTTTATGTTGGACACTTTTGCAGAAAACTGAAGTAAGAGGGCATAAAAATTTATGTGGCAAAGTGCTTATTTTGGACAGAAAACTGACATCTCAAGGTCTTTGTTGTTTCTCATTATCCATATGTCCAGAATTTTTCAAATTTAGATAGGAGGTAGAATACAATTTTTGGAACAAAACTTTCAACATGAGTTCCTCCAGAAAGGATCATTTTCTAAGTTTAATAAATCCATCATTTTGGATAAGATAGAAATGTGACACATTTGCTAGATAATCCTTATGCAAAGACAATCTTGTGCACGCATGAACCTTACCACTCTCAAGCATCGCATTTTCAATTTCAGATTTATATAGTCATGATACATGCACGTCCTATTCATACTCAAAAAATAAAATAATTGCCAAATAGCTTTGGTCTTACGAAGTTAGTTTCGGTGGCATACACAATACATCTCTCACTATAATAGCTAGTCGAAAATTCTCTAACCGTTCTTTAACTTATCGTTAGTGTACCTGCAGAAGATTGATATAGAATATATATATCCATTGAACCTTTCATGCCAGCACTCATGAAAGCGTCCGTATTCATTACCGTTCACTATAGAAATGGCATCCGTACAATTCCCGCCGTACAGACGACGTTAACATACGCTATCGAGATAGCGTATTCACGGGGTTACCATCTTGAGATGGGGGAATGAATAGCGATCGCCATACCCTGCGCCAAACCTTCTACTTCCAATATAATCAACTAATAGTTGGTATATTGGCAGCACCTCAAGTAAGCCACTGCTTGAGGGCAGCGTTCGGCTCGCATCACCGACAAGAAGGCAAAGCTCTCTCAGTTGGTTGAGGATTCTTACCTTCTTACCTTAGCGATGAGTGCGTCGTTACAGAATTTAAGGGTCGGTTGTGCATAAAAGTAAGTTTCGACAGAAAGTAATGTGCTGGAATTCAGTTGATAATATTCAAAAGTTAGATAGCCACCTAGTAACTTTCCCATAATTCCTTAGGGCTTTACGAACTAGGTACCATCCTTAACGAACCAACGCATTTTGCAAACACATTTTTCTGGTCAAGTTTTATGAAAACAAGTTTTTAAGGCTTGTTGCATTCTTTGGCGTATGCATTTCAGCTCTGATACCAGCTGTGGCAGAACCACAAAAATTAATCCGGCTCAAGCGCGCTAACCATCACCACAAGGGCAATCAGCGCTAACTCGCACTTCAAACGGAGTAATCCACTGGTCTGTCGGGTAACCTCCCGATACAACCACGGTTTTGCCGATCGAAACCACACATACAAAGTACTCACACGAAGGTGAGCCCAGAGGATACAACATTCCACAAATTTTACAACACAGGATTCATCATAAATTATTATTACAACTGAGTTCAAGTTCGTAAAACAAGGTACTTCAGAGTTTAAAGTAATTGAGTTCTTTAGAGTTCAATGAAGCGGAAAATCAATGATAAACTACTTGACGATACAGGATGTCTCGATGAAGCCCGTACAAGACATCACTCGGCATTATCAACGTTGGCCGGGGGCGTATCCCATTCCACCGACCAACCACGAGGAAGGGTACAAGGCCAGGTCAAAGTAGCAATCATGTCCTCGAAAGTTTCACCTGAAAACAAGCCACAAGCAAGGCTGAGTATACTAATACTCAGCAAGGCTTACCCGACTAGTGGTATATACTTAGCCGACTCCTAGACATGTAAGGCTTTTGGCTTGAGAGGTTTGTTTTGCCGAAAAGCATATACAAGTAGGTCCTTACTTTTAGATTTTACCTCCAAGTTCTAGCTTTCTTTAACCATTCTAGGTAAGCAACTATCCAATAACATACATGGTGGAAGAATTATTTTGCATCCAACAAGATTAATCATCATCATTGTTCCTCTTCTTACTCTATGTGGTAAAAGGGTCAAGCGGTCTCAATAGCCGCGAGAAAGGAATGATTCGAATCGAATTTCTTAACCTTGCAAGGGAAACCTAAACACACGTCATGTGGTTACTCCCAGAGTCATACGTGCAACTTTTCCCCTTTCTTCCTGGGTTGTGGATCAGGGCCACCATCCGAGACTACAGAGCCCGGCTCTGTACCCACCATGTGCGCGCATGGAACCGAAGTTGAGATGGTGGGATGTTGTCCACTTACCGGTCCTATTAGGTACTTAAGCTTACCAATTACCATATTCTCGGCATGTGGTTAGTACGTTCAAAGACTTAACCACCACTACCACACACTGCGGCGTTAGCATTTTTCACTAAACAGACGGGGCCTCAATCATCAACATAAACATCGTACCATAGCCCCGTCTGTCGACCTTATGATTGCAGCATGTAGTAAACATTCAACTCCTATATACTCGCAAGTGACAGGAAATCACTCGACTTTTACCGAGTCCTATTAGCATAGCATTCTATCGAACCTTACATCTAGTGTTCAGAGCATGGGTACCTAGGATCATGCAACTAAGTTTCCATTCAACTCCTACAAACTTAATGCACAAGTAAAGTAGAGTAATAAGTTGCATAAGTTTAGAAAAATAGGGTTTATGCTCCGGGGCTTGCCTTCTTGGGAAAAGCTAGCTTGGGGCTCGTCCGAACTTGGGCTCGGGTCTTCGAGAGCTTCAGTTAGATTTACTTGAGCTTCACGCTGCTCACTCTCGGATGCGGGCACCAGCTCGTACGTTCCATCGGCGAGAGTCGTCGATTCTATATGAATGCACAAGTGTAAGTTATAGTGATGGTAATAGACGATTATTTCCTTTCACAACAAAGTGCAATCCACAAAACATCAATTTTGTTGGGAAGTTACTTAGTTAAGATTTCTTTGGGCGATTGTTAATAGAGTATGACTTAAACTATTAACTTCATTAAACAAAAGGGTGTTGTGATATATTAGAAACTTAATTTACTAAGCACAATATGGATTAAACACAACTCCTGGATTAGGTAACTTGTGGTGATGAAATTTTTATTTAGAGCACATTTTCACGCAGCAGATTAATTATGAAAAATGCATTACACAGCCACTTCTAGAACCTAGTTCTTTTTATACAGAACAAACCATTCATGTATTGAAGCTAAAACTTTTACAAGGTGTTAATCCATCCATATGTGTGTTACTGTGAATTTTTCAGATTTTACTGTGCAAGATACAAAGCATAATAAATAGGACAAGATACACCTAGTTTAATAAAGATTAATTTCTACAGGATGTTTTACAGGGTTTCTGTGTATGAAACTTTTTATACGGCAAGAGCTACTATAAAACATGCTACAGTAAAAAGTTGAACATTTTCCAAGCACAGAAACTAAATATTTGAATTAGTGCATTTCTCCTACCACAAAATTATATAATTAGGTTATAGGAAGGAAAAAGGTTCTAAACTTTTTCTGTGGTACTTAGACATTAATACAACAGTTCTAGAAAAGTTTCACCACAAGAATCACAATATAACAGCAGTTACAAATTAGTTTTTTTACTTCATGCCATAACCAAGTTTTATTAAGAAGTTTAGCTAGAGATGGGTTCTGGCCCTAATATTTTTACACTGGCCTACAAATCTAGCAACCAATCTACTGTTAAATTTTCAGGTTTAGACTTTGTCTACACAGGGGGTACATTTAAAGTCTATTAAGCCTTCCATTTAATTTATAGCAAGATTTAGCAAGCAACTGAAGAATTGCATGTAACAAAAGTTGTAGATTTTCATCTAAAGATTCCAGAACAGTTGAGTTTGTATTTTTCCTATTTTTCTAAGATTTTATAAAAATTTTACAAGTTTGCTGTTTTTGAAATCAAAGTTTAAACATAGGTTTACAGATATGCCCCTCGAAACTTGCGTGCAGACTCTTTTAAAGATTTCAATCAAAGCAATTGGGTCCTTGGGCGGCGCTGGCACGGCGGCCCTCCAGATTCCGGCGAGGGGGCTCGTCTGCGGCGAGGGAAAAAGGGTCGGGGAGATCCAGGGAGGTGAGAGCTACCTCGGAATGGCCTTGGTCGGGGTTGGGAGTTGCCGGAGGTGGCTCGCCAGCGCGGAGCAGAGGGGCGAAGGCGGGGCGGAACGTCGGCGACGGTGCTCCGGCGAGAAGGGGACAACGTGGGCTGGTCAAGGAGCTTTGCGGCATCGAGGGGAACCTGTTTTGAAGCTTGGCTTGGACAGAGGAGCTTCGGGGTGAGCTGTTGACGGAGCAGCAAGGAGCGGTGGCGGCGCTGGCGGTGCTCCGGCGGCTCTGGGCGATTATGGGTGGGGCAGTGAGCTGTGGTGGGGTGCTGTGGTGGTGGTGGAAGACTCAGCTCTGGCAAGGGGTGGCCGGAGAGGTGAGCTCCACGGGAAGCTGGGCACGACGGCGGTAATGGTGGCAGCGGCGGTGTTCTGGCGTTTGGGCGCGCGAGGGGGACTCAGGACGGCCTTTTGTAGGCAGCAGAGAGGCGGAAGTAGGGCGGAACTTGGACTGTGAGACGCGGGCGGGGGCGACACGACGGGGGCGCGTTACTGGTCACGACGGGCGGCGAACAGAGCCGGCGTGGCGTGCGGCAGGCGCGGGCAGGGGACTAGGCGCTGAGGATTTGGCGTGTGGAGCTCGAGATCACACGGCGCGCGGGTTGGGCGAGGAGCTGCCGCAGCTGCCTTGCCGGGCGGCGAGCGCGGCGACTGGCGGAACGCGGCGGAGACACGGGCACGCCGCGACTTGCCCATTGGGCGCGGCGGGCGGCGAGCAGGGGCGCGGGTCGCCGGCGCGTGCGTGGCGTGCGCGGACTGGGGAGGAACGCGGCGTGCAGGCGCGCGTGCGGGCGCGGCCAGGCATTGGCTTGGCGCCTAGCGCTGTCACGCATCGCCAGCCAAGTGGCCTGCGGCGACTGCGCGGCGGCGAGGGTCAGGCGAAGCGAGGGCCGCAGCGAAGCCGAGGGTCGGGCAAGTGAAAGGGGCGGGCGACGCAAGGGTCGGGCGACGCGAGGGTCGGGCGAGCGGCTTGCGCGTCGGAGGGTCGGGCGAGGCGGATTAGAAGGGTCTGCAGCAAAATAGAAGAAAAGGCAGGGACTGGTTTGCAAATCCAAGTGTTTCTCAAATTTTTGTGTTGCAACTCGAAAATCCTTCAACACGAAAGTTGTTAAAAATGAAAAGTTACACAAGTTTTGTTTAAGGCCAAAGTTCATTTGGGTTCTAGTTTAGAAGTTATTTTAAAAACTCATTTCGTTGAAACTTCTCTTAATTATTTAAGCATCGTGTTAAGCTAAAGAGGCTTATTTCGTAATTTAAACACCTGAGGTGTTACAGCCTTCCCCCCTTAAAAAGAATCTCGCCCCGAGATTCGGACAATAGGCTTAGGGTGGAGGGGGGGTGTGTACCTTCGGTGGAGTTGAAAAAACCCGGGAAATTCTGTTTTAGAAAACTTTTCATTTCCCATGTAGCTTCTTCCTCAGTGTGATGATTCCATTGAATTTTGTACATTTTAATCACTTTCCTCCTTGTTCTTCTTTCTTTTTGATCCATGATTTTGATAGGGTACTCAACATATGAGAGGTCGGGCTCTACTAAGATTTCGTGTTGTTCGACAACCTCGGTAGGAACTCGGACACACTTCTTGAGTTGAGATACGTGAAAGACATCATGGATGGCTGCAAGCTGAGGGGGCAGTCGAATTTTATAGGCTACTGGTCCACAGCTCTCAATGATTTCGTAGGGACTAACATAACGGGGAGATAGTTTTCCTTTGACTCCGAATCGTTGGACACCCTTGGTTGGTGAAACTCGAAGGTAGACGTGGTCACCAACTTCAAATTTCAGTGGCTTTCTTCTTTTATCGAAATAGCTCTTTTGTCTGGATTGTGCGGCTCTAAGGTTTTCTTGTATTACTCTCACTTTTTCTTCTGCCTCGATTACCAAGTCTGGTCCAAATATTTTGTGTTCTCCGGTCTGTGACCAACTCAAAGGGGTTCGACACCTTCGTCCGTATAAGGCCTCAAATGGTGCCATTTTTAAACTCGTTTGATAGCTATTGTTATATGAGAACTCTGCTAGGGATAGGCATTTGTCCCAACTCTTGCCATAGTGAATGACGCAAGCTCTAAGCATGTCTTCGAGAATTTGGTTTACTCTTTCAGTTTGTCCGTCAGTCTGAGGATGATAGGCTGAGCTTCGAATCAATTTAGTACCGAGAGAAGCTTGCAATTGTTCCCAAAAGCGCGCTACAAACTGAGTACCACGATCGGAAATGATAGTCTTCGGTACTCCATGTAGGCAAACAATGTGATCGAGATAAATCTCAGCATATTTCTTGGCGGTACAGGTGGTGTGTACTGGAAGAAAATGTGCCGTCTTTGTGAGCCTATCAACGATAACCCATATGGAGTCGTGTTTCTGTGCGGTACTTGGCAATCCAACAATGAAATCCATACTTATGTCCTCCCATTTCCATGAGGGTATAGGTAAAGGTTGAAGTGTACCGGCTACTTTCAAGTGGCTGGCTTTTATTCTCTAGCATGTGTCGCATTCTGAGACATATTTAGTGATTTCCCTTTTCATTCTAGTCAAGAAATTTTGCCTAAGATCCTGATACATTTTGTTACTGCCGAGGTGAATAGAAAATTTGGAAAGGTGTGCCTCATCCAAAATTTCCCTACGGAGCTCATGATTCTTTGGAACGACTATGCGGCTTTCGAACCATAGAACTCCCTTATGGTCCTAGCGGAAACATTTGTATTTCTCTTCTCCTAGAGAGTTTTTGTTTGATGATCTTAACTCCTTCATCGTGTAGTTGTGCCACGATGATCTGGTCGTGCAGAGTGGGCTCGACTGAGATGTGATTCAGTGTGCCTTGGGAAATCATTTCCAAATTAAGCTTCCTCATTTCCGAACATAATGTCTCATTATAGATTTCCACTAATAGGCAATGGCAGTGGGCCTTACGGTTGAGTGCATCCGCGACTACATTGGCCTTGCCGGGGTGATAGTGCACCTCGAGATCATAATCCTTGATTAATTTTAGCCATCTTCTTTGTCTCATATTCAGATCGGCTTGGGTGAAGATATATTTGAGACTCTTGTGATTGGTGTAGATATTACAATGAGTGCCCATGAGATAATGTCTATTTTTTGAGCATGAATGACTGCTGCTAACTCGAGATCATGGGTCAGATAATTCTGCTCATTGGGCCGAAGGGCTCATGAAGGATAGGCGATAACTCGATTTTCTTGCATAAGCACACAACCAAGACTAGTGCCAGATGCGTCACAGTAAACATCGAATGGCTTGGTGTTATCGGGTTGAGCTAACACAGGGGCTGTAGTCAAACGTTCTCTGAGAGTGTGGAAAGCTTCTTCACACTTCTTATCCCATACAAACTTTACTCCCTTTTTCAATAATTCAGTCATAGGCTTCGCAATCCTGGAGAAATCCGGGATGAAACGGCGATAGTAACCGGCTAAGCCAAGAAAACTGCGAATCTGATGAACAGAGGTAGGAGATTTCCAATTCATCACTTCTTGTACCTTGCTGGGGTCAACGGCTATGCCTTCGCTGGAAATAGTGTGACCCAAGAACTTCACACTATCCAACCAGAATTCGCACTTAGAAAATTTAGCATAGAGCTGATTTTCTCTGGGGCGCTGAAGAACAATGTGCAGGTGCTTAGCATGCTCTTCCTCATTCTTGGAATAGATCAGGATGTCGTCAATGAAAACTAGGACGAATTTGTCGAGCTTGGGCATGAATACCGAATTCATGAGATACATGAAGTAGGCAGGTGCATTGGTCAGACCAAAGGACATGACCAAGAATTCATACAGTCCATATCGTGTGGAAAAGGCGGTCTTAGGAATATCGCATGGACGAATCTTGATCTGATGATATCCAGAGCGAAGATCAATCTTCGAGAAAACTCTAGCTCCAGATAATTGATCAAAGAGAACGTCGATGCGGGGAAATGGGTACTTATTCTTGACGGTTACCGCATTGAGAGGTCGGTAGTCCACACATAATCTTAAACTGTCATCCTTTTTCTTTACAAATAGGGCTGGACATCCCCAAGGTGATGCGCTAGGACGAATGAAACCTTTGTCCAGTAGTTCTTGGAGTTGTGTTTTCAGTTCGGCCAATTCCTTAGGTGGCATCCTATATGGTCTTTTGGAGATAGGTGCAGTGCCTGGCTGCAGTTCAATAACGAACTCAATGTCCCTATCTGGTGGCATTCCGGGTAAGTCATTCGGAAAAACATCGGCATACTCGCATACCACTGGGATATCATCTAGCTTGATTCCTTCCATCACGAAAGCACAAGAATTCGTGCACTCCCGGAATGGTAGGTAAAGGGTAGTGGCTCCGTGACTAGGTGAATTTATCTCAACAGCACGGGAAGAAAGGTTCAGTGTGACTCCATGCATAATCATCCAGTTCATTTCCAAAATAATATCCATGCCGTCAAGGGGTAAAAGAACAAGGTCCGTGTTGATGAATTTACTACCCAACTTGATTGGTACTTGCCTTATCATTTGATTTGAAGCAATTTTACCACCCGGTGTTGATATCATATACGACCCTTTTGTGTGACAAACATTCAAGCCTACTTTTGCACCAAACTTTGCACTAATGAAACTATGTGATGCACCAGAATCAAACAATATAACGGCAGGCTTGTTATGGATAGAGAATGTACCCGTCATCACTGGTGCTCTTTCAGGAAGTTCCGCAAGGGTGGTGAAATTGATCCGTCCTTATTTGACCTGAAGGGTCAGCCTCTTGCCTTTGTTCTTGTTGTTCTGGTTAGAGTCTTGGCCCTGATTTGGCTGCCTAGGCCGAGGGCATTCTCGGGCAAAATGATTGGAACTGCCATAATTGAAACACCGATTGGCGATGTTTGGACGAAGGAATTGCTGAGCAACGGGCCTTGGTCCGGTTTGTTGAGGCACAGGGGGTCGTACAACACCTTGTTGCCGCGGGGGCCTGATAACCCAACGCCCTGGCTAAGGGACTTTCGGTGGAGCTGTAGGTGCAGTATTTCGCACCAAGCGATACCTCGGTGGCTGAGCACCCAAGGGTCCAGCTGGCGCCTTCCTCTTCTTTTCAGCACGATGAGCCTCAATACAATCCTCTTGAGTGATGGCCATGTTGACTAGCTCATTATATGTATCGGCCTTGACCAGATTCAGCCGTTCCTTGAGTTTAGTACTCAGACCTCTGCGGAAACAATCACGCTTCTTAGCCTCCGTGTCTGCGTGATAGCCCGCGTACTGGCACAGGTTGTTGAAGGCCTGAGCATACTGAAGTACAGTGTGGGTACCCTTAGTGAGAGCCAAAAACTCATTTAGCTTTATTTCTATAAGACCTTCTAGAATATGGTGTGCCCGGAACGCAGTTTTGAATTCGTCCCAGGTGACAACGTTATCAGTGGGGAGCATAGCAAAATAGTGGTCCCACCAAAGATGAGCTGTACCGTGAAGCTGCTGTGCGGCAAAGCGAGCCTTGTTTGCATCCGAACATGGGGCCACAAGTAGAGAAAACTTGGACTCGATTGTGCGAATCCAAGCGTCCGCATCCAAGGGTTCCTCCGTCTTGTGAAACAAGGGAGGTTGGGTCCCAAGGAAATCCGTGTAACCAGCAGCTTGAGGTTCGTGAACATTGTGTCCACCCCGCTGTTGGTGTTGTCCTTGCACGAGCTGACGAAGCAACTCGGTTTGAGCGGCCATCACTTCCACCAAGCTGGGTGGTGGCGGTGGCTGTTGTTGTGATTCACTAGCGCTAGCACCGAAACCTTCCGGGTTACCACGGGTTGCTCCAACCATCTGAAAGGTGAAGGTTTATCATTAGCAACGTGATCCATATTGCTTCCATGATTCAAAAGGATTAACGCGGAATGTAGACTTCCGAAAGATCATGGATAGGATCATGGGCATAAAACTGTCTGCCATAAGAAATTTATAACTCCTGGTAGGTTCATCCAAAATTTCTCATATTTTGGCAGTGGGTAGGGAATTTAGAGATGTACAGCTTTGGTATTCAACTAAGATGCTAAATCGATAGCTAAGATGGTCAAACGATTCACTCTTTGCTTCGCTGGTTTGGCTGTTTTTCAGCAGAACGAGTTATAGTATTTTGCCTATAACTCAAATTATCAAGATCCAATAGTGTTGAAATTTTGTGAGAACCTAGATCACAAAATTTAGGACAAGTTTGGTATTCAACAGTCAGCCCAGAAATGTAAAGTCACATGGGTAAAAATTTTGACAAGTTTCTGCAATCGCAGATTCAACTGCTTTCCAATATCACAATCAAACCACCAAGTTTATATAGCCATGGCCTACATGATTAGAGTATCCCATGGTCAGGTTGTACTCATCACAAAAGAGGTACTCAACTCTTAGTTTGCCTATTACAACACTTGCCAAAAGTTAGGCTACACTATCGAGGAGTATATGCAAAAGTCCTCCTGGGTCATCGGCTAGAAGTCGTCGAGGTTGTTGACGGACGACTCGCTGTGAGTAGGAGAGTGAGCTCCCATCGGAGGTGGCTGCAGTGCCTCACCCTCAAAGTCCATTCCTGAAACACCATCAATCTCCTGTGGCTCCTCCTCATCCTCCTCCATAGCCACCACGTTGGGAGGGGCATTTTGATCATGGTGCCACTGAATGTGCTCATTAGCATCCTCCAACTCAAGGTTCAGATCATGGAGCTGCTCCTCCAAGTGCACTATCATGTCATCTCTCTCACCCATGAGAGTGTCGTGCTCCTGAACTTGGCCCTCAAGTTGGCCAATCCGGGTGTCTCTGTCCTCAAGTTCCTCACTAAGTTCCTTAATCTGCTCATCCCTGGTATCTGCCATCATGTGGTAGGCTTGTGCAAGATCAGTGAGCTGCACAAGCGCCTGACTCTGGAGAGTCTGAAGTCGATAGAGTGCATTCATGCAGCGCACGGAGGTCTCGATGGTCTCCTGGGCATGAAAGTCCACCAAGTACTGTGAGTGTTGCACCCTGTTGAGCCAAAAGGGGTCGTTGTACTGGGCAGCAGGAAACAAACCAATAGGAGTGGGCATAACGGCCTCGGGGCACTGCTCACAGAAAGTGGTGAGATAGCGAAAAACCGTTAACAATACAGTGACAGGTTTTGGACAGTGCACTAAAATAGCCATAACTTCAACAGTTCTTGTCCAAAAATTCTCAACTTTTACCAGAACATTCCTAAGGTATTTGTGAACATCTTTTCTAGTCAACTCCAGAGCTAGATAAGTCTCTAAGATGGTCTTTCTCTTCAGGTTTTACTTTACTGTCTACCCAGAAATTTCAGTGAACAGTGGGCCAAAGTTTCGTGCACCAGGGAAAATCTACCCAGCCAAAAATTACCAAATTTTAACAGTAGCTGCCTGAGTAAATTTACAACAAGTTTTGTGTTGAACATTTTTGCAGAAAACTGTAGTAAGGGGCATAAAATTCATGTGGCTGAACTGCTCATTTTGGATAGAAAACTGACATCTCAAGGTCTTTGTTGTTTCTCATTATCCATAGGTCCAGAATTATTCATATTTAGAAAAGAGGTAGAATACAAATTTTGGAGCAAAACTTTCAACATGAGTTTCTTCAGAAAGGGTCATTTTCTAAGCTTAATAAATCCATCTTTTTCAGATAAGACAGAAATGTGACAGATTTGCTAGATTATCCTTATGCACAGTCAAATGTGTGGGCGCATCAACCTTACCATTCTCACGCATCGCATTTTCAATTTCAGATTTATATAGTCATGATGCATGCACGTCCTATTCGTCCTCACAAAATAAACAATTGCCAAATAGCTTTGGTCTTACGAAGTTATTTTCGGTGGCATACACAATACGTCTCTCACTATAATAGCTAGTCCAGAATTCTCTAACCGTTCTTAAACTTATCATAATCGCGGTTAGTGTACCTGCAGAAGATTGATAGAGCATATATATATATCCATTGAACCTTTCATGCCAGCACTCATGAAAGCGTCCGTATTCATTACTGTTCACTATAGAAACGGCATCCGTACAATTCCCGCCGTAGAAACGACGTTAACATACGCTATCAAGATAGCGTATTCACGGGGGGTACCGTCTTGAGACAGGGGTATGAACAGCGATCGCCATACCCTGCGCCAAACCTTCTACTCCCAATATAATCAACTAATAGTTGGTATATTGGCAGCACCTCAAGAAAGCCACTGCTTGAGGGCAGCGTTCGGCTCGCATCACCGACGGGAAGGCCAAGCTCTCTCAGTTGGCTGAGGATTCTTACCTTCTTACCTTAGCGATGAGTGCGTCGTTACAGAATTTAAGGGTCCGTTGTGCATAAAAGTAAGTTTTGACAGAAAGTAATGTGCTGGAAGTCAGTTGGTAATATTCATAAGTTAGATAGCCACCTAGTAACTTTCCCATAATCACTTAGGTCTTTACGAACTAGGCACCATCCTTAATGAACCAACGCATTTTCCAACACAATTTTTGTGGTCAAGTTTTAGGAAAACAAGTTTTTAAGGCTTGTTGCATTCTCTGGCGTATGCATTTCGGCTCTGGTACCAGCTGTGGCAGAACCACCTGAATTAATGCGGCTCAAGCGCGCTAACCATCACCACAAGGGCAATCAGGGCTAACTCGCACTTCAAACGGAATAATCCACTGGTCTGTCGGGTAACCTCCCGATACAAACCATGGTTTTTGTCGATCAAAACCACACATACATGTACTCACACGAAGGTGAGCCCAGAGGATACAACATTCCACAATTTTACATCACAGGATCAACACAAATTATTATTACAACGGAGTTCAAATTCGTAAAACAAGGTACTTCAGAGTTCAAAATAAATGAGTTCTTTAGAGTTCAAAGCAGCGGAAAAGATAACGACAACTACTCGACGATACAGGATGTCTCGATGAAGCCCGTACAAGACATCACTCGGTATTATCACCGTTGGCTGGGGGCGTGTCCCATTCCACCGACCAACCAGGAGGAAGGGTACAAGGCCAGGTCAAACTAGCAATCATGTCCTCGAAAGTTTCACCTGAAAACAAGCCACAAGCAAGGCTGAGTATACTAATACTCAGCAAGGCTTACCCGACTATTGGTATATACTTAGCCGACTCCTAGACATGCAAGGCTTTTGGCTTGAGAGGTTTGTTTTGCCGAAAAGCATATACAAGTAGGTCCTTACTTTCAGATTTTAGCTCCAAGTTCTAGCTTTGTTTAACCATTCTAGGTAAGCAACTATCCAATAACATACATGGTGGAAGAATTATTTTGCATCCAACAAGATTAATCATCATCATTGTTCCTCTTCTTACTCTATGTGGTAAAAGGGTCAAGCAGTCTCAATAGCCGCGAGAAAGGGACGATTCGAATCGAATTTCTTAACCTTGCAAGGGAAACCTAAACACACGTCACATGGTTACTCCCAGAGTCACACGTGCAACTTTTCCCCTTTCTTCCTGGGTTGTGGATCAAGGCCACCATCCGAGACTACAGAGCCCGGCTCTGTACCCACCATGTGCGTGCATGGAACCGAAGTTGAGATTGTGGGATGCTGTCCACTTGCCGGTCCGATTAGGCACTTAAGCTTACCGATTACCATATTCTTGGCATGTGGTTAGTACGTTCAAAGACTTAACCACCACTACCACACACTGCGGCCTTAGCATTTTTCACTAAACAGACGGGGCCTCAATCATCAACATAAACATCGTACCATAGCCCCGTCCGTCGACCTTATGATTGCAGCATGTAGTAAACATTCAACTCCTACATTCTCGCGAGTGACAGGAAATCACTCGACTTTTACCGAGTCCTATTAGCATAGCATTCTATCGAACCTTACATCTAGTGTTCAGAGTATGGGTACCTAGGATCATGCAACTAAACTTCCATTCAAGTCCTACAAACTTAATGCACAAGTAAAGTAGAGTAATAAGTTGCATAAGTTTAGAAAAATATGGTTTATGCTCCGGGGCTTACCTTCTTGGGAAAAGCTAGCTTGGGGCCCGTCCAAACTTGGGCTCGGGTCTTCGAGAGCTTCTGTTAGATTTACTTGAGCTTCACGCTGCTCACTCTCGGACGCGGGCACCAACTCGTACGTTCCGTCGGCGAGAGTCGTCGATTCTATATGAATGCACAAGTGTAAGTTATAGTGATGGTAATAGACGATTATTTCCTTTCACAACAAAGTGCAATCCACAAAACATCGATTTTGTTGGGAAGTTACTTAGTTAAGATTTCTTTGGGCAATTGTTAATAGAGTATGACTTAAACTATTAACTTCATTAAACAAAAGCGGGTCGTGATATATTAGAAACTTAATTTTCTAAGCACAACATGGATTAAACACAACTCCTGGATTAGGTAACTTCTGATGATGAAATTTTTATTTAGAGCATATTATGCAGAGGCAAAAGCATTGTAAAAATTTCAGACATTTTTACGCAGCAGATTAATATTGAAAAATGCATTACACAGCCACTGTTAGAACCTAGTTCTTTTTATATAGGACAAACCATTCATGTATTGAATCTAAAACTTTTACAGGGTCTTAATCTATCCATATGTGTCTTATTGTGAATTTTTCAGATTTTACTGTGCAAGATACAAAGCATAATAAATAGGACAAGATACACCTAGTTTAATAATGATTAATTTCTATAGGATGTTTTACAGGGTTTCTCTGTATGAGACATTTTATACAGCAAGAGCTACTCTAAAAAGTGCTACAGTAAAAAGTTGAACATTTTCCAAGCATAGAAACTAATTATTTGAATTGGTGGATTTCTCCTACCACAAAATTATATAATTAGGTTACATGATGGAAAAAGGTTCTAAACTTTTTCTGTGGTACTTAGGCATTAATACAACAGTTTTGGAAAAGTTTCACCACAAGAATCATAATATAACAGTAGTTACAAATTAGTTTTATTACTTCATGCCATAACCAAGTTTTATTATGAAGTTTAGCTAGATATGGGTTCTGGCCCTAATATTTTTACACTGACATACAAATCTAGCAACCAATCTACTATTAAATTTTCAGGTTTAGACTTTGTCTACACAGGGGGTACATTTAAAGTCTATTAAACCTTCCATTTAATTTATAGCAAGATTTAGCAAGCAACTGAAGAAGTGCATGTAACAAAAGTTGTAGATTTTCATCTAAAGATTCCAGAACAGTTGAGTTTGTATTTTTCCGATTTTTCTACGATTTTATACGAATTTTACAAATTCACTGTTTTTGAAATCAAAGTTTAAACATAGGTTTACAGATATGCCCCTGGAAACTTGTGTGCAGACTCTTTTAAAGATTTCAATCAAAGCAATTGGGTCCTTGGGCGGCGCTGGCACGGCGGCCGTCCAGATTCCGGTGAGGGGGCTCGTTGGTGGCGAGGGATAAAGGGTCGGGGAGATCCAAGGAGGTGAGAGCTACCTCGGGATGCCCTTGGTCGGGGTTGGGAGTGGCCGGAGGTGGCTCGTTGGCGCAGAGCAGAGGGACAGCGTGGGCTGGTCGAGGAGCTTCGCGACGTCGAGGGGAACCCGTTTCAAAGCTTGGGTTGGACGGAGGAGCTTCGGGGTGAGCTGTCGACGGAGCAGCAAGGAGCGGTGGCGGCGCGGGCGGCGCTGGCGGTGCTCCAGCGGCTCTGGGCGACGCTGGGTGGGGCAGTGAGCTGCGGTGGGGTGCTGTGGTGGTGGTGGAAGACTCAGCTCTGGCAAGGGGTGGCCGGAGAGGTGAGCTCCACGGGAAGCTGGGCACGACGGCGGTAATGGTGGCGGCGGCGGCATTCTGGCGTTTGGGCGTGCGAGGCGGAAGTAGGGCGGAACTTGGACTGTGAGACGCGGGCGGGGGCGACACAACGGGGGCGCGTTACTGGTCGCGACGGGCGGCGAAAAGAGCCGGTGCGGTGTGCGGCAGGCGCGGGTAGGGGACTGGGCGCTGAGGATTTGGTGTGTGGAGCTGGAGATCACGCGGCGCGCGGGTTGGGCGAGGAGCTGCCGCAGCTGTCTTGCCGGGCGGCGAGCGCGGCGACTGGCGGAACGCGGCGGAGACACATGCACGCCGCGACTTGCCCATTGGGCGCGGCGGGCGGCGAGCAGGGGCGCGGGTTGCCGGCGCGCGCGTGGCGTGCGCGGACTGGGGAGGAACGCGCCGTGAGGGCGTGCGTGCGGGCGCGGCCAGGCATTGGCTTGGCGCCTAGCGCTGTCAGGCATCACCGGCCAAGTGGCCTGCGGCGACTGCGTGACGGCGAGGGTCGGGCGAAGCGAGGGCCGCAGCGAAGCCGAGGGTCGGGCGAGTGAAAGGGGCGGGTGACGCGAGGGTCGGGCGACGCGAGGGTCGGGCGACGCGGGGGTCGGGCGAGCGGCTTGCGCGTCGGAGGGTCGGGCGAGGCGGAGAAGAAGGGTCTGCAGCAAAATAGAAGAAAAGGCAGGGACTGGTTTGCAAATCCAAGTGTTTCTCAAATTTTTGTGTTGCAACTCGAAAATCCTTCAACACGAAAGTTGTTCAAAATGAAAAGTTACACAAGTTTTGTTTGAGGCCAAAGTTCATTTGGGTTCTAGTTTAGAAGTTATTTTAAAAACTCATTTCATTGAAAGTTCTTTTAATTATTTAAGCACCGTGTTAAGCTAAAGAGGCTTATTTTGTAATTTAAACACCTGAGGCGTTACAGCATTCTGCGGCATTTCTTCTGCGTGTGGTGCACTTCTGGTTCCTCAATCTGCGGGCATCGCGCTCGGCGTCATTCTCATCGTCGGCGTCGGCGGTGGCCTCATCCTTGGAGATTTATTCGGGTAGATCGTTGGGGTCCTCGTTGCGTTCGCTTTCCACTTCCACCATGTAGACGTGGCGGTGTGAGGACTGTTCGTCAAAGCTGTAGTCAACCAGCTTGGTTCCTCCTTCGGTGATGGCAGAGAGGGGCCTGCCTGCTTGATAAGGCAGCGTATCAAGTTGTCCCATGTTGGTATTTCGTAACGGTTACGAATAAATCTGCAAGCGCACGGATATACCGTTGTAGCAGTTCACCCGGAGAGTATTCAGGGTATCGTATTTTCTCAGGGAACGGAGGTCTAACAGTATTCTAACTAGTTTAGCTTGAAGAAAAGGAAACAGAATGGCCTGGGTAGTGTGATTGGTCTAAGAGAAAGGATCAAGGAAAGATAAACTTAGGCTACTATTCGTTTACTTCAGACACCGGTCTAACCCTGGTCTGCCAAGGACCTCTAGCTATTAGCTCTACTCCAAACCTGAACATGGGGGAATTCACTAACCACGGCAATTCCGCTGTAGCGGACGGACAGGGTTGTCACCACCTGCGTCTACCCCTCAACACCGTGGGGCTCGCAGCAAACAAAGGTAATCTAAGGCCTAAACACCACATTTATGCCATCGACTACTACTCTAGCATTGCGCAGGGTTATCCCATCTTTATCAGGAGCCCTCTACTAGAGTATCCGCTACAAGAACGGACGATGAACTCGTAAATGAATAACAACGTAAGGATAACTTTACCAAGAGCTTACCAAGAGACGAACCCAGATACTTAATCAAATGGATTGTATCCGTCGAGGTACAAGGTCGGAGAGAGGCCGACAAGTCCGGCTCTCCTCCACACTTCCTCCTCACACACTCCCTATCCTAATGCTACAAAGGGAAGGAGTCCATCTACTTCTTTTCCTCCAAAATGTGTTGTGTGTGTGAATGAGGGGGGGAGGCCTCCTTTTATAGCCTCCAAGGGTGGTTCCGCTATCTTTATGTAAGGAAACCTTAGCCACGGCCTTGAGGAAGCGTAGGGGGTGCTCCACATCAAAATGCACTTGGACGGGAGTCCATCTGGGTTCGGCCGACCCTAGGTGGAGCCTCCCCGGCTCTGCCTTCCTCTGACTAGCTCACATGTGGGCGCTGGCAATGATCCTCGGTGATTCGCAGGCAGGTAAGGCGGTTTGCTCTGCCAGGTGGGCCCTTGAATCCATGTGTCTGCCTCTGGTTGGTTGGAGGTGTGTTTCTTGGCCTCTTGAGTTGGTTTGCTTCTGGATGTGAGCCCTCCAATTCTTGTGCTCGCATAGATTGCTCTGAAATATACTTTTTCCTTTATTTGAGCACGGTTTTTCTCCGTATGCAGACATGGTCTCCTGTAAATAGGGATTCACCAAAGCTTGTGGAAATGGTTAGAGTTAAACCCCTATCTCTACGTTTTGGTGATTATTTATCTTTGGATGAAGCAAAGGTTGACGGTTGATTTTCAACTTAAGGACCATCAACATTCCACAAGACGAGCACTGTCTCCAAGTAGTCCAGAGGGTTTCTCGCCCTTCCTGTACACGATGCGACCTTATGGCTTTGATGTGATCACCAGGCCCTGATGACCACCCATAAAAGGCTCTGCGTCATCATCAGAGTCCAAGTCATAGTCATAAGATAGGAGCCACCCGACATGCAGTGGCTTCATCTTTTCCGATCTTGAGTAGGCGATCCAAACCTCCTCCCATGCGGAGAGGGTCTCGGACCGCATGGCCTCCTAATACACAGTGGCAGTGTTGCGCAACCCGAAGGGGAATGGGTACGCTGTTCCTCGGACCAGATTAGATCTGACCCGAGCAATCCTGATGCAGCATGAGTAGAAGTCGCGTTGAAAATGGATTGTTCCTTGATCTCCTTGGCTAGGTCAGGGAGCAGCATGTCGTTGAGGTTGTCGACGAACTCGTCGAGAACGTTGCGTTGGGTTGCTGCAGGCACTTCCAGCTCCCTGGGTCGACTAGGTGGCTGTTGAAACTACCTGAGCCGTTGGCGATGCAGACCCAGGAGCCAAAAGTGAAGGTGCCCTCCTCGAGCACGACGCTAGTGAAGTTGGACGATGCCATCGAGTTCGCCGATGGATCTTCGATGAACCCTCGTACCTAGCGCTCTAGCTGTCGGTGTTTTACCGGCAAGGCTACCTAGGGATACCCTAAGGTAGTAGACTTGTAGGTAGGGTGTCGCCGAGATCAGAAACTCATAGGTGCAAGTACCATAAGGTTTAGACAGGTTCAAGCCACGATGTGCATAATACCCTACATCCTGTATGATGGTTTGTATTGCCCTAAGATGTGGATTAGTTTGGAGGGGGTCCCTGCCTGCCCTTATACGCTTTGGGGAGACAGGGTTACATGGAATCCTAGCCCGATACTAGTTTAGGAGTCCTACCCGAGTACTACTCGGGTAGTTTTCTTCTGTACCGACTAGTCCTACTCGCATGCGAGTACATTACAACAGATATAAGGTATGGGACATGCCCATCCCTTATTCTAGAATATTCTATGCCATGTGCGCAGTCCCGTGGCCTTGGGTCTGAGACAGCCCTTAAGTTTAGACAGGTGAACCAACAAGAATTGGCCAACTCATCAATAATTGGCATATGACATTTCCCCTTAATAGTAATTGCATTAAGAAATCCGTAGTCCACACAGAATCTGCAGTTGTTATCTTTTTTCTTGACTAGGAGGATAGAAGAGGAAAAAAGACTGGAGCTAGGTTGTATGAGTCCACTGGCCATCATCTCCTTAACCTGCCTCTCTATTTCATCTTTCAACATAGGGGCATATCTATATGATCTCATGTTGATTTGTGCTGCTCCTTCCACTAGTGGTATGCTGTGAACACAAGACCTTGGTGGTGGCAGGTCTGAGGGTACTTCAAATAAAGCTGCAAATTCTTCTACCAATGCTTGTACCTCATCAGGTATAGAAATAGCACTATCATGTGTAATGTCCATAGAGCATAACAGCGAGATAGAACCCACAGGCAAATCACTGACACAACTGTATAATATGATTGAAGAATTCTGGTATGGGATGATCATTGTTGACGCTCGTTATGGACCAATTTGGACCGTCAATACCAGAAAATTGGGAGAACTAACATTTCTTGAAGGCATATTTATCCAAAATAATGTCAATTCCACATGTCCCCTGGAAAATATAGCTATGAAGGAATTTGATCTAAAATGGAGGGAAAACACACCTTCGAATCCAAGGCACAAAACACCAACCAATCACAAGAAAGCACGAGGATTGAAGGACCAGCAAGACAGCCTCAAGAGCAAGGAAACACACTCTCAATCCAAGGCAACACCTCTCCGGCCAATCAGAACGTGCCGTTTACCCTCCCATAGATCAAAGGGCCCACCAGAGCATGCAACCGACTTAGGACAATGCCAACTCAATGACCATGGACTAGAGGGCCCCCTTACCAGTGTCCTTGCCAAAGGGGCTGTGTCGGTGTTTTACCGCCACGCCCACTGAGGGATACCCTCGAGGTGGTGAGTTTGTAGGTGGGTGTCATCGAGATCAGGAACTCGAAGGTACAAGGAACACAAAGTTTAGATAGGTTCGGGCCACCGAGAGCGTAATACCCTACATCCTGTTTGTGGTTTGTATTGCCTTAATTGTTGATCGGAGTGATCTCCAATGAGGCACGAGTTGTCCCTCATAGTCCTGTTTGAGGAGGGTCCCTGCCCACCCTTATATAGTCTGGGGGGACAGGGTTACATGCAAATCCTAGCCAGATACGAGCTTAGGAGTCCTACCCAAGTACTACTCGGGTAGTTTCCTTCTATTCCGACTAGTTCTTGTTGACGCCCGATTTTGACACGTGTTGAATCGGCGTCAGGAGGAGAAGATTGGCCGATGCGGCAGATCTAAGGGCTACAGTAAGGAATCGGCCGATTGAGGTAACAGTAAGGAATCGGCCGATTGGTGATACAGCTTGCGCCAACAGGGTGGGATTATTTCGGAGGGTCTTGGTCAAAAGTTGGTCAACGGGGCACGCTAAGTCGGTCAAAGAGCAATTGAAAAGAATCCTGATTGGATTAGGGGACGGCGGCGGAAGATTCTGCGGGAGTCCGTTTCCTTTAAAAGGTTATTATAGATATGGTAATTTTCCTATTTTTTAAATAAGGTTGTAACAAGTCGTGATCGACCAGGAATCCTAGTTTTAGGGTATAAATAGGAGTCGTCAGGGTCTTGCAAAGACATGAATACATCAATCAACAACAATACTTCCACTTTTCCAGCAATTTATCTTCAAGTCGGCGACTTCGCCAATACTTTTCTTCTTTCACGAGTTCGTACGGATTGGCAGCGCTGCATCAACTTGATCTCCGGCCGATTGGTAGGTTCCGCTTATCGAATAATATCCGGCCTTTAACTACGGGCGCATCGCTGTGGTTTCGTTTGGATTTATTCACCAGTTATTGATATTTACTAGAATTGCAAGTTTTACCTGTTGTTCTAGTATTATCACCAGTTATCCAGCTTGAGATTGGAGTAATGGGCTTCGTCATCGTTCTTCTTCAATTTATCATCTTACAGCCGATTAGATCTATTTCAAGTGTTGTCTCTGTAGTAATTGTTTAGATCGCTCCAGCAGTTTTCTTTACAATTACTACACGATTATCGGCTGATCCATAGCCGATCATCTCTACAGCAAATCGGCCGATTCGCCGCCGACGCGCTCCTCAGGACAGATCGGAACTCCAGCCGATCGGAGCGCCTGGAATTTAATACTTTATTTCCTTGTCAATCAACAAGTCAGATTGACTGGCACGCCGCGCGAACCGCATCAGGGCGATAACCCGAACAGGAGCTAAGCAGATTCTCCCGGGTCGTGTGTCGGACGCTGAAGACCATCAGCCGATTCCTGTCTGGCCGATTTTAGCACCAACACACTTTTGGCACGCCCGGTGGGACCAATCCAAGATCTGATATGTCGAAGAACGCAGAAATCTCCGACAGCAACATCATTGAGGTCACAGAAGCGGATCTCAAGGACGACCAGAGGGAAGAATTGGCCAAACATCTAGAAGACTACAAGAAGATGTACCTCCAGTCGTTCAGTCGTACCAGAAGCGGGGAGGCTGTCAAGAAGGCTCCTATTCTAGTTCCCCGCCACATCACCATTGCTGAGGACTCGGGCAAGATGTCAGATAGAATCCAACAATCCGTTTATCAGGTATTCATTGACCAATCCTCAGTGATGACCAACACGGTGTATAACGCCGTCGTCAGCTCTCTGGCCAGTGGAGCAGTCCAAGGCTATCAGGGACCAGCATATGCCCCGCCAACCACTCTGCCAGCCAGAAGCTTACCATACACGTCCCAATCGGCTCCTCAGCCGATATTGACGCAACACGAGGGGTACAACTCTCCATTGCCCCCGGCGTCTCCAAGATACAGCGGTGCACCATGTCTCCCATCACAGACACCGCTTCAACCCGTCCAGATTGCTTCTATGCAATCGCTGCCCACAAGCTCAGTACCTTGGGGAACATCGGCGACGACGTATTTTCCCGAGCCAGCGAACGGATACGGGAGTTATTCAATCCAGGTGCCACACCAATCGGCCGTCCGGCCGACGGTCCCCCAGTATCAGCCGATCTCATCAGAAATCGGCAGGGGGGCAAGCGCTGTAGAAGCATTCAGAGGCGCGGCGCCAACGATGACATACGATGGGGGAGCGGATTCACTTCGCCATCAACTATCGGCCGCTCAGCAAAATTCGCCGATTCATCACCCAGCCGCGCCAGCTCTTCAGCACATGCCCGCACCGCGAACAGCTGTTCATCAGCAGGAGGTGGACTGGACGGCAAGAATAGCAGAAGTAATCCAGGACCAGTTTGGATTGAAGCCAAAAGTGCAAACTTACACCTACAAGACGCCATATCCATCGGCCTATGACTTGCTGTCGTTCCCACACCGCTACAAAGTTCCTGATTTCACCAAGTTTTCAGGGACGGACGATACATCCACTGTGGAGCATATCAACCGATTCATCATCCAGTGCGGGGAGGCTGCCACGCAAGATGCTCTGAGGGTGCGTTTGTTTTCATCGTCTCTGTCCGGATCGGCCTTCCAGTGTTTCACCACCTTACCGCCAAATTCTATTGTTACATGGGCCGATCTGGAGAAACAGTCCGCAAGTACTTCTACGCAGGAGTACACGAGATGAAGCTCTCGGATTTGACCAGCCTCAGGCAGAGGAGCGATGAACCGGTGATGGGATATATACAGAGGTTCAGAGAGGTCAGGAACAAATGCTACAGTCTGGCTCTGACCGATGCACAGTTGGCCGATATCGCTTTCCAAGGCCTCCTGCCACAAATCAAAGAAAGATATGATGCCCAAGAGTTTGAAAGCCTGAGCCAAATCGTCCACCGATTGTCATGATAAGAGGTCCGACCGTTTGAACAGCGGAGGAATTTCCAAAAAAAGGTGGCATACTCGGAAGGATCTGAATCCGATGGGGAAGAGGAAATCGGCCTGGCAGAATGGGTCAAAGGGAAAAAACCTATATCATGCCCTTTTGGGAAGAAGGAGCCAGAGACATTCGGCTTTGACACGTCAAAGGCCGATAAAATTTTCGATTTATTGCTTCAGGAAGGACAGATTAAGCTATCTCACCATCACACCATCCCTTCGACCGATCAACTTAAGAAGATGAAATACTGCAAGTGGCACAACGCCACTTCTCATGATACAAATGAATGCAAAGTCTTCCGTCAGCAGATACAATCGGCCATCGAGCAGGGGAGGCTTAAATTTGAAACCCCAGCTAAATCGGCAAAACCGATGAAGATAGATCAGCATCCCTTCCCGGCCAACATGGTTAAACGCTGGAGGAAATTCAAGTCAAACCAAGGTGCTGACGTCAGAATCGGCGAGAAGGGGCGGCGCCGTTGATCCCAGGAGGCAGATCACAATGGAAGAAATCAAAAGGAACAGGCGGGGGCCAGAACGACCACGCAAGCCCGTCACCTCCCAGTTCTTGCTCAGTAAATATCGGCAGAGGCAAGAACAATCAAGATACCATGAAGAGATAATACGCCGGCATGAATGTGGCAGAACCACCTGAATTAATCCGGCTCAAGTGTATTAACCATCACCATTAGGGCAATTTCGGTTAACCTTACACTTCAAACGGAGTAATCCACTGGTCTGTCGGGTATAACCTCCCGATACAACCACGGTAATCGGATCGAGCGCCATACATACAAATGCTCACGCGACGATGAGCCCCGAGAATACCACATTCCAGCAAATATTACAACATTATCATAAGTAAATATTACAGACCAAGTTTTAAATTTAAAAACCAAGTACTTCAATGATCATAAATAAGTTCTTCAGAGTTTAAGTTGCAGTGGAAAATAAACAACGGAAGCTACTCGACGATACATAATGTCTCGATGAAGCCCGTACGAGACATCATTCGGCATCACCTCCGTTGGACGGGGGCGTATCCCATTCCACCGACCAACCAGGGGGAAGAGTGCAGGGCCAAGTCAAGCTAGCAATCATATCTTCGAAGGTCTCACCTGAAATGAGCCACAAGCAAGGCTGAGTATACTAATACTCAGCAAGACTTACCCGCGTAGTGCAATCTACTCCACTGACTCTAGACATGCAAGGCTTCTTGGCTCAGGGGTTTGTTTTGCCGAAAAGCATCTACACGTGGGTCCTTACTTTCAACTTTTAGCTCAAGATTCTAGTTTCCTTAACCATTCTAGGTAAGCAGCTATCCAAAAGCATACTTGGTGAAGCATTAAATTATCATCCAACCAGTTCATTCATCCTCATTGTTCCTCTTCTTACTCTGTGGGTAAAAATGGTTAAGCAGTCTCAATAGCCGTGAGAAACGGACGATTCGAATTGAATTTCTTAACCTTGCAAGGGAAACCCAAACACACGTCACGTGGTTACTCCCTAGAGTCACACGTGCAACCTTTCCCCTTTCTTTCCGGGTCGTGGATCGGGGCTACCCTCCGAGAGTACAAGAGCCCCACGCCACGGTTCGGCGCCGGGTCGTGACCACTCTCTGCACTCGCCATATGCACATGGGACCGAAGTTCAAAGGGTAGGATGCCGTCCCCTTGCCGGGCCAATCAGGTACTTAAGCTTACCGATTCCCATAATCTCGGCATGTGTTTAGTACGTTCAAAGACTTAACCATCACTACCACACCCTGCGGCCTTAGTATTTTTCACTAGACAGACGGGCCTCAATCGTAACCATCGTTCCATAGCCCGTCCGTGTCCTTATGATTGCAGCGTGTAGTAGACATTCAACTCCTATTTTCTCGCGAGTGACAGGAAATCACTCGACTTTTACCGGAGTCCTATTAGCACAGCATTCTATCGAACCTTACGTCTAGTTTTCAAGCACGGGTTCCTAACATCATGCAACTAAGTTTTCATTCAACTCCTATAAACTTAATGCACAAGCAAAAGAGTAGTGAGTTGCATAATTTAGGAAAGAGATGGGTTATGCTCCGGGGCTTGCCTTCGCAGTTCGCTTGGGGATCTTCCGAACTTGGGCTCGGGTCTTCAAGAGCTTCAGTTAGATTCGCTTGAGCTTCACGCTGCTCACTCTCGGACGCGGGCACCAGCTCGCAAGTTCCGTCGGCGAGAGTCGTCGATTCTACATGAGTGCACAAGTTTAAGTCGTGGCAATGGTACTCGATACGATTTAAGAGTGATTACTACAATGGATAGTTTCTAATCATGAAATTTTGGATTTAGGCACATCAAGGAAAGATGTGCTTACTGTAAATTTTTCAGCCAATTTTATGTAACAGATTAATTATGATAAATATATTACATAGTCGCTATTAGATCCTTGTTCTTTTTGTACAGAACAATTGGTTCAACAACTGAGTCTAAGATTTTTACGGAGCTTTCACTTAAGTATGCAGAAGCTACTATAATTTTTGTAGGATTTATTATGCAGTATTCAGAGCATAGAAAATATGACATTACACACCTAGATTATTCAAGGATTCATTTTTACAGGACCCTACACAGGGTTTTTGTCCATGCAACTTTTCACACAGCAACCTCTACCAAAGTGTATCTCCTAGTAAAAATTTGGAAATTTTCCAAGCTAAGATACTATTTTTTTGATTTAATGTATGTTATTAGCACATAAATCCAATAAATAGGTTATTGTGAGACATAAGGTCTCCCAATTTTTCTCTGGCTTCTAGGCACCAATACATTAGCATAGAAAAAGTTTCATTGGGTGATTCATCACCCAACTG
Source organism: Panicum miliaceum (assembly GCA_032594955.1). Taxonomy (NCBI): domain Eukaryota; kingdom Viridiplantae; phylum Streptophyta; class Magnoliopsida; order Poales; family Poaceae; genus Panicum; species Panicum miliaceum. The sequence goes on along the minus strand of CM064072.1, from coordinate 22,996,883 downwards.
CAGGGATAAAACATTCTACTTAAACATGGTATGAAACTATGTTTAATAAACCGTAAAGCTAGAGATGGAATTTGGGCCTGATCTTTTTACACAATCCTAAACATCAAGCAGCTAACTCACTGCCACAATTTAGGGTCAGCATTGTTCTACAACAGTGGGTACAAAATAAGTCCATTTAAGCTTCCATTTAATGTAGAGCAAAATATGTTGAGATTCTGAGAAACTTTTTGTAACAGAAGTGGTAGAGTTTGTTCTAAGGATTCCAGAACAGTTGAGTTTGCATTTTTCTAAATTTTCTACGATTTTATACGAATTTTACAAGTTCACTGAATTTGAATCTAGATTTGAAACTTTCTTTTACAACTGGGTCCTTGAATCTTACGCGCAGACCCTTCTAAAGATTTAAATTCTTGCAATTGGGTCCTCGGGCGGCTCGGGTACGGCGGCCGGCCGAAATTCCGGCGAGGGGCTCGCCGGCGGTGAGGGGTGAGGGTCGGGGAAGGTTCAGGGGTGCGAGGGCTACCTTGTGGGGGTGTTGTTCAGGTGGGGGACGGCCGGGAAGGGCTCGCCGGCGTTGGAGCAGAGGCGGCGGCGGCGCGGCACGCGTCGACGGCGGTGCTCCGGCGGGCTTGGGGCGGTCTGGTCCGGTCAGCAAGCTTCAGCGGCGCGTGGGGAAGCTGCTCAAGGGCTTGGCTTGGACGGAGGAGGTCGGGGTCGAGCTATCCACGGCGACCAGGGGCGGCGGCGGCGGCGGCAGCGCGGGCGGCGGCGCTCCGGTGGCTCTGGGCGGCGTTGGGCGGGTCGGCGAGCTTCAGGGGGATGATGTAGTGGTGGCTGAAGCTTCCGTTTGGGCGGTGGGTGGCGGTGGAGGGCTGTCCACGGCGGGCGGCGCTCGGCGGCGGCAATGGCGGCGGCGAGGGCGTTCTGGGTGCTGGGGCTCGCGCGCGTGGCCGGGCGGGGCTTTTATAGGGGCAGGAGGGGGTGCGGAGGGGCCTGGGCAGCGCGCGGGGCGGGTGCACGGCACGGCGCGCACTGGCCACGGCGGGCGGCAGCGGAACGCCGGCGCGGCGTGCGGCGTGCGGGCGCGGTGACTGGGCGGTCAGAGATATGGCGTGGGCGCGGTGGGATAGCGCTGGGCGTGGAGTGGTGGAGCAGCAGCTGCAGCGGTTCGGGCGGAGGGCGGGCGCGGCGACTGGCGGGGCGCGGGAGCCGGGGCGGCACGGCGGGGTGCGGCGACTGGGCGCGACGGGCGGCGGGCTGGGCGCGGCAGCGTCGTGTGCACGCGCGGGCGCTCACTGGGCCGCGCGGAGTGGGGAGGGGGCAAAGCCGGCCGTGGCGGGGTGGTGCGGCGGCCACTTCAGGGGGCTGGGTGCAAACAGGGCGTTTTCTCCTCTTTCTGATTTAAATTTCAAAAACTTTTGAACATGAAAGTTGTTCAGAATAAAAAGTTCTACAACTTTGGTTTCAGGCAAAATTTCATTTGGCTGATGGTTTGAAAGTTAAATTTAAAAGTTCAAAAGTAACCAAATGTGCTCAAATTGAATTTGAATTCCAACTGAACCCGTTCTAATTCTTTCCACCGTTTTATTAGTTGGTTTAAGCATAGGGTTAGGCTAATGATACTGATTTTAGAAATGAAAGTTTTACCAGGGTTGTCACAATGAAGATCACTAGCAATGTCCGTTCTTCATCCATTGCTGGGAGAACGACATCAGATTGCCGTCTGCCGATAACTGTCCGGAGTGTAACGGATTGAGCTGCAACGATCGCCCGAAGCCACACTCTAGGGACAGAGGATCAGAGCCGATCAGCAGAAATCGGCGCGGACGAGAGGAACAGCACGTTTCGGTGCATGATCGGCTGGGGGCAGAGTTGACCAGTACCACCGGTCAAAAAGCAAGATCGACCAACAGGATGGACTGGGGGGCAGAATCAGCGTGCACGATCGGCTGGAAGAGATGGCCGATGACAGGGTGTCAGACGAGGATCCCCTAGGAAGGGAACCAGATAGGGAATACACCAGATCATCGGCCAAACCAGTAAATCCCAGGTGGTGTCCCGATGGCCTATCCAGATCCCAGAAACGGAGGATCCAACGCCTACGCCAGTGGGAGCATCAAGAAGAAGAGCAGAGGCAGGTGCCAGAGAAAAGAAATGTTAAGTCTCGGGTGTGGCGCCCAAAGAAAAATGATCAGGAAGCAAACGACCAAGAATCAGCAGCCGAAATCAATATGGTATTCATACTGCCGATAGAATTCATGGCGCCTGACGATCGAGACAGAGCAACAAGAATGGAAGAACAAATGGCACAACTGGTGTTAGAGCCGATGACGGCTACTTTTGAGAAACCAGAAGAAGAAAAACGGCAACATCTTAAAGCGCTGTTTCTCAAAGGCTATATTGACGGAAGACCCGTCACCAGATTACTAGTAGATGGAGGCGCCGCGGTTAACATCATGGCATATGCCATGTTCCGCAAGCTAGGCACGGGCGATGAAGACCTCACCAAGACGGACATGATGCTGAAGGATTTTGAAGGCAACGTGTTTCCCGCCCGTGGAGCGCTCTGCGTCGACCTCACCATCGGCAGTAAGACCCTTCCTACCACTTTTTTGTTATTAATGCCAAGGGGTCCTACAACATGCTGCTTGGTCGCGACTGGATACATGCAAACTGCTGTGTCCCATCTACAATGCATCAATGCCTCGTGCAATGGGTCGGCGACAACACAGAGATAGTCACTGCCGATTCCGCCTACAGCGTTGCAGCGGCCGACACGCAACAGTGGAGCTGCGAGCACGTCAAATGCATATCTGGCAGGACTTGGGACACTGACTTCCTGAAAGTGTCCGATTTCGGTCTACAGCCGATCCAAGCAGTCGGCTCTGAAGATTCAGAATAGATGGATCAGCTCGTTCGAGAAGACGGGAAGCTTGGGCGTGGGTTTACGTCGGTCGATTTATTGGAGACGGTAGATTTGGGAGATAACAGCAAATCAAGGCCGACGTATATTAGTGCTAATTTGGATCCTGAGTACAAGTGTAAACTGATAAATTTATTAAAAGAATTCAAGGATTGCTTTGCTTGGGAATATCATGAGATGCCAGGTCTAGACCGGTCCATTGTTCAACACCGGTTACCTATAAAATCAGGATATCGGCCATATCAGCAATCTGCACGACGGTATAACCCCAAGATTACAAAGTTAATTGAAGCAGGATTTATTCGGCAGTGCCGCTACGCCGAATGGATTTCTAATATTGTGCCTGTATACAAGAAAAATGGAAAGTTACGCGTGTGCATCGATTTCAGGAACTTAAATCAGGTTACGCCAATGGATGGATATCCGATGCCAACGGCCGATATCCTGATAGATGCTGCTGCAGGACACAGAGTCATAAGTTTCATGGATGGGAATGCAGGATACAACCAGATATTAATGGCCGAAGAGGATATCTCGAAAACGGCTTTCAGGTGTCCAGGTCATCTTGGTTTGTTTGAATGGGTCGTTATGACTTTTGGGTTGAAGAACGCCGGTGCTACGTATCAGCGGGCCATGAATTACATCTTCCACAAGCTCATTGGTACATCGGTGGAAATTTACATAGATGATGTCGTGGTCAAGTCAAAAGGTCACCAGGAACATCTGGCCGATTTACAAGAAGTACTGGAGTGCACAAGGAAGCATGGGTTGAAGATGAACCCAAACAAGTGTGCATTTGGTGTATGGGCTGGGCAATTCTTAGGATTCATGGTTCATGAGCGCGGGATAGAAGTCAACCGCAAGACCATAGACGCCATCAACAAAGTTGTGGCCCCACAAAACAAAACCGAGCTACAGTCCCTCATCGGCAAGGTCAATTTTATCAGAAGATTCATATCCAACCTGTCAGGACGTATTCAGGCTTTTACCCCTCTGTTGAAATTAAAGCCCGACCAGGAATTCATATGGGGAGAAGAACAACGCAAGGCATTGGAAAACATCAAGCAATATCTAGTTTCACTTCCAGTATTGGTCCCACCACAGCCTGGTAAGCCGTTCAAATTATATTTATCGGCTGATGAACAGGCTATTGGATCGGCGTTGGTATAGGAGTTTGAGGGGAAAGAACGAGTGGTATATTACGTCAGCAGAAGACTCTTAGACGCCGAAACAAGATATTCCCCGGTGGAGCGGCTATGCTTGTGTTTATACTTCTCGTGTACCAAGCTCAGGCACTATTTATTATCGGCAGAATGCATAGTCGTATGCAAAGATGATGTGGTGAAGTATATGCTATCATTGCCGATTTTGAAAGGACGGATTGGAAAATGGATCCTGGCTCTGTCAGAATTCGACTTAAGGTACGAATCGGCCAAAGCCGTCAAAGGTCAAGTAATGGCTGATTTCATAGCTCAGCATTGTGGACCAGAGATTGCCGTCGTTGAACCAGTTCCATGGACTCTATATTTTGATGGTTCTTCGTGTGGGGTCGGATCAGGAATCGGCATTGTTCTTGTATCGCCTCGGGGGGCAAGTTATAATTTCTCTCTGCCGATAGAAGCTTCCGCGACTAATAATCAGGCGGAATATCGAGCCGTTCTGAAAGGCATGCAATTATTAAAGGAAGTCAAAGCTGATGCAGTTGAAATTTTTGGAGATTCGATGCTCATTTTGGATCAATTAACGGGGCGATCTGAGTGCAAGGATGATATCTTGAGGATTTACTATGAAGATTGCCTTCAGCTTTTAAAGGAATTCAAGTCTGCAATAATTGAGCATATCCCCAGAAATTATAATGAAGAGGCCAACAGGCTGGCCCAACATGCCTCCGGGTATCGGCCGATTCAGGGAGCGATGATGCTAGAGCTCGCGGCCGATGACTGGCGAAAGGAAATCGCCGATTACTTGAAAGATCCATCCCAGAAAGTGGATCGGCGAACGCGTTTTCAGGCTACAAAATATGTGTTGCTTGAGGATGATTTGTTTTATCGGACGATTGATGGAGTTCTCCTCAAGTGCCTGGGAACAGAAGAGGCAAAGGTTCTAATGGGAGAGATCCATGAAGGTGTATGTGGAGCTCATCAATCGGCTCACAAAATGAAATGGATGATCCGAAACATTGGGTATTATTGGCCGACTATCCTTGAAGATTGTTTCAAGTACTACAAAGGATGCCAAGACTGTCAGAAGTTTGGGGAATAGATCTCATCGGACAGATTCATCTTCCATCAAGCAAAGGGCATAAGTTCATATTAGTAGCCACAGATTATTTTACTAAGTGGGTGGAGGCAGTTCCTTTAAGGAATGTGACATCGGCCGATATGATTGAATTTGTTGAAAGCCATATTATCTATCGATTTGGTATTCCTCAAACCATCACAACTGACCAATGAACAATGTTTACTTCTGGAGAATTCGGAGAATTTGCCGCCGATATGGGGATTAAATTATTAAATTCTTCTCCATACTATGCTCAAGCCAATGGCCAAGCAGAATCGTCCAATAAAGGGATAATCAAACTAATCAGAGGAAGATAGAAGAGCAACCCAAGAAGTGGCATATGTCTTTGGCTGAATCTTTATGGGCATATAGGATGGCTTGTCATGGAGCCACTAAAATATCCCCTTATCAGTTGGTTTATGGTCATGAGGCGGTCTTGCCATGGGAGATAAGGACAGGGTCAAGACGTATCGTTACAAGATCAGTTAACGGCCGATGGTATGACAAAAAGGTCAAAGTTAAACAATTCTCTCAGGGAGATTTGGTGTGGAAGTTGTTGCTGCCGATAGGATCCAAAGATCCCAAATTCGGTAAATGGTCACCCACTTGGGAAGGGCCGTACAGAATCGACCGATGTGCCCCTGGGAATGCATATATTCTGGAGACAGTCGAAGGGGAGGAATTCCCAAGAGCTTTAAACGGATGATATCTGAAGAGGTACTATCCAAGCATTTGGGTAGATGCATAACTTGCAACAAAATATATCAAGATAACATGGCCGATTTCTCATCGGTTTTTGTCTACACATCTGGTGAAGAAAACATTGGGATTCATTATTGGATGAAAATGACAGAGTACATGGCCGACATGGTACAAGTCGCCCTTAGAATAAAAATACCGATATGTCTACGGATTACGCCTACGCTGGATTTCTCTCTCGATGCGACACAGTTCTATCATAAGGCTGAGCCTTTTCTCCTTCGGGTCCTCTGCAGTGGCTCCAGTTTCAGCTTGGTTGCAAAGTTCTATCAGCAGGCGGGCCTTCTTCTCCTCCAGATCTTCCATGGCAACTTCGGTTTTTGCTTTACAAGGAAGTGGAGGATTTTTTTCAGAAGATGGTCGCTTGCGGACCAAAAAGTGAGCATCTATAAGGTCCCAGTATTCCTGGACAAGAGCGGGGACATGATCTCTGAGTTCCTCAGCATGAGCTCTTATCAGATATCTCTCTGCCTGTGATAGTGGCTCTTCTGAATGCATGATTTCTATCGCTCGTTCTAGACCAGGGCTGAGACGTTTCGACTAAACAGAGATAAAAGGGGTTACCCAACATCAGAGTGATTGAGATGCTTAGGAGAAAGGCAGAAGAGAAGTTCATACCTGGTTGACAGAGGAAGAAGATGAAGAGGACGAAGAAGACATCTTGCCGTTTAGTTTGGGACAGTAAAGGAGGAAGAGAAGATAAGTGATGTGTATGCCTCTGGAGATGGTGAATGGTCTACTTATAAAGGAAGGAGAGGTAGATGGATGGTGAGACACGTCCTATCGGAGTAAATACATACATAAATGCAAAGCTGGCTGAAGAAATAGTTCAAAATCAAATTGGCGCAGTAACAGTGAAGGAGCAATAAATGTTACAGTGTTCTTTACAACCCAAGAAAAGCATCTATGGCTACAATGGCTTGTCGTCTAATTTGATCGGCCGAATCTAGTACTCTTTGGTCGTCATCGGCCGATCCTGGGACTTCTGACACACGGCGACGAAGCCTTATCGTTTCACGGGCCAGATGCTGTCTCTCTTGCTTCAGCTCACTGATGATGGATGGGAGTTCTTGGAGTTTCTTCTCTTCAGCGGCTATTTCTTTGGTCATCTGTTCCATCTCCTTGGCCAGCTCTGCTCTTCTCCATTTCAGCTGATCTATCGCGCCGACAATATCCGGACGGCAGCTTTCAAGGAAATTGATCTTGTGGTGTACCTCCTGAGTCTGGTGCTTGTATGAATCGACCTCCTCCTGAGTTTTTGCCATCTGGGCACGATCGGCCATATGGCGCAGCGCCCTGGAAACCGGAATATGCATGTGCTCTATATAGGCAGCATGCGCTAAATTTTCTGATACTTCTTCCGGGATTCGACTTTTGATCTCGTTGAAAAGTCGTCGAATCGGCAACGCATCTTCTACCAATCGGCCGATGTCATCTTGAAGGAGAGTGCGCATGCTTTCAAGCTTGGCGCGGACATCGTCGGAGGGGGAGCTCGATGGAATTGGGTGTGAAGCAATTTCCTCGTCATCAGGCAGGGAGACGGCAAAGGAGAAGATGCTGTTATTGGGGGTGTCTTGCTCCTGTGAGGAAATAAAGTAAAGGGTAGGCAAGCAATAAAAGGAAATCGACCGATTCTAATGGTAAGTTTGTTACCTCCTTAAAGCGAATTTCTCTTGCCTGCGCCGGTGGAAGCGTTTCCCTTGTCTCAGGGGCCGGTGCAGTTGGCTCGTCGGAGGAGGAAGATTCAATGATTATTAGTGCTCCGCTTGGACCAGCTTCCTGAAAAGGATATGAAAGAAGATCCTGCGAGTATGCTATGGGAAATTGAGATAAGATGGCGTGAGAAATTTGCCATGCCTCTGTGGATCTCCCGGCCGATGTCTGTTGCGGGGTTGTAGTTATCATACCCAAATCGGTCTGCATCAAGATCGGTTAAGTTTTTTGAAGATTAAGAGATCAAGGTAAGAGATCGTTTACCTCGACGATGGGAGCTGCTGGAGTTTCGGCTCCCACTTGGGACGTAGCCGATTGCTGTGGAGATTGCGGTGGAATAGCTTGCGCAGCCTGGCAGAGGAAGAAAGTTAATGTCAGTAGAAGACTTGAAGAATATATGAGATAAGTAAGATTACCTGAACAGCTTCTACTAATAGCGATGCTGCAGCTGCCCCGACTTCGACAGTGACTTGGGGATCGGCCATCTCGACAACTGGCAAAGGTAAAGGGATTGGAGTTTCGGCCGATGTCACCGCCATTTGGTCGGCCGGTCCGATACGAGAAGTCTCGGCCGATGCCACTACCATCTGGTCGGCCGATCCGATACGAGGAACCTCAGCCGATGCTATTGCCGTCTGATCGGCCGATCCGATGCGAGCTCGCACTCGACGGCTAGTTATCTTCGATGTTGGCCTTTTCGGTGCTCGCTTCGATCGGCCAGTAGAGATATCCTTGATGGTTGGAGCATGGAAGCCGATAAGTGGATACGGCGTTGTTGACGCCAGATTTCGACACGTGTTGAATCGGCGTCAGGAGGAGAAGATTGGCCGATGCGACAGATCTGAAGGCTACAGAAAGGAATCGGTCGATTGAAGTAACAGTTGGAAATCGGCCGATTGGTGGCCCAGCCTATGCCAACAGGATGGGATTATTCAGAAGATCCTGGTCAAAATCTGGTCAAAGGGGGCACGCTAAGTCGGTCGAAGAGCAATTAAAGGAAATCTTGATTGATTAGGGAGCAGCGGCGGAAGATTCTGCGGGAGTCCGTTTCCTTTTTAAAGCCCGTATAGATATAATAATTTAAATAAGGTTGTAACAAGTCGTGATCGACCAGGAGTCCTAGCTTTAGGGTATAAATAGGAGTCGTCAGGGTCTTGAAAAGGGATCAACACATCAATCAACAACAGTACTTCTACTTTTCCAGTAATTTACTTTCAAGTCGGCGACTTCGGCAATATTTTCTTCTTCCACGAGTTCGTACGGATTGGCAGGGCTGCATCAACTTGATCTCCGGCCAATTGGTAGGTTCCGCTTACCGAGTAATATCCGAGCTTTAACTACGGGTGCATCGCTGTGGTTTCGTTTGGATTTATTCACCAATTATCGATATTTACTAGAATTGCAAGTTTTACCTGTTATTCTAGTATTATCACCAGTTATCCAACTTGAGATCAGAGTAATCGGCTTCGTCATTGTTCTCCTTCGATTTATCATCTCACAGCCGATTAGATCTATTTCAAGTAATTGTTTAGATCGCTCTACCAGTTTTCTTTACAATTGCTACACGATCATCGGCTGATCCATAGCCGATCATCTCTACAGCAAATCGGCCGATTCGCCGCCGACGCGCTCCTCAGGACAGATCGGAATTCCAGCCGATCGACGCGCCTGGAATTTAATACTCTATTTCCTTGTCAATCAACAGGTCAGATTGACTGGCACGCCGTGCGAACCGCACCAGGGCGATAACCCGAACAGGAGCTAAGCAGATTCTCCCGGGTCGTGTGTCCGACGTTGAAGACCCATCGGCCGATTCCTATTCGGCTGATTTTAGCGCCAACAGACATTTTGGCACGCCTGGTGGGACCATCCAAGATCTGATATGTCGAAAAACGCAGAAATATCCGACAGCAACATCATTGAGGTCACAGAAGCTGATCTCAAGGACGACCAGAGGGAAGAATTGGCCAAACATCTAGAAGACTACAAGAAGATGTACCTCCAGTCGTTCAGTCGTACCAGAAGCGGGGAGGCAGTCAAGAAGGCTCCTATTCTAGCGCCTCGCCACATCACCATCGCTGAGGACTCGGGCAAGATGTCAGAGATGATTCAACAGTCCGTGTATCAGGCGTTCATCGACCAATCCTCAGTCATGACCAACACGGTGTATAACGCCGTCGTCAACTCTCTGGCCAGCGGAGGAGTCCAAGGCTATCAGGGGCCGGCATATGCCCCTCCAACCACTCTGCCAGCCAGAAGCCTACCATACATGTCCCAATCGGCTCCTCAGCCGATATTGACGCAACGCGAGGGGTACAACTCTCCATTGCCCCCAATGTCTCCAAGATACAGCGGGGCACCATGTCTCCCACCACAGACACCGCTTCAACCCGTTCAGATTGCTTCTGTGCAGTCACTGCCTACAAGCTCAGCACCTTGGGGAACATCAGCGACAACATATTTTCCCGAGCCAGCGAACGGGTATGGAGGTTATTCAACCCAGGCGCCATGCCAATCGGCCACCCGGCCGACGGTTCCCCAGTATCAGCCGATCTTATCAGAAATCGGCGGGGGGGCAAATACTGTAGAAGCATTCAGAGGCACGGCGCCAGCAGTGACGTACGAAGGGGGTGCGGACTCATTTCGCCATCAACTATCGGCCGCTCAGCAAAATTCGCCGATTCATCACCCGGCTGTACCAGCCCTTCAGCACATGCCTGCGCCGCGGACAGCTGTTCATCAGCAGCAGGTGGACTGGACGGCAAGAATAGCAGAAGTAATCCAGGATCAGTTTGGATTGAAGCCGAAAGTTCAAACTTATACTTACAAGACGCCGTATCCATCGGCCTATGACTCACTGTCATTCCCACACCGCTACAAAGTTCCTGATTTCACCAAGTTCTCAGGGACGGACGATACATCCACTGTGGAGCATATCAACCGATTCATCATCCAGTACGGAGAAGCTGCCACGCAAGATGCTCTGAGGGTGCGTTTATTTTCATCGTCTCTCTCCGGATCGGCCTTCCAGTGGTTCACCACTTTACCGCCAAATTCTATCATTACTTGGGCCGATCTGGAGAAACAATTCCACAAGTACTTCTATGCAGGAGTACACGAGATGAAGATCTCGGATTTGACCAGTCTCAGGCAGAGGAGCGATGAACCAGTAACGGGGTATATACAGAGGTTCAGAGAAATCAGGAACAAATGCTACAGTCTGACTCTGACCGATGCACAGTTGGCCGATATCGCTTTCCAAGGCCTCTTGCCATAGATCAAAGAGAGATATGCTGCCCAAGAGTTTGAAAGCCTGAGCCAAATCGTCCACCGATTATCAGGGCAAGAGGTCCGACCGTTTGAACAGCGGAGGAACTTCCAAAAGAAGGTGGCATACTTGGAGGGATCTGAATCCGATGCGGAAGAAGAAATCGGCCTGGCAGAGTGGGTAAAAGGGAAAAAACCAATATCTTGCCCCTTTGGCAAGAAGGAGCCAGAGACATTCGGCTTTGACACGTCAAAGACCGATAAAATTTTTGATCTACTGCTTCAGGAAGGGCAGATTAAGCTGTCTCAACATCACACCATCCCTACGGCCGATCAGCTTAAGAAGATGAAATACTGCAAGTGGCATAACGCTACTTCTCATGATACAAATGAATGTAAAGTCTTCCGCCAGCAGATACAATCGGCCATCGAGCAGGGGCGGCTAAAATTTGAAACTCCAACCAAATCGGCAAAGCCGATGAAGATAGATCAGCATCCCTTCCCGGCCAACACGGTTAACGCTGGAGGAGACTCAAGTCAAACCAAGGTGCTGACATCAGAATCGGCGAGAAGAGGCGGCGCCGTCGACCCCAGGAGGCAGATCACAACGGAAGAAATCAGAAGGAACAGGCGAGGGCTAGAACGACCACGCAGGCCCGTCACCTCCCAATTCTTACTCAGTAAATATCGGCAGCAGCAAGAACAAGCACAATACCAGGAAGAGATGATACGCCGGCATGAAGATCACTGGCAATGTCCGTTCTTCATCCACTGCTGGGAGAACGACATCAGGTTGCCGTCTGCCGATAACTGTCCGGAGTGTAACGGATTAAGCCGCAGCGATCGCCCGAGGCCACACTCTAGGGACAGAGGGTCAGAGCCGATCCGCAGAAATTGGCGCGAGGAACGGCGCGTTTCGGTGCATGATCGGCTGGGGGGCAGAGTTGACCAGTACAGCAGGTCAAAAAGCAAGATCGGCCAACGAGATGGACTGGGGGGCAGGATCAGCGCACACGATCGGCTGGAAGAGATGGCCGATGACAGGGTATCAAACGAAGATCCCCTAGGGAGGGAACCAGATTGGGAACACGCCAGATCATCGGCCAAACTAGTGAATCCCAGGTGGTGTCCCGATGGCCTATCCAAATCCCAGAAGCGAAGGATCCAACGCCTACGCCAGTGGGAGCATCAAGAAGAAGAACAAAGACATGTGCCAGAGAGAAGGAATGTTAAATCTCGAGTTTGGCGCCCAAAGAAAAACGATCAGGAAACGAACAACCAAGAATCGGCAGCCGAAATTGATATGGTATTCATACTGCCGATGGAGTTCATGGCGCCCAACGATCGAGATAAAGTAACAAGAACAGAAGAAGAACAAATGGCACAACTGGTATTAGAGCCGATGACGGCTACGTTTGAGAAACCAGAAGAAGAAAAACGGCAGCATCTCAAAGCACTGTTTCTCAAGGGCTATGTCAACGGGAGACCCGTCACCAGATTACTGGTAGATGGAGGCGCGGCAGTTAACATCATGCCATACGCCATGTTCCGCAAGCTGGGCAAGGGCGATAATGACCTCACCAAGACGGACATGATGCTAAAGGATTTCGAAGGCAACGTGTCACCCGCCCGCGGAGCGCTCTGCGTCGACCTCACCATCGGCAGTAAGATCCTCCCTACTACTTTCTTTGTTATTAATGGCAAGGGGTCCTATAATATGCTGCTTGGTCGCGACTGGATACACGCAAACTGCTGTGTCCCATCTACTATGCATCAATGCCTTGTGCAATGGGTCGGCGACAGTACAGAGATAGTCGCTGCCGATTCCGTCTACAGCGTTGCAGCGGTCGACACGCAACAGTGGAGCTGCGAGCACGTCAAGTGTATATCTGGCAGGACTTGGGACACTGACTTCCTGAGAGTGTCCGATTTCGGTCTACAGCCGATCCAAGCAGTCGGCTCTGAAGATTCAGAATAAATGGATCAGCTCGTCCGAGAAGATGGGAAGCTTGGGCATGGGTTTACGTCGGCCGATTTATTAGAGATGGTAGATTTGGGAGATAGCAGCAAATCAAGGCCGACGTACATTAGTGCCAATTTGGATTTTGAGTACAAATGTAAATTGATAAGTTTATTAAAAGAGTTCAGGGATTGCTTTGCTTGGGAATACCATGAGATGCCAGGACTAGACCGGTCTATTGTTGAACACCGGTTACCTATAAAATCAGGATATCGGCCATATCAGCAACCTGCACGAAGGTGTAACCCCAAGGTTCTACCTGACATAAAGGCCGAGATTACAAAGTTGATTGAGGCAGGATTTATTCGGCAGTGCCGCTACGCCGAATGGATTTCTAACATTGTGCCTGTATACAAAAAGAATGGAAAATTGCGTGTGTGCATCGATTTCAGGAACTTAAATCAGGCTACACCGATGGATGGATATCCGATGCCGACGGCCGATATCTTGGTGGATGCTGCCGCAGGCCACAAAGTCATAAGTTTCATGGATGGGAATGCCAGGTACAATCAGATATTAATGGCCGAGGAAGATATTTCGAAAACGGCTTTTAGGTGCCCAGGCCATCTTGGTTTATTTGAATGGGTGGTTATGACTTTCGGCTTGAAGAACGCCGGTGCTACATATCAACGGGCCATGAACTACATCTTCCACAAGCTCATTGGTTCATCGGTGGAAATTTATATAGATGACGTCGTGGTCAAGTCAAAAGGTCACCAAGATCATCTGGCCGATTTACAGGAAGTGCTGGAGTGCACATGGAAACATGGGCTGAAGATGAACCCAAACAAGTGTGCATTTGGTGTATCGGCCGGACAATTCTTAGGATTTATGGTCCATGAGCGCGGGATAGAAGTCAACCGCAAGACCATAGACGCCATCAACAAAGTGGTGGCCCCACAAAATAAAACTGAACTGCAGTCCCTCATCGGCAAGGTCAATTTTATCAGAAGATTCATATCCAATCTGTCAGGACGTATTCAGGCTTTTACCCCTCTGTTGAAATTAAAGCCCGACCAGGAATTCATATGGGGAGAAGGACAGCGCAAGGCACTGGAGAATATCAAGCAGTATCTGGTTTCACCTCCAGTATTAGCTCCACCACAGCCTGGTAAGCCGTTCAAGTTATATTTATCGGCTGATGAACAGGCTATTGGATCGGCGTTGGTACAAGAGTTTGAGGGGAAAGAACGAGTGGTATACTACGTCAGCAGAAGACTTTTAGACGCCGAAACGAGATATTCCTCGGTGGAGCGATTATGCTTGTGCTTGTACTTTTCATGTACTAAGCTCAGGCACTATTTGCTGTCGGCAGAATGCACAGTCGTGTGCAAGGATGATGTGGTGAAGTATATGCTATCATTGCCGATTTTGAAAGGGCGGATTGGAAAATGGATCCTGGCTTTGTCAGAATTCGATCTAAGGTACGAATCGGCCAAAGCCGTCAAAGGTCAAGTGATGGCCGATTTCGTAGTTCAGCATTGTGGACCAGAAATTGCCACCGTTGAACCAGTTCCATGGACTCTATATTTTGATGGTTCTTCGTGTGGGGTCGGATCAGGAATCGGCATTGTTCTTGTGTCGCCTCGGGGGGCAACTTATGATTTCTCTCTGCCGATAGAAGCCTCTGCAACTAATAACCAGACGGAATATCGAGCTGTTCTAAAAGGCGTCCAATTATTAAGGGAAGTCAGAGCTGATGCAGTCAAAATCTTTGGGGACTCCATGCTCATTGTGGATCAGTTAACGGGACGATCTGAGTGCAAGGATGACATCTTGAGGATTTATTATGAGGATTGTCTTCAACTTTTGAAAGAATTCAAGTCTGCAATAATTGAGCATATCCCCAGGAATTATAATGAAGAAGCCAACAGATTGGCCCAACATGCTTCTAGGTATCGGCCGATTCAGGGAGCGATGACGCTAGAGCTCGCGGCCAATGACTGGCGAAAGGAGATCGCCGATTACTTGAGAAATCCATCCCAAAAGGTGGATCGGCGAACGCGTTTTCAGGCAACAAAATATGTGTTGCTTGAGGATGATTTATTTTATCAGACGATTGATGGAGTCCTTCTCAAATGCCTGGGAACAGAAGAGGCAAAGGTTCTGATGGGAGAAATCCATGAAGGCGTGTGTGGAGCTCATCAATTGGCTCACAAAATGAAATGGATGATCAGGAACAATGGATATTATTGGCCGACCATCCTTGAAGATTGTTTTAGGTACTACAAAGGATGCCAAGACTGTCAGAGGTTTGGCAATGTGCAGCGCGCGCCAGCATCGGCTATGAATCCAATAATTAAGCCGTGGCCGTTCAGAGGTTGGGAAATAGATCTCATCGGACAGATTCATCCTCCGTCTAGCAAAGGGCATAAGTTCATATTGGTGGCTACAGATTATTTTACTAAGTGGGTGGAGGCGGTTCCTTTAAGGAACGTGACATCGGCCGATATGATTGAATTTGTTAAAAGCCATATTATATATCGATTTGGTATTCCTCAAACCATCACAACTGATCAAGGGACAATGTTCACTTCTGGAGAATTCGGAGAGTTCGCCGCCGATATGGGAATTAAATTATTAAATTCTTCTCCATACTATGCTCAAGCCAATGGCCAAGCAGAATCGTCTAACAAGGGGATAATCAAGCTAATCAAGAGGAAGATAGAAGAGCAACCCAAGAAGTGGCATATGTCTTTGGCTGAATCTTTATTGGCATACCGGATGGCTTGTCATGGGGCCACTAAAATATCCCCTTATCATTTGGTTTATGGTCATGAAGCGGTCTTGCCATGGGAGATAAGGACAGGGTCAAGACGTATATCGTTACAGGATCAGTTAACGACCGATGACTATTCCTTTCTCATGAAAGACGAACTTGACGATTTGGCGGGTTTACAGTTAAGAGCCCTGATTAGTATAGAAGAAAACAAGAAAAGGGTGGCCAGATGGTATGACAAAAAGGTCAAGGTTAAGCAGTTCTCTCAAGGAGATTTGGTATGGAAGTTGGTGCTGCCGATAGGGTCTAAAGATCCCAAATTCGGTAAATGGTCACCCACTTGGGAGGGGCCGTATAGAATCGGCCGGTGTGTCCCTGGGAATGCATATATTCTGGAGACAGTCGAAGGGGAGGAATTCCCAAGAGCTTTAAATGGACGATATCTGAAGAGGTACTATCCAAGCATCTGGATAGATGCATAACTTACAGTAAAGTATGTCAAGGTAACATGGCTGATTTCTCATCGGTTTTCTGGCTACACATCTGGTGAAAGAAACATTGGGATTCATTATTATATGGAAATTACAGATTACATGGCTGACATGGTATAAGTCGCCCTTAGAATAAAAATACTGGTGTGTCTACTGATTACGCCTACGCTGGATTTCTCTCTCGGTGCGACCCAGTTTTATCATAACGGTGAGCCTTTTCTCTTTCGGGTCCTCTGCAGTGGCTCCAGTCTCAGCTTGGTTGCAGAGTTCTTTCAGCAGGCGGGTCTTCTCCTCTTCCAGATCTTCCATGGCGACTTCAGTTTTGGCTTTACAAGGAAGTGAAGAACTTTTTTCGGAAGATGGTCGCTTGCGGACCAAAAGATGAGCATTTATGAGGTCCGAATATTCCTGGACAGTGGCAGGGACATGATCTCTGAGTTCCTCAGCATGAGTTCTTATCAGATTTCTGTCTGCCTGTGATAACGGCTCTTCTGAATGCATGATTTCTATCGCTCGTACTAGATCAGGGCTGAGACGGTTTGGCTAAACAGAGATAAAAGGAGTTACCCAGTAGCAGAGCGATTGAGATGCTTAAGAAAAAGGTAGAGGGGGAGTTCATACCTGGTTAACATAGGAAGAGGATGAGGAGGACGAACAAGACATCTTGCCGTTCAGTTGGAACAGTAAAAGAAGGAGAAGAGATAAGTGATGCGTGTGCCTCTAGAGATGGTGAACGGTCTGCGTATAAATGAAGAGGAGGTAGATGGATGGTGAGACACGTCCTATCGAAGTAAATACACACATAAATGCAAGGCAGACTGAAGAAGCAGTTCAAAACCAAATCGGCGCAGTGACATTGAAGGAGCAATAATGTTTAACATATTTTTTTTTTACAACCCAAGGAAAGCATCTATGGCTACAATCGCTCGTCGTCTAATTTGATCGGCCGAGTCTACTATTCTCTGATCATTATCAGCCGATCCTGGTACTTCTGACACACGGCGACGGAGCCTTATTGTTTCACGGGCCAGATGTTGTCTTTCTTGCTTCAGCTCGCTGATCATGGTTGGGAGTTCTTGGAGCTTCTTCTCTTCAGCAGCTATCTCTTTGGTTATCTGTTCCATCTCCTTGGCTAGTTCTGCTCTCCTCCGTTTCAGCCGATCTATTGCGCCGACGATGTCCGGACGGCAGTTCTCGAGGAAGTTGATCCTATGGTGTACTTCCTGAGTCCGATGCTTGTACGATTCGACCTCCTCCTAAGTTTTGGCCATCTGAGCACGATCGGCCATACATTGCAGCGCCCTGGAAACCGGAATCTGCATGCCCTCTATATAGGCAGCATACCCCAAATTTTCCGACACTTCATCCAGGATGTGATCTTTGACCTCATTGAAAAGTCGTCGGATCGGCGATGCATCTTCCACCAACCGGCCGATGTCATCTTGGAGGAG
Source organism: Panicum miliaceum (assembly GCA_032594955.1). NCBI lineage: Eukaryota > Viridiplantae > Streptophyta > Magnoliopsida > Poales > Poaceae > Panicum > Panicum miliaceum. Next base: position 22,979,260 of record CM064072.1, on the reverse strand, counting down.
AGTATGAATGCTTTCGAGCTTGGAACGGACATCGTCGGAGGAAGAGCTCGATGGAACTGCGTGTGAGGCGATTTCTTCTTCATCGGCCAATGAGACAGCAAAAGAAAAGATGCTATTGTTGGGGGTATCTTGCTCCTGTAGGGAAACAAAGTAAAGGGTAAGCAGGCGGTGAAAGGAAATCGGCCGATTCTAATGGTAAGATTGTTACCTCTTTGAAACGAATCTCTCTTGCCTGCGCCGGTGGAAGTGTTTCCCTTGCTTCAGGGACTGGTGCACTCGGTTCGCCGGAAGAAGAAGATTCAATCGTTATTAGTGCTCCGCTTGGGCCGGCTTCCTGAGAAAGACATAAAGTCCCGTGAGAATACTATGGGGAATTGAAATAAGATGGTAATAGAAATTTGCCATGCCTCTGTGGGTCTCCCGGCCGATGCCTGTTGTGGAGTTATAATCGGCGTACCCAAATCGACCTGCATCAAAATTGGTTAAGTTTTCTGAATGTTAAGGATTCAGGGTAAGAGATCGTGTACCTCGGCAACAGGAGCTGCTGGAATCTCAGTCCCCACTTGAGATGTGGCCGATAGTTGCGGGGACTGCGGTGGGATAACTTGTGCAGCCTGGCAAAGGAGTAGAATTGATGTCAGTAGAAGATTTGGAGAATATATGAGATAAATAAGATTACCTGAACAGCTTCTACTAATAGTGATGCTGCAGCAGCCCCGACTTCGGCGGTGACTTGGGGATCGGCCATCTCGACAACCGGTAAGGGTAAAGGACCCGAGGTCTCGGCGGGTGTCACCTCTACTTGATCGGCCGATCCAACGCGGGGAGTCTCGGCCGATACCACTGCCATCTGGCTGGCCGATCCGATGCGGGAGATTTCAGCCGATGCTATTGCCGTCTGATCGGCCGATCCAATGCGAGCTCGCACCCGACGGCTGGTTATCTTTGATGTTGGCCTCTTTGGTGCTCGCCTTGATCGGCCGGTGGAGATATCTCTAACAGTTGGAGCATGGAAGCCGATGAGTGGATACGGCGTGTATTGGTGATGGCTATCAATCGGCCGGCCGCTTCAGCTCCGCATCGGGGGAACCTGGCTTTCAGACTGAAGGGATAAACATAAGTTAACAACAAGATGATAATGTAACATTGGAATCGGCTAAGGAAAAAGGACATACCGCTGAATTTGGGTCGATGTTCTCTGGGTCCAGGATGTTGCAGTAAGATGATGGAGATTTACAAAAAAGATGCTGCTTCCATTCTGCCCACCATAATTTATACTACTGGGTGGCAAAAGAGGCAACTGACCAGCCATTCAAATCAATGGTGCTGGAGTCGGGTACTAGATCGCACAACCGGCTGTAATCAAGACTTGAAGTTAGTCCATCTCTGAATTTTGCCTGGCCGGCGAAATAGACTCGAATCGGCAGTTGGCCAAAACCCAGTTGCCTTGCCGCAGCCGATGGACAGTAGAACTCATAGGTGGGTGAGTCCTTTCCTGAGAAGAAGTTGGCCGGCAGAATTCCCGGCTTGATCAAGACATCCATTAATTCTCTGTCAAATGTATGAGTGGAGAAATCAAAGCATACGGGCAATTCGAAAATCGGCTCTGCGGTCTGATATGGATGCCAGATGATCATCTCTTCACTAAGGCCATTGTAGAAACATCTGAAATATTCAGCTGTGCGGGTGGCAGTGAATTGGCAGCCGGGAAAGGCCGATACCGCTTCTCCAAAAGATCTGCAGCGGCGACGGACCGATGGATTCTCCTCTGACTCGATGTTGGGAAAGGTCTTTGTCTCTATCCGCTGCTGAGAGACCTTGCTCATGTGTAAATTGAGCCAGAGGGTGATGAACCACCAAGGACCGCCTGGGTTCCCTATCGGCTCCCCCTTCGACAACTTGACGCCGATTTGGTGCATCAGATGGTACGCCGATCCCAGCAAATGTTTACCGAGGGGGATGGCCGATCCTTGTGAAAGAGCCTCTGCCAAAGCTTGAGTGTTGGAAGAGGGGCCGACCGCTCTGCCACAGAAAAAATTCTTCTCCAGCCACATCATCAAGAAGGCAGTATGCTCCCTCTGTGAGACTGTCCCTGTCTTCATGTTTTTACTGATGTATCCTTTCCACCCGCCGATTCCTTTCGTCTCCAGCCGATGAGATGGCTTGAACAGATAATTGAAAGGGGTATCGGCGGAGGAAACATCTAGGCCGGTCAGTAGCAGGACATCGGCCAAGGTCGGGGTCATGGGTCCGTGTCCAAAAAGGAATGCGTTAAGTGCATCGGACCAGAAGTAAGAGGCTGCCATAACCAAAGGTTCGTTCCTTTCCATCTGAGACAGGGATAAGTCTATGCACTGGCCGATTTTGAGTTCTTCCCATTGAACCTTCCAAGATCCGGCTACCCTCTGGTACCATTCTCTCCACCCGGGTGTTTCATTCGGCCAGGATCTGAAAGTACCTACCCAATGATCTAAATCCATGGATGACTGCTTAAAGGGGATCCTATGAGTTTCTAAACTGATCAGATCCGTTGGATCAGGGCTCCCCATAGGGCCCAGACAGATGAGGTCAGGGGATTCTGAGAGAGGAATGGTGATTCGGTGCCTAAGTGCCTAAAAAAGGGAAAAAGGGAAGAAACTAAGAAAGGGTCCAGAAAATACTGAAGCAGTAGAAAGGCAAAAAAGGGAAAAATTTCAAGCATTTACCTCTGGGATGGAAGCCATCGTCGCCGATGACGCCGCTGGGGAAGCCGCCGATTGGGCCGCCGCCGCCAAAGGAGTAGCCGATGGAGCCTCTGTAGATGGGGTGGTCGCCGATGGAGACGCCATTGGGGGTCGGAGCAGGCCGCGGATGAGATCGCCGGAAAAGGGGAAGCACATGGAAATCGAAAGAGCTTGGAGGAAGACGAACAGTGATGCGGCGGAGAGAATGCTAGATTCGTGGAGAAGGAGAGGCGGAGAAAGCCAGTACTTAAGAGAGATCAGGGGAGCAAGGGCAAAGATGGTATTTTTACCGTGCCGTCTACATGAGTTCCAAGGGAGCGGTTGTTTCGCGCGCCCGGTTCGAGGGAATTGCATTCATTGTGCCGCGGAACGGAAGAAGATTTTTACTGCGCCCGTTTCGAAGGAGAGGATTAAAGAAAAGAGTTTCGAAGGAAAAGCTATATTTTACTCCGAAACTGGGGGGCATGTGTTGACGCCAGATTTCGACACGTGTTGAATCGGCGTCAGGAGGAGAAGATTGGCCGATGCGACAGATCTGAAGGCTACAGAAAGGAATCGGCCGATTGAAGTAACAGTTGGAAATCGGCCGATTGGTGGCCCAGCCTATGCCAACAGGATGGGATTATTTCAGAAGATCCTGGTCAAAATCTGGTCAAAGGGGGCACGCTAAGTCGGTCGAAGAGCAATTAAAGGAAATCTTGATTGATTAGGGAGCGGCGGCGGAAGATTCTGCGGGAGTCCGTTTCCTTTTTAAAGCCCGTATAGATATAATAATTTAAATAAGGTTGTAACAAGTCGTGATCGACCAGGAGTCCTAGCTTTAGGGTATAAATAGGAGTCGTCAGGGTCTTGAAAAGGGATCAACACATCAATCAACAACAGTACTTCTACTTTTCCAGTAATTTACTTTCAAGTCGGCGACTTCGGCAATATTTTCTTCTTCCACGAGTTCGTACGGATTGGCAGGGCTGCATCAACTTGATCTCCGGCCAATTGGTAGGTTCCGCTTACCGAGTAATATCCGAGCTTTAACTACGGGCGCATCGCTGTGGTTTCATTTGGATTTATTCACCAATTATCGATATTTACTAGAATTGCAAGTTTTACCTGTTATTCTAGTATTATCACCAGTTATCCAGCTTGAGATCAGAGTAATCGGCTTCGTCATTGTTCTCCTTCGATTTATCATCTCACAGCCGATTAGATCTATTTCAAGTGTTGCCTCCGTAGTAATTGTTTAGATCGCTCTACCAGTTTTCTTTACAATTGCTACACGATCATCGGCTGATACATAGCCGATCATCTCTACAGCAAATCGGCCGATTCGCCGCCGACGCGCTCCTCAGGACAGATCGGAATTCCAGCCGATCGACGCGCCTGGAATTTAATACTCTATTTCCTTGTCAATCAACAGGTCAGATTGACTGGCACGCCGCGTGAACCGCACCAGGGCGATAACCCGAACAGGAGCTAAGCAGATTCTCCCGGGTCGTGTGTCCGACGCTGAAGACCCATCGGTCGATTCCTATTCGGCCGATTTTAGCGCCAACAGGCGTGTATTGGTGATGACTATCTATCGGCCGGCCGCTTCAGCTCCGCATCGGAGGGACATGGCTTTCAGACTAAGGAGATGAACATGACTTAATAACAAGATGACAATGTGGAAAGAAATAACATTGGAATCGGCTGAGAAAAAAGGACATACCAGAAGGTTGCAGTAAGATGATGGAGATTTACAAAAAAGATGTTGCTTCCATTCTGCCCACCATAATTTGAATTGCTGGGTGGCAAAAGAGGCAACTGACCAATTATTCAGGTCAATAGTACTGGAATCGGGTACTAAATCGCACAGCCGACTGTAATCAAGACTTGAGGTCAGTCCATCTCTGAATTTCGCCTGACCGGCAAAGTAGACCCGAATCGGCAGTTGGCCAAAACCCAGTTGCCTTGCCGCAGTCGATGGATTGTAGAACTCGTAGGTAGGAGAGTCCTTTCCTGAGAAGAAATTGGCTGGCAGAATCCCCGGCTTGATCAAGACATCCATAAGCTCTCTGTCAAAAGTATGGGTGGAGAAATCGTAGCTTGTGGGTAATTCAAAAATCGGCTCCACTGCTTGATATGGGTGCCAGCTGATGGTCTCTTCACTAAGGCCATTATAAAAGCATCTGAAGTACTCAGCTGTGCGGGTAGCAGTAAATTGGCAGCCGGGGAAAGCCGATGCCGCTTCTCCAAAAGATCTGCAGCGACGTCGGACGGATGGATTCTCCTCTGACTCAATATTGGGGAAGGTTTTGGTCTCTATCCGTTGCTGAGAGACCTTGCTCATGTGTAAATTGAGCCAGAGGGTAATGAACCACCAGGGACCACCAGGGTTCCCGATCGGCTCCCCCTTCGACAGCTTGGTGCCAATTTGGTGCATCAGGTAATAGGCCGATCCCAGCAAATGTTTTCCAAGGGGGATGGCCGATCCTTGTGACAAAGCTTCTGCTAAAGCTTGGGTGTTTGAAGAGGGGCCAACTGCTCTACCACAGAAGAAATGCTTTTCTAGCCACATCATCAAAAAGGCAGTATGCTCCCTCTGTGAGACTGTCCCGGTCTTCATATTTTTGCTAATATACCCTTTCCACCCGCCGATTCCTTTGGTCTCTAGCCGATGTGATGGCTTGAACAGATAATTGAAAGGGGTATCGGTGGAGGAGACATCGAGGCCGGTCAACAGCAGAACATCGGCCAGGGTCGGGGTCATAGGTCCATGTCCGAAAAGGAATGCATTAAGTGCATCAGACCAAAAATAAGAGGCTGCCATGACCAGAGGTTCATTTCTTTCCATCTGAGACAAAGATAAGTCTTTGCACTTGCCGATTTTTTGTTCCTCCCACTGAACCTTCCAAGATCCGGCCACCCTCTGGTACCATTCTCTCCACCCGGGGGTTTCGTTTGGCCAGGATCTAAAAGTGCCTACCCAGTGATCTAAATCCATGGATGATTGCTTGAAAGGGATTCTATGAGTTTCTAGGCTGATCAGATCCGTTGGATCGGGGTTCCCCATAGGGCCCAAACAGATGAGGTCAGGGGATTCTGAGAGTGGAATGGTAATTCGGTGCCTAAGTGCCTAAAAAAGGGAAAAGGGGAAGAAACTAAGAGAGGATCTGGAAAGTACTGAAGCAGTAGAAAAGCGAAAAGGAAAAATTTCGAGCATTTACCTCTGGGATGGAAATCATCGTCGCTGATGAGACCGCTAGGGAAGCCGCTGATATGGCCGCCGCTGCCGAAGGAGTTGCCGATGGAGCCTCCGTGGATGGAGCGGTCGCCGATGGTGACGCCATTGGAAGGTTGGAGCGGGTCGCGGATGAGATCGCCGGAAAGGGGGAAGCGCTTGGAGATCAAGAGAGCTTGGAGGAAGACGAACAGGGGTTTGTTGGAAGAGAATGCTGGATTTGTGGGGAAGAGTAGACGGAGAAGGCCAGTACTTAAGAAAAATCAGGAGAGCGAGGGCAAAGATGGTATTTTTACCGCGCCGTCTACACGAATTCCGGGGGAGCAGTCGTTTCGCGCGCTCGGTCCGAGGAAATTGCAATCATTGTGCCGCGGAACAGAAGGAGATTTTACTGCGCCCGTTTCGGAGGAAAGGATTAAAGAAAGAGTTTCGAAGAAAAAGTTATGTTTTACTCCGAAACTGGGGGGCATGTGTTGACGCCAGATTTTGACACGTGTTGAATCGGTGTCAGGAGGAGAAGATTGGCCGATGCGGCAGATCTGAGGGCTACAGTAAGGAATCGGCCGATTGAGGTAACAGTAAGGAATCGGCCGATTGGTGATACAGCTTGCGCCAACATGGTGGGATTATTTCGGAGGGTCCTAGTCAAAAGTTGGTCAATAGGGCACGCTAAGTCGGTCAAAGAGCAATTGAAAAGAATCCTGATTGGATTAGGGGACGGCGGCGGAAGATTCTGCGGGAGTCCGTTTCCTTTAAAAAGTTATTATAGATATGGTAATTTTCCTGTTTTTTAAATAAGGTTGTAACAAGTCGTGATCGACCAGGAGTCCTAGTTTTAGGGTATAAATAGGAGTCGTCAGGGTCTTGCAAAGACATGAATACATCAATCAACAACAATACTTCTACTTTTCCAGCAATTTATCTTCAAGTCGGCGACTTCGCCAATACTTTTCTTCTTTCACGAGTTCGTACGGATTGGCAGGGCTCCATCAACTTGATCTCAGGCCGATTGGTAGGTTCCGCTTATCGAATAATATCCGGGCTTTAATTACGGGCGCATCACTGTGGTTTCGTTTGGATTTATTCACCAGTTATCGATATTTACTAGAATTGCAAGTTTTACCTGTTGTTCTAGTATTATCACCAGTTATCCAGCTTGAGATCGGAGTAATCGGCTTCGTCATCGTTCTTCTTCAATTTATCATCATACAGCCGATTAGATCTATTTCAAGTGTTGCCTCTGTAGTAATTGTTTAGATCGCTCCAGCAGTTTTCTTTACAATTACTTCACGATTATCGGCTGATCCATAGACGATCATCTCTACAGCAAATCGACCGATTCACCGCCGACGCGCTCCTCTGGACAGATCGGAACTCCAGCCGATTGGAGCGCCTGGAATTTAATACTTTATTTCCTTGTCAATAAACAGGTCAGATTGACTGGCACGCCGCACGAACCGCACCAGGGCGATAACCCGAACAGGAGCTAAGCAGATTCTCCCGGGTCGTGTGTCGGACGCTGAAGACCATCAGCCGATTCCTGTCTGGCCGATTTTAGCGCCAACAATTCTAATACTGCTCGAGTAGTTCTGCTATAGTACGAGAAGTTATGACTAATGTAGGGCGTGGGCCATGTCCCACCCTGTATCCTGTAAGATGTACGCCATGTGCACAGTCCCGTGGGCCCGGGTCTGACAAGCCCCCGAGCTCTTCATAGTCGAGTACTGCAGGCTTCCGAGTACTTCTGAAGGCGTCTTCGAGTTCTCTCGAATTCCATCTTGAAGGTGTCTTCCGAGTACTTACTTGGCTGAATCGAGGCTGTGAGGTACTCATGCCCTGAGTAGTTGTCAAGTCTTCTTTTATATGGGGTGCGATTAAACTCTCACTCCATATGGAGTAGCCCCCGAGCCTTAGCTTGACTCGTAGAATCAGGCTGAGGGTCACTTTAGTCTTGAGTCCTCTATCCTTGCCTTCCAAAAGATTTGAAAAATAGGTCGCTGATGACACGTGTCCCGCAGCCCCTGAGCCTTGAATCCAGATCCCCAAGTTTTGAAATGAGGGATCCAAAGAATCATGGCATGCAATATATGACGGTAAAGATTTGATGGTTAAGATGGGAAAATTGGTTCAGAAATTCAAAAACTGCTTTTTTAGAATGAATTCCCTGAAAAAATGGCTAAACAAATAACTTCTACAAAAAGCGGCATAATTTACCGCTCAAATCAAACCTTGTTCCCTGAATGCCGTATCACATCTAGCCCCCGAGCCTGGAAGCCAGATGAGTCGCACGAGATACACCTAGTGGTCGGTGGCACCAGCCCCCGAGCCTAGGCATTGGCCAAGTTGTCTGTGGATCTTGAACTGTCGATGGAGCCGACTAGTCGGAGTCGATTCTGACTAGATTTGTAGGCGAGATGAGTACTCGAAGTAGCTGACGACGCGTAAAACTAGTCGTGAACTAGTAAACGTAGTGTTTATGGGAGCGAGGCCCCTTCAGTAAACTGCACGTAGTACTAGTCATGAACTAGTAAACGAGGTAGTACATGAAGTATGGGAGCGAGTCCCCTTCAGTAAACTACACGTAGTACTAGTCGTGAACAAGTAAATGGAGTGTTACTAGAAGTATGGGAGCGAGGCCCATGCAATAAACTCCACGTAGTACCAGTCGTAAACTAGTAAACGGAGTGTTACTGGAAGTATGGGAGCGAGATCCCTTCAGTAAACTTGCACATAATACCAGTCGTGAACCGGTAAATGGAGTGTTACTGAAAGTATGGGAGCGAGGCCCATACGGTAAACTCCAGGTAGTACCAGTCGTAAACTAGTAAATAGAGTGTTACTGAAAGTATGGGAGCAAGGCCCATGCAGTAAACTCCATGTAGTACCAGTCGTGAACCGGTAAATGGAGTGTTACTGGAAGTATGGGAGCGAGGACCCTTCAGTAAACTTGCACGTAATACCAGTCGTGAACCAGTAAATGGAGTAGTACTGGAAGTATGGGAGTGAGGTCCCTTCATTAAACTTGCATGTAATACCAGTCGTGAACCGGTAAACGGAGTCTTACTAGCAGTATGGGAGCGAGGCCCATGCAGTAAACTCCATGTAGTACCTATCGTAAACTCGTAAACAGAGTGTTAATGGAAGTATGGGAGTGAGGACCATGCAGTAAACTCCACGTAGTACCAGTCATAAACCAGTAAATGGAGTGTTACTGGAAGTATGGGAGCGAGGCCCCTTCAGTAAACTTGCACGTAATACTAATCGTGAACCGGTAAACAGAGTGTTATTGGAAGTATGGCAGCGAGGCCCATGCAGTAAACTCCACGTAGTACCAGTCGTAAACTAGTAAACAGAGTGTTACTGGAAGTATGGGAGCGAGGACCATGCAGTAAACTCCACGTAGTACCAATCGTGAACCGGTAAATGGAGTGTTACTGGAAGTATGAGAGCGAGGCCCCTTCAGTAAACTCCACGTAGTACCAGTCATAAACCAGTAAACGGAGTGTTACTGGAAGTATGAGAGCGAGGCCCCTTCAGTAAACTTGCACATAATACCAGTCGTGAACCAGTACACGGAGTAGTACAGGAAGTATGGGAGCGAGGCCCATGCAGTAAACTATACGTAGTACTAGTCGTAAACTAGTAAACGGAGTGTTACTGGAAGTGTTGATCTCCAGTCACCTACTGAAGACGATTCCTTGGGCGGACCATGAGAATTCACATGTTGCCATGCGAAAACATCACGGTTGGCCCGAACGAAGTGACGACAAAGTCCTTCATGGGCGGGCCAAGACAGGTCGTAAGTTTGCCATGCGAAGATGTCTCGGTTGGCCTGAAGGAATAGATTACGTAATCCTTCACATGCGTTGTTACAAAAGTGGTCGTCGTGCGAAGGTGACTCGATTGGCCTGAAGGAATTCCTTGGGTGGGCCAAGACAGTTCGTGCGGCGCTGAAATATAGATGATCAGACAAACCCTATGTTGTGTAAATTCATTGATTCCCTGACCGAGTGGTTGAACGGGCACTTTGGGAAAAAAACCCCTTGTTTTGAGATAAAACTCAAGACAATGGTTAAATAAGTTCCCTAAAGATCTCCGTAAAACCTCCTTGAATCGGGTCTCAGTCTTCACATGGGCAGCCATTCTGGTTGCGCGGCGTCTTTGTGGCAGAACCACCCAAATTAATCCGGCTTAAGTGCACTAACCATCACCATAGAGGCAATCCTGGCTGACACGCACTTAAAACGGAGTAAAAACGACAATCTGTCGGGTAACATCCCGATGCAACCACTGGAATTTCGATCGAAACAATGCATACATACAACCCACACGAAGGTGAGCCCAGAGATTATAACAATCCAAAAATTTTACAACAAGAGTTCCACATGAATTATTATTACAAACCAGGTTTGAAATCACGCATAATGAGTACTTTCAGAGTTTAATAGTGCAGCGGAAAATAAACGATAGTTCTAATCGACGATACAACATATCATGATGAAATCCGTACATGACATCATTCAACATTATCACCGTTGGCCGGGGACGGATCCCATTCTACCGACCAACCAGGAGGAATAGTACACGGCCAAGTCAAATTAGCAATCATGTCCTCAAAGGTTTCACCTGAAAATAAAGCCACAAGCAAGGCTGAGTATACTAATACTCAGCAAGGCTTACCCGACTAGTGGTATATACTTAGCCGACTCCTAAACATGCAAGGCTTTTGGCTGAGGGTAGTTTTTGCCAAAAAGCATCTAAGAATGAGTCCTTGCTTTCCAGTTTTAGCATCAAGTTCTAGTTGATTAACCGTTCTAGGTAAGCAACTACCCAAAATACACATGGTGGAGAAATAATTAACTGAGCATCCAACCAGATTAATCATCATCTTTGTTCCTCTTCTTACTCTATGTGGTAGAAGGGTTAAGCAGTCTCAATGGCCACGAGAAACGGACGATTCGAATCGAATTTCTTAACCTTGCAAGGGAAATCTAAACACACGTCACGTGATTACTCATAGAGTCACACGTGCAACTTTTCCCCTTTCTTCCCGGGTTGTGGATCAGGGCCACCCCCCTCGAGTACAGAGGTCCATGAACCACGGTACGGCGCCGAGCCGTGGCTGCTCTTGCACTCACCATGTACCCATGGAACGACGTCAAGAGGGTGAGGATGTTGTTCACTTGCCGGTCCGATTAGGTATTTAAGCTTACCGATTACCATATTGTCGGCATGTGGTTAGTACGTTCAAAAACATAACCACCACTACCACACGCCACGACCTTAGCATTTTCGTTAAACAGACGGGGCCTCAATCATCAACAGAAATATCATAACATAGCCCCGTCAGTCGACCTTATGATTCCAACGCAAGTAAAACAAGCAACTCCTATATTTTGCGAGTGGCTGGAAACCACTTGACTTTTACCGGGTCCTATTGGCATGGCAATCTAGCGACTGATACCAACTAGTGTTCATATCATAGGTACTAGGATCATGCAACCAGGGTTTCAATCAACTCCTAAAAACTTAATGCACAATACCATATATAAATAAAGTTGCATAAGTTTAAAGGTAGGGGTTATGCTCCAGGGCTTGCCTTCTTAAGAAAAACTAGTCGGGGGTACTTCCGAACTTTGGTTCGGGTCTTCAGCAACTTCAGTTAGATTGACTTGAGCTTCGTGCTGCACACTCTCGGACTCGGGCACCAGCTCGTAGGTTCCATCGGTGAGAGTCGTTGAATCTATATGAATGCACATGTATAAGTGGTTTTAATGGTACAAGATAAATAACTATTTCACTATAAAGTAGTGATTCAACACAACTCAAGTTATGTTATCAAGCACTTCATTTTCTTTTCCTTGGGCAGTCATTCATCGAGTACTTATCTGGATTAACTAACTTCATTAAGTAAGTGAGTGGTTTTGTCATTTCATCAACGGCCATTTTCAAAAGCAAGCATGGATTAATAAAACTACTCCCAGAGATAGTTTCTCGGGTTGAGATTTATATGCAGAGCACATTACATAAGTACAAACCCACTGTAAAAATATTTAGTCACTTTCATTTAGCAGATTATTCATGAAAAATACATTAAACAGCTACTGCTAGGATCAAGATCTATTTATACAGAACAAACTATGCAAGAACTGGTGCTCAATATTTTACTGAGTACTCCCAAACTTATGGTGAGTTTACTGTAAATTTTTCAAGTTTTAGTGTGCAAGATTCAGAGCATAGAAAATATGTCAAGATACATCTATATTAATAAAGATTTGTTTCTACAGGTAGTTCCACAATGTTTCTGTGTCTTAAACTTCTCCAACATGATAAAGTACTCAAAGGTAGTCTCTGGTTAAAATTTCTTATTTTTCTAAGCACCAGAACAAGTTACTTGATTTAATGAAGTTTATTTCAAATAAAAACATATTAGCAAGTTAGATAAAAGTAAAAGGTTCCAAACTTTGTCCATGGCTTTTATGCATCAAGGTTACTCTACTGTAAAACTTTCAACCCTAAAATATCTGTAAAACAGCATGAACAAACAACTCTAGCAAAATAGCACTTCAAACAAGATACCACAAAAACTCCTTGTAGAGACATGTTCTGGCCTTGAAATTTTTACACAGGTTTTAACATGCAGAGACTAGTTTACAGTCTGAAAATCATTCACAGTACTATCCTAGATCAAGAGATACATTTATGGGCTATTTAAAACAAAATTTATCTTAGACCTAGTTATAGTTTGTAACTAGTCATCCATCTGTGCAAAAGTAGTCAGGTTCATCAAGAGGACTACAACAAATTTTAGTTTGCATTTTTCTGATTTGTCCATGATTTTAGATTGATTTTACAAGTGACAGCCTTTTGAAAAACAAAAGTACTCGGGTTCTCGCAGATAGGTCCCTGGATCTAGCAGAAAGGACCCTAAAAAGAACTTCATGATTGCAATGTAGTCCCTGGTCGGGGCTGGGCTGTTCCCGGCCAAAATCCGGCGAGGAAACTAGTCGGCGGCGAGGGGAAAGGGCTGGGGAAGCACGAGGAGGTCGAGGGGAACCTGTGGGTATGCTCGGTTGGGGCTGGGGCTGCCGGAGTTGTGCTGCCGGCTGTGAGCAGGAGCTCCGGCGAGATGCGGGCGGTGGGCGGCGGTGGTCCGGCGAGGAAGGGCAGCGTGGGGAAGTTAGGGAGAACCAGCAGGTCGAGGTCGACCCGTTTAGAGCCTCGGTTTGGGCGGAGGAGGAGTGGAAAGTGGGGCTTGGCGGTGAGGTTGAGTGGCAGCATTAATGGCGGGGTGGTGGTGGTGCTCGGGCGCATGTGAGCAGGAGCTCAGTGCAACCCTTTTATAGGCGCACAGGGGAGGGGAGGAGGAGTTGGGCGCGACACAACGAAAGGAGGTGCAGCCGGGACAAGGTCGCGGCAAGGTCGCGGAATCGCCGGCGCGTCGTGGCTCGGCCGTCGGGAATCGACGGCCAGGTGGCGCGCGCAAGCTGGCCGGGGCGGGATACGGGGCGGGGCAAATCGCCGGCAGCAGGCTCGGTCGGTGGCTGGTCGGGGCCCGTTGGGGGTCGCGCCTTGGCACGGATTGCCGGGGCAGGCATCGTCTGCCAGGTAGCCGGCGGCCGCTGCCCCTCGACGGGACAGAACAGGGGAGGGGAGAGGAGAGAGAGAGAGAGAGAGGCTGGGATTCAAATTAAATTTTCTAAAAATTTCGAACAGAAACTGGAAAAACTCTAGACACGAAAGTTGTAGGGAATTTGAAAATCTACAACTTTTGTTTTAGCTCAAAGCTTATTTGAGCCATGGTTTAAAAGTTATTTTAAATTCAAGACTACTAGGATTTGAATTACTAGTCATTTCTTGTGTTACATTTTGATTTGCAATTGGTGTTTTGAAGTACACATTGTAAGGTACTAAAATCTGAGTGTGTTTTTATACTAAATTTGTCATGAAATGTGGAGCATGAAAAGGTTATAAACACAACAGAACAGAACTCACATACACGCATACTGTTCGCGCTAAAAATCAATCGGGAATCGGCCGATGACCTTCAGCGTCGGACACACGACCTGGGAGAATCTGCTTAACTCCTGTTCGGGTGATTGCCCTGGTGCGGTTCGCGCGGCGTGCCAGTCAATCTGACCTGTTGATTGACAAGGAAAGAAACATATTAAATTCCGGGGTTCCGATCGGCCAAAGTTCTGATCTGTCCCGAAAAGCGTATCAGCGAATCTGCCGATTTGCTATGAAGATGACCGGCTATAGATTAGCCGATAATCACGTGGCGATTGCAGAGAAACTACTGGAGTAACTTAAACAATCGCTACAGGTGCAACACTCGAAATAGATCTAATCGGCTATATGATAATAAACAAGGAAAAATAATGATAAAGCCGACAGTTCGATCTCAAGCTGGATAACTGGTGATAAAACTAGAACAATAGGTAAAACCTATAATTCTAGTAAATATCGATAACTGATGGATAAATCTAAACGAAACAACGGCGATGCGTCTGAAGTTAAAGCTTAGATGTTATTCAATAAACGGAACCTACAAATTGGCCGAAGATCGTGTCGATGCAGCCCTGCCAATCCGTACGAACTCGTGAAAGAAAAAGAAGTATTGGCGAAGTCGCCAACTTGAAAGTAAAGTACGATGAAAAAGTTTGATTGATGTATATCTCCTCTACAAAACCCTGACTCCTTCTATTTATACTCTAGGACTAAGACTCCTGATCTATTACGATCCGTTACAAACTTGATTTAAATAAAAACAACTATATCTATAAAACTTTCCTAAAGGAAACGGGCTCCCGCTGAATCTTCTGCTGCCATCTCCTAGTCCAATCCGGACTCCTTCCATTGCTCCTCGACCGAGTCGGCGTCGTTCTTTGACTAACGTCAGGTCATCATTGACTTGGATCCTCTGTTGGGATTCCATTGGCTTCATCCCCTATCTGTTGGCGCAAGCCCACATTGGCCCAAACGCTCAAGCCTTTCAATCGGCCGACCCCTACCAACTCCATTCGCCAATCACACAAAACACTGCAGCGCCAATCGGCCGATTCCTAGCTGTAGCGTCAATCGGCCGATTCCCAACTGTAGCCTTTAAATCTGCCGCATCGGCCAATCTCTTCCTCTCCTGACGCCGATTCAACACGTGTCAAAATCTGGCGTCAACACATGCCCCCCAGTTTCGGAGTAAAACATGACTTTTACTTCGAAATTCTTTTTTAATCTATCCTCCAAAACAAACGCGGCAAAAATCTCCTTCCGTTTCGCGGTCTTCTACATGATGATTGCATTCTTTTCGAACTGGGCGCCTGAGACAACTGTTCCACTGGAATTCGTGTAGACGGCGCGGCAAAAATCCCGCCTTTACCCTTTATCTCTTGGACTGTCTTTAAGTACTGGCGTTCTCCGCCGCTTCTTCTCCACGAGCTTAGTAATTTCCTCCCCAGCGAATCACTTTCTATCTTCTCCCAGCGCCCTCTTGGTTTCCAACCGCATTCTTCGGCGATCCTTCTTTCGTCTACAATCTGCTTCATTCCTTCAATGGCGGCACCATCAGCAATTCCACCAACCACGGAGGCTCCGCCAGCAACTCCATCGGCGACGGCGGTTCCATCAGCGAATCCATCGGCAACGATGAGCTTCATCCCGTAGGTAAACAACCGAAACTTTCCTCTTTTACTTTTTACCACCCAGGCACCTTTTAGATCTATTCTTAGTTCCTCCCTTTTTTACCTTTTTTAGGCATTTAGACACCAAATCACTATTCCCCTTTCCGAAGCTCCTGGTCTCATATGCTTAGGCCCTATGGGGAATCCAGACCAGACTGATCGGATTAACTTAGAAACCCATAGAATCCCTTTCAAGCAATCACCTATGGATTTGGGTCAGTGGTCAGGCGCTTTTAGATACTGGCCGAATGAAACCCCCGGCTGGAAAGAGTGGTACCAAAGATTGGCTAACTCTAAGAGAGTTCAATGGGATGAAATAAAAATCGGCCAGTGCATCAATCTCTCTTTGTCCCAGATGGAGAAGAATGAACCCCTGGTAATAGCAGCCTCCTATTTCTGGTCTGACGCGCTTAACGTGTTTCTCTTTGGGCACGGACCCATGACCCCAACTCTGGCCGATGTCCTGATGTTGACCGGCCTTGACATTTCCTCCCCCGATACACCCTTTGATTATCTGATCAAACCAACCCATCGGCTAGAGACGAAAGGAATCGGCTGGTGGAAAGGGTATATCAACAGAAACATGAGGACCGGGACGATTTTGGAGAGAGAACATACAGTGTTCTTGATGATGTGGCTAGAGAAGAACTTCTTCTGCGGCAGGGCGGTTGGCCCTTCTTCCAATACACAAGCTCTGGCCGAAGCCCTGTCAAGAGGATCCACCATCCCCCTCGGGAAGCATCTGCTAGGATCAGCCTACCACATGATGCACCAGATCAGCGTCAAACTCTCAAAGGGAGAGCCAATTGGTAACCCTGGTGGTCCCTGGTGGTTCATCACCCTCTGGCTCAACTTGTACATGAGCAAAATCTCCAAGCAGCAGATAGAGACCAAGACATTCCCCAACATCGAGTCAGAGGAGAACCCCACCATACAACGACGGTGCACCTCTTTCGGCGAAGCGGCATCAGTTTTTCCTGGTTGCCAGTTCACCGCAACCCAAACATCCGAGTATTTCAGATGTTTTTACAACGGCTTTAGTGATGAAACCACCAGTTGGTATCCGTACCAGAGGACAGAGCCACTTTTTGAACTTCCCTTCTGCTATGATTCATCGTCCAACTCCTTTGATAATGATCTCATGTACGTCTTGATCAAACCAGGGATTTTACTTGCAAACTTCTTCTCTGGGAAAGACTCCCCAACTTATGAGTTTTACAACCCATCAGTTGCAGCACGGCAGTTCGGCCTTGGTCAGCTGCCGATTCAAATTTATTTTGCCAGCCGCGCAAAATTCCGAGATGAGCTCACTAAGGGCCTTGACTACAGTCGGCTGTGCAATTTAGTGCCGGACTCCAGTACCATTGACCTAAGCTATTGGATAGTGGCTCCTTTTGCTATCCAACAATTAAAGTTATGGTGGGCAGAATGGAAGCAGCATCTTTTTTGTGCATCTCCTTCAACATATTGCAATGATCTGGATCCTGACAACATCGACTCAAACACAGCGGTACTGCCCTTTTCCCGGCCGATTTCGATGTTATTCATTTTTATGCTACAAATTTGCCGCTAACTCTCATTTCCCCTTTCAGTCCGAAAGTCGACTTCCCCCGACTCGGAGCCGAAGTGGTAGGCCGATAGAGAATAGCCGCCCATACACACCATTCCCACTCATCGGCTACCATGCCCCAACCATCAAAGACATCATCACCGGCCGATTGAAACAAATGCCGAAGAAACCTTCTTTAAAGAAGACGAGCCGCCGAGTGCATGCCCGTATAGAACCGGCTGATCAATCGGCGGCGGCATCGGCTGAACCTTTAGCTGCACCGACTCTGCCGATTATTGAGGAAGTCGATCTCCAGGCTGCTACAGAAGTTGGAGCGGCTGCTGCATCATTGCTAGTAGAATCTGTTCAGGTAATTTCGCATACCTCACATACTTCTAAGTATTCTATCGATATTAACTTCTTCTTTCTGCCAGGCTACGCAAATCGCCTCAGTGCAGTCTCCGCAGCAATCGGCTACATCACAGGCAGAAACCGGAATGCCAGCAATTCTTCCCACCGAGGTAGAGAGTCTCTTAACTCTTTTTTGATACTTAACCAAAAACTAACCAATTTTTGATGCAAGCTCCCCTGGGTGCATCGATTGTACCTTTCCAACAACTATCGGCCGGACGACTCACAGAGGTACGGCAGTAATTATATATCATCAGACTTAATCATTTGCATTATACTTATAAAATCCACTTCTCATACCTTTCTAGGAGGCTGGCCCGAGCAGGGTACCGATAGTCGTTGAATCCTCTTCTTCCGATGAACCAATCGTGCCAATTCCCGAAATGAGGGTAGCACTCCCGCCGGCAAGTAGAAGAAATCCGTTTCAAAGAGGTAAGGAACTTGTTACCCAAATCAGTCGATTTCCCCTTACCGTCGGCTAATCCGTATTTTTATTTCTTTTATTCTTTCGCAGGAGCAGGACACTCCCAACAACAGTCTTTTTTCTTTCGCGGTTGCCCTTTCTGATGATGAAGAGGTTGCTTCACACCAACTCACACTGAGCTCAATCCTTGATAACGTCCGTGCCAAGCTCGAGAGTATACGGACCCTCCTCCAAGGTGACATCGGCCGATTAGTGGAAGACGCCTCACCGATTCGGCAACTTTTTAGTGAAATCAGAGGTTGAATTCTAGAGGAAGCGACAGAGGCTCTGGAACCTACCGCATACATAGAGTCAATGCAGACTCCAGTGCTCAAAGCCTTGCACCATACGGCCGATCGCACCAAACTAGCGAAAGCCCGCGAGGAGGAAGACTCCTACAAACATCGAGCTCAAGAGGTGCATCGACGAATCAGCTTCCTTGAAAACTCTTGTCCAGATATTGTCGGTGCCATAGACCGTCTTAAACGGCGAAGGGCAGAGCTAGCCAAGGAGATGGATTAGGTGACCCAGACTATAGCTGCTGAAGATAAAAGACACCAAGATCTCCCATCCGTCATAGCTGAGTTGAAACAGGAGAGGCAGAACCTGGCCCACGAAGCAATAAAAATCCATCATCAAATGCCAGAAGTCCCTGGATCGGTTGATGACAACCAGAGAATCGTAGACTCGGCCGATCAAGTTAAGCAACGAGCAATTACGGCTATTGATGCCCTCCTCGGGTGAACTGTAAAAGTTCTGTAAACATTTAATGTCCTCTTACCGTTGACGTGCAGATTCAAACTTGGACCGTCCTCTTTGGTAGCTTTTCATTTGTTTACCCTTTTGTTCCGATGGGACGCATCCTACCATTCCTTCACCCTCTTCCTTCTATAAGTATGAGGTCCCGTATCATTTCCAAAGGCGTCCGTATTGCCCGTCTTCTTTCCCTCTAACAACTTGATCTCCATCCTCCCAGACTAGACGTCAAGATGTCTTCTTCGACTTCTTCCTTCTCCGTCAACCAGGTGCGAAATCCTCCTCTATTTCCTCTCTTGAAATTTCAATCATTCTGACACTTTGCGTTGTTCTTCTCCCCACACGAATTCCTGATCGGGCTTCAATTTCAATAAAAGAGTGAAAGCTTGAATACACCCGGACAAGTTGGATATGAATCTTCTGATAAAGTTGACCTTGCCGATTAGGGACTGCAGCTCAGCTTTATTCTGTGGGGCCACAACCTTATTGATGGCAGCTATGGTCTTCCGGTTGACTTCTATCCCGCGCTCATGGACCATGAATCCTAAGAATTGCCCGGCCGACACACCGAATGCACACTTGTTCGGGTTCATTTTAACCCATGCTTCCTTGTGCACTCCAACACCTCTTGTAAATCGGCCAGATGTTCCTGATGACCTTTTGACTTGACCACAACATCGTCGATGTAGGTTTCCACCGATACACCAATAAGCTTGTGAAAGATATAATTCATAGCCCGTTGGTATGTAGCGCCGGCGTTCTTTAATCCAAAGGTCATTACCACCCACTCGAATAAGCCGAGGTGGCCCGGACACCTGAAAGCCGTTTTCAAAATATCTTCTTTGGCCATTAATATTTGATTGTACCCAACATTACCGTCCATGAAACTGATGACTTTATGTCCTGCGGCAGCATCTATCAAAATGCCGGCTATCGGCATTGGATACCCGTCCATCGGTGTAGCCTGATTTAGGTTCCTGAAATCAATGCATACGCGCAACTTTCCGTTTTTCTTGTATACGGGTATAATATTAGAAATCCATCCGGTGTAACGGCACTGCCGAATAAATCTTGCTTCAATCAATCTTGAAATCTCGGCCTTTATATCAGATAGAATTTTGGGGTTGCATCGTCTTGCAGGCTACTGATACGGCCAATATCCTGATTTTATAGGCAACCGGTGTTCGACAATGGACCAGTCTAGCCCAGGCATCTCATGGTATTCCCAAGCAAAACAATTTTTAAATTCTTTTAATAAACTTGTCAATCTACACTTGTAGTCGGGATCCAAGCTAACACCAATATACGTCGGCCTTGCCTTGCTACCATCTCCTAAATCCACCATCTCCAATGAATCGGCCGACGTAAATCCGTGCCCAAGCTTCCCATCTTCTCGGACGAACTGATCAATCTAATCTGAATCCTCAGAGCCGACTGATCGGATTGGCTGTAGGCCAAAATCGGACACTTTCAGGAAATCGGTGTCCCAAGTCCTACCGGATATACACTTGACTGTGGCAGAACCACCTGAATTAATCCGGTTCAAGTGTATTAACCATCACCATTAGGGCAATCTCGGTTAACCTTACACTTCAAACGGAGTAATCCACTGGTCTGTCGGGTAACCTCCCGATACAACCACGGTAGAGCGGATCGAATGCAATACATACAAATGCTCATGCAACGATGAGCCCAGAGAATACCACATTCCAGCAGATATTACAAAAATTATCATAAGTGAATATTACAAACCAAGTTTGGGTTTAGTAACCAAGTACTTCAGTGATCATGACTAATAAGTTCTTCAGAGTTTAAGTTGCAGCGGAAATAAAATAACGAAAGCTACTCGACGATACAGGATGTCTCGGTGAAGCCCGTACGAGACATCACTCGGCATTATCTCCATTGGCCGGGGGCGTATCCCATTCCACCGACCAACCAGGGGGAAGAGTACCCGGCCAGGTTAAGCTAGCAATCATATCTTCGAAGGTCTCACCTGAAAATGAGCCACAAGCAAGGCTGAGTATACTAATACTCAGCAAGGCTTACCCGACTAGTGGGGTATACTTAGCCGACTCCTAGACATGCGAGGCTTTTGGCTTGAGGGGTTTGTTTTACCGAAAAGCATATATAGTAGGTCCTTACTTTCAAATTTTAGCTCCAGGTTCTAGATTTCTTTAACCATTCTAGGTAAGCAACTATCCAATATCATTCATGGTGAAGCATTTAATTTCATCCAACAAGTTTATTCATCATCATTGTTCCTCTTCTTACTCTGTGGGTAAAAGGGGTTAAGCAGTCTCAATAGCCGTGAGAAACGGACGATTCGAATCGAATTTCTTAACCTTGCAAGGGAAACCTAAACACACGTCACGTGGTTACTCCAAGAGTCACACGTGCAACTTTTCCCTTCAATTCCCGCTTCACGGAACAGGCCCACCGCCCTCGACTACACCTCCCCACGGACCTCGGTACGTCGGGCCGTGGCGGCCGATGCACCCGCCATTAGCTAGATGTGAACGAATTCAAGACAGTGGGGAGTATATTCCGGCCTCGGTTCAATCCAGTACTTAAGCTTACCGATTACCATATTCTCGGCATGTGGTTAGTACGTTCAAAGACTTAACCACCACTACCACACACTGCGGCCTTAGCATTTTTTACTAAACAGACGGGGCCTCAATCATCAACATAAACATCGTACCACAGCCCCGTTCGTCGACCTTATGATTGCAGCATGTAGTAAACAATCAACTCCTAATTTCTCGCGAATGACAGGAAATCACTCGACTTTTACCGAGTCCTATTAGCATAGCATTCTATCGAACCTTGCATCTAGTGTTCAGAGCATGGGTATCTAGGATCATGCAACTAAGTTTTCATTCAACTCCTATAAACTTAATGCACAAGTAAAAGTAGAGTAATAAGTTGCATAAGTTTAGAAAATAGGGTTCATGCTCCGGGGCTTGCCTTCCTGAGCTAAGCTAGCCTTGGGCTCTTCCGAACTTGGGTTCGGGTCTTCGGCAACTTCAATTAGATTCACTTGAGCTTCACGCTGCTCACTCTCAGACGCGGGCACCAACTCGTACGTCCCGTCGGAGAGAGTCGTCGATCCTATATGAATGCATGAGCGTAAGTTGTGGTGATAGTTAACTGACATTATTTCCTTCACGATAAAGTTGCAGTTCATAAGACATAAGTTTTGCTGTGAAGGTATTTACTTTAACATTTCCTGGGAAATCGTTAATAGAGTTTATCTTAATCTATTTAACTTCATTAAAGAAGAAGGGGTTGTGTTATATTGAAAACTTAGTTTTTTTTTTAAACACAAGCATGAGTTGAACACAATTACTAATCTAGTTAGCTTCTGGTAATAAAAGTTTTATTCAAAGTACATTATGCAGAGATAAGATCACTGTACAAATTTCAGACATTTTTGTGTAGCATGTTAAATATGAAAAATGTAATACACAGCCACTACTAGAATCTAGTTATTTTTATACAGAACAAACCTTGCAAGTATTGATGCTAAAAATTTTACAGGGTGTTGATATAACCATATTTGTGTTACTGTAAATTTTTCAGATTTTATTGTACATGATATAGAGCATAATAAATGGGACAAGCTACACTCATGTTATTAAAGATTAGTTTCTACAGGATGTTATACAGGGTTTCTATGTATGAAACATTTTGTACAGCTTGAGCTACTCTAATGTGTTTCATAGTAAAAAGATGAACATTTTCTAAGAGCTTTACTAATTATTTTGAATTAGTGAAGTTTTCCTACCACAAATTCATATGAACAGGTTACATATAGTAAAAATGTTTCTAAATTTCTCTATGGCCTCTAGGTGTTACTACAACAGCACAGAAAAAGTTTCATGACATTAAACATCACAGAACAGCAGGAAAAATTAGTTCTATCACTTTATGGCATAAAACAAGGTTGGACAAAAGGTGTATCTAGAGATGGCTTTTGGTCTTGATATTTTTTCACAGCCCTAAACATCAAGCAACTAACTCACTGCCCAAAATTTAGGGTCAGAATTGATCTACAACAGTGGGTACAAAAGAAGTCCATTAAAACTTCCATTTAATGTAGAGAAAAATATATTGAGAATCTGAGAAACATTATTTAACAACAGTTGTAGAGTTTCTTCTAAGGATTCCAGAACAGTTGAGTTTGCATTTTGCTGAATTATCTATGATTTTACACGAATTTTACAAGTTTACTGATTTGGTTAAAACTTTCTTTACAGAGGGGTCCCTGAAAACTAGCAGAAAACCCCCTAGGAAGATTTGGGCGATTGCAATGTGGTCCCTGGTCGCGATTCACGGCGGGGAACATCCTGTCCAGCCGAATTCCGGCGGGCTCAGTCGCCGACGGCGAGGGCAAGGTGGGGGAGGAGCAAGAGGAGGTTGGGGGCTACCTTTGGGTGGGTTTTGTGCGAGTTGGGGCGGCCAGGGAGGGGTGCCGCGGCGTGGAGCAGCGGCTCCGTCGAGGTGCGGCCGGGATTCCGGCGAACTCCGGCGAGGTGGGTGGCAGGGCTCAGGCTGGGAAGCTTCAGCGCATTGAGGAGGACCCGTTACAGCGCTTGTCTCGGGCGGAGGTGGGCCGGAGCAAAGGGCCCCGCGGCGAGGTGGGGGCGCCGGCGGCAATGGAGGCGCGGTGGCTTTCTAGGCGCGCGAGGGGCTCTGTTCGGCCTTTATAGGTGCAAGGGAGGGAGGAGAGGTCCAGGCAGGGCTGGGCCGGGCGGCACGACGGGGGCACGCCGTTGGGTGCCTGGGCGGCGGCCAGCGACTGGGCGGCGGGGGCGGTGCTGCAGGGCACCGGGGGTTTGGCGCACGAAGCAACAGACTCGGATTGGGCAGAGGCATGGCGTGGGGGAGGCAAAGCCGCTGCGGCGGGGAGCGACGGCCATTGGCTTGGCGCGGCATGGGTGGCAGGCATCGCCGGCCAAGTGGCGGCCATGCCTTGCCGGCGGGCGTGGAGCAGGGGAGGGAAAGAGAGAGAGAGAGAGAGACGAAGGGCCTTTTGTGTGAATTTGAAAAGTTCCAGGGGGCTGGGTGCAAATAGGATGTTTTCTCCTCTTTCTAATTTGAATTTCAAAAACTTTTGAACATGAAAGTTGTTAAGAATAAAAAGTTCTACAAGTTTGGTTTCAGGCAACATCTCATTTGGCTTATGGTTTGAAAGTTAATTTAAAAAAATTCAAAGGTATTCAAATGTGCCCAAATTCAATTTGAATTTCAACTTAACTTGTTCTAATTCTTTTCACCCTTTTATTAGTTGGTTAAGCATAGGGTTAGGCTAATGACATTGATTTAGAAATGTAATTTATCAGGGTTGTTACAGCCTTCCCCCCTTAACAAGAATCTCGCCCCGAGATTCGGTAAATCTTAGTGTGGACATGGGTGCACATACCAGTGGTTGAGATAAGAAAACCATGGAAATTTTGGTTTAGGTAGCTCTCGGTTTCCCAGGTGGCTTCTTCTTCAGTGTGATGATTCCATTGAACTTTATACATTTTAATCACTTTCCTCCTGGTCCCACTTTCTTTTCGATCCAAAATTTTAACCGGGTGTTCGACATACGAGAGGTCGGGTTATAACAATATTTCTTGTTGTTCCACAATCTCGGTAGGGACTCGAATACACTTCTTGAGTTGAGATACGTGGCAGACATCATGGATGGCCGTGAGCTGAGGGGGCAGTCGTAATTTGTAGGCTACGGGTCCGCAGCTCTCAAGGATTTCGTAAGGACCAACATAACGGGGAGCTAGTTTGCCTTTGATTCCGAATCTTTGCACTCCCTTGGTTGGTGAAACTCGAAGATAGACATGATCGCCAACTTCGAATTTTAGGGGCTTTCTTCTTTTGTCGGAATAGCTCTTTTGTCGGGCTTGTGCGGCTTTAAGATTTGCTTGTATTACTTTTACTTTCTCCTCTGCCTCGATTACCAGGTCGGGTCCAATTATTTTACGTTCTCCGGTTTGTGACCAGCTCAAAGGAGTTCGACACCTTCGTCCGTACAGGGCCTCAAATGGTGCCATTTTCAAACTCGTTTGATAACTATTGTTGTACGAGAACTCTGCTAGGGGTAGACATTTGTCCCAATTCTTGTCATAGTGAATGACGCAAGCTCTCAGCATGTCTTCAAGAATTTGGTTTACTCTTTCCGTTTGTCCGTCAGTCTGAGGGTGGTATGCTGAGCTGCGAATCAGTTTAGTACCAAGAGACATTTGCAGTTGTTCCCAAAAGCGTGCTACAAACTGAGTACCACGATCAGAAATAATTGTCTTAGGTATTCCATGTAGGCAAACAATACGATCGAGGTAAATCTCGGCATATTTCTTGGCAGAATAGGTGGTGTGTACCGGAAGGAAATGTGCCGTCTTTGTGAGTCTATCTACGATAACCCATATGGAATCATGTTTCTGGGAAGTGTTTGGTAGTCCAACGATGAAGTCCATACTTATGTCTTCCCATTTCCAGGATGGTATGGGTAACGGTTGAAGTGTACCGGCTACCTTCAAGTGGCTAGCTTTTACTCTCTGGCACGTGTCACATTCTGAGACATACGTAGCAATTTCTCTTTTCATTCTAGTCCACCAGAAGTTTTGCCTTAGGTCTTGATACATTTTGCTACTGCCGGGGTGGATAGAGAATTTGGAAAGATGTGCCTCATCGAGAATTTGCTTGCGGAGTTCATGATTCTTCGGAACGACTATACGACTTTCGAACCATAGAACTCCCTTATGGTCCTGGCGGAAACATTTATACTTCTCCTCACCTAGAGAGAGTTTTTGTTTGATGATCTTAATTCCTTCATCATGTAGTTGTGCCATGACGATTTGGTCGTGAAGAGTGGGCTCAACTGAGATGTGATTTAGAGTGCCTTGGGAAACCATTTCCATGTTAAGCTTCCTCATTTCTGCACACAATGTCTCATTGTAGGATTCCATGGATAAGCAATGGCAATGGGACTTGCGGCTTAGTGCATCCGCAACTACATTAGCCTTGCCGGGGTGATAGTGCACTTCAAGGTCATAATCCTTGATTAATTCTAGCCATCTTCGTTGTCTCATATTCAGATCGGCTTGTGTGAAGATATACTTGAGACTCTTATGATCAGTGTAGATATTGCACTGTGTACCCATGAGATAGTGCCTCCATATTTTCAGAGCGTGAATGACAGCTGCAAGCTCAAGATCATGAGTGGGATAATTCTGCTCGTGGGGCCGAAGGGCTCGTGAGGTATATGCAATCACTCGATTCTCTTGCATATGCACACATCCTAGACAAGTACCCGATGCGTCACAATACACATCGAACGACTTGGTATTATCGGGTTGAGCTAACACAGGTGCAGTAGTCAGATGCTCTCTGAGAGTGTGGAAAGCTTCTTCACATTTCTCATTCCATATAAACTTTACTTCCTTCTTTAACAGTTCAGTCATGGGCTTAGCAATTCGAGAGAAATCCGGGATGAAGCGACGGTAGTAACCGGCTAAGCCGAGAAAACTACGAATCTGATGAACAGAGGTAGGGGGTTTCCAATCCATCACCTATTGTACCTTGCTGGGGTCAACAGCTATGCCTTCGCTGGAGATCGTGTGACCCAAGAACTTTACAGTATCCAACCAGAATTCACACTTAGAAAACTTAGCATAGAGCTGATGGTCTCTGAGTCGCTGAAGAACAGTGCGAAGGTGCTTGGCATGCTCTTCCTCATCCTTGGAATAGATAAGGATGTCGTCGATGAACACTACGACGAATTTGTCAAGTTCGGGCATGAATACCGAATTCATGAGATACATGAAGTAGGCAGGGGCATTTGTGAGTCCAAAGGACATGACCAAGAATTCATATAGTCCATATCATGTGGAGAAAGCGGTCTTAGGAACATCGCACGGGCGAATCTTGATCTGATGGTATCCCGAACGAAGATTAATTTTTGAGAAGACTCTGGCTCCAGCTAATTGATCGAAGAGCACATCGATACGAGGAAGTGGGTATTTATTTTTAACAGTTACCGCATTGAGAGGTCGGTAGTCAACGCATAACCTCAAACTGTCATCCTTCTTCTTTACGAATAGGGCTGGACATCCCCAAGGTGACGCGCTAGGGCGTATGAAACCTTTGTCCAGCAGTTCTTGGAGTTGAATTTTCAGCTCTGCCAATTCTTTAGGAGGCATCCTATATGGTCTTTTGGATATAGGTGCAGTGCCTGGCTGTAGTTCAATAACGAACTCAATGTCCCTATCTGGTGGCATTCCGGGTAAGCCGTCCGGAAAGACATCGGCATACTCGCATACCACTGGAATATTCTCTAGGTTGATCCCTTCCATCACGAAAGCACAAGAATTTGTGCACTCCCGTAACGGTAGGTAAAGGGTAGTGGCTCCATGACTAGGTGAATTTATCTCAACGGCTCGGGAAGAAAGGTCCAGTGTGACTTCATGCATAGTCATCCAGTTCATTCCCAAAATAATATCCATGTCGTCAAGGGGTAAAAGTACGAGATCTGTTTTGATGACTTTACTCCCCAATTTTATCGGTACCAGCCTTATTATTTGGTTGGAAGCAATTTTTCCACCCGGTGTTGATATCATATACGACCCTTTGGTGTGATAAACATTCAAGCCTACTTTTGCACCAAACTTTGCACTAATGAAACTATGTGATGCACCAGAATCAAACAATATGACCGCAGGCTTGTTATGGATAGAGAATGTACCCGTCATCACTGGTGCTCCTTCAGGAAGTTCTGCAAGGGTGGTGAAGTTGATCCGTCCTTGTTTGACCTGGAGGGTCTGCTTCTTGCCTTTGTTCTTATTGTTCTGGTTAGAGTCCTGGCCCTGATTGGGCAGCCTGGGTTGAGGGCATTTGCAAGCGAAATGACTGGAACTCCCGCATTTGAAACATCGATTGGTGATGCTCGGTCGAAGAAACTGCTGAGTAGCGGGCTGGGGTCCAGTTTGTTGAGGCATAGGGGGTCGTACAACACCTGGTTGCTGCGGGGGCCTGATAATCCAACGCCCTGGCTGAGGGGCCTTCGGTGGAGCTGTAGGCGCAGCATTTCGCACCAAGCGATACCTCGGTGGCTGAGCGCCCGAGGGTCCAGCTGGCGCCTTTCTCTTCTTTTCAGCACGATGAGCCTCAATACAGTCCTCTTGGGTGATGGCCATGTTGACTAGCTCATTATATGTATCGGCTTTGACAAGATTCAGTCGTTCCTTGAGTTTAGTACTCAGACCTCGGCGGAAACGATCACGCTTCTTGGCATCTGTGTCTGCGTGATAGCCCGCGTATTGGCACAGGTTGTTGAAGGCCTGAGCATACTGAAGTACAGTGCGGTTACCCTGAGTGAGAGCTAAAAACTCATTTAGCTTTCATTCCATGAGACCTTCGGGAATATGGTGTGCCCGGAACGCAGTCTTGAATTCATCCCAGGTGACAATGTGATCAGTGGGGAGCATAGCAAAATAGTGGTCCCACCATAGGCGAGCCGTACCGCGAAGCTGCTGCGCGGCAAAGCGGGCCTTGTTTTCATCCGAACATGGGGCCACAAGTAGTGTGAACTTGGATTCGATGGTGCGAATCCATGCGTCTGCGTCCAAGGGTTCCTCTGTCTTATGGAACAAGGGAGGCTGGGTCCCCAGAAAATCCGTATATCCTGCAGCTTGGGGGTGGTGGACATTTTGCCCACCCCGCTGGTGGTGTTGCTGTCCTTGCACGAGCTGGCGAAGCAACTCGGTTTGAGCGGCCATTACTTCAACCAAGCTGGGTGGTGGTGGCGGCTGTGGTTGTGATCCACTTGCGCTAGCACCAAAACCATCCGGGTTACCACGGGTTGCTCCAACCATCTGAAAAGGCGAATGTTCTTCATTAGCAACGTGATCCATATTGCTTCCATGACTCAAAAAGATCTAACGCGGAATAGTAGACTTCCAAAAGGTCATGAATAGAATCGTGGGCATAAAACTGCCTGCCATAAGAAATTTATATCTCCTGGTAGGCTCATCCAAAGTTTCTCATATTTTGGCAGTGGATAGGGAATTTAGAGATGTACCACTTTGGTATTCAGCCAAGATGCTAAATCGATGGCTAGGATGGTCAACGATTCACTCTTTGCTTCCCTATTTTGGCTGTTTTTCAGCAGAACAAGTTATAGTATCTGGCCTATAACTTTACTTAGCAAGATCCAATGAGGTTGAAATTTTGTGAGAACCTAGATCACAGAATTCCTGACAGGTTTGGTATTCAACTCACAGCTCAGAAATGTAAGGAGACATGGATAAAATTTCCGACAAGTTTCAGCGATTGTGGATTTCATCGTTTACCAACTTACAACGAAATCACCCAAGTTTATCGCCGTTCCTTACATGCTGAGGGTATCCACATGGTTCATATCCAAAAATTCTCAAATTTCACCAGAACACTCCTAAGGTATTTGTGCACCACTTTTCTATTCAACACTTTGGCTGGATTAGGCTCTAAGATGGCTGTTCCCTTAAGGTCTTACTTCTCTGTCTACCCAGAATTTTCAGTGAACAGAGGGCTAGAGTTTCGTGCACCAGGGAAAATCTACCCAGCCAAAATTTACCAAATTTTAACAGCAGCTACCTGGGTAACTTTGGAACAAGTTTGTGTTGTACTCTTTTGCAGAAAACTGTAGGAAGGGGGCCTAAAAATTTAAGGGGCAGAAGTGCTTATTCTGGACAGAAATCTGACATTCCAAGGTTCTTGTTGTTTCCTATTACCCATATGTCCAGAATTTTTCATATTTAGATAGAAGGTAGAACACAAAATTAGGAACAATTCTTTCAACATGAACTTTACCAGAAAAGGTCATTTTCTCTGATCAATAAATCGCTCTTTTCGGTTATGGCAGATTTGTGACAGATTCGCTAGATAGTCCTTATGCAAAATCACGCTTAGATACGCAAGAACCTTACCACTCTCATTCAACGCATTTTCAATTTCAGATATATATGGTCATGATGCATGCACGTCCTATTCGTCCTCACAAAATAAACAATTGCCAAATAGCTTTGGTCTTACGAAGTTAGTTTCGGTGGCATACATGATACGCCTCTCCCTATAATAGCTAGTCGAGGTTTTCTAACCGTTCTTTTAACTTATCGTAATCGCGGTTAGTGTACCTGCAGAAGATTGACAAAGCATATATATTTCATGAACCTTTCATGCCAGCACTCATGAAAGCGTCCGTATTCATTACCGTTTACTTATAGAAACGATATCTGTACAATTTCCGTCGTACAGACGACGTTAACATACGCTACCGAGATAGCGTATTCACGGGGGTACCGTCATGAGACGAGGGTATGAACAGCGATCGCCATACCCTGCGCCAAACCTTCTACTCCCAATATATTCAACTAACAGTTGGCATATTGGCAGCACCTCAAGTAAACCACTGCTTGAGGGCAGCGTTCGGTTCGCATCACCGACAGGAAGGCCAAGCTCTCTCAGTTGGCTGAGGATTCTTACCTTCTTACCTTAACGATGAGTGCGTCGTTACAGAATTTAAGATCGGTTGTGCATGAAAGTAAGTTTTGACAGAAAGTAATGTGCTGGAAGTCAGTGAATAATATTTCATAAGTCAGATAGCCACCTAGTAACTTTCCCATAATCCCTTAGGGCTTTACGAACTAGGCACCATCCTTAGCGCACCAACGTATTTCGCAACACATCCTTCTAGTCAAGTTTTAGGAAAACGAGTTTTTAAGGCTTGTCGCATTCTCTGGCGTATGCATTTCGGATCTGGTGCCAGCTGTTACCAGCTGTGGCACCAGCTACGGCTCTGATACCAGCTGTGGCAGAACCACCTGAATTAATCCGGTTCAAGTGTATTAACCATCACCATTAGGGCAATCTCGGTTAACCTTACACTTCAAACGGAGTAATCCACTGGTCTGTCGGGTAACCTCCCGATACAACCACGGTAGAGCGGATCGAATGCCATACATACAAATGCTCATGCGACGATGAGCCCAGAGAATACCACATTCCAGCAGATATTATAAAAATTATCATAAGTGAATATTACAAACCAAGTTTGGGTTTAGTAACCAAGTACTTCAGTGATCATGACTAATAAGTTCTTCAGAGTTTAAGTTGCAGCGGAAATAAAATAACGAAAGCTACTCGACGATACAGGATGTCTCGGTGAAGCCCGTACGAGACATCACTCGGCATTATCTCCATTGGCCGGGGGCGTATCCCATTCCACCGACCAACCAGGGGGAAGAGTACACGGCCAGGTTAAGCTAGCAATCATATCTTTGAAGGTCTCACCTGAAAACGAGCCACAAGCAAGGATGAGTATACTAATACTCAGCAAGGCTTACCCGACTAGTGGGGTATACTTAGCCGACTCCTAGACATGCGAGGCTTTTGGCTTGAGGGGTTTGTTTTGCCGAAAAGCATATATAGTAGGTCCTTACTTTCAGATTTTAGCTCCAGGTTCTAGCTTTCTTTAACCATTCTAGGTAAGCAACTATCCAATATCATTCATGGTGAAGCATTTAATTTCATCCAACAAGTTTATTCATCATCATTGTTCCTCTTCTTACTCTGTGGGTAAAAGGGGTTAAGCAGTCTCAATAGCCGTGAGAAACGGACGATTCGAATCGAATTTCTTAACCTTGCAAGGGAAACCTAAACACACGTCACGTGGTTACTCCAAGAGTCACACGTGCAACTTTTCCCTTCAATTCCCGCTTCACGGAACAGGCCCACCGCCCTCGACTACACCTCCCCACGGACCTCGGTACGTCGGGCCGTGGCGGCCGATGCACCCGCCATTAGCTAGATGTGAACGAATTCAAGACAGTGGGGAGTATATTCCGGCCTCGGTTCAATCCAGTACTTAAGCTTACCGATTACCATATTCTCGGCATGTGGTTAGTACGTTCAAAGACTTAACCACCACTACCACACACTGCGGCCTTAGCATTTTTTACTAAACAGACGGGGCCTCAATCATCAACATAAACATCGTACCACAGCCCCGTTCGTCGACCTTATGATTGCAGCATGTAGTAAACAATCAACTCCTAATTTCTCGCGAATGACAGGAAATCACTCGACTTTTACCGAGTCCTATTAGCATAGCATTCTATCGAACCTTGCATCTAGTGTTCAGAGCATGGGTATCTAGGATCATGCAACTAAGTTTTCATTCAACTCCTATAAACTTAATGCACAAGTAAAAGTAGAGTAATAAGTTGCATAAGTTTAGAAAATAGGGTTCATGCTCCGGGGCTTGCCTTCCTGAGCTAAGCTAGCCTTGGGCTCTTCCGAACTTGGGTTCGGGTCTTCAGCAACTTCAGTTAGATTCACTTGAGCTTCACGTTGCTCACTCTCAGACGCAGGCACCAACTCGTACGTCCCGTCGGAGAGAGTCGTCGATCCTATATGAATGCATGAGCGTAAGTTGTGGTGATAGTTAACTGACATTATTTCCTTCACGATAAAGTTGCAGTTCATAAGACATAAGTTTTGCTGTGAAGGTATTTACTTTAACATTTCCTGGGCAATCGTTAATAGAGTTTATCTTAATCTATTTAACTTCATTAAAGAAGGGGTTGTGTTATATTGAAAACTTAGTTTTTTTTTTAAACACAAGCATGAGTTGAACACAATTACTAATCTAGTTAGCTTCTGGTAATAAAATTTTTATTCAAAGTACAATATGCAGAGATAAGATCACTGTAAAAATTTCAGACATTTTTGTGTAGCATGTTAAATATGAAAAATGTAATACACAGCCACTGCTAGAATATAGTTATTTTTATATAGAACAAACCATGCAAGTATTGATGCTAAAAATTTTACAGGGTGTTGCTATAACCATATTTGTGTTACTGTAAATGTTTCATATTTTATTGTACATGATATAGAGCATAATAAATGGGACAAGCTACACTCATGTTATTAAAGATTAGTTTCTACAAGATGTTATACAGGGTTTCTATGTATGAAACTTTTTGTACCGCTTGAGCTACTCCAATGTGTTTCATAGTAAAAAGATGAACATTTTCTAAGCGCTTTACTAATTATTTTGAATTAGTGAAGTTTTCCTACCACAAATTCATATGAACAGGTTACATATAGTAAAAATGTTTCTAAATTTTTCTGTGGCCTCTAGGTGTTACTACAACAGCACAGAAAAAGTTTCATGACATTAAACATCACAAAACAGCAGGAAAAATTAGTTCTATCACTTTATGGCATAAAACAAGGTTGGACAAAAGGTGTATCTAGAGATGGCTTTTGGTCCTGATCTTTTTACACAGTCCTAAACATCAAGCAACTAACTCACTGCCTAAAATTTAGGGTCAGCATTGATCTACAACAGTGGGTACAAAAGAAGTCCATTAAAACTTCCATTTAATGTAGAGCAACGTATATTGAGAACCTGAGAAACTTTATGTAACAAAAGTTGTAGAGTTTCTTCTATGGATTCCAGAACAGTTGAGTTTGCATTTTTCTAAATTTTCTACGATTTTATACGAATTTTACAAGTTCACTGATTTTGTTAAAACTTTCTTTATAGAGGGGTCCCTGAAAACTAGCAGAAAACCCCCTAGGAAGATTTGGGCGATTGCAATGTGGTCCCTGGTCGCGATTCACGGCGGGGAACATCCTGTCCGGCCGAATTCCGGCGGGCTCAGTCGCCGGCGGCGAGGGCAAGGTGGGGGAGGAGCAAGAGGAGGTTGGGGGCTACCTTTGGGTGGGTTTTGTGCGAGTTGGGGCGGCCAGGAAGGGGTGCCGTGGCGTGGAGCAGCGGCTCCGTCGAGGTGCGGCTGGGATTCCGGCGAACTCCGGCGAGGTGGGTGGCAGGGCTCAGGCTGGGAAGCTTCAGCGCATTGAGGAGGACCCGTTACAGCGCTTGTCTCGGGCGGAGGTGGGCCGGAGCAAAGGGCCCCGCGGCGAGGTGGGGGCGCCGGCGGCAATGGAGGCGCGGTGGCTTTCTAGGCGCGCGAGGGGCTCTGTTCGGCCTTTATAGGTGCAAGGGAGGGAGGAGAGGTCCAGGCAGGGCTGGGCCGGGCGGCACGACGGGGGCATGCCGTTGGGTGCCTGGGCGGCGGCCAGCAATTGGGCGGCGGGGGCGGTGCTGCAGGGCGCCGGGGGTTTGGCGCGCGAAGCAACAGACTCGGATTGGGCAGAGGCATGGCGTGGGGGAGGCAAAGCCGCTGCGGCGGGGAGCGACGGCCATTGGCTTGGCGCGGCATGGGTGGCAGGCATCGCCGGCCAAGTGGCGGCCATGCCTTGCCGGCGGGCGTGGAGCAGGGGAGGGAAAGAGAGAGAGAAAGAGAGACGAAGGGCCTTTTTGCGAGAATTTGAAAAGTTCCAGGGGGCTGGGTGCAAACAGGATGTTTTCTCCTCTTTCTAATTTGAATTTCAAAAACTTTTGAACATGAAAGTTGTTCAGAATAAAAAGTTCTACAAGTTTGGTTTCAGGCAACATCTCATTTGGCCTATGGTTTGAAAGTTAATTTAAAAAAATTCAAAGGTATTCAAATGTGCCCAAATTCAATTTGAATTTCAACTTAACTTGTTCTAATTCTTTTCACCCTTTTATTAGTCGGTTGAGCATAGGGTTAGGCTAATGACATTGATTTAGAAATGTAATTTATCAGGGTTGTTACATTGACGTGTTCACAGCTCCACTGTTGTGTATCGGCCGCCGCAACACTGTAGGCGGAATCGGCGGTAACTTTCTCAGTATTGTCGCCGACCCACTGTACGAGGCATTGGTGCATTGTAGACGGGACGCAGCAATTCGCATGTATCCAATCGCGATCGAGCAACATGTTGTAGGACCCCTTGCCATTAATAATAAAGAAAGTAGTGGGAAGGGTCTTACTGCCGATGGTGACGTCGACGCAGAGCACTCCGCGGGTGGGAGACACGTTGCCTTCAAAGTCTTTGAGCATCATGTCCGTCTTGGCATATGGCATGATATTGACTGCAGCGCCTCTGTCCACTAGTAGCCTGGTAACAGGTCATCCGTTAACGTGTCCTTTAAGGAATAGAGCCTTGAGCTGTTGCCGTTTTTCGTCTTTCGGTTTCTCAAAAGTGGCTGTCATTGGCAAGATGAACACCATGTTGACGTTAGCTGCCAATTCTTGATTGTCGTCCTCCTCATTGTTGTTTCTTTTGGGGCGCCAAACTCGAGACCTGTCGTTTTTCTTATCCATCATCTCCCTCTGCTCTTCCTCTTGTTGTTCCCATTGGCGCAGACGTTGGATCCTTCATTTTTGAGATTTGGACAGTCCGACAGGGCACCACCTGGGGTTCACCGGTTTGGCCGGTGGTTTGGCACATTCCCAGTCTGGTTCCCTTCCTAGGGGGTTCTCATCTGACACCCTAGCGTCGGCCATTTCTTCTAGTCAATCGTGTATGCTGGATCTGCCCCCAGTCGCTTGTGCTGGTCGATCCTGCCTCCCGGCTGAGCACACTGCTCGAGCCTGCCCCTTGGCCGATCATACCGGTCAACTCTGCCCCCCAGCCGATCATGCACTGAAAGGCGCCGACCGTCTTGTTCGCGCCAGTTTCTGCTGATTGGCTCTGATCCTCTATCTCGGGAGCATGACCTTTTGAGCGGGCGATCATTGCGATTTGGTCTGCTGCACTCAGGGCAATTATCAGCTGATGGTAATCTGAGGTTATTTTCCCAGCAATGGATGAAGAACGGACATCGCCAATGATCTTCGTGTTGGCGTATCATCTCTTCGCTGTATCTCGATCTTTCCTGCTGCCACTGATACTTGTTGAGCAAGAATTGGGAGGTGACGGGTCTACGCGATCGCTCTGATCCTTCGCCCTCGTCTTCAACCCGTCTTTTCCCTTTGACATCGTCCATCGTAACCTGCTTTCTGGGGTCCACGGCGTTGCTTCTTTTAGCCGATTCCAACGTTAGCACCTTGGTTTGAAGCGAGTTTTTTTCCGTGTCAACCATGTTAGCAGGGAAAGGATGCTGATCAATTTTCATCGGCTTTGCTGGCTTCGTCGGGACTTCAAATTTGAGTCTGCCTTGCTCAATGGCCGACTGTATCTGCAGACAGAAGATTTTGCACTCATTTGTGTCGTGAGACGTGGCATTGTGCCACTTGCAATATTTCATCTTTTTGAGCTGTTCGACCAACGGAATGGTGTGGTAAGGTGAGAGCTTGATCTGCCCTCTTGGAGAAGTAAGTCGAAGATTTTATCGGCCTTTGATGTGTGAAAGCCAAACGCCTCTGGTTCTTTCTTCCCGAAAGGGCATGATATCGGCTTCTTCCCTTTGACCCATTCTGCTAGGCCGATTTCCTCTTCTTCTTCAGATTCAGATCCTTCTAAATATGCCACCTTTTTCTGGAAATTCCTCCGCTGATCAAACGGACTTACTTCTTGACCGGCCAATCGGTGAACGATCTGACTTAAACTTTCAAACTCTTGTGAGGCGTACCTCTCCTTTATGTGTGGCAGGAGACCTTGGAAGGCGATATCGGCCAGCTGAGCGTCGGTCAGGGCTAGGGTATAGCATTTGTTTCTGACCTCTCTGAACCTCTGAACGTAATTAGTTACTGGTTCATCGCTCCTCTGCTTGAGGCTAGTCAGATCTGAAAGCTTCATCTCGTGGACTCCCATGTAGAAGTACTTATGGAATTGCTTTTCCAGATCGGACCAAGTAACGATGGAGTTGGGTGGTAGGGTAGTGAACCACTGGAAGGCCGACCCATATAGAGATGACGAGAATAGGCGCACCCGCAGAGCATCTTGTGTGGCGGCCTCCCCACACTGGATGATGAATCTATTCAAGTGTTCCACAGTTGAGGTGTCATCCAGCCTCGAGAACTTGGTGAAGTCAGGAACTTTGTACCGATGGGGAAACGGCAGTAGATCGTAGGCAGTTGGATATGGCGTTTTGTACGTATAGGTTTGTACCTTCGGCTTCAACCCGAATTGGTCTAGAATCACTTCTGCTATCCTTGTTGTCCAATCCACTTGCTGCTGATGAACAACTAGTTGGGGGATCGGCACATGTTGGTGGATCGACGGTGGGACGGCCGGGTGATGGATCAAAGCGTGTGGTGGATTTTGCTGCAGCGTGGCCCGCTGAGTGGTTGACAGCTGGTGGCGTAGTGAATCTGCCGTCCCATCGTACAGCATCATCGGCGCCGCGCTTCTGAGTGTTTCCGTAGCATCTGCCCCCTGCCAATTTCTGACGTGGCCGGTTGATACTGATGGAAAGTCGGTCGGACAGCTGATTGGAACGGTGCCCGGGTCGGAGAGCCTCCATGACCGGCTGACTGGTCCAGAACAGCCGTTGTTGCTGGTACCCCCCAAGGTACTGAGTTTGAGGGCAGTGATTGCACGGAAGAAATCTGGGCAGGCTGAGGTGGCGCTTGTGATGGAAAGCATGGCGCACCGTTATATCCTGGAGGCATTGAAGGCAATGAAGTGTTGTGTCCTCCGTGTTGTGTCAATATCGGCTGAGGAGCCGAGTGAGACATGCCTGGTAAGCTTCTGACTGAAGCTACAATAGGTGGGGCGTATGCTGGCCCCTGATATCCCTGAGCTACTCCGCTGACCAGAGAACTGATGACGGCATTGTATACCGTGTTGGTCATTACTGAGGATTGGTCGATGAAAGCCTGATAAACGGACTGTTGAATCATATCGGACATCTTGCCCGAGTCCTCAGCGATGGTGATCTGGCGGGGAATTGGAAGAGGAGCTTTCTTGACCGTCTCCCCGCTTCTGGTACGACTGAAAGATTGCAGATATACCTTCTTGTAGACTTCTAGGTGTCTTGCCAGTTCTTCTTTCTGGTCATCCTTGAGATCTGCCTCCGTAACCTCAATGATGTTGTTTTCATAGATTTCGGTGGTCTTTGACATGTTGGATATTGAGGTTGTCCCACTGGGCGTGCCAAAAGTGTGTTGGTGCTAAAAATCGGCCGGGAATCGGCCGATGACCTTCAGCGTCGGACACACGACCCGGGAGAATCTGCTTAACTCCTGTTTGGGTGATTGCCCTGGTGCAGTTCGTGCGGCGTGCCAGTCAATCTGACCTGTTGATTGATAAGGAAAGAAACATATTAAATTCCGGGGTTCCGATCGGCTAAAGTTCAGATCTGTCCCGAAAAGCGTATCAGCGAATCCGCCGATTTGCTATGAAGATGACCGGCTATAGATTAGCCGATAATCACGTGGCGATTGCAAAGAAACTACTGGAGTAACTTAAACAATCGCTACAGGTGCAACACTCGAAATAGATCTAATCGGCTATATGATAATAAACAAGGAAAAATAATGATAAAGCCGACAGTTCGATCTCAAACTGGATAACTGGTGATAAAACTAGAACAATAGATAAAACATATAATTCTAGTAAATATCGATAACTGATGAATAAATCTAAACGAAACAACGGCGATGCGCCCGAAGTTAAAGCTTAGATGTTATTCAATAAATGGAACCTACCAATTGGCCGGAGATCGTGTCGATGCAGCCCTGCCAATCCGTACGAACTCGTGAAAGAAAAAGAAGTATTGGCGAAGTCGCCGACTTGAAAGTAAAGTACGATGAAAAAGTTTGATTGATGTATATCTCCCCTACAAAACCCAGACTGCTTCTATTTCTACTCTAGGACTAAGACTCCTGATCTATTACGATCCGTTACAAACTTGATTTAAATAAAAACAACTATATCTATAAAACTTTTCTAAAGGAAATGGGCTCCCGCAGAATCTTCTGCTGCTATCTACTAGTCCAATCCGGACTCCTTCCATTGCTCCTCGACCGAGTCGGCGTCGTTCTTTGACTAACGTCAGGTCATCTTTGACTAGGATCCTCTGTTGGGATTCCATTGGCTTCATCCCCTATCTGTTGGCGCAAGCCCACATTGGCCCAAACGCTCTAGCCTTTCAATCGGCCGACCCCTACCACTCCATTCGCCAATCGCACGAAACACTGCAGCGCCAATCGGCCGATTCCTAACTGTAGCGTCAATCGGCCGATTCCCAACTGTAGCCTTTAAATCTACCGCATCGGCCAATCTCTTCCTCTCCTGACGCCGATTCAACACGTGTCAAAATCTGGCGTCAACACATACATACACATGCACATGCACATTCCTACACATGCATATGCACACACATAATTAGATGCATTGTTTAAATGATTCTAGTTTATTATGCATGATGCAATGTTTAGATTTTTCTTGTTTAGGATTTTAAACACCTAGGGTGTTACAGTCTTGCCCCCGAGCTTGGGACCTGGCGGAGCCGCTGAAAGCACACCGAGTACCTTGTCACGCCCAGCCCCCAAGCGTAGAAACCAGACGAGCGTGGATAGTTGTCAATGTTGATTCCTGGGGGATTGCTGACAAAGCCGTATCGCTCGGCGATGGAGCCGCGACGGTTTGTTGATGAGACCCGACTAGTCGGAATCAATTCCGACTAGTCACTGATGGAATGAGTCCCGCTCCCGACTAGTTTTGTAGTCGAAGTAGTCATCGGCAGGTCGCCAAGTGCCCTCGCGAATGTGAAGTAGTTGTCGAGTTGGACATGATCCGATGCGTCCACCCCCGTGAATGGGATTTCTTCAAATAAAACCATAAAGACCTCGCGATCCAGCGAGAAGCTTTTGGCGATCCACCCTTCATCATCGGAGGAATCGAGGGGCCTGCCTTCCTGGAACGGTTCTATGCTTGAAAGGTAGTCAAGGTTGATGGCACAAAAAAATGGGCTAACGTCGGGTAGCTTGGAGGACTCTGTGCCCTTCCGATGCCCGAGCCCGCCCGACCAAGTTAAAAGCGCAGAAAGGTGGGCTGAGTCGGGTAGCTTGGGGGAATCCGTGCCCTTCTGATGCCCGAGCCCGCCCGACCAAGTTGAAGGCGCAGAAAGGCAGGTTAAGGTCGGGTAGCTTGGAGGACTCCGTGCCCTTCCAATGCCTGGGCCCACCCAACCAAGTTGATGGCGCCCTCAGGCCCTGGTGGCCGTTTGATAAGGGCGATGCATCGTCGATGAAGTCCGAGTACTCAGCAAGGACGGGAGCCCTTCTATGGACGGTGGCTAGTCCTCCTCCGACTTGTGGTAGAGGATCCAAATCCTCCTCCGACTCAGAGTAGGACTTGTGGTACAAGACCTCGGACCGAGGCAAACTCCGTTCGAGGGATTCCAGGTTGTCGATCAAGTCGTCGATTGCACGGTTTACGTCCATGGCGGGTGGTACGGGTGCTTCAGGCTGCTTATTGTCGAAAAATTGATTTCCACCGAGACCATTGGCAAGGTCGTACGGAAGCAAGGCCCCTTCACTA
Organism: Panicum miliaceum; assembly: GCA_032594955.1. Classification (NCBI taxonomy): domain Eukaryota; kingdom Viridiplantae; phylum Streptophyta; class Magnoliopsida; order Poales; family Poaceae; genus Panicum; species Panicum miliaceum. The sequence continues at coordinate 22,939,116 of CM064072.1, read as the reverse complement.
AACAACACGTAATACTAGTCGCAAACTAGTAAACGAAGTGTTACTGGAAGTTTGGGAGCAAGGCCCCTTCAGTAACATAGAAAACTAGTCGGGAACTAGTAATCTGAGCATTACTGGAAGTATTTGATAGATAATCACGTAGGTGCTTTATTTCGCTAATTAACGGGTTCCACTAGTCATTGCCAAACGAGGCGACCACTTGTTGCAGTCGCATGGCTCAACTGTGACAGGGTTCCCTGAGCTTAGCCTTGAAGAAATTGAATCATTTTCTTCTTTCCCGAGCCCATCCCCACTGGCCCTATCCTTAGCCCCCGAGCATTGGTAAAAAAGGCTCGTGACTTGAGGAATAGGTGACAAGAGATCGGCTGGAAAAAGGTCGCACAAATTAGGCTGGACGTTCATGGGGCACGTCTCAGAGTAGTATAGCAAGGAAGTCATGATTAACCCGAATAATAAACATAAATGGGGACCCTGGCTAAGTGGTAAAAAGGGGTGCTTTTAGGTTTACGGAACCCCTTGTTTCGAGATATAGTCCCAAAACAATGTTTTAAACAAACAAAACACCTAAAAGATCCTCAGAAAACCCCTTCAATCGGGTACTTAATTTATGAATAAATCATTATTCGGGTAGTCCCGTCGCCTTTCTTCGTAGTCTTTGTTGAGTGGCGGAGCTCCCAGGGCCTTTCGGAGAGTTTGACATTCAAACGGAGAATGCTTGCTCTTCGGGTGCCACGGTGTAACACCCAAAAATATAGGAGTTAAAATTTCTAAAGGTATTTTCATAAAAATCATAAATCGAAAATTGTGCATGCATCTTATTTCTTTTCTCCTCCTATTCTTTCTTTCAGCCCAGCCCAATTCTTTTCTTCTTCTTCTTTTCTTTTTCCACGGCCAACCCAGCGGCCAATTCCCTCAGCCGACCCTTGCTTTCACCGACAGCTAGGACCCACCTGTCGGCGCCTTCTTCTTCTTTCTTGTTTCCTTACCCACAGTCCGGATCGCTCCCGTGCCGTCGTTCGTGTCCCATTCTCTTTCTTTCTTCTTACCCGAGTCCTGACCGAATCCGCAGCACCGCCTTCCTAATCTTGGCCGATCCGCCCCTATAAAATCCCGCTGAAACCCCGCTTTGCAACAAGAGCCAAGCTCAAATCTTTTCCCCTGCACAACATCATCGTACGCCGCTGGAAGTTGCATCAGAGGAATGCCGCCAACCCGTGTCGCCGATTCTCCGTCGACTCGCCGATCTGTAGCTTCCCTACTGTCTTCAACTCTCGCCAGAGCTCCGCAAGTTGGTGAGCATCAAGCCGAACTAGATTCCCCTCTCTTGCTCCGCCGCCATCCAGATTTCTCGCCGGACCCCTGTTTCCGCCCGCCGCCGTGGCCGCCAGCTCACAACCGCCGCACAGCCAACCCGTACCCACCCTCACCTTCCCCGTACCGCCCACTCACTCCCCGGCATGAACCTAGCTTGAATTGAGCCCCGGAACACCAGATTTGGTGAAGCTCCGGTCGTCCACCGCCGCAATCGCTCATCGCCGATGCCCAGTAAAACTCCGCCTCGCCCGACCCCTTTTGTTCTTTCAAGCCGACCCTTCCTCTGCCGCTCGATCTAGATCTAACGGCCAGAATCGATCTTCACTTTACACGGCCGATTTACCCGACCTTTTCCTTACTCAGCCGATTCGCTTAGTTACGCTTAGTTACGCTTAGTTGCAAACTTTGGGATTGGTATTGGTTTACTCTTTTAATATTGACCACGTTATATATTGTGGTTTATCGCGTAATATTAAGATCGACTTTGTTTAATGGGAACATGGAGAACCACCCAAGTAAACAGTGCAACCACAAAGTCATATGGCTCTGACCTTAGCCAATTAATTAGATGTGTAGTTTGCTGGTGGCCTTACCGAAAGGGCAAGGAGGGGGTCGGTGATAGGGGTCATAGCCCGGTCCTCTTGGGGTAGCTGCCTTTGCTAAGGAGCTGACCATTAGGGAGGTTTATGGACCACGCCGCTACTGAAACTCTAGCGGGCTGCTTTGCTCTCGACATGTCTTTGTAAAGGCTTCGTAGTGTACCCTCGCCACTCACCTCGGAAGTGTTTAAGGGCCTTGCAAACCCGGGCAACTCAGGGAAAACACGATTTGTGGGTAAAGTGTACAACCTCTGCAGAGTGTAAAACTGTTATAACAGTCGTACTCACGGTTATGAGTGGCTTAGACCCTCACATGATAATGAAACTTGAAGATTAAATAAATTGTGGTTCGTAGTTTATGTTATGGTTGATAGTACTGTTATGTTTTTACTAAAGTGGGTTGGTATAAACTTAAACCTAGTTAATAGATGCTTGTTAATAAATATTTGACCAACTAAAAGCAACCGCTGCTGCAAACCTCAGCCTATCCTTGATGGCCTTGCATTTTCACCCCACTTGCTGAGTAACAACCATAAGAGTACTCACCCTTGCCCCCTGCTGTTCAGAAGAGAACTTTGAAGAAGAGATCTTCGACGACTACGAGGAGTTCTAGGTCCTGCGTTCACCAGTCATCGCCTGTGGAAGACGGAGTTGTTGAAGAGTTCGTATAGGGTATAACGGTTTATCGTTTAAGGACATTTGTGTCTCTTTTATATGGAGTGTAATATTGTTAAATACTTTATATAGTACTTTTGAGCATTGTCTTTGATATATTACACTTTCCGTCTACCATATGTGTGTGAACGAGATCCTGGCGCACATATGAGATGCATCTGGTTCTTTCTAGAATCGGGTGTGACAGAAGTGGTATCAGAGCTATGTTGACTGTAGGACGCTAGCCTAGATAGAAATGGTCGAAATTAAGGATTTATCTTCTAGAAAGCCATATCAGCATCAAAAAATTCCTGTTATATTTCCACATAAAAACCTATGTTTACATAAACCTTCTACCATTTTCCTTTTCAAAGAAAAATATCCTGAATCTTACTCCCGCTCTGCCAGATGGTCAGAATTTACCAAACTGCTCGCAAGCGCACCGGAGGTCGTCAAGTTCGCATTGCCCCAGCTGAACCAACTTCTCCTACCCCAATTCCAACCCCTGTTGAAGAGGAGGAAGTTATGGAGGAAGAACCCGAGGAAGTCTATTACTTCGTGGATGGAGAAGATGGCCGCATCATGGCAGTTGATGAAGAAGGAAATCAGATCACACCACCGGCATCGCCAGTCATTGAGACATCGCCACCACCCTTAGTTGTCCCTGCCCCAGCCCCCTCCCCAGCACCGGATGTCGCTGAAGGAAGCTCGAGTAACTTCGAAGATATTAGAAGAGACGATGACGAGGACAACAACAACAACAATGAAGACAACGACGATCAGGGTGATGAAACTCCAGGGATGAGGCAACTTTGCTGTGTTCGCACTTCGGACAGAGAACCCGGCCACTTGTCTCTAGTGCTACAAGGTGTTCTTCAAGAGTTGGGCAACCACGTGAGACCTCACTACCACACGCATCACTACACCGACCCCGCGCTCGGCGACTACTACCTCTCCCGCGTCCACATCAGGATGGAAAGTGCCAGAGGCCTGAGGACTCTCACTGCACACGACTCCACCACTCCCCACGCTGCTTACGATGCCGCCGTCAGCAGTGCCGCCAGGAGAGCTCTATGGTCCATCTACCACACCTATCGTCAGGAGCTTCGGAACACGGAGTATCGCCACCTTCCTCGCCGCCTCAGTGGAACTGAAGAAACCATGATCACTCTAGGTGAAAATGATGAAGACCGCCTCAACACTCTTGCTCGAGTCACCGCCGCTCTCAACACTGAGCTGGAAAGCGTCATCACTGAACTGGATGATACTCAAGACAAGCTACTGGAGGCCCATGAAAAGATCTGCATGCTGGAAGCTCAACTTGAGGGAAGAGCGCCGCCACCCCCACAGATGGATGAACCCCGCTTCCCCGCTTTGTCACCACCCCGCAAGAAGCTTCGTCGCGGCGAACCCGGCTCCATAACTCGCCCCGAGGAATAGGCATTTAGGCTCTTAGGCTAATATCTCTTTAAGTTCTCGTTAGAATCATTTTTTCACTTGAGAGGACGACGATGTAATGATGATTGCTTGAGAACAAATGTTTGCTTTGAGTGCTATAAGAATTGCTTGATATAATATATACATTAATATCAGTTGGAGTCATATAAATCCATATTTTGTTAAGATATTATTTTTCTGTCAACCTATATCTAGTACACCTGTCTTATCCTGGGTTTATTCCCTAACGGTCAATGGTGAACACCAGGACAGGTGGAGGACAGAATAACCCTAGCTCTAGGCGTGCTCGCGTAGTCAACCGACAGAGTCAGTTGCCAACACCGCCCAGTTCAACAATGGAGCAATTCTTGGCAGCACAGATGCAGGTGTTGCAGAACCTCACTGCCACCATCCAGAACATACAAGCTCAGCAGAATCAGAAAGCACCACAGCAAAACCCGCCACCAAGAGACAAACACAGAGAATTCATGAGCCACCACCCTCCTACCTTTTCTCACTCTGTGGACCCCTTGGACGCTGATGATTGGTTGAAGGTCATCACTAAGAAGCTGGACATTACACAATGCAGTGACCGTGAAAGGGTCTTGTATGCTGCAGGACGTCTGGAAGGTGCAGCCGCTGATTGGTGGGATGCTTTCACTGCTGCCCACGCCAACGCCAACACTATCACCTGGGAGGAGTTTAGAACCAACTTCCGCAGCCACCATATCCCAGCAGGACTAATGAAGCTCAAGCAGAAGGAGTTCCTGAACCTGAAGCAAGGTAGCATGACTGTCAGTGAGTACCGGGACAAATTCACTCAGTTGTCTCGTTACGCGCCCCATGAGGTGGATAGTGACGCAAAGAGGCAGGAGCGCTTCTTGGAAGGTCTGATAGGGCCACTCAACTATCAGCTGCACAGTCACACTTTCCCAAACTTCCAAACTCTGCTAGACAAAGACATTGGTCTGGAGAGCAAGCGCAAGGAGCTTGGAGAACACAAGCGAAAACTTCAGTCCCAAGGACAATCCAGCAGCAACACCCGACCCCGCTACAACACACCCCAAGGATATCAGCCGCGCTTTGGAGGACAAGGTGGAGGATATCAGCAGAGCCAACAGAATCAAAGAACTCCACAGCAGCCTCAACGCCACAACCAGCAGACTCAATGCAACTCCAACCCGCAACCGTACCATCCAGGCTACGCCACAGGTGCACCAGTGCGGACCAACAATCCAGTCACCCCGGTCCAACCTAACGGATGTTTCAAATGTGGAGAACTGGGTCATTACGCTAACAACTGCCCGAAGCGTAATGCGCAAACTCCTCAGAATCAGAGGAATAGTGGACAAAGGCAGACTCCTCAGCAGCAGCAGCCGCGCAACAGCAACCAAACACCACTGAGCAACAAAGGACAACAGAACTGCGTGCACGGAAAGGTGAATCATGTGGCCGCAGAAACAGCTGAAGAGGCTCCCGACGTTGTGCTCGGTACGTTCCTTGTCAATTCTGAACCTGCATCAGTTCTATTTGATTCTGGAGCATCACATTCATTCATTACTGAGCAATTTGCTGCAAAACATAATTTACCAATGAGCCCTATGAAACAAATATTACTAGTAAGCTCCCCGGGAAAGGAATTGAAAGCCAGCCACTTATGCCCAAGGGTCAGCATGAATATTATGGGGATAGAATTCCTAGCCAATCTAATAGTCCTAAAGACTAACGGCATTGATGTGATCCTCGGAATGGATTGGTTATCAGGATGTGACGGTATTATTCAGTGTCGCAAGCAATCAGTGCTCTTGACCAGTCCTCAAGGAGATAAAATAGAGTTTGTGGCATCAGCTTTGCCCAGTGCAGTTGGGACAGTGAACCAAATGAAGGGAATGCCCCTGGAAGATATCAGAGTTATCAGTGAGTACCCCGACGTTTTCCCGGAAGATTTACCAGGTATGCCACCTGTTCGTGACATTGAGTTTAGTATTGATCTTTTACCTGGTACTGCACCTATCTCTAAAAGACCCTATAGAATGGACGTTAAGGATCTAAGTGAACTAAAGAAACAAATAGAAGAGATATCAGCTAAAGGATTTATCCGTCCTAGCTCATCCCCGTGGGGAGCACCCGTGATCTTTGTCGATAAGAAAGATGGCAGCAGAAGGATGTGTGTAGACTACAGGTCGCTGAACGACGTGACAATCAAGAATAAGTACCCACTACCCCGGATTGAAGATTTGTTTGATCAGATGAGAGGTGCCAAGGTTTTCTCCAAGATTGATCTGAGATCAGGATATCATCAGCTAAGGATCCGACCGGAGGATATACCCAAGACAGCCTTCACTAGCAGATATGGTCTTTACGAGTTTACTGTGATGTCGTTTGGATTGACCAACGCACCAGCATACTTCACGTACCTGATGAACAAGGTTTTCATGGAATACCTTGATAAGTTTGTGGTTGTGTTCATTTATGACATCTTGGTGTACTCGCAGAACGAGGAAGAGCATGAAGAGCACTTGAGGATAGTATTATAGAAACTCCGAGAGAATCAGTTATATGCCAAGCTGAGCAAATGTGATTTTTGGTTGAGAGAAGTTTCTTTCCTTGGACATGTTATCACGGATGGAGGAATTGCAGTAGACCCAAGTAAAGTTCAAGATGTTCTGAATTGGAATCCACCGAAGACTGTGCCTGAAATCAGAAGTTTTCTCGGACTTGCAGGCTACTACCGCAGATTTATTATAGGCTTCTCAAAGATTGTGAAACCTATGACTTCTCAGTTGGAAAAAAGGGAAAGAATTTAAGTGGGATGATACGTGTCAGAAGTGTTTTGAAGAACTGAAAACAAGATTGACCACTGCTCCTGTGTTGATAATGCCAGATATCCACAAAGGGTTTGATGTGTATTGCGACACTTCACGGATGGGTCTTGGATGTGTGTTAATGCAAGAAGGCAAAGTTGTGGCCTATGCTTCAAGACAGCTGAGAAAGCATGAGCAGAACTATCCTACCCATGACTTGGAATTAGCTGCCGTTGTGCACGCATTGAAGATTTGGAGGCACTACATGATCGGAAACAAGTGTCAGATCTTCACGGACCATAAAAGTCTGAAGTACATCTTCACGCAACAGGATCTTAACCTAAGACAGCGCAGATGGCTAGAACTAATCAAGGACTATGATTTGGACATTCAGTATCATCCTGGCAAGGCTAATGTTGTGGCAGACGCCCTAAGCCGGAAAGGACAAGCCAATACGATGATTGCTCGATTGATGCCTCAAGAATTATGTTGGGAGATGGCACGTTTGAACTTGGGAATTGTCACACAAGCGGAAACCATGACTATGGAGATGGAACCGACATTAGAACAGGAGATCAGAAAAGGGCAGTTGACATATGCGAAGATCAAAGAGATCAAGATTCAAATTGTTTTGGGCAAGACTAAGGATTTCACCGAAGATGAACAAGGAACTGTTTGGTTCAGAAAAAGGATTTGTGTGCCTGAAGTTGACCACCTTCGTGAGCGTATTTTGAAGGAAGCACATGATTCCGCTTATTCTATTCATCCTGGAAGTACCAAAATGTACCAAGATTTGAAAGAAAGGTACTGGTGGTATGGTTTGAAAAGAGACGTAGCAACTCACGTAGCTCTGTGTGATGTATGCCAGAGAGTGAAAGCAGAACACCAGAGACCAGCAGGTTTACTCCAGCCTTTGAAAGTACCTGAATGGAAATGGGAAGAGATTGGTATGGATTTCATTGTAGGGTTACCTCGTACTCGTGATGGTTACGACTCGATATGGGTTATTGTGGACAGATTGACAAAAGTCGCACATTTCATCCCAGTCAAAACAACCTACACTGGAGCCAAGTTAGCGGAACTGTACATGTCACAAATTGTGTGTCTGCACGGTGTTCCAAAGAAGATAGTGTCTGATCGAGGTACTCAGTTCACGTCGCGTTTCTGGCAGAAATTACATGAATCCATGGATACAAAGCTCAATTTCAGTTCTGCATATCATCTGCAAACAGACGGTCAGACTGAGCGAACGAATCAAGTATTGGAGGATATGTTGAGAGCATGTGCCCTCAAGCATGGAGGTAGTTGGGACAAAAGTTTACCTTATGCAGAATTCTCCTACAACAACAGTTATCAAGCAAGTCTCAAGATGGCCCCATTTGAAGCATTATATGGAAGAAAATGCAGGACACCCTTGTATTGGAATCAGACAGGAGAAAGTCAAGTTTTTGGACCAGAGATTCTACAAGAAGCGGATAGACAAGTCCAGATAATCCGAGATAATCTCAAGACTGCCTAGTCACGACAAAAAAGTTATACCAATACACGAAGAAGGGAATTGACATTTGAAGTTGGAGACTTTGTGTATTTGAAGATATCACCCACCAGAGGTTTACGTAGGTTTAAAGTGAAGGGAAAGTTGTCACCACGTTACATTGGACCTTTTCAGATTCTGGAAAGGAAAGGTGAAGTGGCATATCAATTGGAGTTACCGGCAGATTGTCAGATGTCCATGATGTGTTTCACCTATCACAGTTAAAGAAATGTTTGAGAGTGCCAGAGGAGCAAATACCGTTGGGGGAACTTGATGTGCAAGAAGATTTAACTTATACAGAGCATCCGATTAAAATTTTGGAAACATCTCAGAGGATTACCCGGAACAAGGTAATCAAAATGTGCAGAGTACAGTGGGGTCACCATTCAGAGGATGAGGCAACTTGGGAAAAAGAGAAGATGAACTGATTGCAGAATTCCCTCAGTTGTTCCCTAGTCCTTCCTAATCTCGAGGACGAGATTCTCTTTAAGGGGGGTAGGTTTTGTAACACCCAAAAATATAGGAGTTAAAATTTTTAAAGGTATTTTCATAAAAATCATAAATCGAAAATTGTGCATGCATCTTATTTCTTTTCTCCTCCTATTCTTTCTTTCAGCCCAGCCCAATTCTTTTCTTCTTCTTCTTTTCTTTTTCCACGGCCAACCCAGCGGCCGATTCCCTCAGCCGACCCTTGCTTTCACCGACAGCTAGGACCCACCTGTCGGCGCCTTCTTCTTCTTTCTTGTTTCCTTACCCAGAGTCCGGATCGCTCCCGTGCCGTCGTTCGTGTCCCGTTCTCTTTCTTTCTTCTTACCCGAGTCCTGACCGAATCCGTAGCACCACCTTCCTAATCTTGGCCGATCCGCCCCTATAAAATCCCGCTGAAACCCCGCTTTGCAACAAGAGCCAAGCTCAAATCTTTTCCCCTGCACAACATCGTCGTACGCCGCTGGAAGTTGCATCGGAGGAACGCCGCCGACCCGTGTCGCCGATTCTCCGTCGACTCGCCGATCTGCAGCTTCCCTGCTGTCTTCAACTCTCGCCAGAGCTCCGCAAGTTGGTCAGCATCAAGCCGCACTAGATTCCCCTCTCTCTCTTGCTCCGCCGCCATCCAGATTTCTCGCCGGACCCCTGTTTCCGCCCGCCGCCGTGGCCGCCAGCTCACAACCGCCGCACAGCCAACCCGTACCCACCCTCACCTTCCCCGTACCGCCCACTCACTCCCCGGCATGAACCTAGCTTGAATTGAGCCCCGGAACACCAGATTTGGTGAAGCTCCGGTCGTCCACCGCCGCAATCGCTCATCGCCGATGCCCAGTAAAACTCCGCCTCGCCCGACCCCTTTTGTTCTGTCAAGCCGACCCTTCCTCTGCCGCTCGATCTAGATCTAACGGCCAGAATTGATCTTCACTTTACACGGCCGATTTACCCGACCTTTTCCTTACTCAGCCGATTCGCCCGACCCATACTCCGCCGATTCGCCCGACCCTCACCTCGCCGATTCTGATCCAACGGACCAGATTTACCCGACTCTAGCCGTTCCCGAAACTTTTGCAGAAAGATCCCTAGGTTTTCCAGGAATCAACCCGCTGTCCAGATCAGTAAAAAAATAATTAGAGTTGAGCCCTTTCTTCTTTTGTCCCGACCCCTGACTTTTCCAGAATTAGAACCCGCCGTCCAGAACCTAAAGTTTTGTACCCCGACCCTCTGTTTAAGGTTTAATTATGCTTTAGCCCCTGAATTCTTCAGATCTAGCCTCGGGAGACTTAAAACTCTAGCAGTTAGGTCCCCAGCTCACTATTTTAACCATATCTTCATCGTTCCAACTCCGATTTTAGCGATTCTTGAGCCCACACGATCCTTGCATCATGAACTACAACTTTAGCATCTTCTCACCTTCTGTTTGTATTGTTTGTTGTATTGTTTCTTATTTGTTTTGTGTATGCTTGTTTGTGTGATCGCGTAGACGACGTGACGTTCGAGCAAAATCAAGAGCAAGCTTGCGAGGAAGAGAATCAGCAGTTGCTTGAAGAAGGCAAGTGGATTTCCCCCTCTGCATATTCTATTTGATCCCAACAACTGCATGAAAATACACTTTACTTTATTGTTGCTTGCATAAAATTGATGGAATTACCTATGCTAAGGACATACCTAGTCTTTTACCCCAAACCTTGAAACACCTGGGTTTACTACTTTGTTGGGTAGTTACGCTTAGTTGCAATCTTTGGGATTGGTATTGGTTTACTCTTTTAATATTGACCATGTTATATATTGTGGTTTATCGCGTAATATTAAGATCGACTTTGTTTAATGGGAACATGGAGAACCACCCAAGTAAACAGTGCAACCACAAAGTCATATGGCTCTGACCTTAGCCAATTAATTAGATGTGTAGTTTGCTGGTGGCCTTACCGAAAGGGCAAAGAGGGGGTCGGTGATAGGGGTCATAGCCCGGTCCTCTTGGGGTAGCTGCCTTTGCTAAGGAGCTGACCATTAGGGAGGTTTATGGACCACGCCGCTACTGAAACTCTAGCGGGCTGCTTTGCTCTCGACATGTCTTTGTAAAGGCTTCGTAGTGTACCCTCGCCACTCACCTCGGAAGTGTTTAAGGGCCTTGCAAACCCGGGCGACTCAGGGAAAACACGATTTGTGGGTAAAGTGTACAACCTCTGCAGAGTGTAAAACTGTTATAACAGCCGTACTCACGGTTATGAGTGGCTTGGACCCTCACATGATAATGAAACTTGAAGATTAAATAAATTGTGATTCGTAGTTTATGTTATGGTTGATAGTACTGTTATGTTTTTACTAAAGTGGGTTGGTATAAACTTAAACCTAGTTAATAGATGCTTGTTAATAAATATTTGACCAACTAAAAGCAACCGCTGCTGCAAACCTCAGCCTATCCTTGATGGCCTTGCATTTTCACCCTACTTGCTGAGTACCAACCATAAGAGTACTCACCCTTGCCCCCTGCTGTTCAGAAGAGAACTTTGAAGAGGAGATCTTCAACGACTACGAGGAGTTCTAGGTCCTGCGTTCACCAGTCATCGCCTGTGGAAGACGGAGTTGTTGAAGACTTCGTATAGGGTATAACGGTTTATCGTTTAAGGACATTTGTGTCTCTTTTATACGGAGTGTAATATTGTTAAATACTTTATATAGTACTTTTGAGCATTGTCTTTGATATATTACACTTTCCGTCTACCATATGTGTGCGAACGAGATCCTGGCGCACATATGAGATGCATCTGGTTCTTTCTAGAATCGAGTGTGACACACGGGCATCGCCCTTGGAGGGCTTCCTCAAATCGTTCCTTTGAACTGGGAGTCTTCTTTCTACGGGTGGATTGTTCCCCAGCTTCTTGCTTGCGCTTCCGAGTTGTCTCCAGATAGTCAAGAGGGACTTAATAATGGGTAGGGCTGTAGGCTTCCACTTCTTTGTGCTCCTGTTGCCTGGCAATGATGACACTGCGAGCATCCCAGCCAACATTGATGATGGTGCGAAGGTCCACCCCCCCCCCCCCACTGGTTCATATCGACCGCGCGATGCCTGCATTCAGTGCGCTTCGCATTGCTGAGCTTACCGCGTTCCTTCTGGATGTCATTTGCGTCTTCTATCTTGATGGCATCTGGGAATTCAATACCCATTGTTACGTCCACATCTTTGTCGAGTGGATCAAGGAGGTAGTCGTCGTAGTCGTCTAGCTGGACCCGCTCTACGCCTTCACAATCCTCGCCGGCATGAATCATGAACACTTCTCGATTGGGCGCGAAGTGTTTGGCACTCCGCACCACCTGGCCCTTGTCTTCGTCACCGGAAGGAGGGAGGGGTCTGCCTTCTTGAAAAGGGACTTCGCCGGGTGTGGTAATGGATCGTGGTGGACTTGATTCGAGAAACCTGGAGGGTTTCATGCCCTTCCGATACTCAAATCTGCCCGACCAATCTGATCCCCTTCCCAGACCCTGGAGGTTACTTATTATAGGTGTCATATGAGCAGCCGAATCCGAGTATTTGTCGGAAATAGTAGCCCCCCGACGCGCGGTGGCTTCTCCTTCTTCGAGTGGCAGTAGATGATCCAAATCCTCTTCTGATGCGGAGAGGGTCTTGGGTTGAACCACCTCAGACCAATTTGGACATGGCTTGGGAGTTTCAAGTTTGCCGATGGAGAGAATGTGCGTTGCACAAAAGGTAGGCGGCGAAGCATAGCTTTGATTTGTGGGCGATTTGTCAATGAAGCCGATTAGTCGGAGCTAATTCCGACTAGTTGTTGACCATGCGGAGCTAATCGCCGAGTAGTTTAAGACTCATCCCTGACTAGCTTCTAGTCGAGACGAGTAGTTGGAGTAGTCGTTGGCACTGCCGATTTGTCGAAGCAGTCGTAGCAGCTGCGCGAGCCGAGTAGTCGAGGTCGTCGCTGCAATGCGTCGATGTTGTGACGTGAGCTGAAGTTGAATGGAGTAGTCAAAATCTTCCGGCTCCCTAGGTTGATACGCCGAAGGGTGGATTCTGCCAGAGTAATGCAATCTGCAATACCTTTGTCTTCCTGAAAAGGTAGTTCCTGCATGAAGGCCACAAGGCGGGAGTCGAACTCGAGTTGTTTAGAGGGCTCTAAGCCCTTCCAGTACACGAGACGGCCTTGTGGCATAGACGTTATGGTCAAACCCAGATGATTACCTGAAAAGGATTCGGAATCGTCATCAGGTTGCGAGTGGTTGTGGAGACCAGGGGCCTCTCGACAAGCCGTGGCTCCCTCGTCCTCGAGTCCTCCCGAGCTCCAACTTGAAGGTGTAGTACTAGTTAACGAGTACTTTTCGTCGGAGTCTGAGTAGTTGTCAAAAACGGGGCCCCCGACAGGCGGTGGCTCCCTCGTCTCCAAACTTGAGAAGACGATTCAAGTCCTCTTCCAAGTCGGAGAGGGACTTGGACTGTGTAGCCTCCTCAGATCGGTTTGAATCTGATACGAGTAGTCCTGGTGCAGCGTGAGTTGAAGTCGCGTCGAAAACAGACGTCGTCTCGATCTCCCTGGCGTGATCAGGGAGCCGCAACTCGTCGAGGCTGTCGACAAACTTGTCGAGGTCGCTGCATTGAGTCAGTGTAGAGGCCTCCGGCTTCCTGGAGTCAGCTAGGTGGCCGTTGAAGCCACCCGAGCCGTTGGCGATGCAGATCCAGGAGTCGAAGATGAAAGTTGTGCCCTCATCGAGCATGGTACTGGTGAAGCTGAAAGACGCCATCGAGTTCTCCGGTGGATGCTCAAAGAACACCCCTACCCGGTGCGCCAGCTATCGATGTTTTACCGCCACGCCCACTGAGGGATACCCCCGAGGTGGTGAGTTTGTAGGTGGGGTGTCGCCGAGATCAGGAACTTGAAGGTGCAAGGAACACAAAGTTTAGACAGGTTCGGGCCGTCGAGAGCGTAATACCCTACGTCCTGTGTGTGGTTTGTATTATCTTAGGTGTTGATCTGGGTGATCTCCCATGAGGCACGAGTTGTCCCTCATGGTCTTGTTCGAGGAGGGTTCCTGCCTACCCTTATATAGTCTGGGGGATAGGGTTACATGGAAATCCTAGCCAGATACGAGCTTAGGAGTCCTACCCGAGTACTACTCGGGTAGTTTCCTTCTATTTCAACTAGTTCTAATACTGCTCGAGTAGTTCTACTATAGTACGAGTAGTTACGACTGATGTAGGACGTGGGCCATGTCCCACCCCTTATCCTGTAAGATGTACGCCATGCGCACAGTCCCGTGGGTCCGGGTCTGACAGGCTGGCCAAAGGCGTTATCCTAGTTCGGCTGAACTGGTGGTTCGGCCAAACTGGTGGTTCAACCGAACCAGTTTTGGCGCTACCGCCTTACCTCCTACACGTGGCGCCTCCCCATTGGATCTCAAGGTCGGTTCCAAGTGAGCCCCCCTCGTTTGCGCCGGCCGAAGCACCCCTTGGATATATCTATAAATAAGAGGGGAGGGGCTCCTACACCAACACACAACCCTTCACTTTCATACTTGAGCTCTAGACTCATTTCTAGAGGTGTTAGGGGATAGGGAGAGAGTGAGGTGAAGTCGGGGGAGTGCCGGGCTTGTCGCCACTCTACTCCAGCTTGTACCTCGACGGATGCTTATCAATCAAAGTAAGTATTCGTGACTTCTTCTGTGCTTAGTTTCTTGGTTAAGTAATAGCTATAGTTCCTTATTTGTCTGCCGGATCATTAGTTCGCTAGTTAGTGGGTGCTTTAGTCTAAGGCCAAAGACTAGAGTAGTGATGATAATGTAGACGTGGTGTCTAAACTAGACTTACCTTTTGGTTGTGGTATATCCCATAGTTAGATGAGGTAGGTAGCAGGTGGTGACAGCCCTATCTATCCAACGTAATCCTCCCCGTTCGGGTATATCGCAGTGCTGTATTACTGGAGCTCACCTGGTTTTGTCCTGTGGGAAGCCAATAGCCCGACGCGAACAACTATCGACAGTTCTATCTTACCTTTGATTCTTAGCCTAGGAATCCTCTCTGCATCTTGCCTCTTGCCTCTAGCCTGTGTGGTGTCCTTGGACGAACCTGGACCTTAGAGAATTGCACACGTTCCTCAGTGAATACGATACCCCGGAATACTTCTAGGTGAAAGCTACAACAGTATCTGTGCGCTTGCAGATTTATTTGAAAATACCCAACAAGCTTTCTGGCGCCGTTGCCGGGAAACGGTTGTTATATTCTCCTCGGACCCAGTTCGTTCTCGTATCTTTTCTTTTCCTTTGATTCTATGTCTACCCCGCTATCCATGGAGCAGCCATCCATTCAACAGCTTTCAGCACCTAATGACGATTTTTGTGAGCCACCCTCCTGCTGATCCAATTCTTTCATCTAGCTACACAATCGGCCCTGGCTACATAGCCAATAACGAACCGATAGAATCTGGAGAAAAGGCCGATGATCGACGAATCTGATACCGATCGTTAGCAATCTAGCTAGGATTGAGAAGGGTAATTGGGATAGGCGAATTGGAGAATTTGGAGGAAATGAGCTAGAACAGCAGCGATTGGGAAGGAGGACAGCTTTGCTTGTGAGAAAAGTCGAATGTTATTACCATGCATGCCCTCATCTCTCCCTGTTTTCAGAGTTATACTCTCTCCTCGCGCTTACATGGGCACAGCCCCGTTCGGTGCACGTTGATCCAGTCCGGCCCCTTAGACGCGCATGTTGGGCTTCCTTGTGCGAGGCCCATGAGCAGAGTCATCAGTAGGAGTAGTGCTAACAGAGGAGGCCTCACAGTAGCAGAGGATGTCGCCCTGCTGCAGTGCTCCCTCCGGCTCCGGTGCGAGGTGCGAGGACTCCTCCGGCTCCTGGGTGAGGAATCGCCACCGCTATGACACATCGGGAAAAAAATTTGGTGCAGACCGGCTGCAAACCGAGGGCTGTGCATACCCACGCTCGATGGACAACGTGTGGACGCCCCTGCAATCAAACGCTCACCTGGTCCAACGCCCGTCCCCCGCACGCTTCGGCTCGCTCGTCGCTCGGCCTCGGCTCCCAGGCGCAGACGGATGGATGATGGCGGCTCCAATGTGCGCTGGCTTGAGTCAAGATCCACCGTAATGCAAGAACCCATTGTAGCTCCTGCTGGGGATGGCGCTGCGCTCCAACATCCGATCTGATAACCCTGGTGCGCTTTGCCGCCACGTGAGAGCCTTTCGACGCAGGGGCGAAGCCAGATCAAAATAGCAACGGGTCTTGTGTGTTGCACACCAGAGTCTTTGTCTTTAAAAGTTTAAAAAATAGTATAGAACAGTAATCTTATTGATTTTGCACAAATCTATCGGGGTCTGCCGACCCCGACAACAAAGGGCAGCTCCACCCCTGTTTCAACGCGGCGCTGCCCCTTCTCCGCCGCAAAGCTCCGTCGCCCGGGTCATTCAGCTCCTTCCTCTCCCTCATACCGGCCTCATCAACATCGGCATCTGCATGTCCGGTGCCAGAAAATCATGGGGGACGGGTGGTTCCGTTGCCGCGAGCTTGCTGAATCCGTGGCGATTGCGCCCCATGATCTGCAGCTTGGCTGCTTGAGCCTCCTCTTCGTACCCACATGGCCACATCGAACCCCGCTCATGACTTCTCCAGCGTTGCCACTGTGTGATTGTGCTGTCATTACCACCGGCAAACATCAGCAAGTTGTTCGTCCGGGCGCCGGACAACACGCTTCACGATGTTTCAGAGCCTGTTTTCCGTCAGGCCTGCCTTCCACTGGAGGCTTGCTAATCCGCAAGCGCTCGCCAGGAGCGCTCCTAGCAAGCGATCTCCCACGGCAGTTATCTTTCCTTTTCTGGAAAGTTTTCTTTCTTCATAACTTTCTTTTTCTAAAAAATTATAACTTGTAAATATAATTTTTATGCATAACTATTTACACATGCTTTCTGAAAGATAATTTTTTATCATAACTTTTATGATACACGCAACTTTTACATATAAATCTTTCCTGTTAACTCCGTGAAAAATAATATTTTTGGACAAATTTTATGATACATACAATTTTAACACATAGATTTTTTAGATAATTTGTGGAAGATAGTTTTTTAGCACAACATCTATAAAGTTATCTTTATTGGGAAGATTTCTTGCACAATCTTTTTACGCGCAAGTCATCATACAACTTTTAAGTATTGGAAAAAAAGAAAGGAAATGAAAGGGTAAAAGAAAACGAGCACTTCGCCTCGGTCCTGTTGCTCGCTGTCCGGTGCCGCATGGTTCGCAGCAGCTCGGCAGATGTGAAGGATAAAAGAGGAACATAAATAGGGAAGAAAAAAGAAGAGACACGTCAAGCGGGAAGGGGAATGAGAGTAAAAAGTAATCGGTAGACTCACGCACGTAGAGCGGTGGAAGCAGCTCGAATGGTCGGAAAATCGAGTGCTAGGACGCGAACTAAAGGCTTGTTTGGTAGAACTCTACCTAATTCTAATTCTCTATAGAAGCTGATTCTCTGAGAGAAATGAATCACTGGCTGAAAATAATGGGTATGGATATGCACAGCCCTCGGTTTGCAGCCAGTCTGCACCTGATTTTTTTCTCCGACACATCGTGGCACACGAGCACGAAAAGGCGGAGTCGGACGGCGCGGATTCTGTTTTAGCAGACGGACGGCGAAAGGTAGGAGTCCGAGGGTCGCACCAAGGTTTTGTTGGTCGAGAGATAGAAGAGATGAGGCGTCCATCTTTTTCAGTTTCTGCTTATCGATTCGCCGCACCTGCAAGATCGAGGGAGTCGAGAACCCCACGGGGAGGCCGTTCCTGGCGAGGCTCATCTCCATGAGACGCTGACGCATCCACCGCCGGCGGCGAACCCAGGCCGGTATGCATATTGATTCAGTCGCCCTATAACCTAGATGTCGCAAATCTCAACCTTTTAGATGATCTGTTTCTTTCATCTAGATACCTCGTACACACTGTCATGTCACACAGGAATCACAGGTAGATCTGTTTTTCTCAGATGCACTAGCTGCTGCAGATGGATCGACGGCTAATTCAGAGGCTAAACGAAAGGGCTCTCCCTGCGGGAAATCTGTAGGAGCCAAGAGGACGAGATCATATCTCACACTGGATAGCCTCCCGCAGGTATAGCACTGTTATAATCGTAGATCTTCCTGGACTTGTGTTCGTCCAAATTCTACTTATAGATCGTTGTGGATCCGGTGTTATCGTTGGCTTTTGTACTGTGCTTCTTCAGGATGTATTGAAGAAGATCATTGCCCTCGTGCCAATGCAAGATGCTGCACGAGCGGCCTGTGTCTCTCGAGAGCTTTTACAGTCCTGGAGGTGTTACCCTGAGCTACGATTCAGTTCCAAGACTAGCTCTGAATGAATAGCACACATGTGTACGAGGTCGGAAGGCCAGAGAGATCCTCAGCAGGATTGACAGCGTTCTGAGAAACCGCTCTGGAGTCTGGGTGAAGAGGCTGAAATTTGAGTTCAGGTTTCTCCGCAAGGTGCCAACCAACTACATCGATCGCTGGCTTGAAGCAGCCACCCCTGGGCTCGAGGAGCTCACCCTAGAGCTGCCCCGGGATGGCCAAGTGAAATACAGATTCCCCTGCAAGCTTTTCTCTGATGAAAAAGGCTGCTCGATCCAGTCTCTTTGCCTCGACGCCTGTTCTTTTCACCCTGATATAGGATCTTGTAATTTCAGAAGCTTGAAGAGAATGCACTTAAGCTCGGTGCGCATCAACACAGAAGAAATAGAGTCCTTTCTTCCTAACTCCCTTGCTCTGGAGCATCTTGAACGCTGGCATTGCCATGAGATAGCGTCCCTCAAACTACCTTGCATTGCGGGTGGGGCGATGCGACACACTGCAAATGATACAGAGCGATGCTCCATGTCTCTCCACCTTTCACTATGAAGGGCCGATATTGCCACTCTCGTTTGGAGATTCACTGCAACTGAAGGACATCAAGATATCAGTCTACCCTTGGTTCAACTTGTTCAACCATGCTCGCACTGTGCTTCCAACAGTTGCCCCGAACCTTGAAACTCTGTTCCTAACGTCTGCTTATGAGGTCGGCACGTTTTCATCAAGCAGCTGGGTGCCAGGAAAATTTCTTCACCTGAAGTACCTGGAGCTGGCGATTGTTGGACCAAAAACCCAAATGGGTTTATACTATGAATACGTGTCTCTGGTTCCTTTTCTCAATTCTTTTCCAGCATTGGAAACTTTCATATTGCACGTATGTCATCTTTCATCTCTCACAGTAACATTTTTTTCCTGCATTTATTTCTCTCGACATTTTTTTTCTTTTAGAATGAATGGCATAGACTAATTTGTTCTGCGCAGGTAGAGGAGTCCGCTACACCGGAATCTGTATTGGTTATTGACCCTTCAAAATTATGGGGGAGGCATCATCACAAGAGCATCAAGCATGTGACGATCACTGGCTTTTGTTGCCCCACGACAGAACTGATGAGGCTGACATTTCATATCCTTGAGAATGCGGTGTCTCTTCAGACAGAGCTTTACACTGGATAGCAGGATCCGTGGTTTTGGGAAGGGTTTGGTTGCACGCATTTCACAAGACAGTGGAACCCGTGATTTTAAAGAGTGGCAGAATACTTTCGTTGGCAATGAGGAAACCCTCTGGTTCACGAGGAGATCTTGTCCAGACTGGGGGGCTTACCTCTCTTAGAAATGTATCATTAGCCATATCA
This sequence comes from Panicum miliaceum, assembly GCA_032594955.1. Classification (NCBI taxonomy): domain Eukaryota; kingdom Viridiplantae; phylum Streptophyta; class Magnoliopsida; order Poales; family Poaceae; genus Panicum; species Panicum miliaceum. The sequence goes on along the minus strand of CM064072.1, from coordinate 22,919,589 downwards.
TTGAGAGAGTTCCCTCCTCTGTGGAATTGAAAATACTTGGTACACCGCCCGCTGAAGTTATGTTCATCTGCTCAAAGATGGAAAAGCATTGGGGTACAGTGGTTTGCCCACGTTGGGAAAACTATATATCATCTCTTAGGAACTCTTGATAAAATTGGTACGGTGCCCGTCAAGCAATCTGGTGCGACAGATCCGAACCGAATGACCCGTAATTTGAAGCTATTGGTGCCTTCAGCACATAATGGCAGAGAAACTTTGGGTTGTTCTTGTCAATCAACTGCGATGGTAAATTATGCAACACCAGATGTTGACGAAATAAGGAAGGCTTTGAGTTACATAAAATTATTTTGTGCCTAGGCAGTATAAAACGTAATTGTTAGTACACGTTGTCATTTTTTCTGTATTATTAGTGCTGGAATGGTATTAACAGATTGAAAAAATTCTTCTCTTATTCGGTTGACCTATCGGATCGACGACACATTGCTAGCTGAAATTAACAGATCCACCTGTCACTTGTTGGATATATTAATTGTTAGTACCGGTGGTTCCTGTTAACAGTTTGATGATTAACGTTGATTGGCAGATGTTCTGCTCGACTTATTTGCTAATGAAGTTTTATAGTCCAAATTAATCCACTTAGACTACGGTCAAACAAATCTTAGTCCAACAAGGGACAAGTGTTCCCCTTAATCACAGCTAGCAAGATCCCAAAAAGACCTGATGACTCGAAAAAACCATGGACAATAAATTTTCAGGTAAAAAAGACTAACATGTCAGTTGAGACTTGAAACTAGGCCACCTTTGATAATTTGCAGAGCGCATACGATAGAGTATATTAACATTGTTCTGATATAAGTTATGTACGATATTGATATGACCAAAAGATCCAACAAGTGTTCCCTTGGTGTATGTAACTCATGACATTTTCCATCTAGCATCTCACACTACATAATTTAGCATTGCAGATTACACGACCAATCCGGGGGTTATCACATCCTCTGCTGCAAGTGCTCAAGGCACCAGCGGCTCTGAATTGTAGTGCCATCAAATCTGCCTCTTGCACCAGATTGCTCAGGCGATAAAACAGAGTGGGAGCAAATCCATCGTGGTTTATTCAGAAATTATCATACATCTAACATCTTGATCCAAACAACTGAAAAGATAAAAAAAGAATGTGAGATAAAATATGTCATACCTGTATATAAAAGTTTCCAGTGCTGGACTAGCGATGAGAAAAGGAACCAGAAACAAGTATCTATAGTTAAAGCTGATTGGGTTAGAAAGGAAGCGCAGGATAATTCTCCTGCAAAACGAATTCTAAAAAGTGAGAGCCTTACACTACTATTGCGAGCTACCTACATTTGTATATGTTCTTGTCATGTGGGGCCAAGTCTACACTAGGCGCAGGCGCGCCCGCGACGTGCGCAGGGACGCTGAACGCGCAGAACGCGTGGCCCAAGAGCAGGCCGAGCCAGCACCCCGTGGCTGAAGAGGACATGCGGCTGCAGCAAGAGCTTCGACAGTTGCCTAAACGGAGAGTTACAGTTATTTCCTTTTGTGTAGGAGCTGCGACAGTTGCCTAAACGGAGAGTTACAGTTATTTCCTTTTGTGTAGGAGAGTTAGTTTCCTATTATTAGAAGAGTTAGTTTCCTTTTATTAGAAAGCCACGGGCTATATATTGTACGCAGGACCTTTATCAATTAAGGAAGACATATCAATCTAATCTATCTTTCTTCCTCTTCTCCAAACAACAAGCCGACGGCTGAGGGGTAAAACCTCGCCGGCGACGACGGAACGAGGCTACGAACTCCGTAGCCGCGGTCCAGCTACCTTGGGCGCTGACGCCCTTGACAGTTCTTGACATGCTTTTGGTATTGTGGAGCGGAGCAGTTAAGGTTGTCACTATTTGTTTCAGAAGTTAACCTATCTAATCAGTTAATCTTCACTGAAATAAAGAACAGAAGTCCAGAGGTATTGAGGTTTCATTTTCAAGCATGGCAAATATCTGAAAATACCTGCAACCAAACAACCCAAAAGGCTGTCCAATCTGACCAAGAGAAAACAAGAAAGAAAAATATATAGGCACACTCCAATCAAAACTTGAGATAACTCTAAGAAGGTAGACGAGTGTTTCAGTGGACTTCTAAAACCTTATTAGTTCTTTCTCATGTGAAATAGATGCATAAATGATTGGGAGTACACTCATGACAGCTTCAAGGATATATCAGAACCATCATCTTTGTGCAGCAAGCTTCCAGAATGCAATGCAGTCATCACAGACTCAGACGATGAGTTAAAGTAGTTTTTAAGATTTGGCTATGGACAAACCTAAATGAACTTGTAGCATTGTCACAGGATAGGAGCAAGCACATCACATTACAAAGCAGGATGATGTTGATCATCCATGCATCTACTGCAAATCTTGGAAAAGAAAATCAACTACCCTAGAAACACGCTCATCAGATCTTGGAAAATAATGATCGGCTAAGGAGAGGCGCCTCCACCACAAGGCACGAAGCAGCCACCGAAGCCAGGGCGCCGGAACCATGGCTTCCGGAGCGCGGCCGCGGCCGTGAACCTGCGCTCCGGGTTGCTCTGCAGCAGCCCTTTCAGGACCTTGAAGCCCGCTGGCGACAGCACCTCCCTCGGGAACACCTCCCGCAGGCAGCCGCGCTCTTTCCGGCAATGCTTCCGCAGGTAGTCTGCCCGATCGGTCGCCGCCACCCTCTCCAGCCCGGACCAGTTGACGATGCCCTTGGCGCCGACCACGCGCAGCATCCTCTCGAAGACCTCGGTGTCCAGCTTGCCGCCGAAGAACGGCTCGCCGGTGCCGGCGAGGAGCTCCGCCATGATGCAGCCGAGCCCCCACGTGTCCACCCGCCCGTCGTAGTCATTGGAGAACAGGAAGAGCTCCGGCGCGCGGTACGGGGCCGGCGACGCCAGCGGCCCGGAGCCGTCCTTCTCCGCCTGCGCCGCCGGCTCGGACACGCCGAAGCCGCAGATCCTGTAGACCATCTTCCTCCCGACGCGCACGCCGCCGACAACCACGTCCTCCTGCCCGACGATCACGTTCTCGGGGACGACGTCCCTGTGCAGCACGCCAGCGTCGTGCGCGCCCCTCACGCCGGCGAGGAGCTGGCGCATGGCGTCGCGCACCTCGTCCTCGTCGAGCGGCGGGCCCTCCCGGCGGCGGAGCGCCATGTACTGGCGCAGGTTCATGGGCCCGGCGTACCCAGTGACGAGGAAGCAGTCGCCGTCGCCGCGGGCGCTGTCGGCGTAGGTGGCCAGGAGCTCGACGACCGACGGGTGGCCGCGGCACGCCGCGAGGGACATGGCCTCCCGCGCGAAGTCGCGGATGCCCGCCTGCACGAAGCCGCCGCCGGTCCTCCCGGCGAGCCTCTTCACGGCGACGAACCGCCCATCCACGCGGTCCCAGGCTCTGTACACGTCGCCGAACATGCCCTGCCCCAGCTTCTCGCGGCGCTCGTACCGCTCCGCCACCGCAGCCGACCAGGGGCAGGGGACCGCCGCCGGCACAAGCGCAGCAGAAGCAGCCGCCACAGCCTTTTTCTCCTCGGGCGGCTCCATCGCTGTGCCGCCATTGACGACGAGAGCCGAGGCGGCGGCCATGGATCCGCGAGGGAAAGCAAGACGTTGCGCTAACGCGACGCGCGCAGCGCGCGGCTAGCAAACCCTACACGTACGATCGACGGCGCGCCTCTGCTGGTTGAGGGCCAAGAGGGGGATGGCATGGCAGGTGGGGGTGCTTGTTTATATTGTGAGCACTGCTTGGCCTAATGGGTTACGGCTCGGACGACGTCGTCCGACGCGGACACCAGCCGTGGTTGTGTGTGGAGTCGGAGTCGGAGCCAAGGGAAGTTCGAGAAAAGAGGACGTGCTGTTATGTTGCGATAAGATATCGAAGGGATTGACACGGAATCCATCCAATGAAGAAGTGTTTCGATGGAACCAAAATACCCGTGGATTTGTATTGGATTGGGTCGTCACCAGGATTATTCATCTCGGCCACGAAGATTAGTACTGTTTTCCTAAGAAGTAACAGTGCTAGGCATAAAGCTTTCTGTTACGAATTGAGTGTTGGATACCCAATTCTAAGGCATTCTGTTTCTTTTTCTTTTCTTCTCCTTTTCATTTTATTTTTGGCCATACATACTAACATCTTTTCATTTTATTTTTTAGTCATACTGAGCTCTTTAAATTTTATTTTGGTCATACATAAACTTATAAATAAACTACGTATGATCTGTTTTTATAACTTTGGCAACACTGTCGGAATTTTTCCACAACCGCTCGCATCATCCTGGTCAGGATATGCAGTAAAAAATGTCCTTGAGGTATGTGAAAAAAAAGAATTAAGGGATGTGTGGCCTACACTTCAGTTAATTATAGTGTTGTGCTTGTATTTGTTATGATGTTGCAAAGAAATAACTGAGAGAAGAGAGTGGCTTCATCTACATCAGCACTCTTTTCAACATAGTACCCTCTTGCATGTGTTATTTATGAAACTACAAAAATGAAACAAATGCATTAAGATCAACACGTGCAAATATGAAACATTGCATTCTTGAAAATACAAATATGAAACCTTCCATTAAGATCAACAATATCACGACATGGCACCAACCATCCCCCTCCCCCTCCCCCGGAAGTTTGAACTCAACCATCTTTTATCTGGCCCTCTCCGTTGACCCTATTCACCCGCCTTGCCTTTATCGTTCACCCTTAGCCCTGGGTGAGATCCGACAAGACTTTCGCCCAGAAGACACACTAATTAGTTTACCTGTAGGATATAGTAACTTGTTACGATGCAAGTGTGACTCTTGAGTACTACCTGTTAATAGGTAGTAAGACTCTTGAGTACTACCTGTTAATAGGCAGATACTACCTGTCAATACAGATCATAACTGGTTGGGTAAGGTGCGGATAAGGCATTTATCCGCCCAACAGCAACCTGACCTTCCCCGCTATAGTTTTCCATCCAACCCAAGGCCCATGGGCCGGCCCGGCACGGGCGTCATGCCATGCCTGGGCTGACGCCTCGGCCCATGGGCCAGCCCGGCACGGTAGGAATAAGCCTCGGCCCGAGCACGGGAGGCACGCGAGGCCCGAGAGCCCGAGCGCCTCCACGTATATAACGGGAGATGCCCGGTCCCAAACCCTAGTCGCGCCATTCGCCACTCGCCTTGCCAGCCAGCCGCCTCTTCGCCTCCCCCTCCCCCTAAACCCTAGCCTCGCCACCATCGCAGGCGTAGATCCGTTGCTCCCCTCGTCTCTCTGTTAGATCCAGGGCCACGAGACTACGCACATGGCATAGATAATTCTAGAATAGGGATGGAGCATGTCCCATACCTTATACTTTTTGTAATGTACTCGGATACGAGTAGAACTAGTCGGAACAGAAGGAAACTACCCGAGTAGTACTCGGGTAGGACCCTTAAGCTTGTATTCGGCTAGGATATCTATAACCCTGTCCCCCTAGACTATATAAGGGCGGGCAATAACCCCTCCAAAACAATATACACCTAAGGCAATACAAACCACCACACAGGACGTAGGGTATTACGCATATTACAGGCCGAACCTGTCTAAAGTTTCGTGTTCCTTGGACCTTCGAGTTTCTGATCTCGATGACACCCTACCTACAACCTACCACCTCGGGGGTATCCCTCGGGTGGACTTGGCAGTAAAACACCGACAGCTGGGGCACCAGGTAGGGGTGATCATCAACGATCCCCAGGCGAACTCGATGGCAACGTTCAACTTCACCAGCGTCGTGCTCAATGAGGGCACAACATTCACCTTCGACTTGTGGATCTGCGTCACTGACGGCGCAGGCGACTTCCGTCGGCACTTTGTCGAAAACACCAGGCCGGAGGCCCCTGCGGCAAACCCATGCAGCAATCTCGACGAGTTCGTCGACAACCTCGATGAGATGCTGCTCCCTGACCTAGCTAGGGAGATTAGGGAGGAGTCCGTTTTCAACGCGACTTCAACTCGTGCTGCACTAGGACTCCTCAGATCGGATCTGACTCGGTCTGAGGATCAGCATTCCCGGTTCCCATTCGGGTTACGCAACTCTACCACTGTTTACCAGGAGGACACGTGATTCGAGTCCTTCTCCATTTTGGAGGAGGACCTAGATCTCCTACTCAAGATCGGAGAAGAGGATGCCACCGATGTCGGGAGGCTCCCATCTTCGACTTCTACGACTCGGACTCTGATGACAGCGCCAAACCCTTCTAGGGTAGTCATCTGGGTCTGACGATCACATCAACACCACAGGACCGGTTCATGTACTAGAAAGCCATGGAGCCCTCTGAGCTACTCGAAGACAACACCCGTCTTGTGGCCTACATCCAAGAATTGCCTTATCAAGTAGGCAAACCCCTCTCTCCCATCGTGAAGGAAGGGGAGGGCCATACAGTACTGGTTGACTACAGCTCCAGCTCTGGCGAATACTCGCCAGAGCGCCACGTTTACATGGCCACATCAATGTACGACAACAAACTACTCGCGGATGTCTCCGCCGATGAAGATACGGCAAACACCCACGCGGACAAGGCAACCAACAGGTCGCAAGGCTAGTCGCACACCGGGAGGGAGACCCAATCCCAGAAGGGAAAATAACCGCCAGGGTGGCCACGACCACCGGGAGGCCCAACAATCCGCGGGCGGCCGAGGCAATCAAGAAGTCAAACAACCCCCACGCGGACAAGGCAACCAACAAGTCGCAAGCCAATCAACAGGTCGCAGGCCTCGCCTAGATCCGGTGTCCCCCTCCCTTCTCCTCCCTCTCTCTCGCCAGATCTAGCTCCTCGGCGGTCCTCTCACCTCCTGCGCCCGTCGCTGCTCCGCGCCTCCGAGTCGCCTCCTGAGCCACGGCTCGGCCAAATCCAACGCCGGCAGCCCTTCTCCTCCCTTTCCTGTGGCTAGTGACAGGGACTGAAGAAGGGGAAGGCGGGGAAGGTCGAGCGAGTGGGGACGCGAGCCAGCAGTGCCAGGTCTGGTTGCCTCCTCTGCTCGCCGGCCTCCTCAGCTCCTCTGCTCACCATCAGATCTTCTCCCCCTCCCATGTTTTGTTGCTTTTCGACCTTCTTCGCCTTCCTCTTCTCCAATCTCCCTCTCCCTTTCCGAGTCTGTGTGGTTTGCCCAAGCTAACTCCGGTGAGGTCATCGACGGCAACTCTGGTGCTCCGGCCAAAGGTAACTCCGATGCCCAAGCTAGTTCTTTTCTTTCACTTTTTGTTTCTTGATTCGTTACTAACTCGATTCTTTGTTCTCTGCTTCACTTGTTTCTTGCGCAAGCCGTTGAGAAACCGGAGGCCGGCGATGGCCGACGACCCCACATCCCACAACTATGAGTTGCGGGCGATGGGTCTTCGCGGAGATGATGAGGATGACCTGGCTACGGATGCAGAGGAGTTGTTTGGCAGCAGCAATGCGGCCATCAACCTCGATCCAGAAGTCCAGGAACTTCCTCAAGGGCAGGCTGCTCAGCCTCAAGGGTCTAAGAGCGTGAGCACCGGCGCTGCCAGTGGCCGTGGCGCTTCCAGGAAGAGGAGGTCATCCACCTCTAAGGTGTGTAATGACTTCGAGAAGATCTATGAGGTAATCGATGGTAAAGAAGGTCAAACTGGTGCTAAATGCAGGCATTGTAAGGACTTCACTAGTAAATCCACCCATGGTACTGGCCACATGCTTAGGAACATTCCTATATGCTCTGTTTTGAAGGGTCATTCTGCCATGGCTTAATCTCAGCTTAAGTTTAATTCTGATGGCTATGTTCACACTTGGGAGTATAGTTCTAGTGTTGCTCATACTCAGTTGTGTAGGTTAATTGCACATCTTGACTTTCCTTTATGCTTTGGTGAATCTGATGCTTTTTGAAGACTACATTACAACTGCTAATAATTCTAGATTTTGTCATGTCTTTAGGCAAACAACCACTAGAGATTTCGCTAAGTACTCTAATGATCGTCGTGAACAGCTTGTTGAGTGTTTGAAATCTGTATCATCTATTGCTCTTACTTCTGATATCTGGTCTGGCAATGCTAAGAAGGATTATCTTAGTGTAGTTGCTCACTACGTGAATGCTGATTGGCAATTAGAGAAAAGGATTATAGGTCTCAGGTTGATTGGTGTGTCTCACAATGTTAAGAATATTGTTGAGCGTATTGCTTGTGTTGTTGCTGGTTTTGGATTAACTAATAAAGTCTTCTCTGTTACATTGGACAATGTTGCTACTAACACTAGGGCTATTAATTAACTTAATCCTATTTTGTCTAGTTATGTTGGTAGCTTGTTCCTGCATCAGAGATGTGCTTATTATATTATCAATCTTATTGTTAAGGCTGGCCTTGAAGTGTTTAAGCCTATGTTGTCAGCATTTAGAACTTCTATATCATTTTTAAATTCATCTAATCAACGTATTATTGCATATAAATCATATTGTATTGTTGTTAATGCAAGACTTCGCAAGTTTGGCTTGGACATGGATGTGAGATGGAATTCCACTTATCTCAAGTTAAAACATCTCTTGCCCCATAAGGACTCATTCTTTATTTTTATCACTACTAACCATCCTTTGATTGATGGCCAGTCACTCTTGACAGAACAACACTGGTATGTAGCTGAAAAAATATTTGAATTCCTTGAACAGTTCAATGATTCCACTGTTGTTCTATCTGGTGTTTATTATCTCACATCTTCATTAATATTGCATCATATTCGTAAGATAGTTGGCCATCTAAATAGTTATGAAAATGACAGAGATTTAAGAAAGGTTGTTGTTCCCATGAAAGATAAGTTTTTACAATATTAGTGTGACATATCTATGCTTTATGCCTTTGCATTTACATTGGATCTTAGGGCTAAGATGAAAGGTTTCAACAATGTTCTTAGACTTTTATTTCAGCTTAGTGGTAATGATTACTCCTGCTACTTAACTGAGATAAGGGATAAATTATCTGTTGTTTTTTCTAAGTATGATGCAAAGTTTGGTGCTGTAAGGTTGCAAAATGTTGCACATCCAGACCCTACAAGTAAGAGAAAGAATGCTTGGGGTAAGATTTTTGGGGGTAATGCTGCTGGTTCTAGTTCTGCTAGTGTTGTTGGTCTTGGTGCTACTTCCTCCTTGCATATGAGATCATCTGCTAATGCCTTGCTGCAGGATGCTACTTCTGGTGCTTCTCTAGCTGCTGCTTCTGAACTTTCTGCCTACCTAGACAGTGATACTGTTAACTAGTACGATGATGAATTCAATATTTTGAACTGGTGGCATGAGCATAAACTATTATATCCTGTTCTTTCAATCCTAGCTAGAGATGTTATGATTATACCTATTTCTATATTATCATCGGAATCTGCTTTTAGTATGACCGGTAGGATCATCGAGGAGCGGCGACGGCATCTGGGCCCTGAGATGGTGGAGATGCTGGGCTGTGGTAAAGGATTGGGAGCTGGGAGATGCAAGACTTCAGGATGCCGTGGAGGTATAAGAACTTGAAGACTCTTTTAAAAACTTGTATCTTGATGATGAATCTGTGTAGTATGGTGTGGACATGTGGTCCGAAACTTGAACTTAAACTTGAACTGATATATTTGAACAATTTAGAGCTAGCTGTACTCTTTTTTCGTTTGTAGGGTTTTCTCCTCACGAGGTGTGAGATTTGACCTAGAAAGATTTTTAATAAGGCAGCAAATAAAACAGCTCAAGTTAATATATGTTTTTGTTTTCAAATTTGTGAATGTGTATGCGTGAATGTTTGATCTTTTTTATGTCTATGTGTTTGTCTATGTGTATGTGTATGTTTGAATGTGTATGTGTGAATGAAAGTGTTTGACTTTGAGAATGTGTTAAGATTTCAATACATTTCTTGTCAAATTTGAAATTTTAAGATAATTCTGGACTAAAGAAGGGATTCATAGCTATACGGGCTCACAGGCTGGCACGGCACGCAGAGCCCGTATGGGATATCGGATCAACTTGTTAGTTGCCTTTGCCTTTTTGCATCCTAATACCCGAGACTGTATGTATTCAAGATTAGATAAAGCCGTAGTCCCCTGGGATGCTCGGCTGGTTGAGCAAGTATTAGGGAAACGGCAACGCAAATCAATAACTCTTCTTGGGCACCTTGGGCACAATTCCAAGAAGAAACTCAAGAAGTTGCTGCTTCCAAGTCCCGATTCTAAGTTATCTTCTATGATAATGTGGATCAATTATTACACCCATGTTTTGAGATGGCCGTTGTAGTCAATTCCATGACCCACACATTGCTTGTGTTCCGTGACCCCAACATATTCTCGGCCCGGCACGGATAATAGGCCTTCGTGTCGTGCCTGGGCTGACGCCTCGGCACGTGGACTGGCCCAGCACGGCATTCCCCGCTGAACCTGTGCCCACTAGGCCTTTTGGGTAAAATTCCTCGCCCACACCTAAAAAAATAAGTCAACAAGTTCATATCAACCAGTACAGTAATAATTTGATAGCCACATTGCCTTCTAAGCAACAATCACAGTTCAAAGTTCACAAAACCAATGATCAAGCCCACACGTCACAATGAGTCAATAACCAGAACTAGCAATGATCACAAATCACACCTGCTGTTCACAGGACAGCGACATTTGATGTTCAGAGTTCACAAAGACAACAGTGACAATGACACAAACATAAGGCTCTCACACAAGCCAAATGAATATTACCGCATTAAGGATCAAATATTGGCCAGCCAGTCAGCCACACACAAGCTAAATAAATATTATAGCATAACTCATAAGGATCAAATATTGTCCATACTCCAAACAACCAAACCATCCATCCATCTCGCAAGTCAGGGACCGATGATGTTGATAGTTCAATCTTGATAATCGAGAACCTCTGGTAAAATTCCAAGTGCACCTCATACAACTAGAAGTTCAATCTTGGTAACCGAGAACCCCTGGTAAAATTCCAAGCGCACCTCACACAATGACACAACTAAGTTCAATACTTGTAATCAAGAACTAGTGTGCTACCCAAGTACTGGCAATAGATGTTAACTACATTGTTCTATGTATGAAGACAAGGTCATTACATCAAGGAAATCATCACAATAATAGCAGAGAGAACCAATGATCCCATGGAGACAACACAACGTTTGAACACTTTACATGACACGCCCCCTTTGAATCCAGACAAGCCATACAGAGGTTGAAGAAATAAATAGACAACAATCTTATCTCCTGGTAAGGCGGACAGTTGCTGTCATTAGTTTGCTTCAGCTGCAAGCTCTAATCTGACATCCCACCCTGCAAGTGGCGGCTTGTGTCTTTTCATCCAGGGTTGTCACCGAGAAAGCTAGGCTGATCATAGACAGGAGGAAGGTAGGTTGTTATGCTGCCAGCGGATGCCTGATGATCCCGCGCCCTTCATCCAGGATGAAGCTGTTGTCTTGGAAGTGCGCGCTAGAGAAGAACGGCTTCAGGTCGTAGATCTCATACTCTTGGGCCTGTCAACATATGTATAAGTAAGCCCAGAAGTATGTAATCTTGGGATATGTTGAAAGCATGGATGGATGTGTTACCTTGTTCTTCAGGTCCTCCACTCTGACCTCGATGTGAGTGAGGCGCGAGGTTGATCCTGACACAATTTCTTCAAAGTGCAGGGCATCCTTGACCAGTGTGCGCAGGAGGAGCAGAAGCAATTCATTGTAATCCTTCTTATATGTCATGTACTTCCTAAAATTCTGTAGACAGCAGAAATTTATTTGATATATGCAAGTAAGCTGATGGTTCTGGAGAACGTAAAGGGCCTGATATTGAACTAATGCTATCTGCTTAATGCATAACAGGATTTTGAAAAACAATGCATATGTAGTGTCATTTACTGACAATTCTGAAACCATTTGGTTACTAAAGGTGATTATTGGTTATGTAATTTAGAACTTATGACGCACTGGGTGATACCATGGCATTGAGAAGTTGAATATTTACCTTCTGAAGTGCTTTCTGCACACCAAATTTCTGAGTGGAAATAAAAGAGTCAAGCAAGACTCGGATGGCCATGTCGACATCTTCCTGAGACACATAGCTCCTTAAATGCATCCTTGCATGTGCCTCTGACATTCGGATGATTGATTCTATATGCCTTACAGCAATTGGAACCCCTTGACCATGCTGCAAAATAGTTGTGAAAGACTTTACTTCCATGTTTTCCAGGGAAGAAATTTAGTCCATGCAAAGGCCTAAGCAAGGCTAAGAAGGATATCTTACAGAGGACTCGCGCCGAAGTTCAGCATAAACATGGCTAATCTTGTCCAGATCAGCATCATGTATTTTGGGAAATACATTCAACTTGGCATAAGTTATGTACTTCTTCAGCATGTCTTGTGAAAGGACCTGGTAATACAACATTCTGTTAGAACCAGAAAACAGAGTAAAAAATTCTTTCGGTTGAAATGAAAAGGATGCATACATCTGGATCAGCTTGCCGTGCAGCGGTCAATGGATCATCATCCACATCGGTTGCAACCCTGTCTTCAAGGTTAGCCCCCTTGGGTTGGGATCTAGCATGGCTATCTACAACAAACCTTGCAAGCATTTCATCTGTAAATGGATCAACAATATCCTGCATTTCAGAAAGAAAAGTTCAGTACTGATTGACCACTGTTCAAGGGACAAATACATCACATATGAAGATCAGCTCCGTACCTTAACCACGCAAAGGACATCAAAACGTGAAATAATGGGATCCGTCAATTCAACATTCTGAGTGAATGTCTTTGATGAATCGTATCTGTGAAATCAAGGATGAATACATTCAGTAACTTTCTTAATACTAGGCACTGATTACATGGCTTGCAACTATGCAGGTAATAAAAGCTACCTTCCTCCTATTGGGTTTGCTGCAGCAATAACACTGCATCGAGCTTGAAGAGATGTGACGATTCCTGCCTTTGATATACTGATACTCTGTTGCTCCATGGCTTCATGAATACTCACCCTGGAAGAATCAGAAGAGAATTATATCTTCATAAGATAGAAATTTAGATGCTAATGGTACAGAAGATTCCAATGCAAATGTTATACCATACCTATCTTGATCATTCATCTTATCAAATTCATCAATAAGGCATATGCCCCTATCAGCAAGAACCAGTGCACCTCCCTCAAGTGTCCATTCTCGTGTTACTGGATCCTTGTGAACTGCTGCAGTGAGACCAACAGCAGAGGCTCCTTTTCCAGTTGTATATACCGCTCGGTGTCCAGTTTTCTCCACATACCTAAAAGATGGAAAATTAGTGGTGCAATCTCAAGGAAATGATGAAAAGTGATAGATTCTGTCCTTACTTTAGAAATTGGGATTTTGCAGTGCCTGGATCACCCAGGAGGAGGACATTGATATCGCCTCTTAGACGATGTTTTCCCTTCACGTTCTTCTCTTGTCCACCAAACATAGCTAGTGCGATGGCGGTCTTAATATCTTCATGGCCATAAATGGACGGTGCAATTGATTTGACAATCTGTTGAGTTCAAGTGCTTATGTGAGATATTGTACATTATCAAATTGCATCAAGAGATTGAAGAGTAAAATAACAAACCCTTTCCCCAATCCTTGGATCCTTTGACAACTTCTCAATCTCTGCCTTATCCTCATCAGTTAATTTGTATGCAGAAAACAGATCCTGCTTTTTTGCCACGTAGTTGGCCTCTACCACTGTGGCAAAAACAGGGAAACCATTCTTCGTATTCAGAGACAAGTCAAAATTGTTTGTGTATATCCCAGTGACCTCCTGGAAATAGTGGACGTTGAACATCAGTTTGATTTCAACAGTAATATGTATTGAAAGACTTTAGGTGGAGAAAAATTACAATTTCCTCTCCTGGACGAGCACAGTCAATCAGATCATTCAGAAGTATTACTTCCTTGTATCTGGGAAGCCTGCCAGCAGGAACAATTCCTGGGCTTTCCTGAAGAGTGAGTTTCTGGTAGTTCCTATATATAGTCTGCATTGGGAAAAAACTTCAATTGTTAGGACTAAAGAGTTTTATCAGGATTAAAAAATAACCCATATACAAACAAATAGATTAGTATCATGTAACAAGAACACATAACTGTGGACAAGTGTTAGTTTAGTTAACTTGCCTGCTCAACATTGACTGTGAATGGTCCTTTGGATTGGCATTCAGGGCATGATCCAACTTTCACTTCAGTGTAGGAGTTCTGGAAGAAAGGCCCCAGGATAGTTCCACATTTGCTACAGTCATACTTAACCTGCTGCAGCTGAGGGAATACACCAGATCGTCGAGTAACAACACCACCGATTCGAATCATTGTGTTGAGATGGATTTGCCTTAGCAGAGATAAATTGAACATTAGAAATGCTAAATTAATCATAGTGCTAAGAAATACATGCAGAAGAAGGTATGTTCTTTACCTGATATTGCGTATTTGATCATAGACAGGAAGGTTGGTTATTCGGACATAGATCTTTTGGTGGATGTTCCTGTAATTCTTGTGGAGATCAAAAACAACATTTTTGGCAACTTCCTCCATAACTTCCAGCACTGATTGAGGTGCATCAGCCAACCATATGGCAATATTTGGATGTATATAAATAAACTGCTTGTAGTCTATTTCCAAGCTACACTTGTTAGCTGCAAAAGAAATAGGCAAGGTTAGAGAAGCAAAGGATTTCATACTAGCGGAACTAAAGCTTTTAAAAAAATTTCATATCAACTGGAGAAGTGTGGAGCAAGTGATACCTAAAACCATCTCGTTAATAAGACGAACATACTCAAACTCTCCTTGCTCATTCTTTGGATTTACATATGTAAGAAGGAATTCTTTAAATTTCTTTGCAATGAAGCGCCGGACTTCATCTCTTGTGACCCACTCTCTTAGTGTACCTTGGACACGGTACATGTTCATCTCGTCTTCTTCATCAAATTCATCCTGCAGGGAAAAAATATGGTCATTTAAAGGCTGGACAACCATCTAGAACTGCAGAACCCGAACTATTTAATTGCTAAAAACAGAACCATTGGAAGTTCTAAATCAACAGCAAAACTAGTTTAATTGATACGCCAATACCTCGAATGGGTCATCATCAGTCTGATCAGTCATAGGCACATCACCACCAGAATATCCACGCTGAGACCTTCCAGGTGAACTTGGAGTGGCACCATCACCATCATCATCACTTCTTGGTGTTCTTGGTCCACTAGGTGGTCTAAAACTAGTCCTGTGCCTTTTAGGACGCCTAAAATTCATATCCTCATCTGTATCTGCAACATGGAAGAAAAGATATCTGAATATACAGTAACTGACATGCAAATCTTGGACTTCCAATGTGTCAAAAAAGTTTACACCCAAGGCAATCATTTTACTTTTTTTTATAGCTATCAGTTCTCAAACAATTTTCTAGACATAACATAATAATGCTGCAAAAGAAAAATTGACGACTAATATCCATTACATGTTACTAGCTGACAGAACTCAAGCACAACCGATGCTTCTCTAAGCAACTGTGTACAATTAAGACAGAAATGAAGATTTAAAGCCACACACAAAAGAAGCAGATTTAACAGATTCACATTTGCTCTAAGATCCTACAGTAGTTTAATAAAGAGCATAAATTCAAAGGACAAAAAAGTCACATTTGCTCTATGACACTACAGAATTAAAACTTGTTTTAATGCCATTACCCTGATCGTGGAGCATCCGTGGCAATTTCCGGTCAGCTGCTGCACCAGTCCTCACATCCCTTGCATCAAGCTCTGCTTCCGCAGCCCTTCGATCAGCCATGATTTCATCAAGATTTCTTTCATCCTCCAGTGAGTCATCTAAACCAACTGACTCATACTGATCATGCTCATCCATCCTTCGGTAATCACTACAATCATGAAAAGGAAAGAGGAATGAATATGGAAACAAAAAATATTAAAACTAACAGTTAGCCAGCACATGTATATAATGGGTTCGTGTTGGCTGCAGATAACTATTTAAAAAATACACGCCTTCATGATAACTATTTAAAAATCAAGCAGTGACATTTGCAACAACCAGTGCAAGTCCAAATTCCCAATAATGGACTGCTAATGTGCATCAAGGCAGCATCCAACTGCTTATAAAATCTCATCAAATATCTCACGGAAGGCATTTAAGTCTAGCAAATTTCAAAATGGATGAACAAGAATTGAAGTTGGTCATTTCGTTTATAAAATTAGCATGTTTCAGTTATTTCCATGAGTCCAACAGATATTAGTTAAGCTAACCATTTGGTTAAGCTAGTACACAATTAGTTAATTACCTATTCGACTACAAAATTCGTCTCCAATTTACGCAGTAGATTGGAATCAAACATAACAGCAGCTTTTCGAAACAGAATTGAGAATTCAGTCCAGAAATTGACCATTTCGTCATCTATGGATACCACAAATTTCCTGCTTCATGAGGTCAAACATGACAACAAATCCTAACACCCCAGATCTCTGACCAAACCACCGGCCCAAAACCATCACATTCGGCAATCGACCACAAAATTTCCCAGATCCCCAACCCGAATTTCGCAGCCAATCGAAACCCCTTAAAGTCACAACAGATCCCAGGCCGCCTGCAGCCGCAGTCAGATCGAGTCCGCTTACTCGAGGTAGTTGTCATTGAAGAGGTCCTCCCCCTCCTCGTCCTCCTCGTCTGGGGCGGGGGCGGCGGCGGGGTCGTCGTCCTCCGGGAGCACGTGGGGGTCGACCTCCGCCTCGCCGTCGTCGTCGGAGTAGGACGACGGGTCCGTGGCGCCGCGGCTGGTGGTGTTGTTAGGCGGCAGCCGGTCGGTGCTGAACCCGGGGGACCCCGGCGTCGACGGCGGGTTGTTCTCCGAGTCATCCTGCAGGCAGGAGACAGCGCCATTGGGGATGAGACCTTGCGGCGCCGCAAACAGAGGAGGAATGCCGTGCGCTTACCATTCCGCCGGCGAGCGAGAAGACTCCGGACGGCTCAGAGGAGGCGGCGGAGGCGAGCGGTGGCGGGGGTTTCGGGGGTGTTAGGGAGAGGCGGGAATGGAGCTGTGTGGTCAGTAGTGGTGTTATGAGGGAGGCGGCGGCGCGGAGCGGGAGGAGTGGCGGGAAAATTTGGCGCCAACGCGCCAGCCGCTTCCCGCGCAGCAGCAGGACTAGGGTTAGTGCCCCCCGTGTTCGTTTTGTGGGCTGGGCCTAGGTGTTGGGCTGGTGGCCTGCTGATTCCCTTTGGGCTAAAAGAAATCTGGTTGAGATTTTTTGCTCATGTTGGCTGGCACCACGGGGCCTTAACGATGTATAATTTACCGGTGGTGAGATGAATGTGTAATACGAGTTATAAATAAGACAGATTTTCAAAAGACACACTTAATAGCACTAGATTTAACCAACTAATTTAATCTTAGAAAATTCCACTTCAGAAATGGCTTTAATAATTTCAAGGAAAAGATTTACAAAATTTTATATGGAATTGAGGACTTCTCCCAAATTTGGGACGCTTAGCAGGAAGAAATTGAACAGCTTATGAATTCAAATTGAGAGTTTCAATAGAAGAACTCACAAAGATGATTGGTAAGGCGCTGTTTTAACTAAGAAACATGGTGCGCTGGAATCCAGTACGTAACATTCGAATCGTTGTGAAAGAATCTATGCCCACTAGGGATTTCTTACAACTGTAGTGCTAACATTGTGGACGAGATGAATCCTTGCACCTTTACCAGTCCAATCCAAACCTAAATCCACTGATACTAGCTTGGTCTCATCAAAACTCTATCTTCTTTTGATAAAAAAAATCTATTGATACCCGTTCCCGTCATCAGCTCGGATTCCAATCCCAATTCCACACAACCTGGAAGTGCACTGTCCGCATTCAGACATCCTAGTCGGATTGAAATCGAGCATGCCACGGCACAGGACGTTGTGAAGTCACCACATATACCACGCTAGCAGGACACATAACCTACTTATGACATCTATTCCTCAAATAAATCGAGGTTACGTGCTGAGTTTATAACTTGAACCGAGGTAGCGTCGTGGGGCATATGGTCTTCGCGGCCTTGGTGTCGCTGGTGTGCACTTGCGGATCCGGTGGTGAACACCCACTAAGAATTTGATAAAAGGAATCAGAAAATTCCCAGCCCAGAGCCCACTCACGTGGAATAATGAGCTATAAGTTTTCAAAACAAACGGTTATTGGCCTATAATTCTTTTTTTTGGGAATTACTCCCTCCGGCTTCTTTTACATGTCACATTTATTTTGTTATGAGTTAATTGTCCAACTTTAACCAAGTTTATAGAAAAATATAACAACATCTATAATACCAAATTTATTTCATTGAATTTCCCATGGAATGTATTTTGATAGTGCATATATTTGGTAGTGCAGATGTTATATTTTTCTACAAATTTAGGACAAAGCAAATGTGATATGTACAAAAATAGAGTATTGGCCAATAATTCAGCAAGTTCTTCTTTTTTGGAGAACGTACCTGAGCACATATTTTATTAAGAGAAAAATACTTCGATGAGTTCTCTAGTGAGGGCCAAAATTCTATCCCTCACTGCAAGAAATGAGATGTGAAGTTTGGTCCGCGTGGACAAATGTAGGACAAACGGAGTTGTAATAAATAGTTTCAGTAACATTTTTTCCTATTTGTTCAACTTTGATTCACGTTTGTAACACTAATAACTGCAGCAAAGCCATGTCCTTTTACAGCTACGAATTTTCACCATACAATTATCTCAGTTCTTTTTGGATCAAGGCTGCTCGTCTTTGTTAGAACGTTTAATAGTTTCTTGGTTCTGTAATCAAAATTCATTCAACTGGTATATAGGAGGAAAAAAAAACTACGATGAAACTAGAATTATATGCTCAAAATACCACCCTATACATCAGCTAGGTTCAAAATACCACACTAAACATTTATAAAGGGTAGCGCGAAAATCTATTTTGTTGGCATCTATACTTTAAGAAGTTGATATTGAAGTCATGGATTAGAATGCTCTCTTCTTATTCACATCTTAATCGGCTTCAATTCCCCATATTGATGTGGCTATATCAAGTCTCCCTTGAGCAAACAATTGTATTTCTAGCGTCCTCAACATGGTTGCTATTGAGATATTCTCTCCATCTAACCATTCTGGCATCCTCATTTGTCATGCGGCCCACCAAGCCATCATTAGGCATTGTTCGTAGTGCGTGTCTACTCTTCTTTTGGACGAATCGTGCATGTATGCTCTTAAATGGCTAGAATAGCAAAACATAATATGTGTATTCAAGTCAGAGACCCATTGACAATGAACATATGTAATCAACATACCAAAGGGAATTTTAGCTCTACCAAATAGAACGTTTTTGAAGTTTATAACAACATGAAAATCCCTTCATTGATTGTACAAAGCTCATCATTCCGTTTCAAAAGTTGGTTGGTTCGTATACTATTGGGATTTGGGAGTTCTTGTTAAGAGAAGAAACCCTATTTTAACCTATTTATATTCAACAAAAATATCAATTCGGCCGAGAACATATTATCTTTACCCTTTTGACCCTCTGTACAAAATACCCACTAGAACTGCTCCCAAATGCAAAAAACCGCGGTTAGAATTTGACTCCAAAGATAATTCACTTCTACTAGTTTCAACGGACCAACGGCAGTCTACATTTTTTTTCTTTTTAAAACATATGGGAGATGAGTAGGGATGGGAACGTGAACGCGGATATTCGAAATATCCGATATCCGTATCCGTTTAAACATCAATATGGATATCTGTATCCATATTCGAATTTAATGTGATAGTAAAGTGGATATAATCCGATTTTTGTTGTTTTTCTCTATCCTATTCCACATCCGTATTCGACAATATCCGACACTATCCGTATCTGTTTTCAGTATAACTATTTAAGTAGTCATATTTATTTTCCATAACCAATATTATTAATTTTTATAATAAAGTTATAAGAAGATTAAGTTTACTCGTAAATATTCTTGTTTTATCTATTTATGGGTGAAATTACTTTTATAATTTTTTATTATATATTTATTAAAAATATATTTTTATTTCTAATTTTATTTTTTATATATTTATTTATTAAAATATTTGTTGATAAATAAGCTACTTTTAGTAAGCTATCTTTGTTATATTGCCATACTTAAGTTTGTACATATATAACTGTTTCTAAAACTATCAATAAAAAAAAATAGTTAAATATTATCTTATATATCGAGTAAATATCCAAATTCAAGACATCCATTTTGTATTCGTATTCAAGAATATCCGAATTCGTATCCGTATTAAAGTTAAAATATAATAAAAAATACTATTCGAATCCGATTGTACGCGTATCCGATCCGTTTGCGTACAGATGATATGCGGTGGCCGATGCAGCCATCACGAATTATGCCGCCGTGGAGTCCCGTATTCGAACTCGAACCCCACCTGCCACGCCGCCTCCCTCACTTCGTCCCCCGTGACGACGAGGCGACGACCGCGGTCGCGCCAACCACACACAGTTACACCACCACCTCCTACTCTTCCACCGCAACTCTCCACTGACACTGGGCCCACTCACCTTCCCGTCCCCACACCGCAGAGCGGGTTCCCCGAATTCGCGTAACAAAAGTAACGACCCCTCTCCGGCGCCGGTACCCCGTCCCGTTAACCCCCACATCCCTCATCCCCCGCGCCCCGAGATTTCCCGCTGACGACCCGCTGACGTGTGGGGCCCTCGCCGGCGAACCCCGCACGCACTAATCGAGCCGCCCCGGCTGCATGCGGAGAATAAGACGAGGCGGAGCTGCTCGAATCCCCCGCACACCAACAGGAGCGGCGGGAGGAGGCAAGGCAGCCATGTCGTGCGGCGGGTGCGGCTGCGAGGCGGCGGCGGGGGCGGGGGCGGGGGCGACGGCATCGGAGGCGTACCTGCGGGGTGAGCCGGTGCGGGAGGCGCGGGAGCTGGTGGCGGAGCTCTGCCGCCACTTCTACGCGCAGGGGTGGGTCACCGGCACTGGCGGCAGCATCACCGTCAAGGTCAACGACCCCGCCGTGCCGCTCGCCGACCGCCTCATCGTCATGTCGCCCTCCGGTAACCGACGATCCATTCCCCTCCCGACCGCCCTTGACTAGCTAGCTGCTAGGTGCCAGTTTCCCCTCCCGTCGAAGCTTTGTTTCGATCAGTTGAATCCGTGCTTTCGATGCGGAATAAATTACCATCGCCAGTCTTCCCTTCCCCCACCCTTGAGGCTTTAGTTATTGAGTTATTTGTCCCCGCTTCCCTTCACCTGCTGGTGCGCACCACCTGTTCGATAAATTGCCGCCAAGAGGACAGGTGGAGACAGGCGCTGCTGCCAGTCTCCACCTGAAGATGAGCCCTTATTGAGCTCATGTCATATGTCTCCATGCTTCAAATACAAAGTCCCTGATCAACTCTTTTTTGTGTTAATCCATATGGATGTTTTGAAATGGACCAGCAAGGGAGGAATAGGATTAGCGTTCCAGGCCAATTGGCCTTAGTGATGTCAATTGGAAGTTAAGGACTGTGATAAAGTATGCGGTAAAGTTTAGACGCTACGGGAAAAGGATGTTCAAATTTAGAAGCTAATGAAAAAGTTTGTTTTGCTGAACATGCCTATATTAGTGATAATGTCACCATGGGACCAACTTGAGTTTCAGTTACCAAGTTATAAGAAGCTTGAGTTTTTTAAAGTGTGTATTTTTTGGCTTATACTACCTCAGTGTGATCCAAACTTGAGTTCATATAATACTGCGAGTGCTGTTTGGGGTTGTATCTGAAACAGTTCTCTCCTTCAATGTCCTGTTTTCGATTATCTTAAGCAGTTCAGGCTTTAAGGCATGTACAAGGATACTAAGAGGCATTCCTTATATGGAAGATATTGTCGTATAATACTTTTAGCTAACTTCTAATTGGTGGGGTTGAAATGCAGTGCCTCAAGAAAACATGATTTTATACCTTATATTCTTCCAGCACTGAGCTTCAAAATTGAGAACCAATGTAGTTTGTTGCAGTTCATTCCAATGACAATATCTGTTCCTACCTCTTTTAGGTGTACAGAAGGAGAGGATGGTGCCAGAGGACATGTATGTGATGGCTCCAGATGGGAAAGTGCTGTCTGCGCCAGTAGCAAAGCCATGGCCAAACAAACCTCCAAAGTGTACGGACTGTGCTCCTCTTTTCATGAAGGTTTGTGAATGCTCTCTTCTTCTTAAATTGTTTATGTTGATTCTACTTGTTTTGATCTAAAAACTCTAGTTCCCTTTTGTGTTTTCAAGGCATATTTGATGAGAGGAGCTGGGGCTGTAATTCACAGCCATGGAATGGAGACTTGCATCGCAACAATGCTTAACCCTGGTGCAAAGGAGTTCAGGGTGAATCCTCTTGTCCAACTGTCCTTTTCTATCTGATAAAAAATGTGAAACTAAATTTGCGAAACTTCAGTTCCATGGAAAAGCCTTCAAGGGGTATTAATATTTACATGCTGATCTTTTAGATGGTATCACACTTCATTAATTTTTGGTTTATGTTTGCATCAAACTTCTTCTATATTCTATGAAAGACATCACGACAAGAATGTTCAACAGTGATTAGATGCACGTGCATGAGCTAGGTGGATTGAACTAGTGATGTGGACAGTGGTTTTATACAAATTCCCTAATTCTCCACACAGCGTAGTGGAACATCAAGTAAATGTATGGCAAAGAACTGAAATAGCAGGGATTTTTTTAGAAGCCACTGCAATGATGGTTTATTCGTAGGTAATATGACACCTAGTTGGAATCTTGGTTATGTATGGCCACGATTTAGAAATTAAAGTCAATAGTATATGCTTTTCAAATTTTAATATTGTTTTAATTTCTATCAATGGTAATATAATTGCTGTAAAGTAATTTTTTATTTGACTAGATACTGTTGCTGACCTTACTGCAGATGACCCACATGGAAATGATTAAAGGAATCAAAGGTCATGGCTACCGTGATGAATTGGTTATTCCTATTATCGAGAACACTCCTTATGAGTATGAACTCACTGACTCCCTAAGTGAGGCGGTATGCTATCAGCACCTATCTTTGAATAAATCTGAATCCTAGAGATCCAATAATATATGTACAAATAGTCAAATACAATGTTATGTCATTTTGGAGTTCTTAGTTCTTATGATACTGATAAATAGATATTGTTGTAGCAATAGGATTGGGCATAAGGATTTGAATCCAAATCACCTACCCAAATGTGCCCCTATAATCAAGCTGATTCAAGGCATATTAAGCATTTTAAACACAGTATCAATAAAGATAATATATTTATATTTTAATGATAAATGGAAAAAATGCTGAATAATTGTTTGTTGTTGTTATGCTGTTATGGCTCTGATTACTTTAATTGTAATGGTTTAGCCATCATCATCAACTTATCCACCTAATTGTCTGTTTCTACAGCACTTCAACGTATCAAGTGTTTGAGCCGATATCAAGTATTATTGATTGTAAAGAAGTTAATATAAATATTTTATATGTACATAAGCAATTGATACAAAATTATTTCACAGATTGCAGCATACCCAAAGGCAACAGCTGTCCTTGTACGAAACCATGGAATTTATGTGTGGGGTGACTCTTGGATCAATGCCAAGACACAGGTGTGTTTTGTATCTGTGAATTTATGTATTAGTTTTAAAATGAGTGTGTTCTGATTGCTGACAAACATTCTTCTGAGAATCTCTAACTGTTACTTTGCTTATTTGGTTTATGTTCCTAGTTTCTTCATTTTGAACTCTTAGACTGGTATTCTTGTGATGGTTAATATTATAGCATATACTTATATGATTAGTTACAATATAACAGTCTGGCACATGTATGTTACTCTTCTCTGTTACCTTCTTTTTGCATTATTTCCCTGGAAGTTAATTTGCCTTGTATGTAAAACCTTTTACATGATCATAAGCTGATAAGGTGAATCTTGGCATGCAACTTTTGACTTGTTTGCAAATTTGAATCTAGTTGGCACTATTTGTATATAATGAAGCAGGATGCTATTACCCTGAACTTACTTTAATTGATTTACCTAATCCATTTATTGCAGCATGATACTGAACCCTCTTTGGCTTTGAGCAATTACCAAATTAAGGACTTCATTTAGATCACACCCAAAATTCTTTGAACTAGATCTAGACACAATCAGGAGAAAAAGCAAACAATCTGTTTGTACCATAATATCCATGTCAAGCATTCCAATTAATGAGAGTTTTGTGATTTATAACCTGATGTAAATATTGCCGTTATGCCTGCTATGTTTTGGGATAGTTATTTATGCAAGTGCAGATGTTTATGTTACTTTTGTGGCCTTGCTTTGCAGGCTGAATGCTACCATTATCTTTTAGATGCTTGCATCAAGCTCTATCAACTAGGAATTGATTGGACAACTCCTGAACATGGTCCGTTAAACAGTGCGAAGAGACCGCGCAGCATTTTGAGCCCTGAAATTCCTAATGGATGTCATGCTGCTGAAGCATCAAAGGTTAATTTATTGTGCCTAATATCCTAGGAATGCCATGTATCATACCTGTAATTTTTTGCCTTGTTGTTCATGTAGTTTTATGAAAGTTCTGTTGTTTTCCTTATCTCTTCTTTGATTGCTATGTCTTTTATGTTCAACTGAACTCAACATTTTTTTTTGTGGCAGTGTGTTGTACTTGACATTGAGGGCACAACCACACCAATATCATTTGTGACTGATGTTATGTTTCCTTATGCCCGTGATAATGTGCGAAAGCATCTAGTTTCTACATTTGATTCCGAAGAAACCAAAGAAGACATCAAGTCATTGCGCATCCAAGTAAGCAATGAAGTGTGGCTGCTTAAATATAGATCTGTAGCGTATAGAAGCCATTAATGAAAATTTTTAAGTGATATTGATAGTCTGCACATATTATTTTGTTCTATTAATGTTCTAACTAACTAGCTACCAAGTATTCAGATTGAAAATGATTTAAGAAATGGAATTGCTGGGGCTGTTCCAGTTCCACCCGATGAGGCTGGCAAAGAAGAGGTCATCAATTTGTTGGTGGCCAATGTTGAATCAATGATTAAAGCAGACCGGAAGATCACATCATTGAAACAACTTCAGGTAGCTTAGTTTAAAATTTGTATCTACTACCTCTGGTAAGAATAGATGACATTTCAGACGAAGGAAACAAACTAAATTAGCTTGTTTTGTTGGTCTGGAACTTCATCTAGTTTTGACAGCAGGTAGTATCACTATTTCAATCATATTATTTTTCTTTGGCATAGTTCTGTTGTTCTAATTGGCTAAATTCAGGGTCATATATGGAGGACTGGATTTGAAAAGAAAGAACTACAAGGAGTTGTCTTTGAGGATGTTCCAGTGGCACTGAAGAACTGGCATGCTAGTGGCATAAAGGTACCTGTTTGGTCTAATTCATGCGAAATGCGAAGTGCATACTATTCAGTCACTAGAAAACTTCTTTTTAACATATAAACTTCTGTCAAGAAACCTTTGAGATGGGAAAAAATGTCAGCTGCCAAAATGTGTAAATTATTCATAGGGGGAAAAAATATGTGTGCACTTCTGCAGCATAATCAGCTGTTGCAACTTCATCAACCATTCGCTTGCTTCACTGTGCTGATTCAGTATTCAGAAGGAGTGCTGCTTTTAGGCAATATGATTTAAATTAAAGCAAACTACAAAATGCTCAGTGCTTTAAAATTCTGCCAAAAAATGAAACTTAATTTTCCTGTTAGTAGGTTATCACAAGCCCCTATAAAATTTAGTGAAACGCGAAAGGAACACTGAGAAACTGTTTCTGATAGAAAACAATTTGTTAAGCTAGTACAGTCATGTGCCACAATATCCATTCCCTAGTTTGTAAAGAGATTGCAATCACATTTCCTCATGTTGGAAAATTATGAATACTTGTCATTAGGTCTACATATACTCGAGTGGAAGCCGAGAGGCACAAAGGCTTCTATTTGGCAATACAACGTATGGTGACCTGCGAAAGTTCCTGTGTGGGTATTTTGATACCACAACTGGGTAAGCTCTGAATTTCTTGTTCCTGCTGTCTGTTATTTTATCAAAAGTTCAGCACAACAAATATTGTTTTGTTTTCATATGCAGAAGCAAAAGAGAAAGTACGGTTTATTTTGTGATAGATTTCTTGTTTCATTTGTCTACAAATCTATTTAAAAGTTGACATAAATTATGATTTTCATCCTATTTATGCAGTAACAAAAGAGAAACGAAGAGCTATTTTGAGATCTCTCAATCACTTGGTGTTGACAGTCCATCTCAAATCTTATTCATCACTGACGTCTACCAGGAAGCCATTGCTGCAAAAAATGCAGGTAATGATCAATTCAAGCCAATAAACTTTGTAGGCAAATCCTGTAAATCTACTTCCCATCTACTTTGATAGCATTGTTATCATGTGAGTATTGCATGGTATCATTCTAGTTTTAGTGTCTTCGACTGTAAATATACTTGCAAGCGGGGCGGGTTGCGGCTGCCCGCCCCGCGTCTGCGCGAGCCGCATGCTTTGATGCGGGTTATTGCGGCTTCCTGCACAACGCTACAATATTTTGTGGGCTTTGCGGCAGCCCGCGTTACCCCGCGAGGCCGCGATGTGGAGGCATGTAGACATGCAGTGTCTCAGGCTCTCAGCAGGGTTCGCCAGGCGGTGTCAGCTAGTGCTAATCAACTGAAGCGGTGTCCGCCAATGCTAGGATGATGTCTGTCAGCTGAAGCAGTGGTCCGCCAATTAATTAAGAGATCAACTGATAGACTAGTAGGCTTAGAAAATCTCAAAAGGGTAAAACTGGCTTTTAAAAGAAAACAAGGCAAAAGTAATTGCCAATCACAAATTTGTATTTACTGATTACAATAAATTATAAATAAACATAATACAAAGAGAGACTTCTGAACAACTGGGTAACATTGCTAAACACAATTTTGCACTGTTAAATAAAATATGCTCCTAAACTGCCGTATCAAATCATAAGCAACAGTCAAGCAACGCGACAGTAAGATGATAATCTCCTCGATCCCTCTTTAGTGACATCAAATACCTTTCTGCAGTCTCAAAAAAAAAATATCATTCCGAAGGTAGCTCTGTAATCTCTAATTCATCAAACAACGTCTTTCCTTATATATTGCAACTGAATATGAAAAAAGAATTAATACCTCACAGATTATGAAAAAAGGAAATGCAACTAAGGCTGCTACTGGCTTGCAATACTAAAGCTTTTCTTAAAGACCTTCGAGAGGTTTTCTGATAGAAGGAATATAAGAGATGTTCAGGATCAAGATAATAATGGAGAACCCAGAACAAAGAGCTTCTCAAGATCATTGAAAAATATCTCAGCATAAAGGAGACGCTATCATTCAGATAGAAAAGAAATGAGTTCGAGATGAACATGCCAGTCAAAATGATGCTGCCACTGCCAGACAAAGGAGTATTAAACTTCAAAAGATTTTCAGGACACTTACTGGCCATAGGCCCATAGGAGTTGCTTCAACTTCAGCGCTTTTAATAGCCCTGATGATGTTCCTCTACATGCAGTAAAAGCACAAGATAATAAGATTCAGTCAGGCTCAGGAACCAAACAGAGAGCTCTTTGAAGGAGAGTTAAATGAAGAAAACAGAGGTACTAACTAGTCCAAGGAAAGAAGGCAAAAGTTTATTGGAACTGCAGAAATTTAGAATCAGCCTGATTCAGCCTAATTTAGGTAAAGTTAGTAAGATTCATCCTGGTTTGGTCATATCACTACATCAAATTGTAGGAGAGATAGAATATCACAATTAGACTGCTGCATTTCAGTCGAGGTCCAGGAACCAAACAGCCATGTCCAATTAGTCATCAGCTTGTGATCATGCAGGATTTCAGAAACATGAACTCAGGACAGTAGCAATAGCAGAGCAAAAATACATTTGAAAATTCTAGTTCTAATTACAAAATCCTAATCAACGGAAACACTCCTAAAGAGCTGGCGTGCACGCAAACTAGTCACTTTCGGATGCTGCTGTACGAATCAAGAAAACAGCAACAAACTAGTAAACTAATCATGGACTAGAGTGGAGAAATTATCTGGGAGGGGGTGGCCTGCCGCAACGAAGGTAGGAGTACGCCTCGCGGCAACAGAGGAGCCCGCAACCATGCGCGGCCTGACATCACGCGTGTCGGCAGACGTCGGCGAGGCCGCCGGCGAGAGGGAGCAACTGATGGAGTGTCGATGAGATCGAAGGCGACGAAGGGAGCGTGGTCGATGCAAGACAGCAATGGATCTGCCGGCGAGTGGTCGTTGAGCGGACAACACCTCACGGATGGCAGCACTCGGAGCGGACAACGGATGGCAGCGCACGGACGGCGCCGCCGCCTCCGCCTCCGCCTCCTCTCCCTCTCACCCTCGGAACCTCTCCTCTCCCCTGATCCCATTCTTTGCGGGCTCTGCGGCGCCACTGGGCCCTGTTGGCTGGCCCGCGTGGAGCCGCTTCAGCTATGCAGGCTGATTTGCGGCGTTATGCGGGTATGCGGCGCAGGTCAGGCCAGCGGGTTTGCGGCAAAGCCCACCCCGCTTGCATCCCTAACTGTAAGATGATAAGCACAGAGCTGAGGCAGTCTATTATCTGTTTTGCTAATTATTTGCATACGTTTATATGTGCTTGTACTCTTAGTCTTCTTTTTTTCTCCCTCGCTCGGTTCGGTATCATCATCTAACAATGCCTTTCAGGTTTTGATGTGATAATCTCCATTCGCCCGGGAAATGCTCCACTTCTGGAGAACCATGGTTTCCGCACTATCAAGTCATTCAGCGAGATCTGACGAATGCAGACTTCTGGACGTGCCATGGCACAGGATATGTGTGTAATTCACGAGTGCTTTCTGGGCTAATATTAGCCGGCGGATCAGTCCATGCAATAGTAGCAGTACAGCGCCTCAGCAAGGCAGAACGAGGTGACGCTACAATAAACCGTAATGGCAAAATAAAATTGTACATGCTGGTCCGTTATGTTTTTGTAGTTCCGCTGCAATCAGAGAACTATATTTTTGTGCTTGGCTTCAAGTTGTTTATCATTTTTGTTACCTTTCTGTTCCTATGTTCCTCGGACGCAGAGGATTGGAGTCCCGCTCCAGGTCGATCCTACTTTTCTTTTTTCAGATGGAAAAGCTTCGTTAACTTAGACTGACCTTAAATCGGCAGCCACCAAACGGTTTGCATGAAAAGGCACTTCATCAGGCGAAACCAGGACCCGCATATCCCAGCTAGATGATGGGTTACAGTATTACATGCACATCATTGAGATTGACATTCATACATTAAGAACTTTAATTTGCGCAAGAGAAGATCTATGGGGGCCTTGTCGAACTGGGAGCTCAGTAGCACTGTTCTGAGGGTATTGCATCAGGCTCCAATGCAATCCAAGACATCCCCGCTGTTGATGCAAAATTCGAGTCTGCAATGCAAGCAAGCCATGAGCCCATGACCTCCGCCCGAGCCGTGCCAATGATGTGTCACTTGCTGCCACAGCTTCCCCAAGATGACCCCGGATGATGAAGCCCCAACCTCCGGACTTCAAAATTTCGCCGAAAGCACCATAGATCTTACAGCAATTCTCACAACTGTTCTGTCACTAGTGCTGCAGAAAACTTCAGAGAATTCCATCGTGTCTCTGAATCCCACTGCAAATTTGGGTAGCACTAGCAGGCCTTCTGCAGTACCCTGAATTTGCACTATTTCTCTCCGACCATAACACCCAGATAGTTGTAGTGATCAGCACCTGAAATTTTTCCCAACGTTCCCAGATATACGGCAGTACATCTTTAGGGGGTGGTAAATCTTCCTCCAAGGGAAGTCCCAGATGTCGTACAAAAAACAATAATCCCAGAGCTTTTGTGCCTCGTCCTGTGCTAGCATCATCTATACCCACTTTGTATAATTGTATTATTCAGACTTCACACTAAACAATCCTTTCTGATTAAAGTTCCAAGCAACAATATCTTCCATATTATCACTGAGTGGGATAGAGAGAATAATGCCAACATCATCTGGGTGAAAAGTTTGCTTCACTAGATATCCCACTGCCCAGTAGCTGGGTCAATAAGCTCACTTACCTCCGCAGCAGAGTATGACCCTGATGCCATGGCAGACGTGTGCTTTGGGATCCATGGGTCTACCCAACTGTCATTTGACTCCCAGTTCCCAATCCGCCAAATCATCCCTTCTTTCTGGCGAGCCTTGCCTTAGCTTGATCATATCATTTTTTCTTTATTTTACAAACATACAATAAAATCACACATATACAACATATGACGAAGTGACACAAATACAAAATATTACATGAGGGTGAACAAACCCAATGTTATTCAAAGGCACACAGATTAAACCCACCTCTGGCGAGCCTTGATTTATTGCAGATTATTGCTTATTGTTCTCTTTTGCTTCATACCACTGGGAAGGCCGCCTTCTTAGTGACAGTACCTGGGACGCCGCTACTTCTCTATTATATTAAACCATCGCATCAACATATTAAGAAACGAAATTATGAATGGTATTTACATACTTCTATGTCATCACTCATCACCTTGTCGCTTACTAAAGTGTGCATTACTCATAAACATAGGATCCACATACTTTCCTATCTCGAACATTAAATGAGAAAGTAAGTTATACAATATTTGTATATGCATATACAGAACAAACGAGATATGCAAACACACACACTCTCTCTCTATATATACGTACACATACCGGAAAGTCCATTCAACAGGAGTTTCTTTGAAAACACCACGGTGGTATTTTCGAAAAACTTTCCACACCCTGCATATAAAAAATAATTGTTTATATTTGATGCTTAATTGATGCAAATGAAATTTATTTTGTATATATAAAAAATGAATTGTGTTTTGTACAAACTTACTTGCTCAACGCGTCTATGATGTGTTGGATATCCCTTTGTGATCTCCTCATTGGGTGAAAGACTATAACTTTGCTATCCTCAAACTTGATTACAAGCAATATCTGGTGGAAGCTGTAGATATATAGATATACAAGCATAGGTAATTAGACTTTACTATTTAATTAGGAATAGAAAAAAGTTATGACTCGATAAATGCTCACTCAAAGTTGTACAATAAAAGTATGTAGGGTTTGTAATGTTATTTATCCAAAAAGTTGTACATATTCTTAAATGTATCACTTCGCTTGTCTCTTAAATTTGCCTGGTTCATCCATTAAGCCCACCTGATGAGTCTACCCCTCCTTTCGGCATCTTTAAATCTTCATTTTACATGATAAAAAAAAAATGAGATCGCACACAATGAATAAAGTGATGATTAATATAAGACTTCGGTTCTCGAGATAAGACACTTTCACAACGTTGTCGATAGATTTTTAACCTAACTTGTAACTCATGGCTATCAGACTATATGAGGTGGCCATAAGAATCCACCTATTGTAAACCATATATAGCCCACAACTCGGCGTAGCCCTGAGCTTCACCAAGTTCAAGCAATACAACACAACAACTGACACAAGATGTACGAGCGGTCCAAACCTTTTTAATCTTACGTCTTGTGTGACCATCAAGGTTCTTATCCCTGCAATCTCCTGTACCTCAAATCAACAATCTGCAGATACCTTAGTTGGACTTGCCGGACCACAAATCCGACAAGGTTCAAATATCCATGCGGATATGGAGAATGAGTATTCAATTATATACTGATGTAGTGTAGGATACTCAGACTTTATACTATTATGTGTCAATGTGTCGAGCATTAGAGGGTTTTCATATTAAAAATGGTGGTTGGCCCGGTCGGATTGGGTCTGATTTTGTAGGCTGAGTTATTGGATGGGCCTCAACAGTAGTTTGGATCTCCTTGCTAAAGTTTAATTGGCTAAATTATCAATTTTGGATCCAAACGGGTCCAGCTAAAATGTTGCTAAACTTTAGTTGGACCCCAAAAGCTAGCTGTAGAGAAGATGGATTCCCAGGAAGCTCAGTGTGAACATGCGAAAAACTTCACAACTCAAGCTCTGTTTACTGGCGCTTTAGCCATTAGCCAGTCAAGAGTTGCTAGAACTTGCTAAAAGTGAACAAAATTCAAAATACCCTCATGTTTACTCCAGCGGTGGGAGTTGGCAGTAATAAATGAAGGGTAGCATGGTTATTTAGAAGGGTTTAGGCTAAGGATCCAAAGAACCCCTACTAAAGTTTAGCAACCTAAGCTTTAGCTAGCTAGAGAAAAGTCCAAACTTTAGCAAGCTAAACTTTAGTTGGAGGGGATCCAAACGGAGTCTAAGTTTAGACCCAAATTAAACTGGGCCAGCAGACCTCTTAACAGCCCCCTATATCAGGTTTAGAGGGTTAAACAAAAAGATGCACTCCAGCATACCCTCTACTAGAACCTCTATTCTGGGGAGGCCTCCAAATCCCCTCCTCCACCTCTATTACTAGAGGGTCTCTAGGGAGACCTCTATTATAAGTTAGAAATTGAGGGCTATTGCTGGAGTTGAAGCAAATTTGGAAGCCCCTAAAAAATACTAAAAAATAGAAGCAGCCTCCATTTAGCATTTGGAGGGTCTGATTTAGGGGCTATTGCTGGAGTTGCTTTAAAATGATCAAATCTAGTATTGAATCCCGCTAGTTCTGGTCACGGGCTACTCAAATACTATGGATTTTGCTCGAGTCGGCATCAGCATAGTTTATGATCATATATGCATGAGGCGGTGGAGGGTGAGGATTTAGCCAGAGTTAGTGGTGTCGATTATAAAGGCGTGGAAAATAAGACGCAGAGAATGGCGACTTGGATGAAGCTTGGTTAGGGTGGCCAATGTGACAGATGTAGCGAGCCCCATGGCGAGGTCTAGATTCTAGAGTGGTGATGTAGTGAGCTCTAAGCGGGGACACAGATCCTCTATAGTGGTTGGATCACCGATGTACGGGTCCAACCCCATTCGTTGGTGAGAGGGCGGTACTGCAGGCGACGTCCAACCCTAATCCCTAAGGGGAGAGGGAGAGAGATGAGTGGTATCCGCCTATCCGGTGACCACACGTGAGACAGGGTACGGTGCATAGGAAGTGTTTTTTTTTTGGCATGCCGGAGTCACC
This sequence comes from Panicum miliaceum, assembly GCA_032594955.1. Classification (NCBI taxonomy): domain Eukaryota; kingdom Viridiplantae; phylum Streptophyta; class Magnoliopsida; order Poales; family Poaceae; genus Panicum; species Panicum miliaceum. Next base: position 22,886,439 of record CM064072.1, on the reverse strand, counting down.
GACCGTTGGAGTGTTGCAGAATGTGCAAGGTCCAGACTAGACCATTTGAAAAATAGTAATACGTATAATACTAAGATTATACAGCTTTTACACAAGATGCTCGTTGTATCATCCAGAAGCCTAGTTGCAACACTAGTTAAGAGAAATACCCTTGTCCGGCACACCACCGTCCCTGTCGACTCATTCCCGTCCAACTAGCCGCCACCTGTCGGCTGTCGCAGCACCCAAGATGCCCGAGAATACGGCACTGGCGTGTGGGCCCGCGTGATTAACTAGTCTGAAACCCAGCAACCTTTCAAGGAGAAGAAGAAAAGGACCAGCACCCAAGCCAAGCAATTCTCGAATCTCCAGCAAGCCAGAACCGGACCTCACACTCATCAGTCAGCTGGGAGCCGGACCGGAGGAGGAGCAGGCGAGGGCCATGGTGTGCTGCGGCGAAAGCGAGACGGGGGCGGCGGCGGTGCCGGAGGCGTACCTGGTGGGGCTTGGGAGGCGCGGGAGCTGGTGGCTGAGCTGTGCCGGCACTTCTACGCGCTTGGCGTTGGTACTTTATCTTTCATATATTTATACAGGATTTGACGATCAATTTTAGTACTTAACTACCGTCAACATCTACTTGGTTGAGTGTGCTTCCGGGGCGAGGACAATTGGCTACAACGATGACATTGTCAGCACCTCGTTGTGGTCTTGATTATAGGACTCGTGTTGCTTTCGAACAACTCGCACCACAACTTGATGTTGTGGAGCCCTTGGTGGAAGTAGCTGATGACATCCCGGTCGTCGACATCCGTGATGGTGTTACGGTAGGCGAAGTACCTCTTGTGATAGCCATAGAGGAACTTCGTGGGATGCTGGGTAACACTTTCCAGATCCCATCTTGTTTTAGAGCCTGAGCAGACCACTAGATAATGTTTGATGAAAGCATTACAAAGATCTTACCAGGTGCTGATGGACCTCACGAGGATACCTTCCAGCCAGCTCTGGGCTTGCATGCTCATCATCACTGGAAATTAGACGGCCACATGTCATTGGTACCATAGGCATCCCTTATTATGATGGAGTAGGTGTGCAACCACATCATTGGATCTGAATCCCCATCGAATTTCTTGATGCCGACTGGGTCGATGGTGGTGGGCCAACGGATGGCATGGAGCCGGGTGGAATAGGTCAAGAAATAACCATCAGTGTTGCTAGCGTCTGGACGTCCGATCCATCGGATGCTTTGTTGGTCCATCGCAACATCAAAGAATAACGTCTGTGCAACGTAGAAAATAAACTTCTGCAACATAGAAAATCACCATTTGCAACATTAAAAAATATGTCGAAAAAAGTTACGGCATCCATTGATGATGAGGAAAAATCCCGCCGCAACATCTGTTTCATGTTTCACGAAACATTCAAAATCCACATGAATATCTCAATGAAAATGCAACATCCGAATTAAGCACTTGCAACATGTTTGTGAAGCATATGCAACATCGTAACATCTAGATCTACTTTGCAACATCCACATGAAACACTTGCAATATTTTTCTGAAACATCTTAAACACGTGGAATATACGCTTGCAACATGCACCAAAACCTGCTTGCTGCCGTGCCATGGACGCCGTCCGGAGCTCCTCCGTCGGCCAGCGCGGGGGAAGCCGCGGGGAGCGGCTGCCCGCGCTGCTTCTCCCCCGCGCGCCCGCGCCACGCTGGTGCCACGCGCGAGCCGCTCTGCCTCGCGTTGCGCGGCCTCCGCCTCCAGCGGTGCCGCTCTGCTCCACTTGTGCGCCGCCGCGAGCTACTCTGCCCGCACCTGCGCGCGCTCGTGCCGCTCCGCCCTGCGCGCGCTGCCGCCTCGCACCCTGCACGCGCCCTGTGCGCCGTGCCGTTGACTGGCCCGCCCGCGCGCGCCTCGGCCTCGAGCCGAGCCGTTGGGGTCCGCGCTGGCTCCACGCCGCGCTGAGGGAGAGGGGCAGGGAGGGGTCCGCCGGGTGGAGGCACCGCCAGGAGGAGAGAGACGTCGGGGTTGGGGAGGATGACGCTGGGGTGGGTGAGGCGCCGCCGCCGGTGTCGGGGAAGGAGCCGCCGAGGTGGGGGAGGAGGACGCCGGGATGAGCGAGGGAGCAGGCGGCGCACGCAATGAAGGGGGCGAGAGTTGAGGGAGGTAGCGGATGAGTGCATAGGGGCGTTCGACAGATTGGACGCTCTATCAGTAGCATTACCGAATAACCATCCAGATCCGAGAGGTCATCGGTCGATGTGTCCCGATTATGATCATTTAATGGCTTGCGGAGCCACGCTGCTTGTCATAGTCGCGATGGCGTCTCGGCTCGGCCTGGCCACACTAGCGATCAAGATTGGCTTCGGCGGGCCATACTTGGCTTTGTAACGTCATTTGGGTTCAACTCCTAGAGATTCAGGTCATTATTCGTGGGGATACCCTAGGGTGCACCAGATTGGATTACAACTACATGGCTGCCAAATCCGGTTAGGATCTTGTCAATCTGAGGCGTGGCTTATGGCCCGCGTTAGCTGGAGCATGTGCCCCGTACGCTTGGAACGTCATTTGGGTCCAACTCCTAGATATTTGGGTCATTATTCGTGGGGATACCCTAGGGTGTACCTCCATCAGAATTTGCATCTTGTATGTCTTTACGTTCTTAGAGTAGTTCTTATCAGGAACTAGAACTATTCTAGGTTGCAAAATTTCTTTTAGGATGGGTCACATACTAGATCAACCATAGTTGCACATCTGAATAGCATGATCTAGTTTATATTTTATGCAATTTAGCTTGGAAGCCGTAGGACAAGCCTTTTAACAAAAACTATTATACTAATACATGATTTTTGTCCTACACCACATTCCGAAATCTATATTATTTTAGTTTTGTCCTACACCAAACTTATATGATCAAGTTAACATATAAATATATTGACATCTACAATATCATATAAATGTATTAAACCATACATCTCATTGTGGGTTAAATGAAACTCATTTGATGTTGTAGATACATTTTTCTATAAACCTGGTTAAAGTTAAAAATATCAATAGGTCAAAACCGCACGTGGACGTGGTTAAAGTTAAACAAACAGCTTCTCCTTGGCACACTGCTTTCTTGGACTAGTGCTATTCTGAGTCTGCAAGACTACAAGTGCCGTGTTTCAGCTTGCCTAGTATTTTCTGATAGGTTGTAAAGCTGTCACTACGTGGTGGTCCTTGACGTATTGTTATCTTGCAACCCACTATTGATCAGCATAACAGATGAGCTGCCTTTCGCAGTCTGAATCTTGGTGAAGTGCAGACGCGCACCTGATGTCATGCACACGTGCAAGAAGTTGTTGATCACCAAAAGATGACCCTCTGGTTCCTTCGTGCTAGCCACTATTGAGAGTTGGAATGTCAAGATCGAGAGTTCTGTGTACAACTTAAACGTAGAGTAGCATGCGAAATGTTGTCTCCAGTTAAAGCTGATAATGTACAAACTGGCACAGCTGCTGTAGAACTTATTGCCCCAAAAATTAAAGCAGGATCTTATACCGCATGCTTAGACCTCAATTTTATTTTTGCCCTTTTGGAACCGGATGGTGCATGCTTGCTTGTGTCATGATAACTGATCGGTTTAGTCATTTAATTATTGTTGCCTGTTAGACAACAAAGAAATTACAAACCACATATATTTTCTTATCCATGAACCATCGATTAAAGCAGATCATGATAATATAATGAGAAGTGAGGAACATGATAATGAGAACAAATTAACAGTATCGAGTTTGTGCCTTAGTGCATACACAGATATATATAGATGACACATGACGGTAGTAGGTAAGGCAATGACTGGCACCCAATTCACCAACTTCTTCTCATCTCCACTACATAGGGTTCGTATGCCATGCCTTATATTTCCCACTCACGTCATCAGACGACGAATCCACGGAGCTCGGGCAAGCTATGGATCTCCCAACGACCCCGCTGCTGCTCTCCACCTTTGCAGTGTCCGTGGTCGTATGTTACGTCCTCTTCAGGAAGCGGGCTGCCAGGAAGACTGCGCCGCTGCCGCCCGGCCCGAGGGGCTGGCCTGTCCTAGGCAACCTGCCGCAGCTCGGCGGGAAGACGCACCAGACACTGCACGAGATGACCATGGTGTACGGCCCGCTTCTGCGGCTGCGTTTCGGCAGCTCCAACGTGGTGGTGGCCGGGTCGGCGGCCGTGGCGGAGCAGTTCCTCCGCGTCCACGACGCCAACTTCAGCTGCCGCCCGCCCAACTCCGGCGGGGAGCACATGGCGTACAATTACCAGGACGTCGTGTTCGCTCCTTACGGGCCCCGGTGGCGTGCAATGCGGAAGGTGTGCGCCGTGAACCTCTTCTCCGCGCGCGCGCTCGACGACCTTCGCGCCGTCCGGGAACGGGAAGCCGCGCTCATGGTGAGGTCGCTCGTGGGGCAAGGCAGCGACGCGCTGCTAGTGCCGCTCGGCAAGGCCGTGAACGTGTGCACGACAAACGCGCTCTCCCGAGCGGCCGTTGGGCGGCGGGTGTTCGCTGCCGCCGGCAACGAGGGCGCAAGGGAGTTCAAGGAGATCGTGCTTGAGGTGATGCAGGTGGGAGGGGTTCTCAACGTCGGGGACTTCGTGCCAGCGCTCCGGTGGTTGGACCTGCAGGACGTGGTGGCCAAGATGAAGAAGCTGCACCGCCGGTTCGACGACATGATGAACGGGATCATTGCTGATAGGAAGGCCGGGGTTATTATGCCAGTTGGAGAGGAAGGCAAGGACCTGCTGGGCTTGCTGCTTGCGATGGTGCACGATGAGCGGCCCCTAGCCGGTGGCGAGAAGGATAGGATCACCGAAACCGATGCCAAGGCACTTATTTTTGGTAAGTTTTCATCGTTTTACGATATACTCCCTCGGTCCGAAATTCTAAAATTATTAGTTGGTTTGTCTTTTTTAGTCGTAGTTGTATTATACATTTAGATATATATTATATTTAGTGGATAGTAAAATCTATATACATGAAAAAAATTAAAATCAAAATGATTAATAATTTAGGATAGAGAGAGTATTTGCATTTTCCAATTGAACGATATGGTTAGCGTTTGGCGACGCACAGAAAAAGGTAAAAACAATCTGAACGTGAAACTCGTGGACCTATTGCTGTCGAGAGGTACTAATGTACTCATACGGCATGCTAATGAACAAAGTCATTTAAATCCATACGTTATTTTAAATAACGGAATAAAATTATCTTAGCCGCTGCATCAACATAGGATCCATAAATCCGTACATTATTACAAATTCCATCCAAACAGGAAGCACAAAATAACCAAATCCACCATTTTTATTAATCTATACGTTTTAAAAGGGCACCGATGGGCCTTTCTTCAGTAATAGCATGTGGTATTCGACATACCACGTTTGCAAAAACAACGGTTTTTGTTGTGGCCAGCAATCACCTCAAATAAGTTTTCAATACTTATTCCATCAATGTCCAAAATACACTTTGCATCTTAGAAAAGGACCTAAGCGAATCTAATCTGGATTGGACGTAACAATTAGCTTGCTTTTGCGTCACATAGGAGGGTATAAAGTCATACTAATATTCTCTTGGACAGATACACGAGCTGGGCTTTGACATTTGAGTTGGAAGTATCAGAAGTATTGCGTGAGCGAGGTTACTGCAGTAACTGCGAGTGGAAGTGATTCCTCTGCAGCAACTGCAGTAGTGGTTAGGACGTAGATGTCGCGTTGAGGATGACGGGGTTAACGCTGCCATTGGTGCATGGGAGGTGGTGGAGGGGTACGCTGAAGTAGCAAGCGACAGTGGTAGATAAGTATAGGCTGTAATGGATCATGGCTCTTACGCCTCCTTCACAATTCAACTTAGTTCCACAACTAGAAAAAAGATCTTTCGTCGCTCTTTACTTGGTACTAAAGCATTTTAGTACCGGTTTCAAATTTGAAAAGCATTCAGAGCTATTTTAGTATCGGGCCAAGACACCACCCGGTACTTAGTATTTTGGCTCGGTACTAAAATGGCGCAGCCATTTAGTACCGGGCGGTGTCTTGACCCGGTACCAAATAGTCCTCCACGGGTTACTTTAAAAGGAAAGCATCTCCACCCAATCACATACGATGCGTAGGTGGGATGGTAAGGAAGCTACACGCGACACCGGAGGTCGTGAGTTTGAATCCTCGCGGCCGCGCACGTGCATTTACCGGTGGTTTGTTATATTTTTTCGGGTGGTGCATTTAGTACCGGTTGCCACATCAGGTACCAAGGGGCTTTCTCATCCGCTACTAGAAGTCGCGTAGCAGTGTTCTAACTAGTTTTAGCTCAAAAACATGTATTATTCTATAACTTGGTTTTTTACTGAGCCTGATCCTTAAATCTGTTAGTGTAATTGAGCCCTTTACCACTCCAAGCTGTAACGACCTGGTTAGCTGCAAGCCAAATATAATTCTAGCGATTTGGGTTCAGCTTCCAACAGGAGTTGTTTATTTGAAGTAAACAGTTCAACCATCAGAACTAGTTCAACCATCAGCTGCATACTGCTCTCAAGCAATAGTAGGTTCGTCCATCGCTATATATATGGATGAGAACCGTGAAGATAACATCCGAACCAAACGTGCTGGCCTTTTGCTTGCACCTCTAATTGCGGAACCTAACCTTAACTTTTGGAGACAGGTGTGCTTTCTCGCTTTGTCGTTATCGAAGTGACCAGAACCATTGCTTTATTAGTATGTGGACCAAACATGGCAATTAATAAACCTTTATTAGGTTGCCAACCATTGGTTTATTAGATTCCAACCGCCACTGCAAATCATTTTTTATAGTAATATATTACCTTCATTCTAAATTACAATTCATTTTAACTTTTTTAGATACATATATTTTGCAATGCATTTAGATGCATACTATGTCTAGATATATTGTAAAAATTATATATCTAAAATATCAAAATGAATTGTAATTTGGGATGGAGAGAGTACTGTATATCAACAATAAGAAAAGAAAAAGATCATTCACCATCTAATGTATGTTGTTCGTGCCTTGTTGACAAACACCAGAACCTGTTTCGTGGCGGGGACCGACACGACGTCGACGATAGTGGAGTGGTCGCTGTCCGAGCTGATCCGCCACCCGGACATCCTCAGGCAGGCCCAGGAGGAGCTGGACGCTGTCGTGGGCCGCGGAAGGCTGGTCTCGGAGTCCGACCTCCCGCGCCTGACCTTCTTCAACGCGGTCATCAAGGAGACATTCCGGTTGCACCCCTCGACGCCACTCTCGCTGCCCCGGATGGCTGCTGAAGAATGCGAGGTCGCCGGCTACCGCATCCCAAAGGGCTCGGAGCTGCTGGTCAACGTGTGGGGCATCGCCCGCGACCCAGCACTGTGGCCTGACCCGCTGGTGTTCCGTCCTGCCCGGTTCCTCCCAGGTGGGTCGCATGCGGATGTGGATGTCAAAGGGGGTGACTTTGGGCTCATACCATTCGGCGCGGGCCGGAGGATATGGGCAGGCCTCAGCTCGGGTTTACGGATGGTCACACTCACTAGCGCCACCCTGGTGCATGCGTTCGGCTGGGAGTTGCCGGCGGGCCAATCCGTGGACAAGTTGAGTATGGAAGAGGCCTTTACTCTGCTGCTGCAGCGGGCCGTGCCGTTGATGGTTCATCCAGTCCCCAGGTTGCTGCCATCAGCATATGAAATTGCATAAAAGCTCAAGATATCCTATTACGAGGCATCTGGCCTCCGTTGTGTCAAATAAATTGGGAAGCCCGTGTTAATTGTTGTGTTCACTTTGATGATGTACTCTATCTGTTATATATGCTCGTATCCGTAATGACACATGCTTTCTTGGTAACTACGGATACAAGCACTCTTATACAGCCCTCACTGTATGTCCAAGAAAATACTGTCGGATCGGATCCTCGACTATTCCTTGTACAGTGATTGTGCATAGCCATTCGCTTCTCCTTATATACGAATGCATACACACACACACACACGCACGCATGTCTTAAAAACGTAATAAGGCACATACACAGGTTACACATTCATCATTATCACACATTCACACATGCATTTTATATGCTAGATGCACACACAATGAACGCACCACAATCACAACACCAGCCATACTATTTGCTGGGGATGGGTCCCCAAGCATGTAAGAGATCAGGTAGAGTGAGTGAGAGAGATCAAGCACCAGGAGTAAAGTGGGCCTGGGTATCCACTAGGCTAGGCACGACACCTTTACAATTGATTACTACTTTATCCTAGTACCAGGAGTAAAGTACTAACTCAATGTTCTTCTAAAAATCTATAAGAAGTGAATGAGGAACCTGTAAACAAAAGCAAATAAGAACTAATGCTAAATTAATTAGAAAGGACCAAAAGTTACCAGACAAGACCTAGATGTAGTGACTCGAAGTAGAGCTGCAGCCATGAGGTACAAGATGGAGGAGGAACTGACAGCTACGGCTCCTCCCCAGCACTCTCATCTCACCTCTCTCCCTAATTTTTGAGTATGGTAGTGGCAGGGCTTCAACTAAATGCTCTTCTTCTCTTGTGTGTCTAAATCATCGCCCGAGTGGACTAGGAGTGTCTTGGGGGGTAGAAAGGACACGGCGGTTGTGGCTGAGCCAGGGTCAGCCGACCCTCCGATCCACCTCCTTGGCGTGCCAACGCTCCAAATCATCATGCACAAGGTTGGTAGAGCAGCGGTTGAAGCGGATGACTCCCATGGCATTCAAGTTAGGGTCCACCGACCCTATCATGGTCGGACGACATTCCTTGCCTTTCTTCGGATCATCCGATGTCCCTCGGCTTGGTCTTGGATGCTCGGGATGATAGATCGGAGGCAGTTTCCTTCGGTAATGCAGCTGGTTGGTGGACCCATGGATCCAACCCAAGCCCTTGGATCAAACCAATATAATATCATTTGCACGATGGATGGCATGGTGCTCCTATGTGTGTGTTAGTTTGCTTGTGGTCAAAGTTGGGCTCGAGAGGAGTTGGGCCAAGGTCGGCATGGCCTGGCAGGATCAGCTGACCATGGACTTGGGCCAGTTTTGCCTAAATTTGTCAGTGAGGTCCTGCATTCAAATAAATACCAAAATTTTGTGGAACCCATTAAATTAAACCCTATGGTGTTTGCTTTGAAAGATTCATTTTACAGAAATTGGAGGTCAAAAAGTTGAGGTAACGACCGCCAACATTCATCGCCACCATCCGTCGGGGGCGAATATCACGGACACCCTAAAAGTATGTTTCCTAGGAAGCTAATTACGGGTTAGCTCTCCCGCAATATGCGGCTCAGCCTAAGCAGGCTGTCGTATGGCCACGGACGGCCCACCAGGAGGAGGGGCACCGATGGCCCAATACCAAGCCAAGACGAAGGGAACGAGCCACCTCGCCCGACCACCAGAGGTCAGGCTCCGCCTCGCCCGACCCCAAGGATGCGAGCGCGGCCTCGCCCGACCCCTGTGAGAGAAGCTCCGCCTCGCCTGACCCCGAGGGCACGGGCTCGGCCTGGCCCGACCCTGAGGGGGAGCTCCGCTTTGCCCAACCCTGAGGGAACGGATTCGGCCGTACCCGCCGCAGGGATGTGGGGCCCTCAGGGTCTCACGGAATGACAGGTCGTGCCGAGTGTCGAACCTCTGGCATGGGGACGGGTAAGGACGTGCCTCGATATGACCTCTGGAGAGGATAGACCGTTACCGCGAGCCCCGATCGTCCGCCGTGCTGGGGGTCAAGCCGTAGAACGCGCCGGGGGCTCACGCCGTCCGTCTTGTCGAGGCGCACGTCGCCCACCAAGCATGTCGGGGGGCCTGCACCGCCCGCTCTATTGAGATGCACGTCGCACGTCACGCCAGGGAGCGGTGCAGGGACAACCCCATTGTAATCTAAAGGACCAGCGGGGACCACACACAGGGAGGAGGAAAAGCAGGATCCCGACGAGCTCTCTCTCTCGTATATCCAACCCCTGCCCCTTGGCATATAAAAGGGAAGGGGAGGACCCCCGTAGGCGAGGGAGGGAATGGACAACACCCACGCACCCACACAAGACTTCGCCACCAGTGACTTAGGAGCCCATTCCCTTTCTCGCCCATTTTTAACCCCTACTGCAAACCAGTGCAAGAACACGAGTAGCTCGAACTGGACGTAGGGACATTCCACCGGAATCAATATAAACCTCTGTGTCTTCCTTGTACACCATCCGGGCTAGACGCGCAAACACAAATTTACTAGTCGGCGGTCCGAAACATCGACAGTTGGCGCGCCAGGTAGGGGGCTTTGCACGTCTCGACGACTTCATTAGGCTACGGATAGCCAACCACGCCAGAGGATGGACCTTGGGCGTGCTCGTGCATTTCGGGAGTCTGGACTTCATCGTCACCATGGGAGGGGGACTAGAGTAGATTCACGTTCCGGTCCACCCCACCCGCACCGCCAACCTTGACCCCGTTGTCGAGGCTTTCGAGGGGCTGTGGCTGTACACCCCAGGGGATCGCGCCTCCGAGGGCGGCTGGCTCCTCGATTTCGATTACGAGAGGCTGGAGCGTCAGCTCCGTGTCTTGCTGGGTCCCCAATCGACCCAGGAGGACTTGCATCAGGTTCTCTTTTCGCTCGCCAGTGTCATAGCGCAGCTCTCCGAAGGAGGGCCGCTCTCCCTGGAAATCACGGCCGGGAACGCCCCGACGGCATTTCCCCACGGCTTGCGCAACGTAGCAAAGGACGTGTGTCGCCTCATGGCATTATGCCTTGGTTCGCCCCCCCACGGATGACGAATTCATGGAAATGGCGGACTACGTTTCAGAGTCCTTCCATGACCTCCTCGCGGGGGAGTCGGAGACGATCTCTGACTCTGACTCCAGCAAGGGAAGCCATCACCCCTCACTGGAATGCTTCATGGCGGACTCTCCTAAGGGGCACGTTGAAAGTGCCCATGACGGAAACACTCCCCCGGACGTCTCCGACGACGGAGCCCTGGAGAGAAACCAAGCCCCACCGCACGTGTGGTTGGAGTAGCTGCAGGAGCGGCAGAAGGAGCTCGAGGAGGCGCGCCTCCAGCTAGAGCAGGAACACGGCAAACTAGAGCGTGAGATCAGACATCGCGGAGGCAGAACGAGGGATGTCAACCAGAGGATCCTCAAAGATGACGAGGGATCCCCGCTCTTCGCCCGAGTGAGCCAGAACGTCGCTGCTGTAGTGGCTCTGCTTGAGGGGATCCCGGAACCTATGACGCCTGAGGCACTTCGTGCCCACCACAAGCTGTGCATGCTCGTTGAGCGCGCGACATGATGAAAGGCAGAGAGCTCGATGTCTCGGCGACGCGGGCCCAACGCCAGCCAGCACCCCTCTATGAAGCGGGGGTGTCAAGGACGTGTCTATCCACCAAGCCCCGCGTGAGGGAGAAAGATCCCGCGCCTCACCCTCAACGTCCGCAAGTGCAGGTACGAGGATGAGCAAGCGGCGGCGAGCCGAGGGTATCACCCTCGCCGCGGCGGATGCCACGACAGCTCTGAGGATGGAAGCCTGAGCCTCGATCCGCTAGGCCCCAAGGTTTTCAGCTCGCGCATCCGCAGTGCAGCGTTCCCGCCCCGGTACCGTCCCCCGGCGAATATCAAGAAGTACGCTGGGGAGACGAACCCTGGCCTGTGGCTCGAAGATTACCGGCTTGCCTGTCAGGCCGGTGGGGTGGATAGTGACTACTTCATCATCCGCAACCTGCCACTATTCCTGGCCGACTCGACGCGAACGTGGCTCGAACATCTCCCCTCCAACCAGATCCAGAACTGGTCGGACCTGAAGGAGATATTTGTGGGGAATTTCCAGGGCACCTACGAGCGCCCCGGAAACCCATGGGATCTCAAGAACTGCTGGTAGAAGCCAGGAGAGACTCTCCGCGAGTACATCTGGTGCTTCTCTAGGGAGTGCAATGTGTTGCCCAATGTCGCTAAAGCCGACGTTATCGGGGCGTTCCTGTCTGGGACCACCTGCAAGTCCCTGGTCCATAAGCTGGGACGCAATAGCCTGCGAACCACTAAGGAACTCCTCGACATCGCAACAAGCCACGCCTCAGGTGAGGAGGCGGTTGGGTCGATCTTCGACCGTGCCAAAGGCAAGGCGAAGTGCGATAAGAGCATCGGCGAGGGCACCTTGAACCCCCTGGGGAAGAAGAAGAACAAGAGGAACAGTGGAGGTTCCCTCGTAGCCACCGCTGACAGTAAGGGAGGCAAGGCAGCCACTGGGGAGACCCCTGATCATTTTGAGAAGATGCTGGAGAAGCCATGCCCGTACCATGCCTTCCCCGTCAAGCACCTGTATAAGGACTGCGTCCTCATGAAGAAGTACTTGTCGGGAGGTTCCACGAAGGGGGAGCAGAAGAAGAAGCCTGAGCTAGCAGATGGCGACACTGAGGGGAAGGATGACGGCTTCCCCGACACCAACGGCTGCCCCATGATATTTGGCGGGATGATGGCTTACGAGTCCAAGCGCCGTCAGAAGCTTACACACCGGGAGGTCTACGCGGCTGAACCGGCTACGCCTTCGTTTCTCCGGTGGTCAGAGTTGGCTATCACTTTTGACCGATCCGACCACCCAAGCAACGTACCGCAGCTAGGGAGGTGCCAACTCGAGGTCGATCCGATTGTCGTCACGAAGCGCCTTGCCAAGGTGTTGATGGATGGGTGCAGCGGCCTCAACATCATGTACACCGAGACCCTGGATGCCATGGGCATCGACCGGTCGCACATTTGGCCGTCCAGAGTGCCATTCCATGGTATCGTGCCAGGGAAGCAGGCGATACCACTTGGGCAGATCGACCCGCCCGTAACATTTGGGGATCCAACCAACTACAGGATGGAGACCCTCACCTTCGAGGTGGTCGGATTTCACGGATCCTAGCACGCCATCTTGGGGCGGCTGTGCTATGCGAAGTTCATGGCCGTCCCCAACTACACGTACCTCAAGCTCAAGATGCTGGGCTCGCATGGGGTTATCACCGTCGGCTCCTCTTTCCAGCGTGCCTACCAGTGTGAGTTGGAGAGCTGCAAGCTCGCCTCGGCGGTCATCGCCTCTGAGGAACTCGCAGTCATCCGGGAGAAAACCGCGGAGGAGGCGCCCGACTCCAAGTGGAACTCCGGATCCTTTGAGCCCGTGGAGGGCGTCAAAGAGATCTGTTGACGCCGGATTTTGACACGTCTTGAATCGGCGTCAGGAGAAGAAGATTGGCCGATGCGGCAGATCTGAGAACTACAGTAAAGAATCGGCCGATCGGGGTATCAGTTGAAAATCGGCCGATTGGTGGCGCAGCCTATGCCAACAGGATAGGATTATTCCAGAAGATCCTAGTCAAAAACTGGTCAACACGGCATGCTAAGTCGGCCAGAAAGCAATTGAAGAGGTCCTGATTGGATTAGGATACGGCGGCGGAAGATTCTGCGGGAGTCCGTTTCCTTTTTAAAGTTATTATAGATATAGTAGTTTTCCTGTTTTAAATAAGGTTGTAACAAGTCGTAATCGACCAGGAGTCCTAGTTTCAGGGTATAAATAGGAGTCGCTAGGGCTTTGCAAAGACAACCAACATCAATCAACAAAACACTTCTACTTTTTACCAGTACTTTACTTTTCAAGTCGGCGACTTCGCCAATATCTTTTTCTTTCACGAGTTCGTACGGATTGGCAGGGCTGCATCAACCTGATCTCCGGCCAATTGGTAGGTTCCGCTTATTGAGTAATATCCGAGCTTTAACTACGGGCGTATCGCTGTGGTTTCGTTTGGATTTATTCACAAGTTATCGATATTTACTAGAATTGTAAGTTTTACCTGTTATTCTAGTATTATCACCAGTTATCCAGCTTGAAACCAGGGTAATCGGCTTCGTCATCGTTCTCCTTCGATTCATCGCCATACAGCCGATTAGATCTGTTTCAAGTGTTGCTTCTATAGTAATTGTTTAGATTGCTCCAGCAGTTCTCTTTACAATTACTATACGATCATCGGCTGACCCATAGCCGATCATCTCTACAGCAAATCGGTCGATTTACCGCCGACGCGCTCCTCAGGACAGATCGGAAATCCAGCCGATCGACGCGCCTGGAATTTAATACTCTATTTCCTTGTCAATCAACAGGTCAGATTGATTGGCACGCCGCGCGAACCGCACCAGGGCGATAACCCGAACAGGAGCTAAGCAGATTCTCCCGGGTCGTGTGTCCGACGCTGAAGACCCATCGGCCGATTCCTGTCCGGCCGATTTTAGCGCCAACACACTTTTGGCACGCCCGGTGGGACCATCCAAGACCTGATATGTCGAACAACGCAGAAATCTCTGACAGCAACATCATTGGGGTCACAGAAGCTGATCTCAAGGACGACCAGAGGGAGGAATTGGCCAAACATCTAGAAGATTACAAGAAGATTCTGTTTACAGCGTTGCAGCGTCCGACACACAATAGTGGAGCTGCGAACATGTCAAATGTATATCTGGCAGGACTTGGGACACTGACTTCCTGAAAGTGTCCGATTTCGGTCTATAGCCGATCCAAGCAGTCGGCTCTGAGGATTCAGCTCGTTCGAAAGGATGAGAAGCTGAGGCATGGGTTCACATCGGCCAATTCATTAGAGATGGGAGATTTAAGAGATAGCATCAGATCAAGGCCGACATACGTTGGTACCAATGGGGATTCTGAGCACAAAAAGAAAATATGTCGAGTTAACATGACCGATTTCTCATCGGTTTTCTGGCTACACATCCGGTGAAAGAGATATTGGGATTCATTGTTAGGTGGAAATTACAGATTACATGAAGCAGTTCAAAACCAAATCGGCGCGGTGGCATTAAGGGACAACAATGTTTAACATATTGTTTACAGCCCAAGGAAAGTATCTATGGCTACAATCGCTCGTCGTCTGATTTGATCGGCCGATTCTATTATCCTCTGATCGCTTTCAGCCGATCCTGACACTTCTGACACGTGGCGACGGAGTCTTATTGCTTCACGGGCCAGATGTTGTCTTTTTTGCTTCAGCTCGCTGATCATGGTTGGGAGTTCTTGGAGCTTTTTCTCTTCAGCGGCTATCTCTTTGGTTATCTGTTCCATCTCCTTGGCCAGTTCTGCTCTCCTCCGTTTCAGCCGATCTATTGTGCCAACGATGTCCGGACGGCAGTTCTCGAGGAAGTTGATTTTGTGATGTACTTCCTGGGCCTGGTACTTGTACGAGTCAACCTCCTCCTGAGTTTTGGCCATCTGAGCGTGATCGGCCATACGTCGCAGCGCCCGCGAGACCGGAATCCGCATGCCCTCTATATAGGCGGCGTACCCCAAGTCTTCCGACACTTCTTCTGGGATGTGATCTACGACCTCATTGAAAAGTTGTCGGATCGGCGATGCATCTTTCACCAGTCGGCCGATGTCACCTTGGAGGAGAGTACGGATGCTCTCGAGCTTAGAGCGGACATCGTCGGAGGCAGAACTCGGTGGAACCACATGTGAGGCAGTTTCTTCTTCATCGGCCAAGGAGACAGCAAAAGAAAAGATACTACTGTTGGGAGAATCTTGCTCCTGTAAGGGAACGAAGCAAAGGGTAAGCAAGTAGTGAAAGGAAATCGGCCGATTCTGATGGTAAGATTGGCGCCGATTTGATGCATCATATGATATGCTGATCCCAGCAAATGTTTGCCGAGGGGAACGGCCGATCCTTGTGCGAGAGATTCTGCCAAAGCTTGAGTGTTGGAAGAGGGGCCGACCGCTCTGCCACAGAAGAGATGTTTCTCCAGCCACATCATCAGGAAGGCGGTGTGCTCTCTCTGTGAGACTGCCCCTGTCTTCATGTTCTTACTAATGTATCCTTTCCACCTGCCGATTCCTTTGGTATCTAGCCGGTGAGATGGCTTGAACAGGTAGTTGAAAGGGGTATCGGCGGAGGAGACATCTAGGCCGGTCAGTAGCAAGACATCGGCCAAGGTCGGGGTCATGGGTCCGTGTCCAAAAAGAAATGCGTTGAGCGCATCGGACCAGAAGTAAGAGGCTGCCATAACCAAAGGTTCGTTCTTTTCCATTTGAGACAGGGACAAATCTATGCACTGGCCAATTTTAAGTTCTTCCCATTGGACTTTCCAAGACCCGGCTACCCTCTGGTACCACTCTCTCCACCCGGGTGTTTCGTTCGGCCAGGATCTGAATGCGCCTACCCAGTGATCTAAATCCATAGGTGACTGCTTGAAGGGGATTCTGTGAGTTTCTAAGCTAATTAGATCCGTTGGATCAGGACTCCCCATAGGGCCTAGGCAGATGAGGTTGGGAGACTCTGAGAGAGGAATGGTGATCCTGTGCCTAAGGGCCTAAAAAAGAAAGGGAAAAAGGGAAGAAACTAAGAAAGGGGCCGGAAAATACTGAAGCAGCAAGGCGAAAAGGAAAAGATTTTTCGGACATTTACCTCTGGGATGGAAGCCATCATCGCTGATGACGCTGCCGGAGAAGCCGCCGATTGGGCCGCCGCCGCCAAAGGAGCAGCCGATGGAGCCTCTGTAGATGGGGTGGTCGCTGACGGAGACGCCATTAGGGTCGGAGCAAGCTGCGGACGAGGTCGCCGGAGAAAGGGGAAGCGCTTGGAAATCAAAAGAACTTGGGGGAAGATGAACAGTAATGCGGCAGAAAGGATGCTGGATTCGTGGAGGAGAAAAGGTGGAGAAAACCAGTACTTAAGATAAGGGGGTAAGGGCAAAGATGGTATTCTTACCACACCGTCTACACGAGTTCCAGGGGAGCGGTCGTTTCGCGTGCTCGGATCGAGGAAATTGCAATCATTGTGCCGCGAAATGGAAGGAGATTTTTACTGCGCCCGTTTCGGAAAAAAGGATTAAAGAGGGAGTTTCGAAGAAAAAGTTATATTTTACTCCGAAACTGGGGGGCATGTGTTGACGCCGGATTTTGACACGTCTTGAATCGGCGTCAGGAGAAGAAGATTGGCCGATGCGGCAGATCTGAGAACTACAGTAAAGAATCGGCCGATCGGGGTATCAGTTGAAAATCGGCCGATTGGTGGCGCAGCCTATGCCAACAGGATAGGATTATTCCAGAAGATCCTAGTCAAAAACTGGTCAACACGGCATGCTAAGTCGGCCGGAAAGCAATTGAAGAGGTCCTGATTGGATTAGGATACGGCGGCGGAAGATTCTGCGGGAGTCCGTTTCCTTTTTAAAGTTATTATAGATATAGTAGTTTTCCTGTTTTAAATAAGGTTGTAACAAGTCGTAATCGACCAGGAGTCCTAGTTTCAGGGTATAAATAGGAGTCGCTAGGGCTTTGCAAAGACAACCAACATCAAACAACAAAACACTTCTACTTTTTACCAGTACTTTACTTTTCAAGTCGGCGACTTCGCCAATATCTTTTTCTTTCACGAGTTCGTACGGATTGGCAGGGCTGCATCAACCTGATCTCGGACCAATTGGTAGGTTCCGCTTATCGAGTAATATCCGAGCTTTAACTACAGGCGCATCGCTGTGGTTTCGTTTGGATTTATTCACAAGTTATCGATATTTACTAGAATTGCAAGTTTTACCTGTTATTCTAGTATTATCACCAGTTATCCAGCTTGAAACCAGGGTAATCGGCTTCGTCATCGTTCTCCTTCGATTCATCGCCATATAGCCGATTAGATCTGTTTCAAGTGTTGCTTCTATAGTAATTGTTTAGATTGCTCCAGCAGTTCTCTTTACAATTACTATACGATCATCGGCTGACCCATAGCCGATCATCTCTACAGCAAATCGGTCGATTTACCGCCGACGCGCTCCTCAGGACAGATCGGAAATCCAGCCGATCGACGCGCCTGGAATTTAATACTCTATTTCCTTGTCAATCAACAGGTCAGATTGACTGGCACGCCGCGCGAACCGCACCAGGGCGATAACCCGAACAGGAGCTAAGCAGATTCTCCCGGGTCGTGTGTCCGACGCTGAAGACCCATCGGCCGATTCCTGTCCGGCCGATTTTAGCGCCAACAAGATCCTCATTGACCCCGACAACTTGGGGGACAAGAGAGTGCAGATCGGCACAGTGCTCTCCCCCAAATAGGAAAGCGCGCTTGTCGACTTCCTCTGCGCCAATAAAGATATATTTGCGTGGAAGCCCTCGGATATGCCGGGCATACCGAGAAAAGTCACCGAGCATGCCTTGAAGATCAGGCCAGGATCCAAGACGGTCAAGCAATGTTTGCGCTGCTTTGACGAGGAGAAGCGCAAGGCCATCAACGAGGAGATTGCAAGGCTTTTGGCGGCCGGATTCATCCGGGAAGTGTATCACCCCGAGTGGTTAGCCAATCTTGTTCTTGTACGAAATAAAAGCGGGAAATGGAGGATGTGTGTCGACTACACGAGCCTTAATAAAGCGTGCCCAAAGGATCCGTTTCCTTTGCCTCGCATAGACTAGGTAGTTGACTCAGCCTCAGGGTGCGAAACCCTCTGCTTCCATGATGAGTACTCCGGGTACCATCAAATCGCGATGAAGGAGTCCGACCAGCTTGTGACTTCCTTCATCACCCCCTTCGGATCGTACTATTACGTCACCATGCCGTTTAGTTTGAAGAACGCGAGGGCTATGTATCAGCGCTGCATGCTCAGGTGTTTCGGCAACCTCATCGGGCCAACCGTCAAGGCGTACGTAGATGACATTATGGTGAAGTCCCAGCGGGTCAACCAACTGTGGCCAACCTAGAGCAAACCTTCACAAGACTCCGAGCGAATAGCATCAGACTCAACCCTGAGAAATGTGTTTTTGGGGTTCCCAGAGGAATGCTGCTCAGTTTCATCGTTTCCAAGCGCGGCATCGAAGCCAACCCGGAGAAGATTGCGACCATCACAAAGATGGGCCTGATTCAGAACCTCAAGGGGGTTCAACAGGTCATAGGGTGCCTCGCGGCACTCAGCCGTTTCATCTCGCACCTTGGTGTTCAAGGCCTTCCCCTTTACCGACTTCTGAGGAAGACCGACCATTTTGTGTGGACCACCGAGGCTCAGGAGGCGCTCGGCAAGCTTAAGGCCCACCTGATGAAGGCCCCGATCTTGGTCTCGGCGACCGACGGAGAGCCACTCCTATTCTACATTGCGGCAACGACGCAGGTGGTTATTGCCGCTCTAGTCGTGGAGCAGGAGGAGAAGGGGTGTTGACGCTAAAATCGGCCGGATAGGAATCGGCCGATGGGTCTTCAGCGTCGGACACACGACCCGGGAGAATCTGCTTAGCTCCTGTTCGGGTTATCGCCCTGGTGCGGTTCGCGCGGCGTGCCAGTCAATCTGACCTGTTGATTGACAAGGAAATAGAGTATTAAATTCCAGGCGCGTCGATCGGCTGGGATTCCGATCTGTCCTGAGGAGTGCGTCGGCAACGAATCGGCCGATTTGCTGAAAAGATGATCGACTATGGATCAGCCGATAATCGGGTAGTAATCGTAAAGAAAAACTGCTGGAGCGATCTAGACGATTACTGCAAGGGCAACACTTGAAATAGATCTAATCGGTTGTATGATGATAAATCAAAGAAAAACAATGACGAAGCCGATTACTCTGATTTCAAGCTGGATAACTGGTGATAATACTAGAATAACAAGTAAAACTTGCAACTCTAGTAAATATCGATAACTGGTGAATAAATCCAAACGAAACCACAGCGATGCGCCCGTAGTTAAAGCTCAGATATTACTCGGTAAGCGGAACCTACCAATTGGCCGGAGATCAAGCTGATGCAGCCCTGCCAATCTGTACGAACTCGTGAAAGAAGAAAATATTGGCGAAGTCGCCGACTTGAAAGTAAATTGCTGGAAAAGTAGAAGTATTGTCGTTGATTGATGTGTTGATGTTTTTTCAAGACCCTGACGACTCCTATTTATACCCTAAAGCTAGGACTCCTGATCTATCACGACTTGTTACAACCTTATTTAAATTACTATATCTATACGGACTTTAAAAAGGAAACGGACTCTTGCAGAATCTTCCGCCGTCGCTCCCTAATCCAATCAGGATTTCCTTCAATTGCTCCCCGACCGACTTAGCGTGCCCCCTTTGACCAACTTTTGACCAGGATCCTCTGAAATAATCCCATCCTGTTGGCGTAGGCTGTTCCACCAATCGGCCGATTTCCAACTGTTACCTCAATCGGCCGATTCCTTTCTGTAACCTTCAGATCTGCCGCATCGGCCAATCTTCTCCTTCTGACGCCGATTCAACACGTGTCAAAATCTAGCGTCAACACATGCCCCCCAGTTTCGGAGTAAAATATAACTTTTCCTTTGAAACTCTTTTCTTTAATCCTTTCCTTCGAAATGGGCGCAGTAAAAATCTCCTTCCGTTCCACGGCACAATGATTGCAATTCCCTCGAACCGGGCGCGCGAAACGACCACTCCTCTGGAACTCGTGTAGACGGCGCGGTAAAAATACCATCTTTGCCCTCGCTTCCCTGATCTCTCTTAAGTACTGGCTTTCTCCACCTCTCCTTCCCCACGAATCTAGCATCCTTTTTCGTCGCACCACTGTTCGTCTTCCTCCAAGCTCTTTCGATTTTCAAGTGCTTCCCCCTTTCCGGCGATCTCATCCGCGGCCTGCTTCCGACCCCCAATGGCGTCTCCATCGGCGACCACTCCATCTACAGAGGCTCCATCGGCTACTCCTTCGGCGGCGGCGGCCCAATCGGCGGCTTCCCCAGCGGTGTCATTGGCGACGATGGCCTCCATCCCAGAGGTAAATGCTCGAAATTTTTCCTTTTTTGCCTTTTTACTGCTTCAGTATTTTCCGGCCCCTTTCTCAGTTTCTTCCCTTTTTCCCTTTTTTAGGCACTTAGGCATCGAATTACTATTCCTCTCTCAGACTCCCCTGACCTCATCTGTTTGGGCCCTATGGGGAGCCCTGATCCAACGGATCTGATCAGTTTAGAAACCCATAGAATCCCTTTTAAGCAGTCATCTATGGATTTAGATCATTGGGTAGGCACTTTTAGATCCTGGCCAAATGAAACACCCGGGTGGAGAGAATGGTACCAGAGGGTAGCCGGATCTTGGAAGGTTCAGTGGGAAGAACTCAAAATCGGCTAGTGCATAGACTTATCCCTGTCTCAGATGGAAAGGAACGAACCTCTGGTTATGGCAGCCTCTTATTTCTGGTCCGATGCACTTAACGCGTTCCTTTTCGGACACGGACCTATGACTCCGACCTTGGCCGATGTTTTGCTGCTGACCGGCCTTGATGTTTCCTCCGCCGATACCCCTTTCAATTATCTGTTCAAGCCATCTCATAGGCTGGAGACCAAAGGAATCGGCGGGTGGAAAGGATACATCAGTAAAAACATGAAGACCGGGACAGTCTCGCAGAGGGAGCATACTGCCTTCTTGATGATGTGGTTGGAGAAGCATTTCTTCTGTGGCAGAGCTGTCGGCCCCTCTTCCAACACTCAAGCTTTGGCAGAGGCTCTTTCACAAGGATCGGCCATCCCCCTTGGAAAACATTTGCTGGGATCAGCGTATCATCTGATGCACCAAATCGGCGTCAAGCTGTCGAAGGGGGAGCCGATAGGGAACCCAGGCGGTCCTTGGTGGTTCATCACCCTCTGGCTCAACTTACACATGAGCAAGGTTTCTCAGCAGCGGATAGAGACAAAGACCTTTCCCAACATCGAGTCAGAGGAGAATCCATCGGTCCGTCGCCGCTGCAGATCTTTTGGAGAAGCGGTATCGGCCTTTCCCGGCTGCCAATTCACTGCCACCCGCACAACTGAATACTTCAGATGCTTCTACAATGGCCTTAGTGAAGAGATGATCAGCTGGCACCCATATCAGGCAGTAGAGCCGATTTTCGAATTGCCTGTATGTTTTGATTTCTCCACTCATACCTTTGACAGAGAGTTGATGGACGTCTTGATCAAGCCGGGGATCCTGCCGGCCAACTTCTTCTCAGGAAAGGACTCACCCACCTATGAGTTCTACAGTCCATCGGCTGCGGCAAGGCAACTGGGTTTTGGCCAACTGCCGATTCGGGTCTATTTCGCCGGCCAGGCAAAATTCAGAGATGGACTAACCTCAAGTCTTGATTACAGCCGGCTGTGTGACCTAGTACCCGACTCCAGTACCATTGACTTGAATGGTTGGTCAGTTGCCTCTTTCGTCACCCAGCAGTTTAAATTATGGTGGGCAGAATGGAAGCAGCACCTTTTCTGCAAATCTCCATCATCTTACTGCAACATTCTGGACCCAGAGAACATCGACCCAAATGCAGCGGTATGTCCTTTTTCCTTAGCCGATTCCAATGTTATATTATCATCTTGTTGTTAACTCATGTTCATTCCTTCAGTCTGAAAGCCATGTTCCCCCGATGCGGAGCCGAAGCGGCCGGCCGATTGATAGCCATCACCAATACACGCCGTATCCACTTATCGGCTTCCATGCTCCAACTGTCAGAGATATCTCTACCGGCCGATCAAGGCGAGCACCAAAAAGGCCAACATCAAAGATAACCAGCCGTCGGGTGCGAGCTCGCATTGGATCGGCCGATTAGACGGCAATAGCGTCGGCTGAAATCTCCCGCATTGGATCGGCCAGCCAGATGGCAGTGGTATCGGCCGGGATTCCCCGCGTTGGATCGGCCGATCAAGTAGAGGTGACACCCGCCGAGACTTCAGGTCCTTTACCCCTGCCGGTTGTCGAGATGGCCGATCCCCAAGTCACTGCTGAAGTTGGGGCTGCTGCAGCATCACTATTAGTAGAAGCTGTTCAGGTAATCTTATTTATCTCATATATTCTCCAAATCTTCTACTGACATCAATTCTATTCTTCTGCCAGGCTGCACAGGTTATCCCACCGCAGTCTGCGCAACTATCGGCCACGTCTCAAGTGGGGACCGAGATTCCAACAGCTCCTGTCGCCGAGGTACACGATCTCTTACCTTGAATCCTTAATATTCAGAAAACTTAACCAATTTTGATGCAGGCCGATTTGGGTACGCCGATTATAACTCCACAACAGGCATCGACCGGGAGGCCCACAGAGGCATTGCAAATTTCTGTTACTATCTTATTTCAATTTCCCATAGCATTTTCACGGGAATCTTCTTTCATGTCTTTTACAGGAAGCTGGTCCAAGTGGAGCGCTTATAACCATCGAATCTTCTTCTTCCGACGAACCAAATGTACCAGTCCCTGAAACAGGGGAAACACTTCTACCGGCGCAGGCAAGAGAGATTCGCTTCAAAGAGGTAACAGTCTTACCATTAGAATCGGCCAATTTTCTTTCACCGCTCGCTTACCCTTTACTTTGTTTCCTTACAGGAGCAAGATACCCCCATAAATAGCATCTTTTCTTTTGCTGTCTCCTTGGCCGATGACCAAGAAATCGCTTCGCACCCAATTCCATCGAGCTCCACTTCCGACGATGTCCGCTCCAAGCTCGAAAGCATTCATACTCTCCTCCAAGATGACATCGGCCGATTGGTGGAAGATGCATCGCCGATTCGGCGACTTTTCAACGAGGTCAAAGATCGCATCCCGGATGAAGTGTCAGAAAATTTGGGGTATGCTGCCTACATAGAGGGTATGCAGATTCCGGTTTCCAGGGCGCTGCAACGTATGGCCGATCGTGCTTAGATGGCCAAAACTCAGGAGGAGGTCGACTCATACAAGCACCGGACTCAGGAAGCACACCACAGGATCAACTTCCTCGAGAATTGCTGTCCGGACATCGTCGGCGCAATAGATCGGCTGAAACGGAGGAGAGCAGAACTGGCCAAGGAGATGGAGCAGATAACCAAAGAGATAGCCACTGAAGAGAAGAAGCTCCAAGAACTTCCATCCATCATCAGCGAGGTGAAGCAAGAAAGACAACATCTGGCCCGTGAAATAATAAGGCTCCATCGCCGCGTGTCAGAAGTACCAGGATCGGCCAATGATGATCAGAGAATAGTAGACTCGGCCGATCAAATTAGACGACGAGCGATTGTAGCCATAGATGCTTTCCTTGGATTGTAAAAATATGTTAAACATTATTGCTCCTTTAATGTCACTGCGCCGATTTGGTTCTGAACTGCTCCTTCAGTCTGCTTTGCATTTATGTATGCATTTACTCCGATAGGACGTGTCTCACCATCCATCTACCTCCTCTTCATTTATAGGCAGACCGTTCACCATCTCTAGAGGCACACGCATTACTTATCTCCTCTCCTTCTTTTACTGTCCCAAACTAAATGGCAAGATGTCTTGTTCGTTCTCCTCATCCTCTTCCTCTGTCAACCAGGTATGAACTCCCCCTCTGCCTTTCTCTTAAGTATCTCAATCGCTCCGATACTGGGTAACTCCTTTTATCTCTGTTTAGCCAAACCGTCTCAGCCCTGGTCTAGAACGAGCGATAGAAATCATGCATTCAGAAGAGCCATTATCACAGGCAGACAGAAATCTGATAAGAACTCATGCTGAGGAACTCAGAGATCATGTCCCTGCCACTGTCCAGGAATATTCGGACCTCATAAATGCCCATCTTTTGGTCCGCAAGCGACCATCTTCCCAAAAAAGTTCTTCACTTCCTTGTAAAGCCAAAACTGAAGTCGCCATGGAAGATCTGGAAGAGGAGAAGACCCGCCTGCTTAAAGAACTCTGCAATAAAGCTGAAACTGGAGCCACTGCAGAGGACCCGAAAGAGAAAAGGCTCACCCTTATGATAAAACTGGGTCGCATCGAGAGAGAAATCCAGCGTAGGCGTAATCAGTAGACACACCAGTATTTTTATTCTAAGGGCGACTTGTACCATGTCGGCCATGTAATCTGTAATTTCCTTTCAATAATAAATCCCAATGTTTCCTTCACCAGATGTGTAGACAAAAACCGATGAGAAATCGGCCATATTATCTTGACATATTTTGCTGCAAGTTATGTATCTACCCAAATGCTTGGATAGTACCTCTTCAGATATCTCCCGTTTAAAGCTCTTGGGAATTCTTCCCCTTCGATTGTCTCCAGAATATATGCATTCCCAGGGGCACATCGGCAGATTCTATACGGCCCTTCCCAAGTGGGTGACCATTTACCGAATTTGGGATCCTTAGATCCTATCGGCAGCACCAACTTCCATACCAAATCTCCCTGAGAGAACTGTTTAACTTTGACCTTTTTGTCATACCATCTGGCCACCCTTTTCTTGTTTTCTTCTATACTAATCAGGGCTCTCAACCGTAAACCCGCCGAATCGTCAAGTTCATCTTTCATGAGAAAGGAATAGTCATCGGCCGTTAACTGATCCTGTAACGATACACGTCTTGACCCTATCCTTATCTCCCATGGCAAGACCGCCTCATGACCATAAACCAAATGATAAGGGGATATTTTAGTGGCTCCATGACAAGCCATCCTGTATGCCCATAAAGATTCAGCCAAAGACATATGCCACTTCTTGGGTTGCTCTTCTATCTTCCTCTTGATTAGCTTGATTATCCCTTTGTTAGACGATTCTGCTTGGCCATTGGCTTGAGCATAGTATGGAGAAGAATTCAATAATTTAATCCCCATATCGGCGGCGAACTCTTTGAATTCTCCAGAAGTGAACATTGTCCCTTGATCAGTTGTGATGGTTTGAGGAATACCAAATCGATATATAATATGGCTTTTAACAAATTCAATCATATCGGCCGATGTCACGTTCTTCAAAGGAACTGCCTCCACCCACTTAGTAAAATAATCTGTAGCCACCAATATGAACTTATGCCCTTTGCTAGATGGAGGATGAATCTGTCCGATGAGATCTATTCCCCAACCTCTGAACGGCCACGGCTTAATTATTGGATTCATAGCTGATGCTGGCGCGCGCTGCACATTGCCAAACCTCTGACAGTCTTGGCATCCTTTGTAGTACCTGAAACAATCTTCAAGGATGGTCAGCCAGTAATATCCATTGTTCCTGATCATCCATTTCATTTTGTGAGCCGATTGATGAGCTCCACACACGCCTTCATGGATTTCTCCCATCAGAACCTTTGCCTCTTCTGTTCCCAGGCATTTGAGAAGAACTCCATCAATCGTCCGATAAAATAAATCATCTTCAAGCAACACATATTTTGTAGCCTGAAAACGCGTTCGCCGATCCACCTTTTGGGATGGATTTCTCAAGTAATCGGCGATCTCCTTTCGCCAGTCATCGGCCGCGAGTTCTAGCGTCATCGCTCCCTGAATCGGCCGATACCCAGAAGCATGTTGGGCCAGTCTGTTGGCTTCTTCATTATAATTCCTGGGGATATGCTCAATTATTGCAGACTTGAACTCTTTTAAAAGTTGAAGACAATCCTCATAATAAATCCTCAATATATCATCCTTGCACTCAGATCGCCCCGTCAACTGATCCATAATGAGCATGGAATCCCCAAAAACTTCGACTGCATCAGCTCTGACTTCCCTTAATAATTGGATGCCTTTTAGAACAGCTCGATATTCCGCCTGGTTATTAGTTGCAGAGGCTTCTATCGGCAGAGAGAAATCATAACTTGCCCCCGAGGCGACACAAGAACAATGCCGATTCCTGATCCGACCCCACATGAAGAACCATCAAAATATAGAGTCCACGGAACTGGTTCAACGGTGGCGATTTCTAGTCCACAATGTTGAACTACGAAATCGGCCATCACTTGACCTTTGACGGCTTTGGCCGATTCGTACCTTAAATCGAATTCTGACAAAGCCAGGATCCATTTTCCAATCCGCCCTTTCAAAATCGGCAATGATAGCATATACTTCACTACATCATCCTTGCACAGGACTATGCATTCTGCCGATAGCAAATAGTGCGTGAGCTTAGTACATGAAAAGTACAAGCACAAGCATAGTCGCTCCACCGAGGAATATCTTGTTTCGGCGTCTAAAAGTCTTCTGCTGATGTAGTATACCACTCGTTCCTTCCCCTCAAACTCCTGTACCAACGCCAATCCAATAGCCTATTCATCAGTCGATAAATATAGCTTGATATTCTCTAGCGCCTTGCGCTATCCTTCTCCCCATATGAATTCCTGGTCGGGCTTTAATTTCAACAGAGGGGTAAAAGCCTGAATACGTCCTGACAGATTGGATATGAATCTTCTGATGAAATTAACCTTGCCGATGAGGGACTGTAGTTCAGTTTTATTTTGTGGGGCCACCACTTTGTTGATGGCGTCTATGGTCTTGCGGTTGACTTCTATCCTGCGCTGATGGACCATAAATCCTAAGAATTGCCCGGCCGATACACCAAATGCACACTTGTTTGGGTTCATCTTCAGCCCAAGTTTCCTTGTGCACTCTAGTACTTCCTGTAAATCGGCCAGATGATCTTGGTGACCTTTTGACTTGACCACGACGTCATCTATATAAACTTCCACCGATGAACCAATGAGCTTGTGGAAGATGTAGTTCATGGCCCGTTGATATGTAGCGCCGGCGTTCTTCAACCCGAAAGTCATAACCACCCATTCAAATAAACCAAGATGACCTGGGCACCTAAAAGCCATTTTCGAAATATCTTCCTCGGCCATTAATATCTGATTGTACCCGGCATTCCCATCCATGAAACTTATGACTTTGTGGCCTGCGGCAGCATCCACCAAGATATCGGCCGTCGGCATCGGATATCCATCCATCGGTGTAGCCTGATTTAAGTTCCTGAAATCGATGCACACACGTAATTTTTCATTCTTTTTGTATACAGGCACAATGTTAGAAATCCATTCGGCGTAGCGGCACTGCCGAATAAATCCTGCCTCAATCAACTTTGTAATCTCGACCTTTATGTCAGGTAGAATCTTGGGGTTACACCGTCGTGCAGGTTTCTGATATGGCCGATATCCTGATTTTATAGGTAACCGGTGTTCAACAATAGACCGGTCTAGTCCTGGCATCTCATGGAATTCCCAAGCAAAGCAATCCTTGAACTCTTTTAATAAACTTATCAATTTACATTTGTACTCAGGATCCAAATTGGCACTAATGTACGTCGGCTTGATTTGCTGCTATCTCCCAAATCTACCATCTCTAATAAATTGGCCGACGTAAACCCATGCCCAAGCTTCCCATCTTCTCGGACGAGCTGATCCATTTATTCCGAATCTCCAGAGCCGACTGCTTGGATCGGCTGTAGACCGAAATCGGACACTTTCAGGAAGTCAGTGTCCCAAGTCCTGCCAGATATACACTTGACGTGCTCGCAGCTCCACTGTTGCGTGTTGGCTGCTGCAACGCTGTAGACGGAATCGGCAGCGACTATCTCTGTACTGTCGCCGACCCATTGCACAAGGCATTGATGCATTGTAGATGGGACACAGCAGTTTGCGTGTATCCAGTCGCGACCAAGCAGCATATTGTAGGACCCCTTGCTATTAATAACGAAAAAGGTGGTAGGGAGGGTCTTACTGCCGATGGTGAGGTCGACGCAGAGTGCTCCGCGGGCAGGTGACATGTTGCCTTCGAAATCCTTTAGCATCATGTCCGTCTTGGTGAGGTCTTCATCGCCCTTGCCCAGCTTGCGGTACATGGCATACGGCATGATGTTAACTGCAGCTCCTCCATCTACCAGTAATCTGGTGACGGGTCTTCCGTTGACATAGCCTTTGAGAAACAGCGCTTTAAGATGCCATTGTTTTTCCTCTTCTGGTTTCTCAAACGTAGCCGTCATTGGCTCTAACACTAGTTGTGCCATGTGACAACCCTGGTAATTACATTTCCCAAAATCAATGTCATTAGCCTAACTCTATGTTTAAACCAACTAATAAAAGGGTGGAAAGAAATTGAACGAGTTCAGTTGGAATTCAAATTTAAATTGAGCACATTTGGTTACTTTTGAACTTTTAAATTTAACTTTCAAACCATAAGCCAAATGAGATTTTGCCTGAAACCAAAGTTGTAGAACTTTTCATTTTGAACAACTTTCGTGTTCAGAAGTTTTTGAAATTCAAATCAGAAAGAGGAGAAAACACCCTGTTTGCACCCAGCCCCCTGAAGTTTTCCAAATTCTTGCATCCAGGTCCCTCGTTCCCCCCCCCCCCTCCTCTGCCGCACCGCGCGCGCTCGCCCACCCGCCGCGCGCCAGGTGGCCGGCGTCGCCTGACCGGCGCGAAGCGCCAGGCCAGTGGCCGCCGCACCACCCCGCCACGGCCGGCTTTGCCGCGCCCCCACGCCGCGCGGCCAGCCAGCGCCCGCGCGTGCTGCCGCGCCCAGCCCGCCGCCCGGCCGCCCAGTCCCCGCGCTCCGCCGTGCCGGCCCGGCCCCCGCGCCCCACCAGTCGCCGCGCCCGCCCTCCGCCCGAGCCGCTGCCGCTGCTGCTTCCCCACTCCGCGCCCGGCACTATCTCACCGCGCTCACGCCATATCGCGGCCGCCCAGTCACCGCGCCCGCGCTGCCGCACGTCGCGCCGGCGTTCTGCCGCCGCCCGCCGCGGCCAGTGCACGCCGCTGCCGTGCCCCGCCCCGCGCGTCGCCCAGGCACCTCCACACCCCCTCCTGTCCCTATAAAAGCACCACCCCGACCACGCGCGCGAGCCACCGCAGCCCAGAACGCCTCGCCGTCGCCATCGCCGCCGCCGAGCACCGCCCGCCCGTGGACAGCCCTCCACAGCCGCCCCCTGCCCAAATTGAAGCGCCAGCCACCACTACATCACCACACCGAAGCTCGCCGACCCACCCAACGCCACCCAGAGCCACC
Organism: Panicum miliaceum; assembly: GCA_032594955.1. Classification (NCBI taxonomy): domain Eukaryota; kingdom Viridiplantae; phylum Streptophyta; class Magnoliopsida; order Poales; family Poaceae; genus Panicum; species Panicum miliaceum. The sequence goes on along the minus strand of CM064072.1, from coordinate 22,856,760 downwards.
GGAGCGCCGCCGCCCGCACTACCGCCGCCGCCGCCGCCCCTGCTCGCCGTGGACAGCACGACCCCGACCCCCTCCGTCCAAGCCGAGCCCCTGAGTAGCTTCCCCACGCGCCACTGAAGCTCACCGACCGGACCACGCCGCCCCAAGCCCGCCGGAGCACCGCCGTCGACGCGAGCCGCGCCGCCGCCGCCTCTGCTCCAACGCCGGCGAGCCCTTCCCGGCCGTCCCCCACCTGAACAACACCCCCACCAGGTAGCCCTCACACCCCTGAACCTTCCCCGACCCTCGCCCCTCGCCGCCGGCGAGCCCCCTCGCCGGAATTTCGGCCGGCCGCCGTACCCGAGCCGCCGAGGACCCAATTGCAAGGATTTAAATCTTTAGAAGGGTCTGAGCGTAAGATCCAAGGACCTAGTTGTAAAAGAAAGTTTCAAACCTAGATTCAAATTCAGTGAACTTGTAAAATTCGTATAAAATCGTACAAAATTCAGAAAAATGCAAACTCAACTGTTCTGGAATCCTCAGAACAAACTCTACCACTTTTGTTACAAAAGTTTTCTCAGAATCTCAAAATAGTTTGCTCTACATTAAATAGAAGCTTTAATGGACTTATTTTGTACCCACTGTTCTAGAACAATGCTGACTTTAAATTTTGGGCAGTGATCTAGTTGCTTGATGATTAGGACTGTGTAAAAAGATCAGGCCCAAATTCCATCTCTAGCCTTACTGGTTGTTAAACTTAGTTTTATTTCATGTGTAAGTAGAATGTTTTATCCCTGCAGTTAGGTGGTGAGTCACCCAGTGAAACTTTTCCTATGCTAATGGATTGATACCTAGAAGCCAGAGAAAAATTTGGAGAATTTTTATCTCACAGTAACCCACTTATTTGATTTATGTGCTAATAACATACATTAAATCAAGAAAATAGTATCTTAGCTTGGAAAATTCTCAAATTTTTACTGGGAGATACACTATGGTAGAGGTTGCTGTGTAAAAAGTTCCATGGACAAACACCCTGTGTAGGGTCCCGTAAAAATAAATCTTTGAATAGCCTAGGTGTAGAATGTCATATTTTCTATGCTCTGAATACTGCATGATAAATCCTACAACAATTACAGTAGCTTCTGCATGCTTAAGTGAGAGCTCTGTAACAATCTTAGACTCATTTGTTGCACCAATTGTTCTGAACAAAAAGAACAAGGATCTAACAGCAACTATGTAATGTATTTTTCATAATTAATCTGTTGCATAAAATTGGCTGAAAATTTTACAGTAAGCACATCTTTCCTTGATATGCCTAAATACAAAATTTCATGACCAGGAACTATCCCTTGTAGTAATTACTCTCAAATCGTAATCAAGTGCCATTTCCACGACTTAAACTTGTGCACTCATGTAGAATCGACGACTCTCGCCGACGGAACCTACGAGCTGGTGCCCGCGTCCGAGAGTGAGCAGCGTGAAGCTCAAGCAAATCTAACTGAAGCTTTTGAAGACCCGAGCCCAAGTTCGGAAGATCCCTAAGCGAACTGCGAAGGCAAGCCCCGGAGCATAACCCATTCTTTCCGAAATTATGCAACTCATTACTTTTGCTTGTGCATTAAGTTTATAGGAGTTGGATGAAAACTTAGTTGCATGATGTCAGGAACCCTTGCTTGAAAACTAGATGTCTGGTTCGATAGAATGCTGTGCTAATAGGACTCCGGTAAAAGTCGAGTGATTTCCTGTCACTCGCGAGAAAATAGGAGTTGAATGACTACTACACGCTGCAATCATAAGGACACGGACGGGCTATGGAACGATGGTTACGATTGAGGCCCGTCTGTCTAGTGAAAAATGCTAAGGCCGCAGGGTGTGGTAGTGATGGTTAAGTCTTTGAACGTACTAAACACATGCCGAGATTATGGGAATCGGTAAGCTTAAGTACCTGATTGGCCCGGCAAGGGGACGGCATCCTACCCTTTGAACTTCGGTCCCATGTGCATATGGCGAGTGCAGAGAGTGGTCACGACCCGGCGCCGAACCGTGGCGTGGAGCTCTTGTACTCTCGGAGGGTAGCCCCAATCCACGACCCGGAAAGAAAGGGGAAAAGTTGCACGTGTGACTCTAGGGAGTAACCACGTGACGTGTGTTTGGGTTTCCCTTGCAAGGTTAAGAAATTCGATTCGAATCGTCCATTTCTCACGGCTATTGAGACTGCTTAACCATTTTTACCCACAGAGTAAGAAGAGGAACAATGATGATGAATGAACTGGTTGGATGAAAAATTTAATGCTTCACCATGTATGCTTTAGGTAGCTGCTGATCTAGACTGGCTAACGAAACTAGAATCTTGAGCTAAAAGCTGAAAGTAAGGACCCACTTGTAGATGCTTTTCGGCAAAACAAACCCCTGAGCCAAAAAGCCTGGCATGTCTAGAGTCGGTGGAGTAGTTTCCACTACACGGGTAAGTCTTGCTGAGTATTAGTATACTCAGTCTTGCTTGTGACTCGTTTTCAGGTGAGCCCTTCGAAGACATGATTGCTAGCTTGACTTGGCCCTGCACTCTTCCCCCTGGTTGGTCGGTGGAATGGGATGCGCCCCCGTCCAACGGAGATAAGACCGAGTGATGTCTCGTACGGGCTTCATCGAGACATCCTGTATCGTCGAGTAGTTCCCGTTGTTTATTTCCGCTGCAACTTAATTCTGAAGAACTTAGTTATGTTAATTGAAGTACTTGATTTCTAAACTCAAACCTGGTCTGTAATATTTACTTATGCTAAATGATGTAATACTGCTGGAATGTGGTATTCTCTGGGCTCATCGTCGCATGAGCATTTGTATGTACGGCGCTCGATCCGTTCACCGTGGTTGTATCGGGAGGTTATACCCGACAGACCAGTGGATTACTCCGTTTGAAGTGTAAGGTTAACCGAGGATGCCTTAATGGTGATGGTTAATACACTTGAGCCGGATTAATTCAGGTGGTTCTGCCACATGCCATTTGTTCCTCCTCTGTTCTTGTTACTTTATCCCGATCATCGGGCGCCATGAACTCCATCGGCAGTATGAACACCATATCAATTTCGGCTGCCGATTCTTGGTTGCTTGTTTCTTGATCGTTTTTCTTTGGGCGCCAAACTCGAGATTTAACATTCCTTCTCTCTGGCACCTGTCTCTGTTCTTCTTCTTGATGCTCCCACTGGCGTAGGCGTTGGATCCTTCGCTTCTGGGATCTGGATAGGCCATCGGGACACCACCTGGGATTTGCTGGTTTGGCCGATGATCTGGCGTGTTCCCAATCTGGTTCCCTTCCTAGGGGATCCTCGTCTGATACCCTATCATCGGCCATCTCTTCCAGCCGATCGTGCGCGCTGATCCTGCCCCCCAGTCCATCCTGCTGGCCGAATCTTGCTTTTTGACCTGTTGTACTGGTCAACTCTGCCCCCCAGCCGATCATGCACCGAAACGCGCTGTTCCTTGCGCCGATTTCTGCTGATCAGCTCTGATCCTCTGTCCCTAGAGTGTGGCCTCGGGCGATCGTTGCAGCTCAATCCGTTACACTCTGGATAGTTATCGGCAGACGGCAATCTGATATCGTTCTCCTAGAAGTGGATGAAGAACGGACATTGCCAGTGATCTTCATGCCGGCGTATCGTCTCTTCCTGGTATCTTGCTTGTTCTTGCTGCTGCCGATATTTACTGAGTAAGAATTGGGAGGTGACGGGCTTGCGTGGTTGTTCTGGCCCTCGCTTGTTCCTTCTGATTTCTTCCGTCGTGATCTGCCTCCTGGTGTCGACGGCGCCGCCTCTTCTCGCCGATTCTGACGTCAGCACCTTGGTTTGACTTGAGTCTCCTCCAGCGTTAACTATGTTGGCCGGGAAGGGATGTTGATCTATCTTCATCGGCTTTGCCGATTTAGTTGGAGTTTCAAATTTAAGCCGCCCCTGCTTGATGGCCGATTGTATCTGCTGGCGGAAGACTTTACATTCATTTGTATCATGAGAAGTAGCGTTGTGCCACTTGCAGTATTTCATCTTCTTAAGTTGATCGGCTGTAGGGATGGTGTGATGTTGAGACAGCTTAATCTGCCCTTCCTGAAGCAATAGATCAAAAATTTTATCGGCCTTTGACGTGTCAAAGCCGAATGTCTCTGGCTCATTTTTGCCAAAGGGGCATGATATTGGTTTTTTCCCTTTGACCCATTTTGCCAGGCCGATTTTCTCTTCCGCATCGGATTCAGATCCCTCCAAGTATGCCACCTTCTTTTGGAAGTTCCTCCGCTATTCAAACGGTCGGACCTCTTGTCCTGATAATCGGTGGACGATTTGGCTCAGGCTCTCAAACTCTTGGGCAGCATATCTTTCTCTGATTTGTGGCAAGAGGCCTTGGAAAGCGATATCGGCCAATTGTGCATCGGTCAGAGCCAGACTGTAGCATTTGTTCCTGATTTCTCTGAACCTCTGTATATACCCCATCACTGGTTCATCGCTCCTCTGCCTGAGGCTGGTCAAATCCGAGAGCTTCATCTCATGTACTCCTGCATAGAAGTACTTGTGGAACTGTTTCTCCACATCAGCCCATGTAACAATAGAATTTGGCGGCAAGGTGGCGAACCACTGAAAGGCCGATCCGGACAGAGACGACGAGAACAAACGCACCCTCAGAGCATCCTGCGTGGCAGCCTCCCCGCACTGGATGATAAATCGGTTGATATGCTCCACAGTGGATGTATCGTCCGTCCCCGAGAACTTGGTGAAATCGGGAACCTTGTAGCGGTTTGGGAACGGCAGCAAGTCATAGGCCGATGGATACGGCGTCTTGTAGGTATAAGTTTGAACTCTCGGCTTCAATCCAAACTGATCCTGGATTACTTCTGCTATTCTTGCCGTCCAGTCCACCTCCTGCTGATGAACAGCTGTTCGCGGCGCGGGCATGTGCTGAAGGGCTGGTACGGCCGGGTGATGAATCGGCGAATTTTGGTGAGCGGCCGATAGTTGATGGCGAAACGAGTCCGCACCCCCTTCGTACGTCACTGCTGGCGCCGTGCCTCTGAATGCTTCTACAGTGTTTGCCCCCCTGCCGATTTCTGATAAGATCGGCTGATACTGGGGAACCGTCAGCCGGGCGGCCGATTGGTATGGCACCTGGGTTGAATACCTTCCATACCCGTTCGCTGGCTCGGGAAAATACGCTGTCGCTGATGTTCCCCAAGGTGCTGAGCTTGTAGGCAGTGACTGCACAGAAGCAATCTGAACGAGTTGAAGCGGTGTCTGTGATGGGAGACATGGTGCACCGCTGTATCTTGGAGACGCCGGGGGCAATGGAGAGTTGTACCCCTCGCGTTGCGTCAATATCGGCTGAGGAGCCGATTGGGACGTGTATGGTAGGCTTCTGGCTGGCAGAGTGGTTGGAGGGGCATATGCCGGTCCTTGATAGCCTTGGACTGCTCCGCTGGCCAGAGAGTTGACGATGGTGTTATACACCGTGTTGGTCATCACTGAGGATTGGTCGATGAACGTCAGATACACGGACTGTTGAATCATCTCTGACATCTTGCCCGAGTCCTCAGCAATGGTGCCCGAGTCTTCTTGACTGCCTCCCCGCTTCTGGTACGACTGAACGACTGGAGGTACATCTTCTTGTAATCTTCTAGATGTTTGGCCAATTCTTCCCTCTGGTCGTCCTTGAGATCTGCTTCTGTGACCTCAATGATGTTGCTGTCGGAGATTTCTGCGTTTTTCGACATATCAGATCTTGGATTCTCCCACCGGGCGTGCCAAAAGTGTGTTGGCGCTAAAATCGGCCGGATAGGAATCGGCCGATGGGTCTTCAGCGTCGGACACACGACCCGGGAGAATCTGCTTAGCTCCTGTTCGGGTTATCGCCCTGGTGCGGTTCGCGCGGCGTGCCAGTCAATCTGACCTGTTGATTGACAAGGAAATAGAGTATTAAATTCCAGGTGCGTCGATCGGCTGGGATTCCGATCTGTCCTGAGGAGCGCGTCGGCAACGAATCGGCCGATTTGCTGAAAAGATGATCGGCTATGGATCAACCGATAATCGGGTAGTAATCGTAAAGAAAAACTGCTGGAGCGATCTAGACGATTACTGCAAGGGCAACACTTGAAATAGATCTAATCGGCTGTATGATGATAAATCGAAGAAAAACAATGAGGAAGCCGATTACTCTGATTTCAAGCTGGATAACCAGTGATAATACTAGAATAACAGGTAAAACTTGCAACTCTAGTAAATATCGATAACTGGTGAATAAATCCAAACGAAACCATAGCGATGCGCCCGTAGTTAAGGCTCAGATATTACTCGGTAAGCGGAACCTACCAATTGGCCGGAGATCAAGCTGATGCAGCCCTGCCAATCTGTACGAACTCGTGAAAGAAGAAAATATTGGCGAAGTCGCCGACTTGAAAGTAAATTGCTGGAAAAGTAGAAGTATTGTCGTTGATTGATGTGTTGATATTTTTTCAAGACCCTGACGACTCCTATTTATACCCTAAAGCTAGGACTTCTGGTCGATCATGACTTGTTACAACCTTATTTAAATTACTATATCTATACGGACTTTAAAAAGGAAACGGACTCCCGCAGAATCTTCCGCCTTCGCTCCCTAATCCAATCAGGATTTCCTTCAATTGCTCCCCGACCGACTTAGCGTGCCCCCTTTGACCAACTTTTGACCAGGATCCTCTGAAATAATCCCATCCTATTGGCGTAGGCTGTGCCACCAATCGGACGATTTCCAACTGTTACCTCAATCGGCCGATTCCTTTCTGTAGCCTTCAGATCTGCCGCATCGGCCAATCTTCTCCTTCTGACGCCGATTCAACACGTGTCAAAATCTTGCGTCAACAAGGGGCATGCCCTCAAGGTGCAACACCCTGTATACTTCGTAAGCAAAATCTTGGCTGATGCCAAGACTCGCTACCCCTAGGTCCAGAAGCTCCTGTACACCATCCTGATCGCCAAAAGGAAGCTGCGCTAGTACTTCAAGTCACACCCGGTGACAGTGGTCACGTCTTTCCCTCATGGTGAGGTGGTTCGCAATCCAGACGCCACCGGGAGGATCGCAACATGGGCCCTCGAGTTGATGGGTCAGGGGACCTCATATGCCCCCTGAATAGCCATCAAGTCCCATGTGCTCACCGATTTCATCGCAGAGTGGACCGAGACTCAGATGCCCGACAGCTGTTAACGAGGAATACTGGACGATGTACTTTGATGGGTCATTGGTGAAGGAAGGAGCCGGCTTGGGTTTCATCTTCGTCTCTCCCCTCGGCGTGCGCATGAGATATGTGGTCCGTGTTCATTTTACTACTTCAAATAATGTGGCTGAGTACGAAGCACTCATCAACGGCCTATGCATCACCATCGAGCTAGGCTTCCGATGACTTGAGGTCCAGGGTGACTCGCGACTTGTCGTTTATCAAGTCATGAAGGAGTCGAGATGCCTCAGCCCCAAGATGGCTGCATATTGCCAAGAGGTCCTTCGACTGGAAGACAAGTTTGACGGTCTCGAACTTAACCACATCCCAAGACGGCTCAATGAAGCAGCCGACACATTGGCGAAAACGGCATGAGCCGCCAACCCGTCCCGTCCGGCATCTTTTCTAGCGATCAGTACAAGCCCTCGATCCACTACGAGGAGCCGCCGACCCTTTCCAACCATGAGGTCATGGAGCTCGACTTGGAACCAGCAATGGGGCCCGACCCTTCGGTCGACTGAGGGCGCCTTATCTTGACTACCTCCTCCACGAGGTGCTCCCGACTGACAAGCGGAGGCCCGACGGCTCGCATGTCACGCTATGTCCTTCATCATCATCGATGGCGAGCTCTACAAGCGGAGTCACACCAAGATCCTGCAGCGTTGTGTCTCGATCGAACAAGGGAAGCAGCTGCTGAAGGATATCCATGATGGGGTCTGCGGGCACCATGCCACGCCCAGGACCTTAGTCGAAAACATGTTCCGACAAGGCTTCTACTAGCTGACCGTGGTGGCGGACGACGAGCGGATCTTGCGCACCTGCGAAGGGTGTCAATATTATGCTCGGCAAACCCACCTACCGGCGCAAGCACTCCAAACGATCCCCATCACGTGGCCGTTTGCGGTCTTGGGGCTCGATCTGGTTGGGCCCCTCAAGAAAGCACCCGGGGGCTTCACGCATCTGCTTGTCGCCGTTGACAAGTTCACGAAGTGGATTGAGGCTCGGCCGATCACGACGATCAGATCCGAGCAGGCCGTGGAGTTTTTCCTTGACATCATCCACCACTTTGGAGTCCCAAACTCCATCATCATGGATAATGGTACGCAGTTTACAGGGAAGAAATTCCTCAAATTCTGCAACGATTACCACATCCGCGTCGATTGGACCGCTGTGGCGCACCCCGCACGAATGGGCAGGTCGAACGCACGAACGACATGATCTTGCAGGTGAAAAAGTTCGCCGGGCGGTGGGTTGCCGAGCTCCCTGCAGCTCAGGATGTCTCCTAGCCGAGCGACCGGCTTCACCCCTTTCTTCATGGTCTACGGTTCCGAGCTGGTCCTCCCGACCGACCTAGACTATGGTGCGCCGAGAGTTAGGCCATACGACGAGCAAGGGGCAGAGGCATCCCTCGAAATGTGATGGACCAGCTCGATGAAGAACGCAATGTCGCCCTCCTCCGATCAGCCAAATACCAGCAAGCACTACGACGGTACCACGACCACCAAGTTCGGGGTCGGGCGTTTAACGTCGGCGACTTGGTGCTACGTCTCGTCTAGAGCAACAAGGATTGTCACAAGCTCTCCCCGCCCTGGGAGGGACCCTTCATCATTGCCGAGGTGCTCCAGCAAGGCTCCTACAAGCTGCAGATCCCTGATGGCGAAATGTTCACCAATGTTTGGAACATCGAAGAACTACGTCGCTTTTACCCTTAGTATTTCCAAGCTATGTAAACTTTCATTTTAAGTTGTTGAACTCTACTGTGAAAAGCTTTCTCTTTTCGCTCTGCCACTCTTTAGTGATGCCTGACCCCATCCACGGCAGGGGGTCGGGCCTCACTCGAGGGCTACCAAGGCCATACCTACTCAAAACTTTCTGCGCCCAACCCGTTCCTACAGTTGGGGTGAGAAGATACAAGTTACAAAAGAGCGCGCTTTGAGTAAAGTTGGTCGGACTACGGGAAAGCCACGCCCCAGCGGCTACGGTGCCTCTGCTCACCAGCGTGATCAAAGTCCTCTCGTTCGCATCTCGTTTCCCATCACCTCAATGTTAGGAATAACCGGGCGTCTTTAACTTTCCTCGCCAAAGGCCGTCCCGCCCGAAATCCAAAAGCTTAAAAGATTGTTCACACAAACTCGGGCGTCAAGGCCTAGTTTACTGCCAAAATTAAACTAACTACTTAGGAACAACTTCCTCCTCCATGTTTGCAGCCAAGAACTGCGCAAGGGGGGTCACCTCCTCCTCGATCTGGTCCAGCTCGGCGTCGTCGTAGCCGGGTGCGAATCCTTGGCTCATCGCCTGCAGGTCAATGTTCTCGTAATGGGAACGCACGATCGCGAATTACCGCTGCACGCCGAGGTGCAGCGCCTGCTTCGCCATCCCGCGTGCCCGATCTGTGACATCGACAACGTAGACCGTGAGCGAGCTTGTCCCCGCCTCCGAAGTCATTTCAAAGTCATTTAAAACCAACCCAACGGCAATCCGCAGGGTGTCGTGCTTGTCGGATTCCTTGAGTAGCGTGGCTTTCATCTCGCCGAGCTCCTTCTCCAGGTGTCGGCGCACCACCACTTCTTCTCCAAGTTTCTCATGGTGCACTGTCCAGGAACACATGAACGATGTTAAAAAGCCTGCCGGGAAACTTCAAAAGGACGGCCAAGGCAAGCGAGGTCTTACCATTCACTTGGTCACGGAGCTTGCCCATCTCGGTATTCAGGCGAGAAATCTCCGCTCGTCATGTAGCAACCTCCATGGCGAGTTCGACGGCCATCACCTCGGCTGGAGCTTTTGCTCCGCTTCGACGGCGCGCTCTTGCTGGAGAAGTGCCACCTGCTACTGGGCGTCTGCTAGGAAGGAAAATCAAACACGCCTTGCCTGAGAAACCGACAATCCGAAGGGAAGAGAAGAAGGATCTTACTCGCGACATTACCTTGAGCGGCCCACGCCTGCTCCTCCTGCTTCTCTGACAGGCGCACGGCAGCATCGCGCTCTTGGTTGATCGCCTCTTGTTCGCCACAAAGCTCGTCCACGGTACCAACCAACCGGTCCCACTCCCCTCGCAGCTGCTCGAACACATCGGCATCTACAAGTGCCCTGGCCGGGCATCGGCCACCTCCTGGCGGCTGCAGCGAGCTGCTCTTCTAGCTCCTCGCACCATCGCACCTCTTTGGCTCGGCGATCCTGGTTGCGATTCATGAGGAACTATGAAGAGTAAACGTGTCAGGAGTGCCCGGGAAGGGTGCGAGGATCGAGGATGCCGATGTGCCGTACCTGGCAGGTCGAGACGACAACGTCACGCAGCGTGCCCAGCGTGATGGACAAGGCTTCTGAGATGCCTTGCCACTCCGTATCCTCCATCTCGTTGCCAAGAGAGGGGATCATCGCAGCGGGGTCCCGCAAGTCCCGAGCGCCTCCGTGCCCGGGCAGATTGCCAGCCGTCTGAGCCAAGGACGATGAGGCCCTCCCGCCATGGCTGGGGTCGGCAAGTCCCATGAGTGCCAGGGTGGCGGGCACCTCCTGCGACATCACCCCCGCCAGGACGGCTCCGGCCGCCTCGCCACCGATAGCCGAGGCCTCCTCCTGGGCGATCGCCACGACCTCGCGCGGCGGCAACTCCTCTCGTACCATCTCCTCATTTGTTCGCCCCGCGGAGGACACGTCGGATTGATGGGCCGGCAGCGCCATCTGCGCCTCAACCTCGGGGAGCGAATTGGGCACGCCCGTCCCTGATCCCTCCTCGACGAGCGTTGCCGACAACAACACCTCTTCCACGGGTGCATCTCCCCGTGATGGCTCCTTGACCACCATTCGCAACCCCAGGTTCGCATGCGCCGTGTCTTCCTCGGCACCCTCCATGCTCGCCCCCGACGAAACGTATTCATACTGCTCTAACACAGGGAAAGGACCCATGAAGTCGATTCCCCATACGTCAAAGATCTCCACTTGAAGGTTGCTCTAAAGTGCCATGGCATCTTGGGAATTGATGTTCCCATGTTTCTGACTTCTTGGGCATCGCCGCACAAAGTCCTTGGCGTCACCATACATGTTTGGCCAGAAGAATCCACTCTACCAAACTTTAGCATGGGTCCATAATGCTCCGTAGTGTCCTTCATATGGTTAGGAGTGACAACGCTCTAGAATCTTGCGGGTCTCACATAGCAGGATGCAGCGACAGAGTAAGCCATCAGCACAGACCTTGAATAGATAGGGGTCATCCCATAGGTGATATCTGCTGAGGTGAATCAACTTCTTTCTATCTTCTCCTAGAGGTATATATCCAGTCACCATGAAATTCACTAAGTTGGCATACCATGGACTGGATGTAGTGACCTTCAGAAGAGTATCATTTCTCAAGTAGTCATCAATTGGTAAATCTGATCCTTTGACTTGCATTCTTGGGAGATGATCAGCCACACAGTTATTTGCTCCTTTCTTATCCTTGATTTCCAAGTCAAATTCTTGTAAGAGCAGAATCCAACGGATGAGTCGTGGCTTGGCATCCTTCTTGGTTAGAAGGTACTTCAGTGCAACATGATCCGTGTATACTATCACTTTGGCACCAACCAAGTAGGATCTGAACTTGTCAATGGCGAATACCACTTCTAGAAGTTCCTTCTTCGTTGTTGCATAGTTCAGCTGTTGTCCGATCAATGTCTTGCTTGCATAAGATATGGCATAATGCTGCTTATCCTTGCATTGACCCAGCACTGCACCGACGGTGTAGTCACTTGCATTGCAGATGATCTCGAATGTAAGATTCCAATCTGGTGGTTGTATGGCGGGTGCAGATACCAGTGCCTTCTTAAGGGTGTAGAAGGCTATGAGGCAATCCTTATCAAAGTTGAATGGGGTCTCTTTGGCAAGAAGACTTGTCAAAGGCCTGGCTATATGGGAGAAGTCCTTGATGAACCTCCGATAAAAGCCTGCGTGCCCCAAAAAACTCTGAACTCCCTTGACGTTCGTCGGGGGTGGCAATTGCTCGATCACCTCAATTTTTGCCCGATCCACTTCTATCCCTTTTTCTGACACCTTATGTCCAAGGACAATCCCTTCTCTGACCATGAAGTGACACTTCTCCCAACTATGGACTAAGTGTGTTTCTTGGCATCTCTTGAGAACTTTATCCAAATTCTCAAGGCACTCCTCAAAGCTCTTGCCATAGAATGAGAAGTCATCCATGAATACTTCCATGATATTCTCGATCAGGTCAAAGAAAATTGCCATCATACACCGTTGAAATGAAGCAGATGCCATGCAAAGACCAAACGACATTTGCCTGTAGGCGAACATGCCGTAGGGACAGGTGAAGGTAGTCTTACTTTGATCATTCAGATGGATAGGAATTTGATGATAACCAGAGTATCCATCGGACCGTTCAAGCATCTCATCAATGTAGGGTAGAGGAAAGTGATCTTTCCGGGTAGCCTTGTTGAGCATCCAGTAATCAATACACATCCGCAGTAACTGTCTTCTGAGGTATGAGCTCATTTCTCTCATTCTGGACTACTGTCATGCCTCCCTTCTTTGGAACTACTTGAACTAGGCTAACCCACTCACTCTCTTGCACGGGGTAGATGATGCCCGCGTGCAGTAGCTTCAGAACCTCTTTCTTCACTACGTCCCTCATCGCATCATTAAGCCGTCGCTGATGCTGTCTTGACGGCTTATGGTTTGGTTCCATTGGAATGCAATGGGTGCATAAGTTGGGGCTGATCCCCTTCAAGTCTTGAAGAGAATACCGGATGATGGATCGGTACTTCTCCAAGACTGTAACGAGCCGCCGAGTCTCACTCTCTGTCAGCTTATCACTGATGACGACTGGCGTGCTTCTGTTGTTGTGGAGGAAAGCATACTTCAGACCAGAAGGCAGCGGCTTCAACTCAGGAAGAGGAGGTTATGGTTTCTCTTCTTCGTTGAGCTTACTCTGGCCATCCAGATCTGTTTCCTGGGTGAAGTGAATGCCTTCTTCTTCAATATTGCGCTGAGTTGTCCCCTCTTGAATGATGCTCATTGCTTCCTCCACTGGGTCTTGCTTCGGTCTAGCTTCTGCAATGGTGTTGCATGAATGAACTAGGCTGGCCGGGATTCTGTCTTTTCCAACCTTAACCTCGAGGCTTGCTTGGTCTCTGTTTGGGTTGACAAGCAGCTCTATTGGCTGCCCAATCTAGACGAACTCTTCACCTTCAGGGATATCGAAGATGTGAAAATCCAAGAACACCTTGTTATGTCCCATCTTCAAGGGCGTAACGCGGAGGATTCCTATGCTCTTCACGTTCTGGCCATCGATCCACTTTAGGTGCTTACGAGAGAAAGCTAGGGGTTGTTCTGATGCAATGTGATCTGTCAAAGTCTTGGACATCACATTCGCCCCAACTTTCGGGTCGTAAAAGACTTCTTGCGGTGCAGCGTCCCCAATAGTGCAGAGGAGTATTCTAAAATTGCGATAGATCTGTATGATGCTACTACTGGATTCCACTTCCTCTGTGCATTCCTTGCTCTTAATCGCAGTAAGACTCTCAATCTGCGGTGTAGCATCTGGAATGAACACCTGAGATCTTCAGCATATGCAATTGTGCTTCTTCGGCAAGTTTGATGTGTTGCCGGGTTCCATATACTCTTCTTCTGTGAAGAGATCAGGGATGAACATTGGCATATCTTCAGTGAGTGGCTCATGATCTGTGGACTTGCTTGGTTCGGTGGTTTGCTCTATGTATGGTGGAGATGGAGAGGATGCAGCTGATATGATGTGAACTTGCTAATTCTCCTTGGGTTGATCAGCTGGCTCGGGTGGATCGTTGAAGACTCCCGTGTACTGAGTACTGTCAAGGACTTTCTCCAGAATAGTCTGTACTTCAGCCACTGTCTTGTACATGACGGATCCCTCGGAGGTGACATTCATGAAATGCGCACTCTCCGGCTTCAACCTACCAACAAATTGCTGCATTAGCATCTCTTCTAGAATACTGTGAGGCGGTCCAGAAGTTGCCATCTGCATGAATCTTGCCCACGCTGCTCCAAGTGACTCTTCGCCTTGCTTGAATGTCAGCAGTTGAGTGCGAAGCAACATCACTTTGGTATCAGGGAAGAAGAATAAGCAGAACTCATCATTCAGCTCTATCCAATCTCCTCCAAGTCTCCCTGCCTTCCGGTTGTACCAAACTTTCACTTATTCTCCTAGGGTGTTTTGATTCATACTGGGTATGGTGAGGAGAGAGCAATTCTCCTCGAATTCCTGCAGGTGAGCATAGGGACATTCGTCCTTCTTACCAGAAAAGGACTATGCGCGAACCATGGCTATGAGACTGGGATGGATCTCATAACCATTATATAATACGAGGTGGCAAGATGGTGGCGGTTCCAAATACTCGCGAGATGGAACTGCCGGATAACTAGGAGTAAACTCCATGTGGTGTGCAGAAAGGTTGTGGAAAGTGTACAACTGAAACAGCTCTAAAACTAGTGTTGCTACCGTTCACCGGCAACGGCGCCAGAAAGCGTGTTGGCACTCCTTAGACTATACGAACTAATCCGTAAGTGCACGAATACCAATGTAGTTTTCATCAGGGAGTTTACCTGGGTTATCGAATCCAAGGAATGATAAGCGCGACCAGACCTAGAACTATTCAACCGGACCTACCACGGGAGAAGAGGTAAGAGGGTAGAGGGCTTAACTTCAATTAGCCAACTCATTACCCAGATAACTTGCTATGTACTAGCTTGATCTGCTTCGGCGGTTGGAAGAGGAAGGACTTCAGAAAGGGGTGAGAGGGGAGTCCAACGACAACCTACTACTATTGCTACGAAAACATCCGAACGTGGTGGACTACAAGGGACGGACAAGGCTGTCACCACCTGCCGCCTACCACACTGTTCCGTGGGGTGGAACACAGCCCAAGGTAACTAACGAAGTCAAAGAACCACGCCTAAACTATCGAGTCACTGACTTCCGCCTCACGTTAAGGCTAGAAGAAAGCCCAAATGGATAGAACTTGCTAACCACAAAACAAGGGATCCCGCAGATCAACAAAAGTAAATCAATTTTCTCAAAGTAAGAGAAGAACTAGCAAGACACTGAAGATAAATGAGGAACTTACATGGATAAGCTTTATTCCTCCGAGGTGGCTACAGAGTCGAAGTAGGACCGAGGGAACCCGGCTCCTCTCCTAGCTTGGCTCTCACCAAAGCTCTCACCTCACTCTCTCCCTATTCTACACTAAGGTAGAGTGTCTAAACCAAGAATTCAACTTCTCTCTAAGGATGGTGTGTTGAGAGTGGAGGTATGAGTAGCTATTTATAACTCTTCAAGATTGGTACTTGGACATGTGCTTAGCTTCCACGCAGGTACGACAGTTTGGTAAATTCCACGTGAAGGCAGGATACGTGGCGCTGCAGGGCCAGGTCGGTCGTCCTCTCCTAGGCCGGCCGGCCTAGGGATGTTGCCGCGTGTCATCACCCTTCTCGTGGACGCTCCTGATCTTCTCCTGAGGTTGGTGGTGGCTGCGTCGGTTTGAGGCTCGACAGAAGGCCGGCCGGCCTCGCTCTGGCTCCTCCCAGCCCTCCATTGCACCGCCTTGTTGATCAACACGTGCATGTTACTTAGGGACGCAGTTCAGAGCTTGAAGACCAGGGTAGACGCTGCATGTGGGCCCATCAATCCATGGCTCAAGCCTCTCGACCGTAGAATGTTATGCTTGATGATGTGCCGGTCAGGGTTGCTTGGACTTGTGTTTGTAAACATGCAGGTGAAGTTTGAGCCTAAAAGGCACAGTGCTAGGCCGGCCGGCCTAGGGGAGGCAGGCCGGCCTGGGATTTTCTCCCAAATCAGCTAAATTTCGCCCAGTGAGCTCCTGAGATCAAATATGCAACAAAACTTGAGGAACTCATTTGGATAAATAATTTTGGCACGATCTTGGCCTTATAAGGATGAAATTTGGAGAAATGTCAGCGGCAAAAATTATGGAAATCGACCGCCAACAGCATATCGTCCCCCTCTTGCACCAGGGCGAGCGTGGGGGCGGAGGGCACCTGCGCTGACACCAACGACTGAGGGGATGGCCCCTCGTCGTCGTCGTGTGCCAGCTCGTCCCAGGCAATGTCATCCCACTCCTCCTCCTCCTCCTCATCATCATCGTCGTCGTCGTCATCATCAACATCATCGACCTCCTTCACCACCTCCTCATCCGATCCTTGCCGGCGTTTGCCGTGCAGCAACGTCGCCTGCATTTTCTTCTTCTCCTTCTCTTTCTTCGCGTCTTTCTTCTTCTTGCGCGCCTTATCGGCGGCACGGTTCGCCGTTCGTGCGGCCTCATCCTCCAGCAATGGCGCGCGAGAATCGCGGAAGGGGCTGAACCGCCCGTAGAGATATCAACCCACGAAGCCAAAGCAAGACTTAGAAAGAAGCGAGAGATGGATAAGGGGAGTTTAGAAGTACACACCTCGACCAGGAACACTTCCTCGGGCTCCTCCAGCGCCTTCCGAATGCGCTACGTGATCTCAAAATCGTGGAGCGGACCCAGAGCGAGCATTGTACCCTCGGGCTGCACGCCCGGCCCCATCCCGAACAACGGGATGACACGCTCCATCAGCGGCGCCACCCTCCTCGAGTGGTAAGCCCCGATGACACCGACACGGCAAAGGCCGTGCCTCTTCAGGTGCGTTATGGCACCCAGAAGCGGGGTGAGCCTCTTCTTCTCCTTGTCCACGGGCCCCCATGACCACGTCGGAGGAGCCGCCTCGAACGTGCGGCCGGTGAAGAGCGGAAGGGGGGCATTGTTGGGATTCCTGATGTAGAACCACTCTGAGTGCCACCCCTTGTTGGACTTCGCGGTGGCTATGTCCTTCTGTTTTGACTAGTCCTACTTGTATCCGAGTACTTTACAACAGATATAAGGTATCAGACATGCCCCATCCCTTATTCCAGAATATTCTATACCATGTGCGCAATCCCGTAGCCCCAGATCTAACAAGCCCCCGAGCTCTTCGTAGTTGAGTACTGCAGGCTTCCGAGTACTTCTGAAGTCATGTTCGAGTTTTTTAGAACTACGACTTGAAGGTATCTTCGGAGTACTTCCTTGGCTGCTTCGAGGCTATAAGGTGCTCGTGCCCCGAGTAGTCATAAGTCTTCTTTTATATGGGGTGCGATGAAAATCGCACTCCATATGGAGTAGCCCCCGAGCCTTAGATTGAATTGAAGAATCAGGATGAGAGTCAAATTAGTCTGGAATTGTAACACCCTAGGTGTTTAGAACCCTAAGCAAGAAAATCTAAACATAGCATCATGCATAATAACCCAGAATCATCGGAACAATGCATCTAATTATGTGTGTGCATATGCATGTGTATGAATGAGTATGTGCATGTGTATGTATGTGTGTATGTGAGATTTGTTCCTTTTGTGTTTGTAACCTTTCATGCTCCACTTTTTATGAAAAATGTAGCATAAAAACACACTCATATTTTAATACCTTACAAAGTGTACTTCAAACACCATTTGCAAATTCAAAATTTAACACAAGAAATGACTAGTAATTAAAATCCTAGTGGTCTTTAATTTAAAATAACTTTTAGACCATGGCTCAAATGAACTTTTGGCTAAAACAAAAGTTGTAGATTTTCAAATTCCCTACAACTTTCATGTTCAAAGTTTTTCAAGTTTCTATTTGAAATTTTGAGAAAATTTAATTTGAATCCCAACCCTTCTCTCTCTCCCTCTCTCTTCTCTCCCCTCCCCCTGTTCTGTCCCGTCGAGGGGCTGCGGCCGCCAGCCACCTGGCCGACGATGCCTGTCCCGGCAAGCCACACCAAGGCACGACCCCCAACGGGCCCCAACCAGCCACTGACTGGGCCTGCTGCCGGCGATTTTCCGCGCCCCGTATCCCGCCCC
Source organism: Panicum miliaceum (assembly GCA_032594955.1). NCBI lineage: Eukaryota > Viridiplantae > Streptophyta > Magnoliopsida > Poales > Poaceae > Panicum > Panicum miliaceum. The sequence goes on along the minus strand of CM064072.1, from coordinate 22,838,683 downwards.
TACCAACTCGCACGCGCCATGCGGCCGTTGATTCCTGACGGCCGAGCCACGACGCGCCGGCGACGCTGCGCCCTTGCCACGACCTTGTCCCAGCTGCGCCTCCCTCCGTTGTGTTGCGCCCAGCTCCACCTCCCGTTCCCTATGCGCCTATAAAAGGGCTGCACCGAGCCCCTACTCACACGTGCCCGAGTACCACCACCACCCCGCCATTAGCGCCGCCACTCGACCTCGCCGTCGAGCCCCACTTTCCGCTCCTCCTCCACCCAAACCGAGGCTCTAAACGGGTCGCCCTCGACCTGCTGGTACTCCTTGACTTTCCCACGCCGCCCTCCCTCACCGGACCACCGCCCGCACCTCGCCGGAACTCCTGTTCACAGCCGGCAGCCCAACTCCGGCCACCCCAGCCCCAACCGAGCACACCAACAGGTTTCCCTTGACCTCCTCGTGCTCCCCCACCCCTTTCCCCTCGCCGCCGACTAGTTTCCTCGCGGGGATTTGACCCGCCAACCATGGCATCCCCGCTCAGGGACTACATTGCAATTGCCAAGTTCTTTTTAGGGTCCTTTCTGCAAGATCTAGGGACCTATCTGCAAGAACCCGAGTACTTTTGCTTTCAAGAGGCTATCACTTATAAAATCAATCTAAAATCATAGAAAAATCAGAAAAATGCAAACTAAAATTTGTTGTGACCCTCTTGATGCATCTGAATACTTTTGCATAGATGGATGACCAGTTACGAACTAAAACTTGATCTAAAACTAATCTGGTTTTAAATAGCCCATAAATGTATCTCTTGATCTAGGACAGTACTGTGAATGATTTTTGGACTGTAAGCTAGTCTCTGCTTGTTAAGACTTGTGTAAAACTTTCAAGGCCAGAACATGTCTCTACGTGTAGGTTTTGTGGGATCTTGTTTGATGTGCTATTTTTCTAGAGTTATTTGTTCATGCTGTTCTACTGATATTTTAGGGTTGAAACTTTTACAGTAGAGTAACCTTGATGCATAAATGCTATGGACAAAGGTTGGAACTTTTTACTTTTGTCTAACTTGCTCATATGTTTTCAGTTATGAAAAACTACATTAAAACAAAGTAACTAGTTCTGGTACTTAGAAAGATAAGAAATTTCAACCAGAGACTACCTTTGAGTAGATTATCATGCTGGAAAAGTTTGAGACACAGAAACTTTGTGGAACTACCTGTAGAAACAAATCTTGATTAATGTAGATGTATCTTGACTTCTTTTCTATGCCCTGTATCTTGCACACTGAAACCTGAAAAAATTACAGTAGAGTCACCATAAGTTTAGGAGTACTTAGTAAAATGTTGAGCACCAGTTGTTGCATGGTTTGCTCTGTATAAATAGATCTTGATCCTAGCAGTAGCTGTTTAATGTATTTTTCATGATTAATCTGCTGAATGAAAATGGCTAAAAATTTTACAGTGAGTTTGTACTTAAGTAATGTGCTCTGTATAAAAATCTCAACACCAGAAACTATCTTTATGAGTTGTTTTATTTTAATCCATGCTTACTTTTGAAAAATGGCCGTTTGTGAAATGACAAAACCACTCACTTACTTAATGAAGTTAATTAATCCAGATACTACTCGATAAATGACTACCCAAGGAAAAGAAAATGAAGTGCTTTACAACTTAACTTGAGTTTTGTTTAAATACAACTTTATAGTGAAATAATTATTTATCTTGTACCATTAAAACAACTCATACATATGCAGTCATATAGAATCGATGATTCTCGCTGACGGAACCTACGAGCTTGTGCCAGAGCTCGAGAATGAGCAGCGCGAAGCTCGGATCAATCTAACTGAAGTCATCAAAGACCCAAACCAAAGTTCGGAAGAGCCCAAGGCTAGCTTTGCTTAGGAAGGCAAGCCCCGGAGCATAACCCCTACTTTTAAACTTATGCAACTTTTATTTATATATGGTATTGTGCATTAAGTTTGTAGGAGTTGATTGAAACCCTAGTTTAATGATCCTAGTACCTATGATATGAACACTAGTCTGTGTCGGTCACTAGATTGCCATGTTAACAAGACTCTGGTAAGAGTCAAGTGATTTCCTGTCACTCGCGAGATATAGGAGTTGCTTGTTTTACCTATGTTGGAATCATAAGGTCGACGGACGGGGCTATGTTATGATATTCCTGTTGATGATTGAGGCCCCGTCTATTTAGCGAAAATGCTAAGGTCGCGGTGTGTGGTAGTGGTGGTTAAGTTTTTGAACGTACTAACCACATGCTGAGAATATGGTAATCGGTAAGCTTAAGTACCTAATTGAACCGGTGCGTGGACATACCTCCCACCGTCTTTACATCGTTCCCATGGGAAAATGGTGAGTGCAAGAGCAGCCATGGCCAAACGTTGTTCCATGGTTTGTGGACCTCTGTACTCGAGGACTGTGGTCCTGATCCATGAAACGGGAATAAAGGGGAAAAGTTGCACGTGTGACTTTGTGAGTAACCACGTGACGTGTGTTTAGGTTTCCCTTGCAAGGTCAAGAAATTCGATTTGAATCCTCCGTTTCTCGCGGCCATTGAGACTGCTTAACCCTTTTACCACGTAGAGTAAGAAGAGGAACAATGATGATGATTAGTATGGTTGGATGCTCAATAAATTATTTTTCCACCATGCGTGATTTGGATAGTTGCTTACCTAGAATGTTTAATCAACTAGAACTTGATGCTAAAACTTGAAAGTAAGGATTCACTCTTAGATGCTTTTTGGCAAAAATAACCCTCAGCCAAAAGCCTTGCATGTCTAAGAGTCGGCTAAGTATATACGACTAGTCGGGTAAGCCTTGCTGAGTATTAGTATAGTCAGCCTTACTTGTGGCTTTGTTTTCAAGTGAGACCTTTGAGGATATGGTTGCTAGTTTGACTTGGTCATGTATTCTTCCTTCTGATTGGTCGGTGGAATGGGATACGTCCCTAGCCAACGATGTTAACGCTGAATGATGTCATGTACGGACTTCATCATGATATCTTGTATCGTCATTAGAACTATCGCTTATTTTCCGCTGCACTATTAAACTCTGAAAGTACTTGTCTATGAATATTTTTGAACTTGGCTTGTAATAATAATTCCTGGTGAACCCTATGATGTGAAAAATTGTGGATTGTTGTAATCTCTGGGCTCACCTTCGTGTGGATTGTATGTATGCATTATTTCGATCAAAATTCCAGTGGTTGCATCGGGATGTTACCCAACAGACTGTCGTTTTACTCTATTTCAAGTGCTTGTTAGCTCGGATTGCCTCTATGGTGATGGTTAGCGCACTTAAGCCGGATTAATTCGGGCGGTTCTGCCACAGCTGGCATCAGAGCCGAAATGCATACACTAGAGAGTATAACGAGCCTTAAAAACTTGTTTTCTTAAAACTTGACAACAAAAATTGCATTTGCAAAAATGCGTTGGTTCGTTAAGGATGACGCCTAGTTCGTAAAGCCCTAGGGGATTATGGGAATATGATTAGGTGGCTATCTAACTTATGATTATATATAACTGACTTCCAGCACATTACTTTCTGTCAAAACTTACTTTTGTGTACAACCGACCTTTAATTTATGTAACAACGCACTCATCGCTAAGGTAAGAGGGTAAGGATTCTCAGTCTATTGAGAGAGCTTGACCCTCACGTCGGTGACGCGAACTGATCGTTGCCCTCAAGCAGTGGCTTACTTGCGGTGCTGCCAATATACCAACCACTTGTCGATTACTTGAGGTGCTGCCAATATCCTCAAGCAGGGTACGGCGATTGATGTTCATACCCCCATCTCATTAAGTGACGGTACCCCCGTGAATACGCTATCTCGGTAGCGTATGCTAACGTTGTCCGTACAATGGAAATTGTACGGATGCCGTTTCTATAGTGAATGGTAATGTATGGGGACGCTTTCGTGAGTTCTGGCACGAAAGGTTCAATTTATATTCTGTCAATCTTCTGCAGGTACGCTAACCGCGATTACGTGAGCTAAGAACGGTTAGAAAAATTCGGCTAGTTAATATTAGGAGAGATGTATTATTTATGCCACCGAAATTAACCACGTAAGACAAAAGCTATTTGGCAATTGTTTTGCTTTGTGAGGACGAATAGGACGTGCATGCATCATGATCATATATGAAAATTTAATGAAATATTATCCTGGATTTATAAGGGAGTAAGTTACACTAGAGCACATTTGAGCACTCACTTAAGGGCTATCTAGAAATCTGTCTTTTTCTGCCATATCTAGATAGAGGAATTTATTATGCTTAGGGAATCACCTAAATTTTTCGAGCCTCTTAGGGAAGTCTTCTGCAGAAGTGTTCAATACAAAACTTGTTAAAAAATCACTAAATAAGCTACTGTTCAAATTTGGAAATTTTTGACTGAGTAGATTTTCCCTGGTGGTCCAAATACTAGCTCTCTGTCCACTGAAATCTGGGTAAACAGCAACTGAAAAACTTATGGATATGACTACCTTAGAGCCGGTTCTAGCCAAAGGGTTGACTAGAAAAATTGCGCAAAAATATCTTAGAAAGGTTTTGGTAAAATTTGGGAGATTTTGGACATCATCTTCTTAAGTTATGACTGTTTAGTACCCTGAGAACACAATCTGTTCATTTATCTTGTGCATAATTTTTCCTATATCTCACCCATTTGATCTTTTGTTCAGATGTCTGACCCCGTTGTCATGGTCGTGGACGAGGACGGACGTGTGCGCTCGAAGTGCCTCCACTGGGAGGGTTTTCTCTCCATTTTGTGGGACGTTACGAGCGCCGCGGGCTACCCCATTCCTTCCTGCTACGTGGGATGGGAGTTCGTGGAGATGGGAGTTACTCGGTGCCAAGTGCACATGACTCTCCTTCCACCCCCAGCACACCCGGAGTGTCCCATCTTGGAGATCGAGGCTATGGGTCGCCACCTTGCTGACACTTGGGAGACTGCCGCCATGAGGGCGCTCACCACCTTTTGTGAGTAGAACCCCGTGGAGGTCACCTTGGCTCCCATTGGCTTGTTCCCTGCTGTCCAGGACGATGATCCCATGTGGCTTGACAGGGCGCAGCACATGGACTATCTGATGGACTTTCGTGCTCAGGAGACCATCCTGACTTCTGTGCGGTGCATGAGGCTCTTCTGACTCAGGGGATTGCGCAGGCCACTGACCTTGCTCAGGCCTACTACATGATGGCAGACACAAGGGATGAGCAGATTCAGGAGCTTTCCGAGGATCTTGAGGATAGAGATGCTCGTATTGGCCAACTTTAGGTCCAAATCCAGGAGCATGACACTATCATGAGTGAGAGGGATGCCATGATTGAGTTCTTGGAGGAGCAGATCCATGATCTCAACAGCGAGTTGGAGGATGCCAATGAGCACATTGAGATGCACCATGCACAACAAGCAGCCCAGCATGCCCCACCGGATGCAATGGATGTGGATGGTGATGAGGAGCCCCAGGAGATGGAGGGTGTCTCCGAGATTGACTACGAGGTTGGGAGCCCGCTGCCACCACCACAGGGAGCTCACTCCCCCGTGCGCAGCGAGTCGTCCGTCAACGACCTTGACGATTTCTAGATGATAACCTTGGAGGAGAAGGGCAAGAAGAAAGAGGAGGCCAAGTCAGCGGAATGCGATTGGAGTTACAGTAAGTGCTCAAGAAACGACCTCTTGCGTCTTGTGAAGGAGGGTCTTCTTCAGGAATAGCACATTGTTCAGTGGCGTCCTTCATTTCATGAACTTTATCCTCACAAAAATGTCGATGAAATTGTTTTATTCCAACATTTAGACGAAAGGGGATTGGCCCTCCCCTCCTCTAACTTCTTCCGCGGCCTTCTTTATTTTTATGGTCTTCAAATCCACCACCTCAACCTGAATTCATCGCGCACGTCGTGATATTTGTCCATCTCTGCGAAGCATTTCTGGGCATCGAGCCCCACTTTGCTCTCTTCCGCTACTTCTTCCGCCTCAAGCCTCAACCTAGCAAGGAGAAAAAAATGTAGTCGGAGGAGCAGGCTTTCAATTGAAACAGAAGATGGATGCCAAATACATCGAGTACCATTTTCCGAGTAGCTTGTCAGGTTGGAAGGACCGATGGTTTTATATTGGTAACCACAAGCTAGCACTGCTAGATAGAACGGAGGAAGTGCCCAAATCGCGACTAGAATGGAACCAAAATCCATTTCCGATCGAGATGGATCAAGTCAACGAGCAAATCCCACTCATTGAAGCAATAAAGGAGATGGGAGTGCCTGGCGCATCTGTCATGTATTCGTTCTTCGAGCATCGAATTCAACCCCTGCAAAAGAGGGATCGCTTCGGTTTTGAATATCTTGAGACTGAAGATCCATCCCGTATGTCTGCAGAGGAGCTGCCTATTGGGGAGGCCCTGACGCGAGTACAAAGTGTGCTAATGGATATGCACGCTGTACCCTATGTCCCGTAGTTGTTCAGCGCCAAGAATTCGCCAAAATAGGTATGAGTAAGTTGTTCTCTTTATTCATCGAGTACTTTATTTGCTTTCTGGTACTTATACTTGATTGTTTTCCATGCCTCCTATACCTGAAATTGAACGCCCCGATCATCTGAAGCCGAGCGCGCATCAGAAGGAATGAGAAAGTTGCCCCAACCTCGATCCATTGACCGAGGACAAAGATGAAGATACTGGCGATGACCGCACTCTGGCGGATTTGAAGAGGAAGAGGGGAACGAGTACCTCGCAGGAGGGTGCAAGCTCTCCTGGTGGTGAGTTATTTCCCAGCATTCCCAAGAAACCCTAGGTCACTGCACGAAAGCACCCGGCTACTGCCTCTAATGATGGTGATGTCAACGATGAGCAGCCCAGGTGAGAATACCTCTCGAGCGCATGAGTGCCTCTTGAAAGCTTGTTGGGTGTTTTAATGATAACAAATAAATCTGCAAGTGTACAGATACCGTTATAGGTTTCACCCAAGAGTATTCCAGGGTATCGTATCCACTGATGAATGTGTGTATATTCTCCAAGACTCAGGTTCATCCAAGGACACCACACTGGCTAGAGGAAAGGGGTAGAGAGGATTCCTAAGGCTTAGAGTCAAAGATAAGATAGAACTGTCCTAATTGTTTACTTCGGGCTACTGGTTCTCCAGGTTAAGACCAGATTTGCTCCAGTAATACGGCATTAGGATATACCCGAACGGGGAGGGTTACGCTGGACGGACAACGCTATCACCATCTGCCGCCTACCTCATCTAACCATGGGATATACTACAACCAACAGGTAAAGTCTGGTCTAGACACCACGTCTATACCGTCTTTTACTAACTCTAGGCTTAGCTTTAGACTAGAGCACCCACTAAACTAGTGAACTATTGATCCAGTAAACAACTAAGGAACTAAAACTATTACTTAACTAAGAAGCTAAAGCACAAAAGAAATCATGAACACTTACTTTTATTGATAAGCATCCATCGAGGTACAAGCTGGAGAAGAGTGTCGACAAACTCAGCACTTCCCCGACTTCCCCTTACTCTCTCCCTATTTTAACACCGCCTAGGCAGCGCTACACCTCTAGAATGAGCCTAGAGCTCATGTATGAACTTGAGAGAGCAAGAGAGAGCAATGTGAATGTGTGTCTAATTTAGGAGCTCCTCCCCTCATATTTATGGGGGTGAATGAGGGAGGTCCTGGCCGGCAATCCCGTGGAGGCATGCAGCACCGACTTCAGGAGTTCACCAGGAGTCGCTATGTGGAAGCTGGAGACGAGGGGGCCTAGTGGCATTTCAGCCGAACTAAGGGTTCAGCCGACCCCTGGCCACTGCCTCTCGCAACCGTCTTTGCCTAAGTGTGGCAGAACCGCCTAAATTAACCCGGCTAAAATGCACTAACCATCATCCTTGAAGATGAACGGGCTACCCTGCACTTCAAACGGATTAATCTGACAATCTGTCGGGTAGATCCCGATGCGACCACTGAATATTTCGATCGAAACAAAGCATACACATAACTCGCACGAAGACAAGTCCAGAGGATACAACATTCCACATATTCTATTTTAACCAGTCAGAAACAATTATTACAAGATGAAAGTACCACTCGAGTACCTTTAAATTCAACATTAAAAACTTTATTCAGAGTTTTACTGCAGCGGAAAAAAACATGATTAACTATCATCGGCAGGGTCATTACTAGCCTGGGATGGATCCCATTCCACTGTCCAACCAGTCGGCAAGGCACTCGGCCAAGCCAAACCAGCTACCAAATCTTCCACAGACATACTTGAAAATATTGCCACAAGCAAGGCTGAGTATACTAATACTCAGCAAGGCTTACCCGACTAGTGGTATGGAAATACCGACTACTAATCATGCAAGGCTTTAAGGTTCTAGGGTTTTCCTTTTTGCTGAAAAGAAATAAAGAGTAGGTCCTTAATTTCATGTTTTAACTTTCAATATTCTAGTTCATTTAATCAGCCTAGATGAGCATCTATCTCTAAGCAAACATGGTGGAAAACATTTAATCATCCAAAAAGTTTCATCATATCCATAGTTCCTCTTGTTACTCTATGTGGCAGAAGTATTAAGCAGTCTCAATCACCGCGAGAAATGGACGATTCGAATCGAATTTCTTAACCTTGCATGGGAAACCTAAACACACGTCATGTGGTTACTCCAAGAGTCACACGTGCAACTTTTCCCCTTTATCCCCGTTTTATGGATCAGGGCCATCGGCCTCGAGTACAAAAGGTCCATGAACCATGGACGATGCCGGAACATGAACCCTTTTTGCACTCACCATTGGCCTATGGGACAACGTCAAGACGGTGTAGCCTGTCCACGCACCGGTTCAATCGAGTACTTAAGCTTACCGATTACCATATTCTCGGCATGTGGTTAGTACTTTCAAAAGCTTAACCACTACTACCACACACTGCGGCCTTAGCATTTCTCACTATTCAGACGGGGCTTCAACCAAGAGTGCTTTACCACAGCCCCGCCTGCCAACCTTATAGTTGCAGTATGCGGTAAATCAATCAACTCCTATAGTTCTCAGGAGTAGCAGGAAACTACTCGACTTTTACGGTACCTATTAGCATAGCATCTACTCGAACTTCCTGTTCAAGTAGTCATTACAAAGGTACCTAGGATCATGCAGCTAGGGTTCCAATCAACTCCTATGAACTTAAATGCACAGGCAAAGGAAACAATACATCATCCCCTCATAACATGAAGTTGACCAAACCAGGCATTCCTACCGGACTAGTGAAGAGGCAAGTCGCTAAAGCATGGAACCATCAAAGGAATAAGAAAAGTCGTGGAACGCTAGATGTAGAATTGGAGAGACAATATAAAGATATCAAGACCCCAGGAACATGTCAATGTTGTGAGCATTATGGTCAGCCATGTCTTCAAGAAGATGCTAGCCTAATGACAGCTGAAGCCAGACAATGTTACTATTTAGATATTAATAAGGATTTATCTACCCAAGAGACTTTCCAAAAGGGAGTTACCCAATATCAAGATGGCACTCAGACTATGAAGCTTGAGGATTGGAGTATTTCTTTCAAGGAATTTCAGCCTAGTAGAATCAAGCAACGCAAGAAACAAGCAAGCGAAGAAATCCAAGAGAAGATGGAGTTACCAGAACCATTGGTACATAGCAGTACTCAACCCTTTTACAACCAACTACAACCTAAAGTTGTTCAACCTCCGCGTGACAACTCTATCAAGAAGAATCCTGATGCCCAGATTGCTTCACGAAGAGCTATGGTGGAGCAGAAAGGAAGGTAGAATGGATATGTTAAAGGAGTGTGCTTCAAATGTGGTGAAGAAGGTCACTATGTCAATAAATGTCCAACAAAGCGCAAGGTAACTAGGTCGTGTGATGCTGGATTATATTGCCTCAAGTGTAGAGAAGACGGACATCTTGCCAGTTGGTGTGCAAAAGAGGATGATAATCAACCCCTGGACCAAAGTCCTAATAGCCCTGCACTCAGTCAGATGTCATCAGTTTGCCTCCTTAGCAGGATAGATGATCAGGATACCTCAGCTAGACAAGAATGCCATCAATCCCCAATGCCCATTTCTCATACCACATCGAGTCGCCAAGATACCAAAGCAAGTAAAGGTTATGCTGAGAAGAATTGAGGACATCTTGGAAGGAGACAGTCAAGCCAAGGAAAAGCGATCATGGAATCAATCCAGCTCTATTCAAATCACTTTATCAATATATGAAGAAGGTTCTTCAAAAGATGGGCCAACGAAGCTGAGGAAGGAATGGATAGTTAAAGGTGGAATTAGACTAAGTATCCAAGAAGTGTTTTATGTGGTAGTGGAGCATTAACAAGTGTGATCGAGGAGCTATTGTAAGAATGAACGATGTGGAAGAAAGTTGGATGCCACCCACTTAAATCTTTATCTCTTGCTAGCCATTGCGAATCTCGGGACGAGATTCCTTTTAAGGGGGGTAGTGTTGTCAAACCCTGAAATTGTTGGATTTCAGGATGCGATTAGAAAAAAAATAAAGCATTGGTTTTTGTTTGTTTGCGTGTTTGAGTTTGCAAAATAAAAATACCCAAAAACTACCCTAAAATCTTTTTTCTCTCTTCCCTATCTCTTTTGGCCCATCCCATCTTCCTCTCTCTCGTTCCCCTCTCCCAACCCGGCCCAGATCCCCTCCCACTCCTTTCTTTTCTCTCCTCGCGCAGCCCACCAGGCCCAACTCGCTCAGCCGGCCCCCTCTCCCCTGTTCCCCTCACCTCCCTCTCACTGACACGCCGGGCCCGCGTGTCGGCGTCGTCCCCTACCTCCCGCACCTCCTCTTTCCTTTCTCTCTCGCCGCGTATCCCGCCTGCGCCGTGGCCCGCGTCCTCCTCCCTTTCCTTTCCTGCGCCGCCAGCTCGCCCTGATGCCCGCGGCCCGCGCCTAGGCGACCAGCCCCCATTTCGCCTGCGGCAATCACGGCTGCCATCACTGGTCGCCGCGTGAGCTGCCGCCTCCCTTCCCCGGCCGCTCCGCCCTGCTCCCTCGCCCTATAAAGCTCAAGCCCGAGCTCCTGCGCCCCTCTCTTCCCCCGGTCCACCTCTCGCCCGAACACTGCAGCACTACCCCTCCATTTCCCGAGCTCGAGCTCGCCGACGCCGCCACGCCATCGACCTGCCTTCACGCCACCTCTTTGTCAACGCTGACCTTCACCGGAGCTCCGCCTGGGACCTCGCACCATCACCGGCCTCATCTTCCCCTTCGCGCCGATGCAGCACGCCGGCAATCCCTCGCTGGAGTGAACGCCGCCGCCCCAAACCGCCCCTCGTTGATGACCCGCCGTCCCGCTGCTTCTCCGCCACCTTCAACCCTCGCAAACGCTCCGCGAGGTGGTGAGAACACTCCCAACCCCTTTTCCCCTCTCTTTCACACTCTCTCTCATCGACGAATGCTCGCCGGAGCTCTTGCTACGCCCGCCGCCGTGGCGTGCATGCTTCCGGCCGCCACACAGCAGTCATGAGCCCCTAGAAGAGTTCCCCGTCGCCCCCTCTCGCTCCTCGGCTTTTTCCCGTGCCAATCCGTGCCTCGGAGCACCGATTCCGGTGTACACCGGCGAGGCGCCACCGCGCCTGCTCGGCTCCGGTGTCTGCTGCCGCCTAGCGCCGCCCGGTGAGCCGACCCAAGACAAACCCTAGCCGCCGCCGGAACTCTTGCAGAAAACCCCCTAGGTTTTCTAGAAATCAACCCACGGTCTCGTTCTGTTGAAAAGTAATTAGATTTAGGTCCTTTCTTTTCTGTTTAGGCCCCTAACCTTTCCAGAAATAGAACCCGCCATCCCTAGCCTCTCTATTTTTAGTCTAGCCCCTGTGTTTTAGGTTTCACTAGGTTTTAGCCCTCGATTTCTTCAAGTTTAGCCCCTAGAAGTTCAGTTTCTTCGTAGACAAGTCCCTGGAACCTTGTTTTAGCCCTATCTTCGTCATTTTTAGCTCCGTTTCAACTCGTTCTTGTTGCATTATTCTTCTAAAATCCTAAGCTATCGTTTAGTTGTGTCGTTGTGCCATAGTTCCTATTTTTAATTTAAATATAGATTTATTTTGATTAAAGTTCCCTCACCTAGTTTTTCTAATTAAAATCTACCTAGGTCTTTACCTCCGGTTTTCATAACTAATGTTAATTTAATTAATACCAACTCAAATGTGTTCTAAATATAATTTGTTTAGTTGAACACCAAACATAAAGTTATGCGTTTAGATGTTCTCACAAGTTTCTGTTAAATTAATTGTGTAATTAATACAATTTATACATAGATAACCATATATAAAATTTGACTAAGTTTTACCTCATCTTTTTGAATGCAAATATAATATGAGTTAATTGCAATTATCATTTACAAGTGGTTTCTCATTAAAATCAATAAAGCTTATAGTTCTTTTGTTTTCTTTTATAATTCAAATCTTTTGATAGTTGTATCTTTTCAACCCTAACTCCGCTTTTCGCGTTTCTTGCGCTCTTGTAATCGTAGCAGCGAGCCTTATCCTTTAGTATGCTCTTTTAAAAGCTTTTGTTTTGTGATTGGTGTATTGTTCTTAGCTGTACTTTTTTGTTGTTTTGTATGTTTGTGCTCGACGTTTGCTTCGACTAGAAGGATCGCTATTGAAGCTTGGAGATCAAGGGTTCCAAGTGAGCAAGAGCTGAAGAGCAGTAAGAGTAGCTTTTCGTTGGAAAAAGGCAAGTGACCCTAACCATCTTTCTATCTATGCTTATTTACAAGAATTTCATGTATTAATTGGAATGTGGAGAACCACCCAGGAAAATAGTACAACCTCGAGGACCATATGGCTCTGGTCTTGGCTAAATAATTAGAGACTCTAGTTTGAAGCAGTCTTACCGAAAGGGCAAGGAGGGGGTCGGTGATTGGGGTATAGCTCGGTCCTCTTGGGGTAGCAGCCTTTGCTAAGGTGCTGACCATTAGGGAGGGTTATGGTTCACGCCGCTACCAAAACTCTAGCGGACTACTTCTTACTAGGGAATCTTTGTAAAGGCCTCGTAGCGTCCCTATGCAACCACACCTCGGAAGTGTGGTATTGTGCCTAGCTAGCATAGCATGGTTGGGTCCAAAGTTCTTCTGAACTTTTATGCAACTTGTGGTGAAAGTGTACAACCTCTGCAGAGTGTTTAAAACTAATATATCAGCCGTGCTCACGGTCAAGAGCGGCCTGGACCCTCACATGATTAATTTAACCTAAAGATGATCTTAAATCACTTTCTGTTTATTTCTTGTGGTCTTGCTAAGTACCAACCATAAGTGTACTCACCCTTGCTTACTGCTGTTCAGAAGAAGAAGGTGTGAAGTCTGCTGAAGATGATGCTGAGTTCTAGACGTACGAATCCCCCAGTCGTTTGCCTGTGAAGTTTGGAGCCTTTGTTTCCACGTTAAGCGTAAATCTCTAATAGTCTTTTAATCGTTGTAAGTTTCTTTACATGAAACTGCTGATGTTATTCACTGATGATGTCACTATATGTATGAAACTTGATCCTGACATACATATAGTTATGCATTCAGTTTTATCCTTAAACCGGGTGTGACAGCCTACCTCTAACAATCTATGGGATATAAGGCAAATGAAGGATAACCCCTAGCCTAGACACCGCGTCTATGCTATTGATTACTACTGCAGTCTAACTACGTTTGGATCCCCATAGCAAACTATAGCATTCTGTATAAATAAATATAGAGTGACGAACCCACAGTAAGAGAACTGATCTCACTCAACTACTATGCAAGAAAGGAACTACAAATATGAACTTATTTCATACCAAAAGAAGCCAACATCCATAGAGGTACAAGTTGGAGAAAAGCGCCGACAGGCCCGGCGCTTCCCCCGAACTACCTCCTCACTCTCTCCCTACTCTAAGCACTAGCTAAGCAGCACTTTACCTTTGCTATGAAGCTCTAAACTCCTCTTGAGAGATGTTGGTGGTGTGTCTCAATTAGGAGCCCCTCCCCTCATATTTATAGATGTGTCTCGGGGTATCTCAGTCGGCAATTCAGCTCAATTCACCTGGAACCAAGCTCGAGGTGCAATGGGAAGGCGCCACATGGAGGAGGTAAGTCGGTGGCCTTTGTTTTGGTTCGGCCGAACTAGCCAGGCCACCAACCGACCTCAGCCTTTGCTGAGTGGCTGGCAGGTGGGCCCTGCTAACTCCTGTGCAAGGCTTGGTGCTGTTCTAAGGTGGTTGCTTGCTCTGGTGGGCCCTTTGATCCATGTGAGGCTGAATAGCGTGCTTTGATTGGTTCACGCCTTTTGCCTTGGATTGAGGGGTGTGCTTCCTTGCTCTTGAGGTGTGTTTTCTCCTCTAATTGACCAGCATGCAAACATTTACCAACACTTGTGGAATTTATTAGTAATAACCCCTACCACTAATGTTGATGCTTGTCTTTCTAGTGTTTATGCAGGAGTTGACGGCCTAAATTTGGTACTTCAGCGCTGTCAACATAAAACGAGGATTCTTTTCATCAAACCATATCTCACTTTTCAACAACTTAACAATTATTGGTTCCCTAGGATATGATTCATAAGTTCAGGCTTAGCAAAGAATAAAATATGTGCAAGCAGATCGAGTTTGAAGTATGTGATCAGAGAGCACCATTGAGTGTAATTTTAGTGATTGATGACAAAGTTTTCCATTAAAACTCATGGATCAGGGAGATTTGAGGGGTAGAGTGCACAAACCGTCGCAATGAGGAACGAGTGAGGCTAGTGCTGGCTTGGCCAAACCTGGGGTTCTGCCAACCTATGCTAGCACCTGTGCGTCTTGGCTTTTTGCGTACTGGTTTGTTCGGTGTTGTGCGTTTGTTGTGGGCGATCTCAATCGTATGTGCATCAAAGCTCCTAGAGATCTCCCCCACATTTGTTCTTGTACCTGGTGCTTTATTCACAACAAAGTGGAAACAAAGTTATGGCGCTGGTGGTTTTAAGAACCAGGGAGCCCTAAATTTTATTGGAACTCAAATGTATTTTTTGGTTTTTCTTACTCAAACAAGGCTGAATTAAGATTGCATCAACATAAGCGAAAGAGGATATACTTACTGTGGACCCTTAAAGGGTGATACGCATCTTCTTTGTATGTTGCACAATATGAATCCGATGCCTTGGCTTACCTTCCCATTTGAATTATACTCAACGACTAACTCGTTTGGATTTAAAGATTTTTCTACAGGGGTTAGTCCACATATACAACCAAGATCTAGTTTAAATGAAGAAGGCATTTTAACCTAAGCACCATGCTTAATTTAAAAGGCCTATGAATGCGCTTTGCAACACACATTCAAACCAGAGCATACAAGAATAGATAAAGGAAGCATGAAAACATGTTCAAGCTATATTCCAAGAGAGATAAGCATGAGTATGAGAATGGTATACCTCGGGTTACCTCCCGGAAGGGCTTTGTTTAAAGGCAAGAGCAAGATATACTTGGAGGTGATTACCATGGCGTTTTGTTGATGAAAAACTCAGATTTGCCGCCGTGGTAACATCCCCTTTTTTTTCTTTTTTTTGGTTGGGCAAGATGCAATAACTAACACCATCCACAAACCAAGATAAGATTTGGCATGAAAGGAACTTACTTGGGATCCTTACATACCTTCCCCACACATGGGGTTTGCATTGCTGAGCAGCACAACTCAAGTGTGTGGAGTTCAAGCTTCCCTTCATAATCATTCCCTCCAAGAATTGCCATGGTGTTGTAGTCAATGTAGCTCTCATGTTCTTAGGCGCCACCTGTCCTTCGTTCTTTTAGATCTCCACTTGAAATGTTAGTGACCAAAAATACCCGAAGGAGGGTTTTATCCTAGAGACATGATCTTGCTTTTATTCGAAAAGGGAAATGATGATCCAGGCTATCTCCCGGCAGTGCTTTGGTTATGGTCACAAGCTCGACCATGGAAACGTCCTCTTGCAGCTATCATTGGTGATGTGTTCCCCTCTCACCACCAATTGTCGATGTGTCATTGAAGTTTTAGCTGCAAGGTTAGTGCCACAACGCATGCATGAAATTTTCAATGCTTATGATAAACATATGCATCTACAACCAACCTTCTAAAGATTCTACAAGAGAGGAGAGGCATTGAACGAGCATGGTTCTTGTGGTATTTCAAGAATGAAGCAACCTTGCTCATCTATGGAATCCTTCCCTTCGGACTTTAGAGTCGTCGCCTCACAAGATTCCATGGCCCATGGAATCTCCATCTCAAGGGATTCATCATGAGAGATCATAGTTGCATCTCGTTCATGGTCAAGAACAACGTACTCTAGGCCAACGAGAAGAGGCTCAAACTCGATCTAGGGTGATGATGATCGTTCGTCTTCACAAAGATGAAGGATTCCTTCCGAGTTGTACTCTTCGGGGGTGGCAGATTTTGCAACCTCAAAGAGAACAGGCTCAGATGATACGAACGGAGATACATGCATCATCTTATCGAGCGGATTTTGCTTGGAAAGAGGCTTCGCCATGGGATTTTCTAAACAAGAAATAGCGGTGGCAAAAATGGTTTCCCTAAGCTTTTCATCTAGACTTCCTTGAGATGCATCGAGAAGTTTTTCTAGCGGGTAGCCTAGGAGAAGATCAAAATCAAGGATATCAAAGATGTGGAAGTCTAGGTTGACCTCAATTTTGTCTATTGTGATCGGCACGGCCCTTGCGATCCCCCGACATTCAAAGAAGAGTTTCGAGGGACTTCTGAGGTATTTGTTGATCGGGGTTAGAGGCTTGTTACCCACAAGAGTGTCCATGAGGTACTCAGATATGATACAAGCCTCAGCAGCAGGGTCATGAAGGGCTTCTACGACATTTCCCCTCATAGTACAAGAGATGGTTGTGGAAGTTGAGCTAATCCGAACTGCTTCGGAAGTATGCTTCACCTCCTTCAACCAATCCGCTGTGATTGTATGGTGGAGAACTTCATCAAGGGTCTCATAAAGACACAACGATGTCATAGGCTTCTCGTGCCTAAGATGATTCGAGGTGTTTCTAATATTTCCCGAAGGATCATCCTCGAATCTGGAAGAGAACTCTGAAGGTTGAATTTCTTCTTACTTCGGTGTTCATGGTTCGCGAGAGAACTCAACAGACAAATCTTGGGATGTGATAGGAGAAAGCTAGGATTTGGCTGTTGAGAGACTCTCGTGGCTCGACTCTGATTCCTCTCGGTGGGGTTCGTTATGGTCGGTTGGGAAAGAAGTGAAGGGATATGAGGTGGGCTACGCTAGCGATAAACAAAAATTTCCACCACATAAACCAAGGAAACTGCTGTTATATATCACGGAATTACCACTAGATGCGGGTGCGGAACTTCTGTAGCGCATCGGTAGTGTAGTCGGTCATCGGCAGTGCAGTTGCAAGACCTCCTCTCGTGCGGCTCGTCCTCGTTCAGCAGATGCAGCACCTCCAAAGGTATCCACACGTACGGGAAGAAGCTAGCGTCGCACTCTGGACTGCTAGGTCCGCGAGGGCAACCGGGGGCGCGGGCGTGGGAACAGGCGGCTGCCAGCAGGCATGGAATTAGGGTTCTCCCTCCATGCGCCCCCACCCCTTCTTTTATAGGCGCCCACTAATGGGCTTCCTAACCGAGGCCCATTAGTGCACCTAAGCCCAGTCTAATTCGGACCATATCCTCATTAGGCTTCCAGCCCCTTAAGTGTGTGACCCTATGCTCTCACGCGCGAAGGTGTTTAAATTACGAAATAAGCCTCTTTAGCTTAACACGGTGCTTAAATAATTAAGAGAAGTTTCAACAAAATGAGTTTTTAAAATAACTTTTAAACTAGAACCCAAATGAACTTTGGCCTGAAACAAAACTTGTGTAACTTTTCATTTTGAACAACTTTTGTGTTGAAGGATTTTCGAGTTGCAACACAAAAATTTGCGAAACACTTGGATTTGCAAACCAGTCCTTGCCTTTTCTTCTATTTTGCTGCAGACCCTTCTTCTCCGCCTCGCCCGACCCTCCGACGCGCAGCCGCTCGCCTGACCCACGCGTCGCCCGACCCTCGCGTCGCACGACCCTTTCGCTCGCCCGACCCTACGTTCGCCCGACCCTTCGCTTCGCCCGACCCTCGGCTTCGCTGCGGCCCTCGCTTCGCCCGACCCTCGCTGCCGCGCAGTCGCCACAGGCCACTTGGCTGGCGATGCCTGACAGCGCTAGGCGCCAAGCCAATGCCTGGCCGCGCCCGCACGCCGTGTTCCTCCCCAGTCCGCGCACGCCACGCGCGCGTCGGCGACCCGCACCCCTGCTCGCCGCCCGTCGTGCCCAATGGACGAGCCGCGCCGTGCCCGTGTCTCCGCCTCGTCCCGCCAGTCGCCGCGCTCGCCGCCCGGCAAAGCAGCTGCTGCAGCTCCTTGCCCAACCCGCGCGCCGCGTGATCTCCAGCTCCACACGACAAATCCTCAGCACCCAATCCTCAGCCCGTGCCCGCCGCACGCCGCGCCGGCTCTGTTCACCGCCCGTCACGACCAGTAACGCGCCCCCGTCGTGCCGCCCGCGCCCGCGCCTCGCAGTCAAGTCCCACATTTACTTCCGCCTCTATGCTGCCTACAAAAGGCCGCACTGAGTTCCCCTCGCGCGCCCAAACGCCAGAACGCCGCTGCCGCCACCATTACCGCCGTCGTGCCCAGCTTCCCATTGAGCTCACCTCTCCGGCCACCCCTTGCCAGAGCTGAGTCTTCCACCACCACCACAGCACCCCACCGCAGCTCACTGCCCCACCCATCGTCGCTCAGAGCCGCCGGAGCACCGCCAGCGCCGCCCGCGCCGCCACTGCTCCTTGCTGCTCCGTCGACAGCTCACCCCGAAGCTCCTCCGTCCAAGCCAAGCTTCGAAACGGGTTCCCCTCGATGCCGCGAAGCTCCTCGACCAGCCCACGCTCTCCCCTTCTCGCCGGAGCACCGTCGCCGACGTTCCGCCCCGCCGCCGCCCCTCTGCTCCGCGCTGATGAGCCACCTCCGGCCACTCCCAACCCCGACCAAGGCCATCCCGAGGTGGCTCTAACCTCCCTGGATCTCCCCAACCCTTTTTCCCTCGCCGCCGACGAGCCCCCTTGCCGGAATCTGGCCGACCGCCATGCCAGCGCCGCCCAGGGACCCAATTGCTTTGATTGAAATCTTTAAAAGAGTCTGCACGCAAATTTCCAAGGACCCCTTTGTAAAAGAAAGTTTTAACCCTAGATTCAAAATCAGCGAAATTGTAAAATCCATATAAAATCGTAGAGAAATCTAAAAAATACAAATTCAACTGTTCTGGAATCTTTAGATAGAAATCTACCACTTTTGTTACATGCAATTCTTCAGTTGCTTGCTAAATCTTGCTCTAAATTAAATGGAAGGTTTAATAGACATTAAATGTACTCCCTATTGTAGGCAAAGTCTAAACCTGAAAATTTAACTGTAGATTAGTTGCTTGATTTGTAGGCCAGTGTAAAAATGTTAGGGCCAGAACCCATCTCTAACTAAACTTCTTAATAAAACTTGTTTATGGCATGAAGTAATAAAACTAATTTGTAACTACTGTTATGTTGTGATTCATGTGATGAAACTTTTTCAGAACTGTTTTATTAAGGCCTAAATACCACAGAAAAAGTTTAGAACCTTTTTACTTCCTGTAACGTATTTATATAATTTTTGTGGTGGGAACAATGCACTAAATCAAATAATTAGTTTCTGTGCTTGGAAAATGTTCAACTTTTTACTGTAGAACACTTTAAAGTAGTTCTTTTTGTATAAAAAGTTTCATACACAGAAACCCTGTAAAACATCCTGTAGAATTTAATCTTTATTAAACTAGGTGTATATTGTACTATTTATTATGCTTTGTATCTTGCTCAGTAAAATTTGAAAAATGTATAGTGACACACTGATGGACAGATTAATTCGCTGTAAAAGTTTTGGTGTCAATACTTGAATGGTTCATTCGATATAAAAATAACTATGTTCTAGTAGTGGCTGTGTAATGCATTTTTCGTAATTAATCTGCTGCGTAAAAATGTCTGAATTTTTTACAGTGCTTTTGTCTCTGCTTAATGTGCTCTAAATAAACATTTCATCACCAGAAGTTACCTAATACAGAAGTTATGATTAATCAATTTTGTGCTTAGAAAATTAAGTTTCTAATATAACATAACCCCCTTCTTGTTTAATGAAGTTAATAGTTAAGTTATACTCTACTAACAATTGCCCAAAGAAATCTTAACTAAGTAACTTCCCAACAAAATCGATGTTTTTTGGATTGCACTTTGTTGTGAAAGGAAATAATTGTCTTATACTATCATTATAACTTACACTTGTGCATTCATATAGAATCGACGACTCTCGCCGACGGAACATACGAGCTGGTGCCCGCGTCCGAGAGTGAGCAGCGTGAAGCTCAAGTAAATCTAACTGAAGCTCTCAAAGACCCGAGCCCAAGTTCGGACGAGCCCCAAGCTAGCTTTACCCAAGAAGGCAAGCCCCAGAGCATGAACCCTATTTTTCTAAACTTATGCAACTTATTACTCTACTTTACTTGTGCATTAAGTTTGTAGGAGTTGAATGGAAACTTAGTTGCATGATCCTAGGTACCCATGCTCTGAACACTAGATGTAAGGTTCGATAGAATGCTATGCTAACAGGACTCGGTAAAAGTCGAGTGATTTCCTGTCACTCGCGAGAATATAGGAGTTGAATGTTTACTACATGCTGCAATCATAAGGTCTACGGATGGGGCTATGGTGCGATGTTTATGTTGATGATTGAGACCCGTCTGTTTAGTGAAAAATGCTAAGGCCGCGGTGTGTGGTAGTGGTGGTTATGTCTTTAAACGTACTAACCAGATGCCGAGAATATGGTAATCGGTAAGCTTAAGTACCTAATTGGACCGGCAAGTGGACCGCATCCCACCCTCTCAACTTCGGTTCCATGCGCGCACATGGTGGGTACGAAGCTAGGCTTTGTAGTCTCGGATGGTGGCCCTGATCCACAACCCAGGATGAAAGGGGAAAAGTTGCACGTGTGACTCTTGGAGTAACCACGTGACGTGTGTTTAGGTTTCCCTTGCAAGGTTAAGAAATTTGATTCGAATCGTCCATTTCTCGCGGTTATTGAGACTGCTTGACCCTTTTACCACATAGAGTAAGAAGAGGAACAATGATGATGATTAATCTTGTTGGATGCAAAATAATTCTTCCACCATGTATGATATTGGAGAGTTGCTTACATAGAATGGTTAAAGAAAACTAGAACTTGGAGCTAAAATCTGAAAGTAAGGACCTACTTATATATGCTTTTCGGCAAAACAAACCCCTCAAGCCAAAAGCCTTGCATGTCTAGGAGTCGGCTAAGTATATTCCAGTAGTCGGGTAAGCCTTGCTGAGTATTAGTATACTCAGCCTTGCTTGTGGCTTGTTTTCAGGTGAAACTTTCGAGGATATGATTGCTAGTTTGACTTGGCCTTGTACCCTTCCTCCTGGTTGGTCGGTGGAATGGGATACGCCCCCGGCCAACGGTGATGATGCCGAGTGATGTCTCGTACGGGCTTCACCGAGACATCCTTTATCATCGAGTAGTTGTCGTTATCTTTTCCGCTGCCTTGAACTCTGAAGAACTCATTTATTTCGAACTCTGAAGTACCTTGTTTTACGAATTTGAACTCCATTGTAATAATAATTTGTGATGAACCTGTGTTGTAAAATTTGTGGAATGTTGTATACTCTAAGCTCACCTTCGTGTGAGTACATGTATGTGTGGTTTCTATCGGCAAAACCGTGGTTGCTTCGGGAGGTTACCCGACAGACCAGTGGATTATTCCGTTTGTAGTGCGAGTTAGCCCTGATTGCCTTCGTGGTGATGGTTAGCACGCTTGAGCCGGATTAATTCAGGTGGTTCTGCCACAAGATATGGCCCGAGTACTCCTACCCGACCAATAGTTGATAGCGGCCTCTAGCAAGACGTGTCAACTCCTATGCGCGCGCAAAGATCATATCAGACGAGCCATCACAATCTCATATACATGCTATTCCCTTTGCCTCACGATATTTGGTCTAGCTCCAAGCTGACCTCTCTTTCTCGATGTCGTGATCCGGAATCCTTGGTTAACACTTAACCCTAGCACGGCCATGCATTTCTTGATCTGATCACTCGAGGGGCCCAGAGATATCTCTCTCAAGCAGATAGGGGCAAATCCCATCTTGACTGACCATGTCTCACAGCATACTTCTTGACAGACCCGAGAACCACCTTTATAACTACCCAGTTATGGAGTAGCGTTTGATGGCTCCTAAGTAGGTCGGTTCACATCTTGAGTACATGCGACAATCTTAGGTCTAAGGACACAGCGTACACATTGTGTAATGAGAAATCACTATTTCCCGAGTTGGGTCGGTCCAGCCTCATGTCATACATGCGCTTACATTATTAGTTTGACATCTCCATGTGTATGACTTGTGAAACACAGTCATCAACTAATACATATGCTAGTCTAATATTCATGTGTGTCCATACATGAACTCCGACTAGGAACAACTTTATAATAACCATACAAGTAAAAAGTCGCACAAACAATTCACATAATTGAAAATCAATACAAGTTTCCTTTCATGGATATTCAATGAACACATAATACATCATGGATACAACAAAATATGATCATCTCTATGATTACCTCTAGGGTATATTTCTAACAGTTTCCCGCTTGCGCTAGAGTGTAATCTAGAAGATAGCTAATACCCATAGCTCTTGTGTGCGCTTCATGCTTAGGCTGTAGAAGAGGCTTTGTCAAAGGATCATCAACATTCAAATCCGTGTGTATCTTGCATATCTTGATCTCACCCCGTCTGATGAACTCTCGTATGAGGTGAAACTTCCGCAGTATATGTTTATTCTTCTGGTGATTCCTTGGCTCGTTAGCCTGTGCTATTGCCCCATTGTTGTCACAGTAGAGGTTCGATGGGCTGGACGCATTCGGAAACACACCAAGCTCAATGAGGAACTTCCTCATCCAAACACCTTCCTTTGCAGCTTCCGAAGCTGCAATGTACTCGGCTTCCGTTGTAGAATCAGCCACGGTATCCTGCTTGGAACTTTTCCAACTTACAGCACCACCATTCATTGTGAACACGAATCCTTATTGTGACTTTGAATCATCTTTGTCGGTTTGGAAGCTTGCATCAGTGTAACCCGTTACAGTGAGCTCCTCCTCACCTCCATAGAGTAGGAACACATCTTTAGTCCTTCTGAAGTAGTTAACAATGTTTTCAACGCTGTCCAGTGACTCTCACCTGGATCAGACTGGTACCTGCTCATAGCACTTAGAGCATATGAGACATCTGGGCGTGTACTTATCATCGCGTACATGATAGATCCAATTGCCGAAGCATATGGAACCTTGCTCATGCGATCTAGCTCATCAGTCGTTGAAGGACACTGAGTCTTGCTGAGATGTATACCGTGTGACATAGGCAAGAACCCTTTCATTGATTGTTCCATGCTGAAACGTTTCAACACCTTGTCAATGTAAGTATCTTGGCTTAATCTAATAAGCCTTCTCGATCTATCTCTATAGATTCTTATGCCCAGAATGTATGCGGCTTCCCCTAAGTCCTTCATAGAAAAACTATTTTTCAGTGAAGTCTTTACGGATTTCAACATAGGAATATCATTCCCAATCAGCATTATGTCATCTACATACAGGATCAGAAATGCAATAGAGCTCCCACTTTCCTCCTTGTAAACACAAGCTTCTTCTTCGTTCTGAAGAAAACCAAACCCTTTGACTACTTCATCAAAACGAATATTCCAACTCTGAGATGCTTACTTCAACCCATAAATGGATTTCTGAAGTTTGCATACCTTTCCAGCATTTGGTTGGATCCACAAAACCTTCAGGCTGTATCATGTACACGTCCTCATCCAGGTTTCCGTTCGGGAAAGCCATTTTGACATCCATCTGCCATATCTCATAATCGAAATACGCGACTATTGCTAGAATGATCTGAATAGATTTAAGCATCGCTACGGGAGAGAATGTCTCGTCGTAGTCAACTCCTTGAACTTGTCTAATCCCATTTGCGACAAGTCAAGCCTTATAGATGTGAACATTTCCATCCATATCTTTCTTCTTCTTATAGATCCATTTGCACTCTATGGCTTTAACACCATCAGGCGGGTCAACCAAGTTCCAAACTTGATTGTCTCCCATGGAGTCTATCTCGGATCTCATGGCACTCTGCCATTTCTCGGAATCTGGGTCCATCATCGCTTCTACATATGTCGCAGGCTCATCACTGTCCAAATACAATATCTCGCGCGCCACGCGGAGCCTTGCCGACCTTCGTGGCTGCGGTGGTGCTTCTCTTGCCACGGGTATCTCAACTTTTTATGCTACATTATCACTTGTTGAATCTTGCCCGATTGGCTCATCTTGAACCTCTTCAAGATACACCTTCTGTCCACTTTTCTCCTTCTTGAGAAACTCTTTCTCTAAGAAAACACCGTTCCTAGCAACAAACACTTTGCCCTCTGATCGGTTGTAGAAGTGATACCCTAAATTTTCCTTTGGATATCCCACGGATATGCACTTATCCGATTTGGGAGTTAGCTTGTCTGACTGAAGTCGCTTGACAAAAACTTCACATCCCCAAATTTTCAGAAAAGACAAGATGGGAGTCTTCCTAGTTCATATCTCATATGGTGTCTTAACTACGGATTTAGACGGTACCCTGTTTAGTGCGAAAGCTGCTGTTTCTAGAGCGTTACCCCAAAATGATAACGGTAGGTCTGACTGGCTCATCATCGACTGAACCATGCCCAACAAAGTTCGATTACATCACTCGGACACACCGTTTCTTTGAGGTGTTCTAGGTGGCGTGAGTTGTGGAACAATTCCGCAACTCTTCAGATGATTGCTAAACTCATGACTCAAATACTCGCCTCCTCGATTAGATCGCAAGGCCTTAATTTTCTTGCCACGTTGATTTCAACCTCACTCTGAAATTCCATGAACTTTTCAAAGGTTTCAGACTTATGCTTCATCAAATAGACATGGCCATATCTACTCAAATCATCAGTGAAAGTTATGAAGTATTAATCCTCCTCTAGCCGTCGTGCTCCTTGGTGCGCACACATCAGTGTGTATGAGTTCCAGCAAGTCCGATGCTCTCTCTGGAAAACCTATGAATGGTATCTTGGTCATCTTGCCTAGTAAACAAGCTTTGCATGTCTCATATGATTCTGTTGACCCCAGATTTTGACACGTGTTGAATCGGCGTCAGGAGGAGAAGATTGGCCGATGCGGCAGATCTGAAGGCTACAGAAAGGAATCGGCCGATTGAGGTAACAGTCGGAAATCGGCCGATTGGTGATACAGCCTACGCCAACAGGATGGGACTATTTCAGAGGGTCCTGGTCAAAAAGTTGGTCAAAGGGGGGCACGCTAAGTCGATCGAGGAGCAATTGAAGGAAATCTTGATTGGATTAGGGAACGGCGGCGGAAGATTCTGCGGGAGTACGTTTCCTTTTAAAGTTCGTATAGATATAGTAATTTAAATAAGGTTGTAACAAGTTGTGATCGACCAGGAGTCCTAGCTTTAGGGTATAAATAGGAGTCGTCAGGGTCTTGAGAGGACATCAACACATCAATCAACAACAGTTCTTCTACTTTTCTAGCAATTTACTTTCAAGTCGGCGACTTCGCCAATACTTTTCTTCTTTCACGAGTTCATACGGATTGGCAGGGCTGCATCAACTTGATCTCCAGCCAATTGGTAGGTTCCGCTTACCGAGTAATATCCGAGCTTTAACTACGGGCGCATCGCTGTGGTTTCGTTTGGATTTATTCACCAGTTATCGATATTTACTAGAATTGCAAGTTTTATTTGTTATTCTAATATTATCACCAGTTATCGATATTTACTAGAATTGCAAGTTTTATTTGTTATTCTAGTATTATCACCAGTTATCCAGCTTGAGATCAGAGTAATCGGCTTCGTCATTGTTTTTCTTCGATTTATCATCATACAGCCGATTAGATCTATTTCAAGTGTTGCTTCTGTAGTGATTGTTTAAGACCGTTCCAGTGGTTTTCTTCACAATTACTACCCGATTATCGGCTGATCCATAGCCGATCATCTCTACAGCAAATCAGCCGATTCGCTGCCGACGCGCTCCTCAGGGCAGATCGGAATCCCAGCCGATCGACGCGCCTGGAATTTAATACTCTATTTCCTTGTCAATCAACAGGTCAGATTAACTGGCACGCCGCGCGAACCACACCAGGGCGATAACCCGAACAGGAGCTAAGCAGATTCTCCCGGGTCGTGTGTCCGACGCTGAAGACCATCGGCCGATTCCTATCCGGCCGATGTTAGCGCCAACACACTTTTGGCACGCCTGGTGGGACCATCCAAGATCTGATATGTCAAAAAACGCAGAAATCTCCGACAGCAACATCATTGAGGTCACAGAAGCAGATCTCAAGGACGACCAGAGGGAAGAATTGGCCAAACATCTAGAAGATTACAAGGAGATGTACCTCCAGTCGTTCAGTCGTACCAGAAGCGGGGAGGCAGTCAAGAAGGCTCCTATTCTAGCGCCTCGCCACATCACCATTGCTGAGGACTCGGGCAAGATGTCAGAGATAATTCAACAGTCCGTGTATCAGGCGTTCATCGACCAATCCTCAGTGATGACCAACACGGTGTATAACGCCGTCGTCAACTCTCTGGCCAGCGGAGCAGTCCAAGGCTATTAGGGACTGGCATATGCCCCTCCAACCACTCTGCCAGCCAGAAGCCTACCATACACGTCCCAATCGGCTTCACAGCCGATATTGACGCAACGCGAGGGGTACAACTCTCCATTGCCCCCGGCGTCTCCAAGATACAGCGGTGCACCATGTCTCCCATCACAGACACCGCTTCAACCCATTCAGATTGCTTCTGTGCAGTCACTGCCTACAAGCTCAGCACCTTGGGGAACATCAGCGACAGTGTATTTTCCCGAGCCAGCGAACGAGTATGGAAGTTATTCAACCCAGGTGCCATACCAATCGGCCTCCCGACCGACAGTTCCCCAGCATCAGCCGATCTTATCAGAAATCGGCAGGGGGGCAAACACTGTAGAAGCATTCAGAGGCACGGCGCCAGCAGTGACGTACGAAGGGGGTGCAGACTCGTTTCACCATCAACTATCGGCCGCTCAGCAAAATTCGCCGATTCATCACCCGGCCGTACCAGCCCTTCAGCAGATGCCCGCGCCGCGAACAGCTGTTCATCAGCAGTAGGTGGACTGGATGGCAAGAATAGCAGAAGTAATCCAGGATCAGTTTGGATTGAAGCCGAAAGTTCGAACTTATACCTACAAGACACCATATCCATCGGCCTATGACTTGCTGCCGTTCCCACACCGCTACAAGGTTCCCGATTTCACCAAGTTCTCAAGGACGGACGATACAGCCACTGTGGAGCATATCAACCGATTCATCATCCAGTGCGGGGAAGCTACCACGCAAGATGCCCTGAGGGTGCGTTTATTTTCATCATCTCTTTCCGGATTGGCCTTCCAGTGGTTCACCACCTTGTCGCCAAATTCCGTCGTTACATGGGCCGATCTGGAGAAACAATTCCACAAGTACTTCTACGCCGGAGTACACGAGATGAAACTCTCGGATTTGACCAGTCTCAGGCAGAGGAGCGATGATGGGGTATATACAGAGGTTCAGAGAAATCAGGAACAAATGCTACAGTCTGGCTCTAACCGATGCACAGTTGGCCGATATCGCTTTCCAAGGCCTCTTGCCACAAATCAAAGAAAGATATGATGCCCAAGAGTTTGAAAGCCTGAGCCAAATCGTGCACCGATTGTCAGGACAAGAGGTCCGACCGTTTGAACAGCGGAGGAACTTCCAAAAGAAGGTGGCATACTTGGAAGGATCTGAATCCGATGCGGAAGCGGAGATCGGCCTGGCAGAATGGGTCAAAGGGAAAAAACCGATATCATGCCCTTTTGGGAAGAAAGAGCCGGAAACATTCGGCTTTGACACGGCAAAGGCCGATAAAATTTTTGATCTATTGCTTCAGGAAGGACAGATCAAGCTATCTCAACATCACACCATCCCTACGGCCGATCAACTTAAGAAGATGAAATACTGCAAGTGGCACAACACTACTTCTCATGATACAAATGAATGTAAAGTCTTCCGCCAGCAGATACAATCGGCCATCGAGCAGGGGCGGCTTAAATTTGAAACTCCAACTAAATCGGCAAAGCCGATGAAGGTAGATCAGCATCCCTTCCCGGCCAACATGGTTAACGCTGGAGGAAACTCAAGTCAAACCAAGGTGCTGACGTCAGAATCGGTGAGAAGAGGCGGCGCCGTCGACCCCAGGAGGCAGATCACGACGGAAGAAATCAGAAGGAACAGGCGAGGGCCAGAACGACCACGCAAGCCCATCACCTCCCAATTCTTACTCAGTAAATATCGGCAGCAGCAAGAACAAGCAAGATACCAGGAAGAGACGATACGCCGGCATGAAGATCACTGGCAATGTCCGTTCTTCATCCACTGCTGGGAGAACGACATCAGATTGCCATCTGCCGATAACTGTCCGGAGTGTAACGGATTGAGCTGCAACGATCACCCGAGGCCACACTCTAGGGACAGAGGATCAGAGCCGATCAGCAGAAATCGGCGAGAGGAACGGCGCGTTTTGGTGCATGATCGGCTGGGGGGCAGAGTTGACCAGTACAACAGGTCAAAAAGCAAGATCGGCCAGCGGGATGGACTGGGGGGCAGGATCAGCGCGCACGATCGGCTGGAAGAGATGGCCGATGATAGGGTATCAGACGAAGATCCCCTAGGAAGGGAACCAGATTGGGAACACGCCAGATCATCGGCCAAACCAGCAAATCCCAGGTGGTGTCCCGATGGCCTATCCAGATCCCAGAAGCGAAGGATCCAACGCCTACGCCAGTGGGAGCATCAAGAAGAAGAACAGAGACAGGTGCCAGAGAGAAGGAATGTTAAATCTCGAGTTTGGCGCCCAAAGAAAAACGATCAAGAAACAAGCAACCAAGAATCGGCAGCCGAAATTGATATGGTGTTCATACTGCCGATGGAGTTCATGGCGCCCGACGATCGGGATAAAGTAACAAGAACAGAGGAGGAACAAATGGCACAACTAGTGTTAGAGCCAATGACGGCTACGTTTGAGAAACCAGAAGAGGAAAAACGACGGCATCTTAAAGCGCTGTCTCTCAAAGGCTATGTCAACGGAAGACCCGTCACCAGATTACTGGTAGATGGAGGCGCTGCAGTTAACATCATGCCGCATGCCATGTACCGCAAGCTGGGCAAGGGCGATGAAGACCTCACCAAGACGGACATGATGCTGAAGGATTTTGAAGGCAACGTGTCACCCGCCCGCGGAGCACTCTGCGTCGACCTCACCATCGGCAGTAAGACCATCCCTACCACCTTTTTCGTTATTAATGGCAAGGGGTCCTACAATATGCTGCTTGGTCGTGACTGGATACACGCAAACTGCTGTGTCCCATCTACAATGCATCAATGCCTTGTGCAATGGGTCGGCGACAGTACAGAGATAGTCGCTGCCGATTCCGTCTACATCGTTGCAGCGGCCGACACGCAACAGTGGAGCTGCGAGCACGTCAAGTGTATATCTGGCAGGACTTGGGACACTGACTTCCTGAAAGTGTCCGATTTCGATCTACAGCCGATCCAAGCAGTCGAATCTGAAGATTCAGAATAAATGGATCAGCTCGTCCGAGAAGATGGGAAGCTTGGGCATGGGTTTACGTCGGCCGATTTATTAGAGATGGTAGATTTGGGAGATAGCAGCAAATCAAGGCTGACGTACATTAGTGCCAATTTGGATCCTGAGTACAAATGTAAATTGATAAGTTTATTAAAAGAGTTCAAGGATTGCTTTGCTTGGGAATACCATGAGATGCCAGGACTAGACCGGTCTATTGTTGAACACCGGTTACCTATAAAATTAGGATATCGGCCATATCAGCAACCTGCACGACGGTGTAACCCCAAGATTCTACCTGACATAAAGGCCGAGATTACAAAGTTGATTGAGGTAGGATTTATTTGGCAGTGCCGCTACACCGAATGGATTTCTAACATTGTGCCTGTATACAAAAAGAATGGAAAATTACGTGTGTGCATCGATTTCAGGAACTTAAATCAGGCTACATCGATGGATGGATATCCGATGCCGACGGCCGATATCTTGGTGGATGCTGCCGCAGGCCACAAAGTCATAAGTTTCATGGATGGGAATGCCGGGTACAATCAGATATTAGTGGCCGAGTAAGATATTTCGAAAATGGCTTTTAGGTGCCCAGGCCATCTTGGTTTATTTGAATGGGTGGTTATGACTTCCGGGTTGAAGAACGCCGGCGCTACATATCAACGGGCCATGAACTACATCTTCCACAAGCTCATTGGTTCATCGGTGGAAATTTATATAGATGACGTCGTGGTCAAGTCAAAAGGTCACCAAGATCATCTGGCCGATTTACAGGAAGTACTGGAGTGCACAAGGAAACATGGGCTGAAGATGAATCCAAACAAGTGTGCATTTGGTGTATCGGCCGGGCAATTCTTAGGATTTATGGTCCATGAGCGCGAGATAGAAGTCAACCGCAAGACCATAGACGCCATCAACAAAGTGGTGGCCCCACAAAATAAAACTGAGCTACAGTCCCTCATCGGCAAGGTCAATTTCATCAGAAGATTCATATCCAATCTGTCAGGACGTATTCAGGCTTTTACCCCTCTGTTGAAATTAAAGCCCGACCAGGAATTCATATGGGGAGAAGGACAGCGCAAGGCACTGGAGAATATCAAGCAGTATCTGGTTTCACCTCCGGTATTAGTTCCACCACAGCCTGGTAAGCCGTTCAAGTTATATTTATCGGCTCATGAACAGGCTATTGGATCGGCGTTGGTACAGGAGTTTGAGGGGAAAGAACGAGTGGTATACTACGTCAGCAGAAGACTTTTGGATGCCGAAACAAGATATTCCTCGGTGGAGCGACTATGCTTGTGCTTTTACTTTTCATGTACTAAGCTCCGGCACTATTTGCTATCGGCAGAATGCATAGTCGTGTGCAAGGATGATGTGGTGAAGTATATGCTATCATTGCCGATTTTGAAAGGGCGGATTGGAAAATGGATCCTGGCTTTGTCAGAATTCGATTTAAGGTACGAATCGGCCAAAGCCGTCAAAGGTCAAGTGATGGCCGACTTCGTAGTTCAGCATTGTGGACCAGAAATCGCCACCATTGAACCAGTTCCTTGGACTCTATATTTTGATGGTTCTTCGTGTGGGGTCGGATCAGGAATCGGCATTGTTCTTGTGTCGCCTCGGGGGACAAGTTATGATTTCTCTCTGCCGATAGAAGCCTCTGCAACTAATAACCAGGCGGAATATCGAGCTGTTCTAAAAGGCATCCAATTATTAAGGGAAGTCAGACCTGATGCAGTCAAAATTTTTGGGGATTCCATGCTCATTGTGGATCAGTTGACGGGGCGATCTGAGTGCAAGGATGATATCTTGAGGATTTATTATGAGGATTGTCTTCAACTTTTAAAAGAGTTCAAGTCTGCAATAATTGAGCATATCCCCAAGAATTATAATGAAGAAGCCAACAGACTGGCCCAACATGCTTCTGGGTATCAGCCGATTCAGGGAGCGATGACGCTAGAGCTCGCGGCCGATGACTGGCAAAAGGAGATCGCCGATTACTTGAGAAATCCATCCCAAAAGGTGGATCGGCGAACACGTTTTCAGGCTACAAAATATGTGTTGCTTGAGGATGATTTATTTTATCGGACGATTGATGGAGTTCTTCTCAAATGCCTGGGAACAGAAGAGGCAAAGGTTCTGATGGGAGAAATCCATGAAGGCGTGTGTGGAGCTCATCAATCGGCTCACAAAATGAAATGGATGATCAGGAACAATGGATATTACTGGCCGACCATCCTTGAAGATTGTTTCAGGTACTATAAAGGATGCCAAGACTGTCAGAGGTTTGGCAATGTGTAGCGCGCGCCAGCATCGGCTATGAATCCAATAATTAAGCCGTGGCCGTTCAGAGGTTGGGGAATAGATCTCATCGGACAGGTTCATCCTCCATCAAGCAAAGGGCATAAGTTCATACTGGTGGCTACAGATTATTTTACTAAGTGGGTGGAGGCAGTTCCTTTGAGGAACATGACATCGGCCGATATGATTGAATTTGTTAAAAGCCATATTATATATCGATTTGGTATTCCTCAAACCATCACAACTGATCAAGGAACAATGTTCACTTCTAGAGAATTCGGAGAGTTCGCCGCCGATATGGGGATTAAATTATTGAGCTCTTCTCCATACTATGCCCAAGCCAATGGCCAAGCAGAGTCGTCTAACAAAGGGATAATCAAGCTAATCAAGAGAAAGATAGAAGAGCAACCCAAGTAGTGGCATATGTCTTTGGCTGAATCTTTATGGGCATACAGGATGGCTTGTCATGGAACCACTAAAATATCCCCTTATCAGTTGGTTTATGGGCATGAGGCGGTCTTGCCATGGGAGATAAGGACAGGGTCAAGACGTATATCGTTACAAGATCAGTTAACGGCCGATGACTATTCCTTTCTCATGAAAGATGAACTTGACGATTCGGCGGGTTTACGGTTGAGAGCCCTGATTAGTATAGAAGAAAACAAGAAAAGGGTGGCCAGATGGTATGACAAAAAGGTCAAGGTTAAGCAGTTCTCTCAAGGAGATTTGGTATGGAAGTTGGTGCTGGCGATAGGATCTAAAGATCCCAAATTCGGTAAATGGTCACCCACTTGGGAAGGGCCGTATAGAATCGGCCGATGTGCCCCTGGGAATGCATATATTCTGGAGACAGTCGAAGGGGAGGAATTCCCAAGAGCTTTAAATGGACGATATCTGAAGAGGTACTATCCAAGCATTTGGGTAGATACATGACTTGCAGCAAAGTATGTCAAGATTACATGGCCGACATGGTACAAGTCGCCCTTAGAATAAAAATACTGGTGTGTCTACTGATTACGCCTACGCTGGATTTCTCTCTCGATGCGACCCAGTTTTATCATAAGGGTGAGCCTTTTCTCTTTCTAGTCCTCTGCAGTAGCTCCAGTTTCAGCTTGGTTGCAGAGTTCTTTCAGCAGGCGGGTCTTCTCCTCTTCCAGATCTTCCATGGTGACTCCAGTTTTGGCTTTATAGGGAAGTGAAGAATTTTTTTTGGAAGATGGTTACTTGCGGACCAAAAAATGAGCATTTATGAGGTCCAAGTGTTCCTGGACACCGGCAGGGACATGATCTCTGAGTTCCCCAGCATGAGCTCTTATCAGATTTCTGTCTGCCTGTGATAGTGGCTCTTCTGAATGCATGATTTCTATCGCTCGTTCTAGACCAGGGCTGAGACGTTTCGGCTAAACAGAGATAAAAGGAGTTACCCAATATCGGAGCGATTGAGATGCTTAAGAGAAAGGCAGAGGGGGAGTTCATACCTGGTTGACAGAGGAAGAGGATGAGGAGGACGAACAAGACATCTTGCCGTTTAGTTTGGGACAGTAAAAGAAGGAGAGGAGATAAGTAATGCGTGTGCCTCTAGAGATGGTGAACGGTCTGCGTATAAATGAAGAGGAGGTAGATGGATGATGAGACACGTCCTATCAGAGTAAATACATACATAAATGCAAAGCAGACTGAAGGAGCAGTTCAAAACCAAATCGGCGCAGTGACATTAAAGGAGCAATAATGTTTAACATATTTTTACAACCCAAGGAAAGCATCTATGGCTACAATCGCTCGTCGTCTAATTTGATCGGCCGAGTCTACTATTCTCTGATCATCATTGGCCGATCCTGGTACTTCTGACACGCGGCGATGGAGCCTTATTGTTTCACGGGCCAAATGTTGTCTTTCTTGCTTCAGCTCGCTGATGATGGATGGGAGTTCTTGGAGCTTCTTCTCTTCAGCGGCTATCTCTTTGGTTATCTGTTCCATCTCCTTGGCCAGTTCTGCTCTCCTCCGTTTCAGCCGATCTATTGCGCCGACGATGTCCGGACGGCAATTCTCGAGGAAGTTGATCCTGTGGTGTACTTCCTGAGTCCGGTGCTTGTACGAGTCGACCTCCTCCTGAGTTTTGGCCATCTGAGCACGATCGGCCATACGTTGCAGCGCCCTGGAAACCGGAATCTGCATGCCCTCTATATAGGCAGCATACCCCAAATTTTCCGACACTTCATCCGGGATGCGATCTTTGACCTTGTTGAAAAGTCATCGAATCGGCGATGCATCTTCCACCAATCGGCCGATGTCATCTTGGAGGAGAGTACGAATGCTTTCGAGCTTGGAGCGGACATCGTCGGAGGTGGAGCTCGATGGAATTGGGTGTGAAGCGATTTCTTCGTCATCGGCCAAGGAGATAGCAAAAGAAAAGATGCTATTGTTGGGGGTATCTTGCTCCTGTAAGGAAACAAAGTAAAGGGTAAGCAAGCGGTGAAAGGAAATCGGCCGATTCTAATGGTAAGACTGTTACCTCTTTGAAGCGAATCTCTCTTGCCTGCACCGGTGGAAGTGTTTCCCTTGTCTCAGGGACTTTTGGTTCGTCGGAAGAAGAAGATTCGATGGTTATTAGCGCTCCGCTTGGACCAGCTTCCTGAAAAAGACATGAAAGAAGATTCCCGTGAAAATGCTATGGGAAATTGAAATAAGATAGTAACAGAAATTTGCCATGCCTCCGTGGGCCTCCCGGCCGATGCCTGTTGTGGAGTTATAATCGGCGTACCCAAATCGGCCTGCATCAAAATTGGTTAAGTTTTCTGAATATTAAGGATTCAAGGTAAGAGATCGTTTACCTCGGCGGCAGGAGCTGCTGGAATCTCGGTTCCCACTTGAGACGTGGCCGATTGTTGCGGAGACTGCGGTGGGATAACTTGTGCAGCCTGGCAGAGGAATAGAATTGATGTCAGTAGAAGATTTGGAGAATATATAAGATAGATAAGATTACCTGAATAGCTTCTACTAATAGTGATGCTGCAGCAGCCCCGACTTCAGCAGTAACTTGGGGATCGGCCATCTCGACAAACGGCAGAGGTAAAGGACCTGGAGTCTCGGCGGGTGTCACCACTACTTGGTCGGCCGATCCGACGCGGGGAGTCTCGGCCGATACCACTGCCATCTGGCTGGCCGATCCGATACGGGAGACTTCAGCCGATGCTATT
Organism: Panicum miliaceum; assembly: GCA_032594955.1. Classification (NCBI taxonomy): domain Eukaryota; kingdom Viridiplantae; phylum Streptophyta; class Magnoliopsida; order Poales; family Poaceae; genus Panicum; species Panicum miliaceum. The sequence goes on along the minus strand of CM064072.1, from coordinate 22,803,425 downwards.
GCCGTCTGATCGGCCGATCCAATGCGAGCTAGCACCCGACGGCTGGTTATCTTTGATGTTGGCCTTTTTGGTGCTCGCCTTGATCGGCCGGTGGAGATATCTCTGACAGTTGGAGCATGGAAGCCGATAAGTGGATACGGCATGTATTGGTGATGGCTATCAATCGGCCGGCCGCTTCGGCTCCGCATCGGGGGAACATGGCTTTCAGATTGAAGAGATGAACATGAGTTAACAACAAGATGGTAATATAACATTGGAATCGGCTAAGGAAAAAGGACATACCGCTGCATTTGGGTCGATGTTCTCTGGGTCCAGAATGTTGCAGTAAGACGATGGAGATTTACAGAAAAGGTGCTGCTTCCATTCTGCCCACCATAATTTAAACTGCTAGGTGGCGAAAGAGGCAACTGACCAACCATTCAAGTCAATGGTACTAGATTCGGGTACTAGATCGCACAACCGGCTGTAATCAAGACTTGAGGTTAGTCCATCTCTGAATTTTGCCTGGCCGGTGAAATAGACTCGAATCGGCAGTTGGCCAAAACCCAGTTGCCTTGCCGCAGCCGATGGACTGTAGAACTCGTAGGTGGGTGAGTCCTTTCCTGAGAAGAAGTTGGCCGGCAGAATCCCCGGCTTGATCAAGACGTCCATTAACTCTCTGTCAAAGGTATGAGTGGAGAAATAAAAGCATACGGGCAATTCGAAAATCGGCTCTACTGCCTGATATGGGTGCCAACTGATCATCTCTTCACTAAGGCCATTGTAGAAACATCTGAAGTATTCAGCTGTGCGGGTGGCAGTGAATTGACAGCCGGGAAAGGCCGATACCGCTTCTCCAAAAGATCTGCAGCGGCGACGGACCGATGGATTCTCCTCCGACTCGATGTTGGGAAAGGTCTTTGTCTCTACCCGCTGCTGAGAAACCTTGCTCATATGTAAATTGAGCCAGAGGGTGATGAACCACCAAGGACCACCTGGGTTCCTTATCGGCTCCCCTTCGACAGCTTGACGCCGATTTGGTGCATCAGGTGGTACGCCGATCCCAGCAAATGTTTTCCAAGGGGGATGGCCGATCCTTGTGAAAGAGCCTCTGCCAAAGCTTGAGTGTTGGAAGAGGGGCCGACTGCTCTGCCACAGAAGAAATGCTTCTCCAGCCACATCATCAAGAAGGCAGTATGCTCCCTCTGCGAGACTGTCCCGGTCTTCATGTTTTTACTGATGTATCCTTTCCACCCGCCGATTCCTTTGGTCTCCAGCCGATGAGATGGCTTGAACAGATAATTGAAAGGGGTATCGGCGGTCATAGGTCCGTGTCCGAAAAGGAACGCGTTAAGTGCATCGGACCAGAAATAAGAGGCTGCCATAACCAGAGGTTCGTTCCTTTCCATCTGAGACAGGGATAAGTCTATGCACTGGCCGATTTTGAGTTCTTCCCACTGAACCTTCCAAGATCCGGCTACCCTCTGGTACCATTCTCTCCACCCGGGTGTTTCATTTGGCCAAGATCTGAAAGTGCCTACCCAATGATCTAAATCCATAGATGACTGCTTAAAAGGGATCCTATGGGTTTCTAAACTGATCAGATCCGTTGGATCAGGGCTCCCCATAGGGCCCAAATAGATGAGGTCAGGGGATTCTGAGAGAGGAATAGTGATTCGATGCCTAAGTGCCTAAAAAAGGGGAAAAGGGAAGAAATTAAGAGAGGGTCCGGAAAATATTGAAGCAGTAAAAAGGCGAAAGGGAAAAATTTCGAGCATTTACCTCTGGGATGGAGGCCATCGTCGCCGATGACACCGCTAGGGAAGCCGCCGATTGGGCCGCCGCCGCCGAAGGAGTAGCCGATGGAGCCTCTGTAGATGGAGTGGTCGCCGATGGAGACGCCATTGGGGGTCGGAGCAGGCCGCGGATGAGATTGCCGGAAAGGGGGAAGCACTTGGAAATCGAAAGAGCTTGGAGGAAGACGAACAGTGGTGCGATTGAAAAGAATGCTAGATTCGTGGGGAAGGATAGGTGGAGAAAACCAGTACTTAAGAGAAATCAGGGAAGCGAGGGCAAAGATGGTATTTTCACCGCGCCGTCTACACGAGTTCCAGAGAAGCGGTCGTTTCGCGCGCTTGGTTCGAGGAAATTGCAATCATTGTGCCGCGGAACGAAAGGAGATTTTTACTGCTCCCGTTTCGGAGAAAAGGATTAAAGAAAAAGTTTCGAAGGAAAAGTTATATTTTACTCCGAAACTGGGGGGCATGTGTTGACGCCAGATTTTGACACGTGTTGAATCGGTGTCAGGAGGAGAAGATTGGCCGATGCGGCAGATCTGAAGGCTACAGAAAGGAATCGGCCGATTGAGGTAACAGTCGGAAATTGCCCGATTGGTGATACAGCCTACGCCAACAGGATGGGACTATTTCAGAGGGTCCTGGTCAAAAAGTTGGTCAAAGGGGGGCACGCTAAGTCGGTCGGGGAGCAATTGAAGGAAATCTTGATTGGATTAGGGAACGACGGTGGAAGATTCTGCGGGAGTCCATTTCCTTTTAAAGTTCGTATAGATATAGTAATTTAAATAAGGTTGTAACAAGTCGTGATCGACCAGGAGTCCTAGCATTAGGGTATAAATAGGAGTCGTCAGGGTCTTGAGAGGATATCAACACATCAATCAACAACAGTTCTTCTATTTTTCTAGCAATTTACTTTTAAGTCGGCGACTTCGCCAATACTTTTCTTCTTTCACGAGTTCGTACGGATTGGCAGGGCTGCATCAACTTGATCTCCGTCCAATTGGTAGGTTCCGCTTACCGAGTAATATCTGAGCTTTAACTACGGGCGCATCGCTGTGGTTTCGTTTGGATTTATTCACCAGTTATCGATATTTACTAGAATTGCAAGTTTTATTTGTTATTCTAGTATTATCACCAGTTATCGATATTTACTAGAATTGCAAGTTTTATTTGTTATTCTAGTATTATCACCAGTTATCCAGCTTGAGATCAGAGTAATCGGCTTCGTCATTGTTTTTCTTCGATTTATCATCATACAGCCGATTAGATCTATTTCAAGTGTTGCTTCTGTAGTGATTGTTTAAGACCGTTCCGGTGGTTTTCTTCACAATTACTACCCGATTATCGGCTGATCCATAGCCGATCATCTCTACAGCAAATCGGCCGATTCGCTGCCGACGCGCTCCTCAGGGCAGATCGGAATCCCAGCCGATCGACGCGCCTGGAATTTAATACTCTATTTCCTTGTCAATCAACAGGTCAGATTGACTGGCACGCCGCGTGAACCGCACCAGGGCGATAATCCGAACAGGAGCTAAGCAGATTCTCCCGGGTCGTGTGTCCGACGCTAAAGACCATCGGCCGATTCCTATCCGGCCGATTTTAGCACCAACAGATTCAAAATCAAACGAAGTTAAAAGCCCATCCGAATGGAGCTTCTTCATGTGCTTCTCACTTATATGACCCAAACAACAATGCCACATATAGGTAGGACTCAAATCATTAGGCCGAGGCCTTTTAGCACTTACAATAAAGATAGGTGAATCATCAAGATTTAAAACGAACAACCCATTCTTAACAGGCGCAGAAGCCACAAACATATCATTCTTAGAGATCACACAACCATTGTTTTCACTCGCAAACGAATAACCATCCATCATCAAACATGAAGGAGATATAATGTTTCGACTCAAACTAGGAATTAAATAAAAATTATTCAACTCCATAATAAATCCTGATGGGAGGTGGAGTTGTATTGTCCCGATGCTCAATGCAACAACTCTTGCATTATTGCCCACGCAAAAATCAACTTCTCCTCTTGCCACGCTTCTACTTCTTGTCAGCCCCTGCATCAAATTGCAAATGTGAGCAACCGATCCGGTATCAAATACCCAAGAATTGACAAAAGAATCAGCAATCAAAATATTCATAACATAAACAGTAAGGGCACCTGATTTGGAAGTACTCTTACTTCCGCGGTTCTTCAAAGAAGCCAAGTGCACCTTGCAGTTTCTCTTCCAGTGACCCTTTTCATGACAGTGAAAGCACTCAGTGTCAGCAGCTGGTCCAGTTTTAGCCTCAGGATCTGGGTTCAGTGTGGGGTTTTCAACCTTAGCCTTGCCCTTCTTCTTCAAGAAGTACCCTTCTTCTTGAAGTTAGGCTTGTTCTGGACCGCCATCACATGGCTGCTGCCCGTGCTCTTCTTGATGTCACTTTCTGCTGTCTTGAGCATACTGCATAACTCATTCAAGCTCTTTTCAGCCCCGTGCATGTGATAGTTCGAGATGAAGTTCCCATAGCTCGGCGGTAAAGACGCAAGAATGAAATCAGTGGCCAACTCTTGGCCGAGTGGGAAGCCCAGCTTCTCCAACCTCTACGTGTAACCAACCATCTTGATCACATGCGGCCCCACTGCTGCGCCCTCTGCCAGCTTGCTCTCAACAAAGGCCTTGGACACATTGAACCTTTCAGTCGTGGCCTGTGTCTGGAACGTGTCCTGAAGCGCCATGATCATATCGTGCACCTCATGGTTTGTCTCAAACTGCATCTGTAGCACAGGTTCCATGCAAGGGAGCATAAAGTAACTCACTTCAACATTGTTGTTGCATGCTTTCTTGTAAGCATTCTTGACAGCAGCAGTTGCATCATCAGCAGGCTCTTCTAGTAATGGGGTATCCAGAACGTCTTCCTTTTTCTCAACCCTGAGAACAATTATAAGGTTACGGATCCAATCTGTATAGTTAGTCCCATTCAACTTATCCTTCTCAAGGATCGAATGCAAAGTAAAAGATGTGGTGGTGCTGGGTGCCATGGAACTATAACAAAATAATAATGCAAAATACTAAGACAAACGTATCCATGATAGAGTAAATCACATTAAAACATTTAACAGAATCTACTCCCACTAAAATCAATATCCCTCCATTGATACTTAGTGATTCAAGACCCACAACTATCAAGTCGACTAGTGAGCTTTAGCATCACCGCTGGAAGACAGGTAGATCGGTAAGCAACTCTTTGCTAATCACATATGACTTGTTGTTGGGTGACATCTCTATGTCAAGTATCCGATACAAACTCAAGTCAAGGAAAACTAGTGGCACCCTAATTTCATAGACCCACCACTAATTGTACAAGACATGCGATGGAGCAAGGTTTAGTTGGGAGGGCATTTAACTTGAACATTGCGAGGGATTGATCAGTCTACTTCTACCGTATGCAGAAAACACATTATCGCATGTAGAAGTAAAACGATAAGAACGGCAAACACAAAGTTGTGAATCAGTATGGCCCATATTCTCATGGTGATCTCCATCTCCATAGAATCTATCCACCACGATGATCTCCATCTCCAAGTTCAATGTGCGCCATCCTCCAAGTGACGAGTCCTCCAAGAACTACAACTACCGAAATCAAGTTACATTGTCGGATCGGATCATCACAGGTTGGCACGTAGGCCATTACACAAATTGGCAATACATTTGGCTCCTGCCGTATTCTATTACTCATGACAACAGGTCATGAAAATTACATACATGCATCACATACACATTAGGGCCATACCGATCACACATGATCATGCAAAAACAAGTTAGGCGCAACAACGTCTAAACTTCGAACGCCTGAAACTCAATCTTCCAAGCCATTTTTGGGAAATCTAATTTTAGTGAAAACACCAAAGGGTTGAGTTTCATGTGTAAAATTTTCTGTAGATGAATTTTCATATAAAATTCGCCTCAATTCGAGTTCGTATGCAAAAGTTATGGCTGTTTTACCGAACAACATGTTTCTGCAATTTCCTCAACCCGGTAGCAGATCCAATCTGCCACCTCACGCATCATATGCATCTGGTGATTCATCCTAGGTTTCGATTCGACCAATCTCATTGATCTCTGCTTGCTTTGACTGGGTTTACATGTATCACTTAACTCCGATGACGGATACCCAACCGGTAGGAGTATGTCGTTACACGATCATCATAGCGAGGACATGAAACAGGATTAGGATTTCATCTACATCCAAGCATATCTCCATATGCACACATCCGAACCTATAACGAAGCAGCTATGGCTCTGATACCACTGAAGGGGTATGAGGAGGGCTACGCTAGCGATAAACAAAAATTTTCAACCGCATAAACTAGGAAAACTGTTATTATAGATCACCGAATTACCACTAGACGTGCGGGTGGGGAACTTCTGTAGCACATCAGGGTAGTGCAGTCAGTCGCCGGCTGTGCATTTGCAAGACCTCCTCATGTGTGGCTCGTCCTCGTGCAGCAGATGCAGCACCTCCAAGGTATCCACACATATGGGGAAGAAGCGTCGCACTCTGGACAGCTAGGTCCGCGAGGGCACCCGTGGGCATGGGCGTGGGAACAGGCGGCTGCCAGCAGGCGTGGCATTAGGGTTAGCCACTCCATGCGCCCCCACCCCTTCTTTTATAGGCGCCCACTAATGGGCTTCCTAACCGAGGCCCATTAGTGCACCTAAGCCTTGTCTAATTCGGATCATATCCTCATTAAGCTTCCAGCCCCTTAAGTGTGTGTCCCTATGGGCTCACGCGCAAACACATATTGCCCGAGTACTGCTACTTGACCAATAGTTGACAGCGGCCTCTAGCAAGATGTGTCAACTCCTATGCGCGCGCAAAGATCTTATCAGACGACCCGTCACAATATCATATACATGCTATTCCCTTTGCCTCACGATATTTGGTCTAGCTCCCAGCTGACCTCTCTTTCTCGATGCCGTGATCCGGAATCCTTGGTTAACACTTAACTCTAGCACGGCCATGCATTTCTTGATCCGATCACTTGAGGGGCCCAGAGATATCTCTCTCAAGTAGAGAGGGGCAAATCCCATCTTGACTGACCATGTCTCACAGCATGCTTCTTGACAAACCCAAGAACCACTTTTATGACTATCCAGTTACGGAGTAGTGTTTGATGGCTCCTAAGTAGGTCGGTTCATATCTTGAGTACATGCGACAATCTCAGGTCTAAGGACATAGCGTACACATTGTGTAATGAGATATCACTTTCTCGAGTTGGGTCGGTCCAGCCTCATGTCATACATGCGCCCACATTATTAGTTTGACATCTCCATGTCTATGACTTGTGAAATACAGTCATGAACTAATACATGTGCTAGTCTAATACTCATGTGTGTCCATACATGAACTCCGACTAGGAACAACTTTAGAATAACCATACAAGTAAAAAGTCGCACAAACAATTCACATCATTGCCAATCAATACAATTTGCCTTGCATGGATATTCAATGAACACATAATACATCATGGATACAATGAAATATGATCATATCTATGATTACCTCTAGGGCATATTTCTAACATACCTTCCCTACGTTATGGGCATATCGAAGTGTTTCTTGTGCCATTCCCGCAATATGGTTAGGCACGAGCACAATTGCTTGAACTCTCATAGGTGGTGATAGGGATTTTCATCATCAAAACAAGAGAAGGTTTGTTCCCGAACCATCGTCATGAAGCCAGGACGGAGTTCGTAGCCAGAAGCTGTGATGGGATTGGAAGATTGTGGTGGCTCTAAGAACTCGCCCTTGGGAGCAGAAAGTTGGTGGGTAGAAAGATTTTTCCAAGGTATAAGGATAAAAGAAAGAGAAAGGTAAAAGAAAGGATACATGAGCAAAGTAGGTTCAAAGACAACTACAGCAACCGCTACCCGGCAACGGCGCCAAAAATGCTTGTTGGTATTTCTTAATGTTCACGAATAAGATCCGCAAGCGCACGGAGATACCGTTGTAGCTCTTCACCCGGAGAGTATTCAGGGTAGCGTATAGTTCTCAGGGAACAGAGGTGTAACGGTCTCTAGCTAGTTTACCTAGGAAAAGGAAGAGATAGGATGGTCCTGGGTAGTGCGGTTTACTAAGGATAGAGATACTTAAGAAAAATATGCTTAGCTACTACTCGCTTGCTTCGGACATTGGCTTACACCTGGTCTGCCAAGCTTATCTGGCTATGAGCACTACGCCCAATCCAAACATGAGGGACTACGAAGGATGGACAGGGCTGTCACCACCTGCCGCCTACCCCGATAGACCATGGGAAAGGGTAGCAAACAAAGGTGACTTCAAGTCTAGACACCATGTCTACGCTATCGATCACTACTTCTAACCCCGGGTAGACTCTGTCTTAAGACTCAAGTCCTTAGGCTAGAAGCAAACATACGAGGATGAACGATGATCCCGCAAGTGAATGATAACTAGAACTCAACCTTGATAAGTACTCACCACCATAGACAAACCCGGATACTTACTCAAAAGAGGCTCGTATCCTCCAAGGTACAAGTACAGGGAGGCCGACAACTCCGGCTCTCCTCCCAAACTTCTCCTCCACACACTCCCTAACCTACTGCACAAAGTAGCTCTAGAAGGGTGGAGTCCCCCTACTTCTTCACTTCTCCAAGTTGTGTTGTGTTGAATGAGGGGGAGAGGGCCTCCTTTTATAGCCTCCCAGGGAGGTTCCCGCCATATTTAAGTATGGAAATCTTAGCCACGGCCTTGAGGAAGCACTTGGACGGGAACCCATCTGGGTTCGGCCGAACCAGGGGTTTGGCCAACCCTAGGTGAGCTTCCCCAGGCTCTGCCTTCCTCTAGCTGGCTGGCAGGTGGGCGCTGGTGTTGATCCTTGGTGATTCATGCTTTGCCGCGCCCGTTTGGCCTGCTAGATGGGCCCTTGAATTCGTGTGCCTGCCTCTGAATGGGTGGAGGTGTGTTTCTTGGCCTCTTGGGTTGATTTGCTTCAGGATGCGGGACCTCCAATTCACGTGCTCGCATAGAACGCTTTGAAATATACCTTTTCCTTTGTTTGAGCACGGTTTTCCCCTGTACGCAGACACGGTCTTCTGTAAACAGCGATTCACCAAAGCTTGTGGAAATGGTTAGAGTTAAACCCCTATCTTTAAGTTTTGGTGATTATTTATCTTAGAATGAAGCAGAGGTTGACGGTCGGATTTGTAGCTTAATGACCATCAACAATCTCCCCCACACTTGTTCTTGTACCTGGTGCTTTATTCACAACAAAGTGGAAACAAAATAATGGCGTTGTCGATTTTAAGAACCAGGGAGCCCTAAATTTTATTGGAACTCAAATTTATTTATTTTTTGTTTTTCATTTTATTTATTTTATTTTAACCATGAGACTTACTCAAATAAGGCTGAATTAGATTGCATCAACATAAGCAAAAGAGGATATACTTACGGTGGACCCTTAAAGGGTGATATGCATGTCCTTTGTATGTTGCGCAATATGAATCCGATGCCTTGTCTTACCTTCCCATTATAATTAAGCTCAACGACTTACCCATTTGGGTTTAATGATTTTCCTACAGGGGTTAGTCCACATATACAACCAAGATCTAGTTTAAATGAAGAAGGCATTTTAACCTAAGCACCATGCTTAATTTAAAAGGCCTATGAATGCGTTTTGCAACACACATTCAAACCAGAGCATACAAGCATAGATAAAGGAAGCATGAAAACATGTTCAAGCTATATTCCAAGAGAGATAAGCATGAGTATGAGAATGGTATACCTCGGGTTACCTCCCGGAAGGGATTTGTTTAAATTCAAGAGCATGACATACCTGGAGGTGCTTACCATGGCGTTTTGTTGATGAAAAACTCAGGTTTGCCACCGTGATAACATCCCTTTTTTTTCTTTTTTTTGGTTGGGCAAGATGCAATAACTAACACCATCCCCAAACCAAGATAAGATTTGGAACAAAAGGAACTTACTTGGGATCCTTACATACCTTCCCCGCACTTGGGTTTGCATTGCGGAGCAGCACAACTCAAGTGTGTGGAGTTCAAGCTTCCCTTCATAGTCATTCCCTCACCAAGAATTACCACGGTGTTGTAGTCAGTGTAGCTCTCATGTTCTTAGGCATCACATGTCCTTCGTTCTTTTTAATCTCCACCTGAAATGTTAGCAACCAAAAATACTCGAAAGAAGGTTTTATCCTAGATACATGATCTTGCTTTTATTCAAAAAGGGAAATGATGATTCAGGCTATGTCCTGGCAATGCTTTGTTTATGGTCACAAGCTCAACCATGGGCACGTCCTCTTGCAGCTATCATTGGTGATGTGTTCCCCTCTCACCACCAATTGTCGATGTCTCATTGAAGTTTTGGCTGCAAGGTTAGTGCCACATTGCAGCCACGAAATTTTCAATGCTTATGATAAACATATGCATCTACAACCAACGTTCTAAAGATTTGTGCACGAGAGGACATTAAGGTGGTTGAAGTCCTCATGCGTGCTCGGGGCACAAAGCGTGCCTAACTCTGGAGAGGCATTGAACGAGCATGGTTCTTGTGGTATTTCATGAATGAAGAAACCATGCTTATCTATGGAATCCTTCCCTTCGGACTCTAGAGTTGGTGCCTCACAAGATTCCATGGCCCATGGATTCTCCATCTCAAGTGATTCATCATGAGAGATCATAGTTGGATCTCGGTCATGGTCGAGAACAACATACTCTAGGCCAGTGGGAAGAGGCTCAAACTCGATCGAGGGTGATGATGATCGTTCATCTTCACGAAGATGAAGGATTCCTTCCGAGTTGAACTCTTCGGGGTGGCAGATTTTGCAACCTCAAAGAGAACAGGCTCGGATGATACCAACCGAGATACATACATCATCTTATAGAGCGGATTTTGCTTGGGAAGAGGCTTCACCAAGGGATTTTCTAAACAAGAGGTAGCTGTGACAGAAACGGTTTCCCTAAGCTTTTCATCTAGACTTCCTTGAGATGCATCGAGAAGTTTTTCTAGCAAATAGCCTAGGAGAAGATCAAAATCGAGGATATCAAAGATGTGGAAGTCTATGTTGTCCTCAACTTTGTCTATTGTGATCAGTACGTCCCTTGCGATCCCCCGACATTCAAAGAAGAATCCCTAGGGACTTCTGAGGTACTTGTCGATCGGGGTTAGAGGCTTGTTACCCACAAGAGTGTCTACGAGGTACTCAGATATGATACCAACCTCAACAACAGGGTCATGAAGGGCTTCTACGGTATTTCCCCCTCATAGTACAAGAGATGGTTGTGGAAGTTAAGCTAATCCGAACTGCTTCGGAAGTATGCTTCACCTCCTTTAGCCAATCCACTGTGGTTGCATGGTGGAAAACTACATCGAGGCTCATAAAGACACAACCAAGCCGTAGGCTTCTCGTGCCTAAGATGATTCAAGGTATTTCTAATGTTTCCCGAAGGATCATCTTCGAATCTGGAAGAGAACTCCGAATGTTGAATTCCTTCTTCCTTCGGTGTTCGTGGTTCGGGAGAGGGCTCAACAGACGAATCTTGGGATGTGATAGTTGAAAGCTCGGATTTGGCTGTTGAGAGACTATCATGACTTGACTAGGATTCCTCTCAGTGGGGTTCGTTATGGTCGGTCGGGAAAGAAGAGTTTTCTAAGAGGTGATCTAGGGTCTCTCTTCCTTTCTTTGGAGTTTTGTTTGCAAACGAACCTCCAACGGTGATGTCGAGGTCTAGGGCAGATTTCATGTCTAAACATGTCAATCCCGGGGCTACGGGACTACTCACATAGCATGTAATATTCTAGAATAAGGAATGGGGCATGTCCCATACCTTATATCTATTGTAACTACTCGTATACGAGTACGACTAGTCGGAACAGAAGGAAACTACCCGAGTAGTGCTCGAGTAGAACTCCTAAGCTAATATCAGGCTAGAATTCCATGTAACCCTATCCCCCCAGACTATATAAGGGCGGGCAGGGACCCCCTCCAAACAATCATCACACCAATCATCATCTAAGGCAATACAAACCACCATACAGGATGTAGGGTATTACACACATCGCAGCCCGGACCTATCTAAACCTTGTGTTGCTTGCACCTTGGAGTTCCTGATCTCGGCGACATCCTGCCTACAAGTCTGCTACCTTAGGGTATCACTAGGTAGGCTTGCCGATAAAACACCGACAGCTGGCGCGCCAGGTAGGGGTGCTCATCGAAGATCCACCGGCGAACTCGATGGCATCGTTCAACTTCACCAGTGCCGTGCCCGAGGTGGGCACAACTTTCATCTTCGGCTCGTGGGTCTGCGTTGATGACAGTGCAGGTGATTTCCGTCGGCATCTCGTCGACAGCACGAAGCTAGAGGCTCCAGCAGCAACCCAACGCAATGATCTTGATGAGTCCGTGGTCAACCTCAGCGAGGTGCTGCTCCTTGACCGTTTTTAATGCGACTTCGACTCGTGCTGCACCAGGATTCCTCGGATTAGATCCAATTTGGCCTGATGGACAGCGTACCCGATTCACCTTCGGGTTTCGCAACGCGGACACTGTTTACCTGGAGGCCATACGGTTTGAGTTCCTATCCGCATTGGAGGAGGACTTGGATTGCATACTCAAAATTGGAAAAGACGAAGCCACTGCAAGTCGTGAGGCTCCTATCGTGTTGACGGTTTTTCAAGTTTTTGTACGAAATATTCAGAAAAATGTTGCGGTATTTTTCTATGCCCTGTAACTTGCATAATAAAATATGAAAAATTCACAGTAGACTCACCATAAGTATATAAGTGCACAATATAATTTGGGGCACCAGTGCGGGCATTATCTATTTTGTATAAATGAATCTATGTTCTAACAGTAGCTGTTTACTTGATTTATTATGCTTAATCTGCTTGGTAAAAATGGCTGAACTTTTTGCAGTGGGTTTGTCACTAGGAAATGTACTATGTATAAAAATTTCAACATCAGAAACTTTATCTAACTTCAAATATAAATCCCACATGATGTCTTGTGTCTAAATATGAAAACAGAAAATTTCTGCATGTAAATGAAATGAGAAAAACCCCACTTACTTAATGGAGTTAGCTAATCTAAATAGTCCTCAGTAAATGATTGCCCAAGAAAATATAAATAAAATGTTTTACAACTTAACTTAAGTTTTGTTGGATTATAACTTTATAGTGAAATAAACAATAAATCTTACCATCAAAATAATGCAAACCTATGCATTTATATAGAATCGACGACTCTCGCCGACGGAACCTACGAGCTGGTGCCAGAGCCCGAGAGTGAGCAGCTTGAAGCTCAGATCAATCTAAATGAAGTCGTCAAAGACCTGAACCAAAGTACGGAAGAGCCCAAGGTTAGTACTGCTCAGGAAGGCAAGCCCTGGAGCATAACCCCTATTTTCAAAACTATGCAATGTTGTAATTCTATTTACTTTTGCAATTACATTTATAGGAGTTGGGTTGAAACCTTAGTTGCATGATCCTAGGTACCCATGCTATGAACACTAGTTGTAAAGTTCGCTAGATTGCCATGCTAATAGAACTCCGGTAAAAGTCGAGTGATTTCCTATCACTCGCAAGATATAGGAGTTGTTTGTTTACTTATGTTGGAATCATAAGGTTGACGGGCGGGGCTATTTATGATATTCATGTTGATGGTTGAGCCCCCGTTTTTATAGTGAAAATGGCTAAAGTCTCAGTGTGCGGTAGTGGTGGTTAAATTTTGAACGTACTAACCACATGCCGAGAATATGGTAATCGGTAAGCTTAAGTACCGGATTGAACCGGGGCGTGGAACATACCACCCCACCATCTTGACTTCATTCCCATGCTAGTTTTGCCCGAGAAGCTCAAGTTAATCTAACTGAAGTTGCTGAAGACCCGAACCAAAGTTCGGAAGAACTCAATTTATGCAACTACTTTTCCTTTTTACCTGTGCATTTAAGTTCATAGGAGTTGATTGGAACCGTAGCTGCATGATCCTAGGCACCTATGTAATGAATACTTGATCTAGGAGTTCGAGTAGATGCTCTGCTAATAGGTTCGGTAAAAGTCGAGTGATTTCCTGTCACTCGCGAGAATTATAGGAGTTGAATGATTTACCACATAGTGCAACTATAAGGTCGACAGGCGGGGATGTGGTACGATACTCATGGTGGCCCCGTCTGAGTAGATAAAAATGCTATGGCCGCAGTGTGTGGTAGTGGTGGTTAAGCGTTTGAACGTACTAACCACATGTCGAAAATATGGTGCTCGATAAGGTTAAGTACCTGATTGGCCCGGCAAGTGAACTTTACTTTCACGCTACTTCAACGAAGTTCAGATGCGTATACACATGTGAGTGCAGAGCGTGGCTCTGTAGTTGGGGAGGGTGACCCTGATCCAGAACCCGGAAAGAAAGGGGAAAAGTTGCTTGGGGCGACCCTTCGGTGCTCCAGGCGTGTGTGCTAGGTTTACCTCGCAAGGTTAAGAAATTCGATTCGAATCGTCCGTTTCTCGCGGTAATTGAGACTGCTTAATACTTCTGCCACATTGAGTAACAAGAGGAACCATGTCTATGATAAAACTTTTTGGATGATTAGTTGTTTTCCACCATGATTGGTTAGAGATAGATGCACCAATAGAATGGCTAAATGAACTAGAATACTGAAAGCTAAAATGAGAAATTAAGGACTTACCCTATGTTGCTTTTCAGCAAAAATAAAACCTAGAGCCTTAGAGCCATGCATGCTTAGGAGTCGGTTGTTTACAAACAATAGTCGGGTAAGCCTTGCTGAGTATTAGTATACTCAGCCTTGCTTGTGGCATTATTTTCAGGTGCATCTTTTGAAGAAATGATAACTGGTTTGACTTGGCCTTGTACCTTGCCGCCTGATTGGTCTGTGGAGTGGGATCCATCCCCGGTCAACAATAACTCTACCGAGTGATGACACGTATGGGCATCATCGTGGTATCTGAATCGGCAATAGATGATCGTGTTTTCTTTCCGCTGCTTTTAAAAACTCTGAATAAAGTTTTTATGTTTGAACTCTGAAGTACTAGTTTTATGAACTCGGCTTGTAATAAATAATTGCTAGCCTTGTGAGGTAAAAGCTATGGAATGTTGTAATCTCTGGACTTGCCTTCGTGCAAGTTAAGTGTACGCTTTGTTTTGATCGAAATATTTAGTGGTCGCATCGGGAATTACCCGACAGACTGTCGGATTATGCCGTTTGAAGTGCATGGTAGCCGTTTCGCCTTTATGGATGATGGTTAGTGCACTTGAGCTGGATTAATTCGGGCAGTTCTGCCACATTGATCAACTAGCCGGAGCTAGGGTCTTCTCAAAAATTGATCTTCGCTCTGGCTATCATCAAATTAAAATCCGTCCAAGTGACATTCCTAAGACTGCCTTTTCCACACGTTATGGGCTATATGAATACCTGGTCATGTCTTTTGGTCTCACAAATGCTCCTGCCTACTTCATGTATCTCATGAATTCGATATTCATGCCCGAACTTGACACGTTCGTTGTGGTCTTCATTGATGACATCCTGATATATTCCAGAAATGAGGAAGAGCATGCAGATCACCTGCGCATTGTTCTCCAACGTCCCAGACACCATCAGCTCTATGCTAAGTTTTCCAAGTGCGAATTCTGGCTGGATAGTGTAAAATTTTTTGGCCATACTATTTCCATCGAAGGCATAGCCGTTGATCCTAGCAAAGTACAAGAGGTGATGGATTGGAAACCTCCCACCTCCGTCCATCGGATTCACAGTTTTCTTGGTTTAGCTGGTTATTATCGCCGCTTTATTCCGGACTTCTCCCGAACTGCTAAGCCTATGACTGAACTATTGAAGAAAGGAGTAAAGTTTGTATGGAGCAAGAAATGTGAAAAAGCTTTCCACACTCTTCAGGAACATCTGACTACAGCCCCAGTCTTAGCTCAACCTGATAACACCAAGCCATTCGATGTTTATTGTGACACATCTGGCAGTGGTCTTGGTTGTGTGCTTATGCAAGATAACTGAGTCATTGGCCATGCTTCACGAGCTCTTCAACCTCATGAATAGAATTATCCTACTCATGATCTCGAGTTAGCAGCGGTCATTCATGCTTTAAAAATTTGGAGACATTATCTTATGGGCACTCATTGCAATATCTACACTGATCACAAAAGTTTCAAATATTTCTTCACCAAGCTGATCTGAATATGAGACAAAGAAGACATTGGAATTGATCAAAGATTATGATCTTGTGGTGCACTATCACCCAGTAAAGGCTAATGTAGTCATAGATGCGCTAAGCCGCAAGGCTCATTGCAATTGCTTATCCGCATAATTCTATAATGGAAAGTTATGTCATGAGATGAGGAAACTCAATTTGGAAATGATTCCCCAAGGCACTCTAAACCACATTTCCATTGAACCAACCCTCCACGATCGAATCATCATGGCACAATTACATGATGAAGGTGTTAAAATCATCAAGCAAAAACTCTCTCAAGGAGAGAAGTATAAATGTTTTCACCAAGACCATAATGGGTTCTATGGTTTGAAAGACGCATAGTCATTCCAAAGAATCATGAGCTCCGAAAGCAAATTCTTGACGAAGCCCACCTTTCCAAATTCTCTATTGATCCGGGCAGTAGCAAAATGTATCAAGATCTTAGGCAAAACTTCTGGTGGACTAGAATCAAAAGAGAAATCACTAAATATGTCTTAGAATGTGACACATGTCAGAGAGTAAAAGCTAGCCACTTGAAAGTAGCCAGTACACTTAAACCTTTGCATATACTTCCGGTACACACTACCTACACTACCAAGAAATATGCCAAGATTTAACTCGATCTCATCGTTTGCTTACATGGAGTACCCACGACGATTATTTCAGATCGTTTGCTTCTCTTGGTACCAAACTGATTCGAAGCTTAGCTTATCATCCTCAAATGGATGGGCAAACCGAGAGAGTAAATCAAATACTCGAAGACATGCTTAGAGAGAAAAGTTGGGACAAATGCTTACCTCTAGTAGAGTTCTCATGCAACAACAGCTATCAAGCAAGTTTGAAAATGGCACCGTTTGAGGCCTTGTATCGTCGAAGGTGTCGAACTCCTTTGAGTTGGTCCCAAACAGGAAAACATAAAATATTTGGACCAAACCTTGTAATCGAGGTAGAGAAAAAAGTAAGAGTAATACAAGAGAATCTAAGAGTTGCACAGTCTAGGCAAAAGAGACATTTTGATAAAAGGAGAAAGCCTTTGCAATTTGAAGTTGGTGATCATGTCTACCTTCGGGTTTCACCAACCAAGGGTGTGCAAAGGTTTGGAGTGAGAGGGAAATTAGCCCCCCGATATGTCGGTCCTTATGAAATCACCGAAATTTGCGGACCCGTAGCCTATAGAGTGCGACTTCCTCCGCAACTTGCAGCCATCCATGATATCTTTCATATCTCTCAACTCAATAAATGCATTCAAGTTACTACCGAAATTGTTGAACAAAAGGAAATATGGGTAGAACCGGACCTCTCTTATGTTGAAGGAAAGGATCACTAGAAGAAAAGTGGTTAAAATGTATAAAATCCAATGGAGCCATCACACCGAAGAGGAAGCTACTTGGGAAACTGAAAGCTATTTAAACCAAAATTTCCGCGGTTTTCTAAATTGACCCAAAGGTACACGCACCTTCCACACTAAGTTATTTACCCGAATCTCGGGATGAGAATTTTTATAAGGGGGAAGGCTGTAACACCTTAGCTGTTTGAAATTTCTAAAACAAGGATCAGGAATACAACAGCATGCATAATGACAAAGAATAATTAAAATAATACATGTCATATATGTATGTATGCATGTATATGTATGTGTGTATATGGGATTTTTCCATTTTGTGTTTGAAATCTTTCATGCTCAACTTGACACAATAAATGTAGCATATAAACGCATCCATAGTTTAGTGCCTAGCAAGTTTACTTAAAAGACCATTTGCAAAATTCAAATTTTTAAACACATGAAATGAATAGGAATTCAAATTCTAGTAATCGTAAATTTAAAATAACTTTTAAACCGTAGCTCAAATAAATTTTGGCCTAAACCAAAAGTTGTAGAATTTTAAATTCCCTACAACTTTTGTGTTGATGGTTTTTCAAATTTATGTACGCAAGTTTGAGAAAAATTGAGTTCAATTCCGGCTATTTTGTTTTCTCTCTCCCCCTCCTCTCTCCTTCTCCCTCCCTCCCCTGTTCTGTTCCGTCGAGGGGCAGCGGCCGCCGGCCACCTGGCTGGCGATGCCTACTCGACACTAGGCGCTAGGGGCTCGCCCCCGACCGGCCGCCGACAGCCACACCGCGATCTTCCCCTCCCCAAGCAAAATCTTCGCGCGCCCACGGCTGAGCGCCTGTCACACCCGATTCTAGAAAGAACCAGATGCATCTCATGTGTGCGCCAGGATCATGTTCACACACACATGATAGACGGAAAAGTGTAATATATCAAAGACAATGCTGAAGAAGTAACTAAATAAAGTATTTAACAATATTACACTCCAAATAAAAGAGACACAAAGGTCTTTAAACGATACACCGATATACCCTATACGAAGTCTGCAACACACCTAGAACTCCTCGAAGTCGTTGAAGTTCTCCTCTTCAAAGTTCACTTCTGAACAGCAGTGGGCAAGGGTGAGTACTCTTATGGTTGGTACTCAGCAAGTGGGGTGAATATGCAAGGCCACCAAGGATAGGCTAAGGTTTGCAGCAGCGAGCACTTTTAGTTGGTCAAGTATTTATTAGCAAGCACCTATTAACTAGGTTTAAGTTTATACCATCCCACTTTAGCAAAAACATAAAGGTACCAGCAAGATAAACATTAACCACGAACCATGATTTAATTAATCTTCAAGTTTCATTATCATGTGAGGGTCCAAGCCACTCTTAACCGTGAGTACGGCTGTTATAACAGTTTTACACTTTGCAGAGGTTGTACACTTTACCCACAAATCGTGTTCCCCTGAGTCGCCCGGGTTTGCAAGGCCCTTAAACGCTTCCGAGGTGAGTGGCGAGGGTACACTACGAAGCCTTTACAAAGACATGTCGAGAGCTACACAGCCCGCTAGAGTTTCAGTAGCAGTGTGGTCCATAAACCTCCCTAATGGTCAGCTCCTTAGCAAAGGCAGCTACCCCAAGAGGACCGGGCTATGACCCCTATCACCGACCCCTCCTTTCCCTTTCGGTAAGGCCACCAGCTAACTACACATCTAATTAATTGGCTAAGGTCAGAGCCATATGACTTTGTGGTTGCACTGTTCACTTGGGTGGTTCTCCATGTTCCCATTAAAAAAAGTTGTTCTTGAATTAACGCGGTATAACAACATTGTCATAAGAGTAAACCAACACCAATCCTAAAGTTTGCAACTAAGCGTGACTACCCAACATGAATAGTAAACCCAGGTGTTTCAAGGCTTTGGGTAAAAGACTAGGTATGTCCTTAGTATAGGTAACCCATCAAGTTTATGCAAAGCAATATTGATATAAAGTGAATTATCATGCTGTTGTTGGGATAAAATAGAATATGCAGGGGAGGGAAGTCCACTTGCCTTCCTCAAACAGCTGTTGATTCTCTTCCTCGTAAGCTTGCTCTTGGTCTTGCTCGAACGTCACGTTGTCTACGTGATCACACAAACAAGCCTACATAAACAAATAAGAAACAATACAACAAACAGTACAAACAGAAAGTAAAAAATGCTAAAGTTGTAGTTCATGATGCAAGGATCGCGTGAGCGCAAGAATCGCTGAAATCGGAGTTGAAACGATGAAGATATAGCTAAAACAGTGATCTAGGGACCTAACTGCGAGAGTTTTGAACTTCCAGGGGCTAGATCTGAAGAAACTAGGGGCTAAAACATAATTAAACCTTAAATAGAGGGTCTGGGTGCAAAACTAGAGGTCCTGGATGGTGGGTACTAATTCTAGAAAGGTTAGGGGTCGGGACAGAAAAAGAAAGGGCTCAACTCTAATTATTTTTCTACTGATCTGGACTGCGGGTTGATTCCTGGAAAGCCTAGGGGCTTTTCTGCAAAGGTTCCAGGGAAGGCTAGGGTCGAGCGAATCTGGTCCGTTGGATCAGAATCGGGCGGCAGGGTAAGGGTCGGGCGAAGGCGGCGGCTCGTGCGCGGCTCAGATTTGTTCTGGCCGTTAGATCTAGATCGAGCGGCAGGGTGAGGGTCGGCTCAGGTCGACCCGGCGGAGTAAAGGGTCGGGCGAATCGGTTAGGCGGCGCTGGGCGCCGGCGGCGTGCGAGAGCGGCGGCGGACGGCCGGAGCTCACCGAATCCGGTGTTTCGGGACTCGGTTCAGGCTGGGGTTATGCCGGGGAGATAGAGGGCGGCACGGCGAAAGTGGTGAGGGTCACGGAATAGCCGTGCGGCGACTGTAGACCGGCGGCCACAGCGGCGGGCGGAAACAGAGCTCTGGCGAGAAATTGGGGCTACGATAGAGCAAGAGAGAGGGGGGAACCGGGGCAGCTTGGTGCTCACCACCTCGTGAAATTCCGGCGAGGGTTGTAGGCGTTGGAGAAACAGAGGGACGGCGAGTCGACGGAGGGGCGGCGACACGGGGCGGCGGCGTTCCTCCGGTGAGCGGTTTCCAGCGGCGTGCAACGGTGCGGAGTAGAAGAATAGGTTGACAACGGCTCTGGGTGCAAAGCGGGGCTCCGGCGTGGGTTTTATAGGGGAGGGGAGGAGGCGGAGCGGCCGGGGAAAGGAAGGTGGCGGCTCACGCGGCGGCCTGCGAAGGAAAGGGGCGGAGCATGTACCGCGGCCAGTATGGCAAGCCAGCGTCACGAGGAAGGAAGGAGGAGACACGGGCGCAAACTGGATTCGGGGTGAGGAAGAAAAGGAAAGGGGAGGGAGGCGCGGACGACGGCGCGGCGCGTTTGGTGTCGCAGCGGAAAGGAAAGAGAGAGGAGCGGGAGGAAGAAGAAAGAAAGGTGGGAGAGGAGACCGACGTGTGGGACCCAGCTGGCGGTGAGAGAGAGGTGAGAGAGAGTGGGGCGGGTTGGGCTGGCTGGTTTGGGCCGCGGGGAGAGGAAAGAAATAGAAGAGGAGGAGAGAAGAATTTCGGTCGACTGGGTTGGACCGCGAGAAGAAGAAAAATAGAAGGAGAAGAGAGAGAGGTTTGGGCCGGGCTGAAAGAAAAGAGTGGGAGAAGAAAAGGAGAGAAAGATGCATGCACAATTTTATTTTGTGGCTTTTATAAAAAAATGTTTTTTAAAATTTTATTTCCTATATTTTTGGGTGCTATAGCGCCACGCGGCGATCGATTCCCGACCGCGCCCGGCGACAAGGCGATGGCCGCCGGCCTGCCCCGCCCGTCCGCACCTCCCTCCGTTGTGTCGCGTCCAGCCTCGCCTCCCATCCCTCAGCGCCTATAAAAGGCCCTACGGCCTCCCTGCTCGCGCACCCAAAACCCCGCCACCCCACCATTGTCGCGAGCTCGAGCTCGACAATGAGGTCCCCCTCTGCCCCGCCCCACCCCGGCCCAAACCAGCCACCCCAACAGCTCCCCCACCTCCCACTGGTTCTCCTCATCCTAGCCACACCCGCCCAGCCTCACCGGACCACCACCGCACGCCATCCCCGGCCGCCAACAAGCAAGGCTCCCGCGGTCAACCCTCTTCTAGCCGCCCTAGCCCCAACCGAGCCCACCTACAGGTAGCCCTCGCCGCCCTCATGCTCCTCCACTCCTTTCCCCTCTCCGCCGGCGAGCGTCCTCACCGGATTTTGGCCAGGAACCACCCAGCTCCGGCTAGGGGCCACATTGTAATCTAAGTTTTCGATTTAGGGTCCCTGACGCAAGAAACCAGGGGCCTATCTGCGAGACCCTATTTTCTTTTTATTTTCAAAAATAGTGAACTTGTAAATTCATTTAGAAATCGTAGAAATATCATAAAACTTCAAACTAAAATGTTCTGAGCTCCTTATGATTAGATCTACAACTTCTGTACAGGATGTTGGCCAGTTACAAAATAAAACTTGTTCTAGAATATATATTAGTTTTGTTAGCTTTTATTTGTATCTCCTACTCTAGATGTTGAGCCTTGTGTAAAAATTTCAAAGCCATAAACAGTCTCTAGATCTAGTGTTTGTTAGATCTTGTTGGATGCACTATTTTGCTAGATCTATTTGTTCATATTGTTCTGCTTAAAGAATAAGGTTGAAACTTTTCCAGTATGGTTATCTTGTTGCATAGATGTTATAGAAAATATTTAAAACTTTATGCTTCTGTCTAACTTGCTCATATGTTTTTATCAATGAATAAATGTACTAAATCAGTAGAAATAGTTCTATTGCTTAGAAACATTTGCAATTTTTACCAACGACTATACTTGAGTATCTAACCATGCTAGAAACATTTGAAGTTCAGATGCTTAGTAGATCTGCCAATAAAAATGAATCATAATAATGTAGAAATATGTTGCAGTATTTTTCTATGCCCTGTAACTCGCACAATAAAATATAAAAAATTCACAGTAGACTCACCATATAAATATATAAGCGCACAGTAAATTTTGGGGCACCAGTACATGCATATTTTATTTTGTATAAATGAATCTATGTTGTAGCAGTAGCTGTTTACTTGATTTATTATGCTTAATCTGCTAGGTAAAAATGGCTGAACTTTTTACAGTGGGTTTGTCACTAGGAAATATACTCTGTATAAAAGTTTCAACATCAGAAACTTTATCTAACTTCAAATATAAAGCCCACATGATGTCTTGTGTCTAAATATGAAAAAAGAAAATATCTGCATGTAAATGAAATGACAAAAACCCCCACTTACTTAATGGAGTTAGTTAACCTAAATAGTACGCAGTAAACGATTTCCCAAGAAAATATAAATAAAATGTTTTATAACTTCACTTAAATTTTGTTGGATTATAACTTTATAGTGAAATAAACAATAAATCTTACCATCAAAATAATGCAAACCTATGCATTCATATAGAATCGATGACTCTCGCCGACGGAACCTACGAGCTGGTGCCAGAGCCCGAGAGTGAGCAGCGTGAAGCTCAGATCAATCTAACTGGAGTCGTTGAAGACCCGAACCAAAGTACGGAAGAGCCCATGGCTAGCACTACTCAGGAAGGCAAGCCCCGGAGCATAACACCTATTTTCAAAACTGTGCAATGTTGTAAATCTATTTACTTTTGCAATTACATTTATAGGAGTTTGGTTGAAACCTTAGTTGCATGATCCTAGGTACCCATGCTATGAACACTAGTTGTAAAGTTCGCTAGATTGCCATGCTAATAGAACTCCGGCAAAAGTCGAGTGATTTCCTGTCACTTGCGAGATATAGGAGTTGTTTGTTTACTTATGTTGGAATCATAAGGTTGACGGGCGGGGCTATTTATGATATTCATGTTGATGGTTGAGGCCCTGTCAGTATAGTGAAAATGGCTAAGGTCACAATGTGTGGTAGTGGTGGTCAAATTTTTGAACGTACTAACCACATGATGAGAATATGGTAATTGGTAAGCTTAAGTACCTGATTGAACCGGGGCATGGAACATACCACCCCACTGCCTTGACTTTGTTCCCATGCGGCTCTATACTGGAGGGCGGTGGCCTTGTTCCACGAAATGGGAATAAAGGGGAAAAGTCGCACGTGTGATTCTGTGAGTAACCACGTGACGTATGTTTAGGTTTTCCTTGTAAGGTTAAGAAATTCATTTCAAATCATCCGTTTCTCACGGCCATTGAGACTGCTTGACCCTTTTACCACATATAGTAAGAAGAGGAACAATGATGATGATAAATATTGCTAGTTGCTTAATTTAATTGCTTCCACCATGTGTGATGTTGGATAGATGCTCATCTAGAATGGTTAATCAAACTAGAATCTTGAAGCTAAAATCTAAAATTAAGGACCTACTCTTTGTCGCTTTTCGGCAAAAATAAACCCCCTCAAGAAAAAAGCCTTGCATGTTTAGGAGTCGGCTAAGTATATACCAATAGTCTGGTAAGCCTTGCTGAGTATTAGTATACTCAGCTTTGCTTGTGGCTCTGTTTTCAGTTGCTTTTGAGGACATGATTGCTGGCTTGACTTAGTCGTGTTCACTTTCTCCTGGTTGGTCGGTTGAATGGGATGCATCCCCGGCCAATGATGATGACGCTAAGTGATGTCATATACGGGCTTCATCATGACATCTTGTATCGTCGATTAGAACTATCGTTTATTTCTGCTGGATTTGAACTCTGAAGAACTTGTTTTATGCTTTTTGAACTTGGTTTGTAATAATAATTCATGTTGAACTCTGTGATGTAAAATTTATGAATTGTTGTAATATCTGGGCTCACCTTCGTGTGGGTTTTATGTATGCATTGTTTCGATTAAAATTCCAGTGGTTGCATCGGGATGTTACCCGACAAACTATCGTTTTACTCCATTTTAAGTGCGTGTTAGCCCGGATTGCCTTTATGGTGATGGTTAGCGCAATTAAGCCAGATTAATTCAGGTGATTCTGCCACACCCACCTCGATACACTGCCTTACCCTAAACCCCTTCCCATCATCGCCGAAGAAGAAACCGCGCTAGTTGACTACAGCTCCGATGAGCCCACCTCACACTGCCACATCTACATGGCAGAAGTAGAATGCAAATGCAACAGAAACCCTAACGAACTACTTGAGCAAATCTTCGGGGATGAGGTCATCGCCAATGCCGACGATGAAAACGACGCCGAACGTGACGCTCGCAGATTGAGAAACTAGAAGCGCTCTACATGCAGAAGGAACGCCGCGGAGCGCCAACACCGTCTATGGCGTGATCTCGACGTAGAGTTCGTGGCAGCAGGAGCGCGGGGCTTCCAGACCACGATCACCAACATCGCCGGTATCACGGCTATACTAGCCTCCAGCTGAGATCCAGTGGCACAATCATCTTTGTGACTAGCTCAAAAGGCATGGTTATAGCTCGACCGACAGAACCCGGCATCATCAGTACCGGCCAACCAAGAGGGGGTGGGCAAAAGTTGCGATCACCCATAGGTTAAGGACTCCCGGGGGACATACCCGTTAGCGCCCCGGGGACAATGAAGCCAACAATGACGCTGCGCAAGGTAGTCGCTTAGTGGGTGGGAGATCGTGGCCACCACCAGGGGGGAACAGGCCACCACAACCACGACCACCACGACAACGCCCTGCTAGTAGTTACAATCATCGACCACTCGAAGACCTGCCGATGGATGATGTTCGTCGAAAGATCAACGAAGGGCACGACGCTCGCTCTGTCATTGAAGCCCGATGAGAAGAGCGAGCTGTAGCTGGTGGCTATCATGTACCAGACGATAGTGATCGCTTCCCAGCGTTCACATGATGATTCAGCCTATACCAGTATCCGGAGGGCTACAAACCGATCGGCATCACCAAGTACAATGGCAAGCAAGCTCCTCAACAATAGATCAGGTGCTACTCCACGGCCATAGAAGTCGCGGGTGGCTCCAACACCACCAAGGTCATCTACTTTCTGATGGCTCTAGAGACCGCTCCACTCACTGTCACACCTGGTTTAAGGACAAAACCGAATGCATAACTATATGTATGCCAGGATCAAGTTTCATACATATAGTGACATCATCAGTGAATAACAACAACAGTATCACGTAAAGAAACATAAATAAGGACTTACAAGACTATCAGAGATATGTGCTTATCATGGAAACGAAGGCTCCACACTTCACAGGCAGACGACTGGGGGTTGCGTACGCCTAGAACTCTTCATCATCTTCAGTAGACTTCACACCTTTTTCTTCTGAGCAGCAGTTAGCAAGGGTGAGTACACTTATGCTTGGTACTCAGCAAGGCCACAAGAAATAACCAAAGTAACGATTTAAATCTATTTTTAAGTTTATTAATCATGTGAGGGTTCAGGCCGCTCTTGACCGTGAGCACGACTGATATATCAGTTTTAGACACTCTGCAGAGTTTGTACACTTTTACCACAAGTCGCGTAAAAGTTCAAAAGAACTTTGGACCCAACCATGCTGTGCTAGCTAGGCACAATACCACACTTCCGAGGTGTGATTGCATAGGGACGCTACGAGGCCTTTACAAAGATTCCCTAATAAGAAGTTGTCCGCTAGAGTTTCAGTAGCAGTGTGGTCCATAAACCTCCCTAATGGTCACCTCCTTAGCAAAGGCAGCTACCCCAAGAGGACCGGGCTATGACCACTATCACCAACCCCCTCCTTGCCCTTTCGGTAAGACCGCTTCAAACTAGAGTCTCTAATTAATTAGCCAAGACCAGAGCCATATAGTCCTCGTGGTTGTATTGTTTTCCTGGGTGGTTCTCCACGTTCCATTTAATACATGGTATTCTTGTAAATAAGCACAGATAGGAGGATGGCTAGGGTCACTTGCGTTTTTCCAACGAAAAGCTACTCTTACTGCTCTTCAGCTCTTGCTTACTTGGAAACCTTGATCTTCAAGCTTCAACAACGATCATTCTACTCGAAGCAAACATCGAGCACAAACATACAAAACAACAAACAAGTACAGCTAAGAACAATACACCAATCACAAAACAAAAGCTTTTAAAAGAGCGTGCTAAAGGATATAGCTCGCTGCTACGGTTACAAGAGCACAAGAATCACGGAAAGTGGAGCTAGGGTTGAAAAGACACAGCTATCGGAAGATTGGTATTATAAAAGAAACAAAAGAACTATGAGCTTTATTTATTTTATTTGGAAAACAAATGTAAAAGATATTCAAAACAAAATATCCTTGATTATAATTAACTTATATTATATTTTTATTTATAAAAGCGGAGTAGAACTTAGTCATATTTTATTTATGATTGTCTATGTACAAATTACACTAATTAACAATTAATTAGAAAGAAAATTTGTGAGAGCATCTAAACGCATAACTTTACATCTGGTGTTCAACTAAACAAATTATATTTAGAACACATTTGAGTTGGTATTAATTGAATTGACATTAGTTATGAAAAACCGGAGGTAAAGATCTAGGTAGATTTTAATTAGAAAAACTAGGTGACAGAACTTTAATTAAATTAAATCTATTTTTAATTAAAAGACAGGAACTAAGGCACAACGACACAACTAAACGGTGGCTTAGGGCTTTAGAAGACTAACGCAACAAGAACGAGTCGAAACGGAGCTAAAACGACGAAGATATGACTAAAAGGCTCCAGGGACTTATCTGCGAAGAAAGTGAACTTCTAGGGTTCAAATCTGGAGAAATCAGGGGCTAAAACATAATTAAACCTTAAACAGAGGGTCGGGGTGCAAAACTAGAGATCCTGGACGACGGGTATTAATTCTAAAAAAGGTCAGGGGTCGGGACAGAAAAAGAAAGGGCTCAACTCTAATTATTTTTCTACTGATCTGGACTGCGGGTTGATTTCTGGAAAACCTAGGGGCTTTTCCGCAAAAGTTCCAAGGACGGCTAGGGTCGGGCGAATCTGGTCCGTTGGATCAGAATCGTGTGGCAGGGTAAGGGTCGGGCGAATCGGACGCGGCTCGGATCTGTTCTGGCCGTTAGATTTAGATCAAGCGGCAGGGGAAGCGTTGGCTCGACAGAGTACAGAGGGTCGGGCGAATCGGAGCTGCGCTGGGCGCTGGCGGCGAGTAAGAGCAATGGCGGACGGCCAGAGCTTCACTGAATCCGGTGTTCCGGGGCTTAGTTCAAGCTGGGTTTATGCCGGGGATAGAGTGGGCGACACGGCGAAGGTGTTGGTGGTCACGGAACGGCTGTGCGGCGACACGATTCTGATCTCCGGGGAGAGTAGCAGGCGGCAGAGAAGCAGAGGAACGGTGAGTCGACGGAGAGGCGGCGACATGGGCAGCGGCGTTTCTCTGGTGTGCGAACTCCAGCGACGTGCAACGGTGTGGAGTAGAGAAAGGGATTGAAGATGGCTCTGGTGCAAAGCGGGGCTCCGGCGTGGGTTTTATAGGGGAGGGGAGGAGGCGGAGCGGCTGGGAAAAGAGAAGGCGGCGGGCGGCAAAAGAAAGAGCGGACGCGTACCGTGACTAGTAAGGCATCCAGCGTCGCGGGGAAGGAAAGAGGAGACACGGGCGACGGCGCAGAGTCGATCCGGACTCGGGGTGAGGAAAAAGGAAAGGGGAGGGAGCACGGACGATGGTGCGGTGGCGCGTATGGTGTCGCGACGGAAAAAGGAAAGAAGGGAGCGGTGCGGAGGAAGAAGAAAGGAAAGAAGAGAAGGGGAAACTGACGAGTGGGGCCAGCGCATCGATGGAAGAGGGGTGAGGTAAGGTAAGGCGTTTGGGCTAACGGAGTCGGGCCGCGGGGTTGGGCCGCAGAGAGAGGAAAAAGAAAAAGAAGAAGAGATGAAGGATTGGGCCGGCTGAGTTGGGCCGCAGGGAGAGGAAAAAGAAAAGAAGAAGAGAAGGATTGGGCTGACTGGGTTGAAAGAAAAAGAAAGAGAGAAAGATGGGGTGAGCCAAAAGAGATAGGGAAGAGAGAAGAAAAGATTTTAGGGTAGTATTTTTGGATATTTTTATTTTGCAAACTCAAACACGCAAACAAACAAAAACCAATGCAGCGACATGAATGCAACAAACATAAAACCGTTTTATTTAATTCTAAAAGACAATTATTTATTTTTCCTATACTAGATTTTCTGTAAAGAAAATAAATGTTGAAATTTTTATAATTATGAGAAAATCATTGCTTTATTATTATTATTATTATTATTAGTTTTAATCACATCCTAAAATCCATTAATTTTAGGGTGTGACACTCACGTGGCTTGAGAGCTTCAGGAAAGACTCCATCGACTCCTGGGACGATCTGAAGGCTGTCTTCACCGACAATTTCCAAGGGGCAATCACTCGAGCAGGTGCTCGTCATGATCTATCCTAATGCCAATAGGAACGTAATGAGCTCCTACGATCCTACACTCGCCGCTTCTTCGACACTCACGCCACCATCGCCAACATCTCTGAGCAAGATATCATCGACTGCTTCCACAACGGCATCACCGACCGAATTCTCTTTAGACACTTCGGCCGTAATCGACCCAAGACCGTTGCAGGGCTCCGCGATATGATGCAAGCTTGGGTGGACCAGGAGGAGCAGGAGCGCGATCGCTTCTCGAGGCACGGCAACGACTACTAAAACAACAACAACAAGCGGGGAAATGACCACCGCAGCGATAGAAGCCAGCGGGACCATTCAGGATCCTCCCGAAAGCGCAAGCCAAACGATCCGGTTGCGGCTATCGAACGCCCCTCACGAGGCAAGAAGTCGGGAACCACGCAGGAGCAGTTTGATAAGCTCCTGCACAAGCAGTGCCCAGTGCACCCAAACGCCAAGCACTCAGCAATCGAGTGCTACAACCTCTGAAAGATCTTCAATGCCCTGCCTCTTGACAAGAATGCCAAGAAAAAGGGCAAGGAAAAGGAGGACGATGAACCAGAGGACAAGTCAGGCGTTGCCCAATTCTAGGACGCATCAAAGACTATCAACGTCATCTTTGGCAACAAATCCGGCTTCGCTTCCAAACGAGCCCAAAAGCTAGCACTACTCGATATCTTGTCTATCGAGCCAGCGGTACCACGACCACTTCAATGGTCGGAGGTCCCTATCTCATTCTCAGGAGATGATCAATGGACTAGTTTCTCAGAGCCGGGAAAATTCCGCCTCGTGCTGGATCCTGTGGTGGCCAGCGTCAGGCTCACCAGAGTACTCATCGACGGAGGAAGCAGCCTCAATCTTATCTTTGCGAGTACTCTGCAAAAGATGGGCTTGGACATCACGGACATGCTCACCCCAAGAAAAGCTCCCTTCTACAACATCGTACCAGTGAACTCGGTTACACCACTCGGGACTGTGGCCCTCCCAGTAACCTTCAGCACGAGATGAGAACTATAGGATTGAATACATCATGTTTGAGGTGGCAAACTTCGAATCTTCGTAACACGCCATCCTGGGAAGACCCGCATTGGCCAAGTTCATGGCCGTGCACCACTACGTCTACCTACTTCTCAAGATGCTAGGAAAGGGTGGTGTGCTCACCTTCCACGGCGACTTGAAGAAGTCATACGACTGCGACCAGGAGGCTATCAAGTACGCTTTGACATCGCGCATGTTGATCCCTTCCTCTGAAGTACTCGCGGCCGTGCAACAACTCTCCCATTCAGGCCTGGAGATCCTGATGAAAAAGGCAAACCAGACAAAGATTCAGGCTACTAGGGTAGTCGCCCTCAAAGCAATCCAGCTGCAAGAAGGCGACTCGTCCAAGACAGCCCTGATCAGCACAGGGCTCAATGATAAATTGGAAAGCGCGCTCATCAGTTTCCTTAGGGCTAACCAAGACATATTCACGTGAAAACCAGCGGATATGCCAGGCGTGCCAAGGAGCTGATCGAGCATAGCCTGAAAGTTAACACCAAGGCCGTCCCTAGTAAGCAACGACTTCGTAGATTTGCTCCAAATAAGAGGGAGGCGATAAAAAAGGAGATAGCTAAACTACTCGCGGCTGGCTTCATCAAAGAGGTGTTCCACCCAGAGTGGTTAGCCAATCCTGTTCTTGTAATAACGAAGAATAACAATGAATGGAGGATGTGTGTTGAATATACTGATCTCAACAAGCACTGCCCAAAGGATCCTTTCGGGCTACCATGCATCAACCAACTCATTGATTCCACCACCGACTGCGTACTACTTTGCTTCCTTGATTGCTATTCGGGCTACCATCAGATTGCAGGCACTAGTCGACTTTATGGCAGAATGGCAGGAAAACCAGATTTCAACTCTAGTCAACAGGCCAAAGCATTGGGTGATGTACTTCGACGGCTCCCTCAAACTTGAAGGCAGCGGCGCTGGAGTACTCTTCATATCTCCAAAGGGAGAGCAAATCAAGTATGTTCTTCAAATCCTTTGGAAAATGTCCAACAATGAGGCCGAGTACGAGGCACTCCTGCACGGGCTACGCCTGACGATTTCTCTCGGCATCAAACGACTACATGTCTACAGCGACTCCTTATTGGTTGTCCAACAAGTCAACAAGGAGTGGGATTGCAACAAAGAAGCCATGGACGCATACGTAGCGGAAATATGAAAGCTAGAAATAAATTCTCAAGGTTGGAGGTTCATCATGTGATCCGAGACAGTAATGTTGGGGTAGACGTACTATCCAAGCTAGGACCTACTCATGCTCAGATTCCAGCTCGCGTATTTGTCCAGGAGCTGAAGCACCCATCCATCATCATGCTGGGAGAAGATTGAAAGGAACCTTACATTGACTTTATCAAAGACCAGAGACTACTCGCGGGCATGGACTAAAAGAGTGCAGCAGCTGCTCGCATTGTGAGGTAGAGCAAAGAGTTCGTTTTGGTAGATGACAAGTTATACAAGCGCGGTGTGTGCTCGGGAGTTCTCATGAAGTGTGTCACAAGCGAAGATGGTTACAGCTTCCTTCGTGAAATCCATGATGGATCCTTTGGCAATCATGCAGCTTCAAAAACGCTAGAGCGGGTTTTTACTGGCCTACAGCGGTGTCGGATGCTGAAGATTTAGTCCGCAAATGCCCCAATTACCAGTTCTTCGGAAAGCAGTCGCACGTCCCAGCTCGCAATCTTATCACCATCCCACCATCCTGGCCGTTTGCTTGCTGAAGCCTCGACATGATTGGGTTGACAATAGCGCCAGGAGGATTCACTCATGTATTGGTGGCCATCTAGAAGTTTACAAAGTGGATCGAGTTCAAGCCGATTACCAAACTCACACCAGATAGAGCAGTTGACTTCATCTGTGACATTTTACATCGGTTTGGCTTCCCTAGCACTATCATCACTGATTTGGGCACCAACTTCACAGCACACCAATTCTGGGAATTCTGCGACAATGCGGCAATCGAAGTCAAGTATGTGTCAGATGCACACCCAAGGGCAAATGGCCAAGTCGAGAGGGACAATGGCATGATTCATGATGGTTTGAAGAAAAGACTCTACGATGAGAATAGCAAAAAAGGTGGCAAGTGGATCAACGAGCTTCCGCATGTCGGCTGGGGACTACGGATTCTGCCATCCAAAGCCACAAGACATACACCTTTGTTTCTTGTTTATGGGTCAGAAGCAATCCTCCCTGCAGACGTTATGTGGAATCTCCACGAATAGAGATGTATGCTGAAGGTGCAGCTGACGAAGCAAGACAGCTTGAACTAGACACAGTCGAAGAAGCAAGATGCAACGCCCTTGTCCAGTCGGCTCATCATCTGTAAGGGGTCAGACGCTACCACAACCGCAATGTCCACAAGAGGTCCTTCAGCATTGGTGATTTGGTCCTCTGTCGCATCCAAGACTAAACTAGGCTACATAAGCTTAATTCGTGATGGGAAGGACCCTTCATCGTTTCGAGGGTCACAAGGCTAGGGTCGTATCACCTATAGTACCTTGATGGCCAGGAGGTCCCAGGCTCCTGGGATATAGAGCATCTACAGAAGTTCTATCCTTAGTACAATATGTACACAACCTGCCAGCTGCACGACAGCATGTTATAAATAAAGAGTTGTTATTATTCCAATACATCTACTTTATTTCTAGCTAAATTGTAAAACTTGGAGGCCTTTTTTTTAAAAAAAAGCCACAAGTACTAACAATAAGCTACTACAGTAACAACCCACGAGGGTAAGACACAAGTACTACTTGTGCACCAACTTATTTCAGCAACAGCTACAACTACTCGTTTCATGTAAACAGTAGCGATAAAAGTGCTTGCTGAAGGGGTCACCAAGCCCATACTTTAGTTAGGCCCTGAAGACTTGCCATGAGTAGTAAAGTGCCAAACAACTGAAGAGGCCATTAAGCCTATAAATTCGAACAAGTCAGAGCACCGCACGATCAGGCATTATTTGACTAGCTTGAACAAATATTCGTACGCCGAGTTATTGACTACATTCAAAGGCATGGCACTTAGAGTAGCATAACCCAAGTGTATGGATTCTATCTAAGACCTACAATCATCGACACTACTCTATGTGAGAGTAATCAGAATAGATTGAAAGGCACCAAGTAAATTGATATATTTACAAATATACGATTGGGCAGATTGTTCATGACATGTTCATTATTCTCAATCTTGCAATAAGCTCTCAACTATCTTCCGGGCCACTGGCTCGACTTCTTTAAGGTATTATGTGAAGCTCTCTTGAGAATAATCTGCAGCCATACCATCAGCTAGTGGCTCCAGATTGGCCTTCGGCTAGAAAGACTTGAAGAGTCCAAGCACGTGCGCTACATAGGTCCTGGTGGTCTCGGAGATGAAGCCGGCAATCTTTTGCGGAGCTTCTTGAAGTCGCTCTAGCAGAGTCCTGTTATCAACTATCCCTTCTTCCGGAGGATCCACCATGTTGACGACTACTTGCACTGCTTTCTGAAGGTCCTCAAGTTGTTTCTGCTTGGTATCTTTTTCTTCGGCCATGTCTTTAATCTGCCATGTGCACTCGACAAACTGAGCATCAGTATCTTCAAGCCTTTTCAACATGAGCTCTAGTTCATCGGTACAGCGATTCAGCAGATTCCTCACATCGGTCAGCATTTCTTCCTTGTTCTCTATGATGTTGTTGAGTTCTGAGGACAAGCAATGGGAAGAAGCACTCGTGAGAGCTCAAGAAATGAATAGTCCTATACATCAGAGCTAGGTGAAGCAATCGATAGATTGTTACCTCAGTTCATCTTGGCCAGGTCCTTGTTCTTCCTTGAAAGATTTTGAATTTCTTGCTTCAAGAGCCAAACTTCCTGGGTACGCTCTTGTTTGAGGGTGTTGAGCTCATTCCTCAGGTAAACAATCTTGTGAATTTTTTCCTCAATTTTGGCGATCCTTGGCCTGCAACTGGCGGGCCCCATCTTCAACTCCCTTAGTTTGTCTGATTTTATTCTGGAGCAATTGGTCAAGGTCTGTATGATAGGAAAAAGCAGCCAACACATCAATAACTAGTCGGCAAAAACAGATATTTTCAGTGCAAGATACTTACCGTGGAGAATTTGTACAATTCTTTGAAAGTATTCTGGAACTCTGTTAAACTCGCCGATGACAGCATGGGGTCTTCAATGAGGTTAGTCGGGATGACATATTGCCACTTCGGGGGAGTCACCAGAATACCCTCTGAGGAGGGACCCGAAGCTCCGTGATCTTCAGGAGCAGTCCGCTACTGCGGGTTACCTATCATCTTACTACTAGTAAGCAGACGTGCAACAAGAGAATAGTAGTCGCAAGAGGAGGTGTTAGAATGGGTTGTGGCTCATGCTCTTCTTTGATGGTCGCCTCGGTTCCAGCTTCAGTCCTGCCAGCTCAAATGTTGGCAGGATTCGAGGAGTCAGGCGGCACCGATGACTCGAGGGTAGCCATGATCACGGGCTCTACGATGACTTCCATCACATCAGATGCTTTTTCTGGCTCGGGGGCTGGAGTCATTGTGGCATCGCCAGGTTCCTCCAAGCCCAGAGCAGAGGATGACCTACACGAAAGAAACGGCAATAAGAATGCTTACAAGGAACCTACAACTATACAAGCGCAAAAGTACTTGGACACTTACAATGTTGATTTCTTTACATGCAATTTCTTCTGGTTTAGTGCCTTAGGTCCTGGAGCAGCACCTAAAGCACTTGTTGGCGTAGACTTGCTAGTCGCAGGCGGAGTTTGCCTCGGCGAGGCAATAGCGACGGTCACCAAGGGAAATGCTTGCCCCGACGTCGTTGCAGCTGTACCTGTTGACTGGTCCACTGTGATGGAGGGTACATCTTGCTCCTTCACAGTATCATCCCCGACTGTTTCCTCGACCCTATACTTGTCATGCTTTGGGTTCCGAGAGCTAGGATTGAAGAATCAAGAAAAAGGAGAGAATTCAATCAAGACCATCAACAACAGGCAACAAAAAGCACTCGCAAGACCAAGTAAGGAACTTACCTAGGTGTTCCATCCTCATCACCACCCGATACAGCGCTAGCCTTGCATTTCCAGGTGGTGGCCCTCAGCCCCTTCGGGTGACTAGGTAAAGAGTCACCACCAGGAGAGCTCTGGCCCTCCTGGGAGGTCTTTTCCTTTTTTCCCTTCATCACATCCGCCAAAGTGCGGTCATCATCTCTGCCCTCGTCGTCCTCGTCGCTTACTAAAACAGCAGTGGGTCAAGACTGCATTAGGTGGCTTGGACGTTCAATGTCAGGCATCGGAGGCATACTCCTATAAACATTTTTATCATCCTACAATAGGATTTCAAGATATATCAGTACCAATTTACAATAAAGGACACCAGAAGTACTTAACAGAAAGACATGACTACTTACTCCTACCTGTTTTGGAGGATTCTTTGCCGAATAAAGGGTCGGCACATATGGCACGGTCTCGGCACCCATGAGTACTCGGCTTACTCGCATCACAACTTCAGCTTTATTAATAGGGTCTGCAGAAAACTGAGATGGATCTGAGTTGCCAAGGTACTCGAAACCAAATCGGGAGCGTTTTTGCAACAGCTGGATCCGCCTGCCAAGCCACGTGTACATCACTGATGCACAAGTCACTCCTGCATCCCTATGCTTCTTGATCTTGCTAAGCAGCTCTTCGATTTGGCTCATGTCCTAACATGCCACGGTCCACTTGCCTCTAATCTTGAGTGCTTTGTCGGTCCTCTCGGGAAGCAAGGGTTCATGGTTCCCAATATAGAAACATATGTAAGAAACATGGCCCCATTAGGCCATAGTTGTGATTTTGGTGATTGACATAGTCATTGGGACTAATAT
Source organism: Panicum miliaceum (assembly GCA_032594955.1). NCBI lineage: Eukaryota > Viridiplantae > Streptophyta > Magnoliopsida > Poales > Poaceae > Panicum > Panicum miliaceum. The sequence continues at coordinate 22,767,858 of CM064072.1, read as the reverse complement.
GTGTGTCAAGAATGAATATTTGTAGGGTTTAATAGGTTCCAAAGATGCAACACAAAGAAAACCTCCAAAGCCGGAACAATGAGAGGAATGAATTGGAAGTGTCCCATGGATATTTATATTTTAATAGATCAAATGGGTTATATTTCTAGAGAATCTTGTAGATCATATCACAAGCTTTCCATAGAGCCCAAGATCATCAAAATTGGAGTCCCGAGTAAAAAGTTATGATCAAAACACAAAGGTATTAAAGAGAGAAAAGAGGTGACCGGGTCAACCAACACAGTGTCGGTCTTTTGGCATTTAACCGGTACTCAAAATGTGATCTAATGAGATGGTCTTGTAGAGCATCTTGCAAGATTTCCGTAGAGTACAACATCATCGAAATCGGAGTTCGGAGTAGAGAGTTATGACCAAAATACAAAGCATCATGAAGCTGATCCGTGTGAGTGACTAGCTGATCCGACGCCTGCGTAAGTTAAAACGGTGCACACTAAACTGCACTCAAATGTTTAACCGGTCAGTACAAAAATACAGGCGTCGGTTGATCTGACGCTAACATCGCTGTTTCGACTAGACGAACATCCAGAGAGCATGTTTGCGGGAAGAAATCAAGATGGGGGCACCAGATGATTCGATGCTAGCGTAGTTTAAACCGATGCTACTGTACTTTTACTTAGTCGTTACTAGCCGTTAGAGCAATAGCTATTTTGAGTTGTTGGGCTATTTATACCCCCTCTACTCACCCATTTCGGATTGCTGGAGTCTAGAGGAAGCTCATACACATTCAAGAGGACATCCTAGACACCATAGTGCTTAGTGATCATATCCATAGGCTTTCGCACAAGCTTCGAAAGTGTTAGTGCTAGATTAGGCCAAGAGAGAGTGAGAGAGCAAGGTTTAGTTGCCTTGTGTATGGTTCTAGAGTGAACCACCATTGTAATCTTGGTGTGCCGGCCTCTTGGAGTCTTGGTGACTCGCCGGCAAGTCTTCGACCCTCCGGCTTGGTGTGGAGCGGCGACGACTGGTTTGTGCAAGAGACGAGGAGACCCCTCCTTCATGGGAAGCTCCATAGTGAAGACAGCATCAAGGTGACTGAGGGAGTTGGCGTGAGCCTTAGTGGCCGAGCCTTTGTGCCAAGTCAAGGGTGGTTCCGGAAGAGACATGGTGACCGGGAAGCAATAGTCTTCGTGAGTGCTTCAACAAAGTGGACTACGAGTGGCTTAGTGCCTACCGATACCATGGGATAAATCCTCGCATCAAGAGTTTGCTTCCTCTCATCCCTTCCTTATGTTTCCGCATTTCATACTTGCAACTTGTGCGCCTTTACTTTCTTAGTATAGTATCTTGCTAGGTTTGGCTATAGGTTGCAAAACTTATTTTGGGATGAGGGTTTCACACTAGATGAACCGTAGTTGCACATCTAGATAGCATGTTCTAGTTTATGTTTTGTGCAAACTAGTTTGAGCCATATGTTAAGATTTTAAGCTGGCCAAATTTACCCCTTCCCCTCTTAGGCTACGAGCACCGATTCCTTTAACCATCGCTCCCTCCAGCCTGACAGATGAGTCAGAAATTTGTAGGGGATGTACATCTTTTCCATCCCCTACCTTAGTTGAAGTCCAGCCCCATCGACCTTGTACATTTTGTCCTCACTAGGTTGTGGTTTGAGATGGAAAAGGTAGCAGAAAAGATGAAAATGGGGTTCTATCCCCAGGAAAGCTTCGCAGAAATGGACAAATATGGCAATGTGAAGAATCGAGTTGGGGTTGAGATGGTGAAACTAAATGCCATAATAGAAAAGAAGGCCTCGGAAGAAATCAGAAGTTGGAAGGGCCAAACCGCGTTCAACAAAATACTGGAATAAAACTATTTCTTCAGCCCCATCATACAGTCTCTTATCACCAGTGGCGGCGCGCCCCTGGATGATTTCCTCGGGCTGAAGGAGGCCCTCATCTACAAGTGGCTTGAGATCGGTCTCAGAACACTTACTTGCTCTCCATCCATCGCCTGCGGTAGCGATGGCCTTGGAATCTTTTCCCTTCACCTAGGCAGATCCCTTCTTGCCAGCCATCCTTGAAGCCACGAGTCGCTTCTCTCGCATGCGCTCGGGGGCTTGAGGAAAAGGTGCGAGAATGCAAGCAAGGAAGGTGCAGATGCGAGTGCGGCTACACGACGAGAGGATGGAAAAGATGGAATTGGGCTAGACCTGGATCTGGATTAGCGGTGGTGATGGCGGCTGTAAGATGAAGGGTTCTCACAGTGTGGGAATGACTGAAAGGGTAATATAACCCTAGGTTACCGCGTGGTTAAATAACCAGTGGGGAACCCAGTTTCACTGTGCAGAAGTTGAAGAGTTTTTATGCAAAATATTTTTTTAAATAATTCAGGAAAATTTTGGGAAGTTATTTGATTAACCATATTTTAGGGATTCTCTCCCCAAAAAAGGGGTTTTTTGAATTTTGTTCTAAATTTTTCCTATTTTTATCATCATCACAAATATATAACATACACTGTAAAGTATGCCACGTTTATTTGGATCTTTTTTTCCAAATTTTTTAGGATTTGGATTCAAGGCTCGGGGGCTGCGGGATATGTGTCATCGATGGATTATTTTTTAAATTCTTGGAAAGATAAGGAAAGAAGATTCAACACTAATTTGACCCTCTGCCTGATTCTTCGATTCAACCTATGGTTCGGGGGCTACCCCATATGGAGTGCGATTTTCATCGCACCCCATATAAAAGAAGACTTAAAACTACATGGGCATGAGCACCTCACAGCCTCGAAGCAGCCAAGGAAGTACTCGGAAGACACCTCCAAGACGAAGTTTCAGAAGAACTCGAGGATGACTTCAGAAGTACTCAGAAGCCTGCAGTACTCGGCTACGAAGAGCTCAGGGGCTTTTCAGACCCGGGGCTACGGGACTGCGCACATAGCATAGGATATTTTAGAATAAAAGATGGGGCATGTCCTATACCTTATATCTATTATAACTACTCGTATACGAGTAGGACTAATCGGAACAGAAGGAAACTACCCGAGTAGTGCTCAAGTAGAACTCCTAAGGTAATATCAGGCTAGGATTCCATGTAATTCTCTGCCCCCAGACTATATAAGGGCAGGTAGGGACCACCTCTAAACAATCATCACACAAATCATCATCTATGGCAATACAAACCAACATACAGGACGTAGGGTATTACACACATCGTGGCCCAAACCTGTCTAAATCTTGTGTTGCTTGCACCTTGGAGTTCCTAATCTCGGCGACACCCTGCCTACAAGTCTACTACGTTAGGGTATCCTTAGGGAGGCTTGCCGGTAAAACACCGATAAAACACAAGCAAAAGATGTCCAATGGTATATCATCAGGTATAGACAAGTCTAGGATAGATGCCCAAAGGCGTGAGAATCTAGGCCATGTTGCACCTATGGAGTCCTTCTCTAATTGCTCGAAGCTGAGGATGTCAATTGGTAGGGAGTCTATGCGTTCTGTAAGGGAGAACAAGTAACAGAAGTCAACTTCGAGTTCTTCCCAATTACCGCTCATACTCCGTTTCGTGCAGGTGTACCATTACTCCGCCCTCCCTATGAGAGAGAAAGGAAACAACTTCCACCGCAAGGTTTCCTGTGTCATCCTGGGATTACTAAGCACGAACACAGTTCCTTGAACTCCTGCAAATGATCGTAGGGTTCTTCATTAATTGCTCTAGAGAAGGATCGATTTCGAACCATGGATGGAGTTCGTAGCCAGATGAAAGGATTGGTTTTGAAGATTGTGATGGCTCAAAGAACTCACCCTTTGGGGTTGAGAGCTGTTGAATGGATAGCTTCTCCATGGATAACGGGGCTAGAGGTAGAATCAAACAAAATAGAAAAAGATACGAGGACGAACTGGGTTCGAAGAGAATATAGCAACTGTTCCTGGGCAACGGCGCTAGAAAGCTTGTTGGGTATTTTAATGATCACAAATAAATCTGCAAGCGTACAGATACCGATGTAGCTTTCACCCAAGAGTATTCCAGAGTATCGTATCCACTGAGGAACGTGTGTATATTCTCCAAGATTTAGGTTCATCAAAGGACACCACATTGGCTAGAGGAAAGGGGTAGAGAGGATTCCTAAGGCTTAGAGTCAAAGATAAGATAGAACTGTCCTAATTGTTTACTTCGGGCTACTGGTTCTCTAGGATAAGACCAGATTTGCTCCAGTAATACGGCATTGGGATATACCCGAACGGGGAGGGTCACGCTGGACAGACAGCGCTACCACCATCTGCCGCCTACCTCATCTAACTATGAGATATACCACAACCAACAGGTAAAGTCTGGTCTAGACACCACGTCTATACCGTCTTTTACAAACTCTAGGCTTAGCTTTAGACTAGAGCACCCACTAAACTAGTGAACTATTGATCCAATAAACAACTAAGGAACTAAAACTATTACTTAACTAAGAAGCTAAAGCACAAAAGAAACCACGAACACTTACTTTTATTGATAAGCATCCATCGAGGTACTAGCTGGAGAAGAATGCCGATAAACCCGGCACTTCCCCGACTTCCCCTCACTCTCTCCCTATTTTCTAACACCGCCTAGGCAGCGCTACACCTCTAGAATGAGCCTATAGCTCATTTATGAACTTTGAGAGAGCAAAAGAGAGCAATGTGAATGTGTGTCTCATTTAGGAGCCCATCCCCTCATATTTATAGGGGTGAATGAGGGGGTCCTGGCCGGCAATCCCGTGGAGGCGTCCTGCACCGACTTCAGGAGTTCATCAGGAGTCGCCACGTGGAAGCAGGAGACTAGGGGGCCCAGTAGCAGTTCGGCCAAACCAGGGGTTCGGCCAACCCCTGGCCACCGCCTCGCAGAACCGCCTTTGCTTGAGTCACTGGTATGTGGGCCCTTACGTCGGTTCTAGGTGGCCCGATCATTTTTGAGGTGTTTAAGTGTTATTTGTGGGTCCTTTAATTTGTGTGCTTGCGCATGATTGGCCGGATGTTTGTCACTTGGATTATGCTTGCTCTGATGCGCCCTTTGATCCATGTGAGGCTGAACGGCGCGTTCTGATTAGTCAGTGTATTGTGCCTTGGATTCAAAGGTGTGTTTTCCCTCCATTTCAACCCAAATTCACCAGCACACATATTTAGACCAGCACCTGTGGAATTTGTTAGATAATATACCTATGCTAATGTTATCCCACTGATTTTATATGTATTTAGCAGGAATTGACGCTCTAAAAGATGTCCATAACGAGCATCAATAGTACCCCACAACAGCAGCCAAATGTCGAAGAAGCAGGTGCTGCGAGTACTTCATCTCGTGGGATCCTAGTGATGCCACACAAGTGGCAACATGTCGTTCCGGCAGAACAAATCGACGATCCAATGCTAATTCCAGAAATCTTGAAGCAGTTCCAGGATACCTATAAGCCATTGTATAAGTTCTCCATGGTATGTCGTATGCTCCGTTGGAACTTTGACCAATTTTGTTGTCTGTTGATCAGAGCGCTTCTCTTGTCGAGCAGATGCTGGCCAATCGGTCCAGGAAAAAATGAGATAAATTTAGAGCTGTTGAAGATGGTCTGCGCCAGTTGCAAGCTAAGGATGCCTAGATTAGCGAGAAGACATATCAGATTTTGTGTCTGAAGGGTCAGCTTGACGCTATAAAGCTTGAGCGCACACGGGAGGTCTGGCTCCTCAAGAAAGACATTGAAAACCTGACGGATGTCGGTGTTTTATCCGCTAACCTACCGAGGGGATACCCCAAGGTAGTAGATTGTTCGGTGGGGGATCATCGGACCAGGAGTTTGATGGTAAAAGTGAGGACATGAGACACATATTTAGACAGGTTCGAGCCGCCAGAGTAGCATAATGCCCTACTTCCTGATGGGGGTATTGTATATTGCGCCCTGCGCTTGGGTGTTTCTCTGTTCACTCTTCCGATATAGGTACCCCTGCCCTCCTTTATATATCCTAGGGGGTGGGTTACTAGTCGGTTACAAGTTAGGAGTCATAGTAGGATTACAGAGGAATCCTAGCAGGAGTCCGACTTCCTTGCCGGTAGCTTCCTTATGGGTACCTAGGGATCTACCCTGACAAGACCCTGAGCTCTTCATAGCTGAGTACTGCAGGCTTCTGAGTACTTTTGGTGTCATCTTCGAGTTCTTCTGAATTTTGTCTAGAATGTGTCTTCCCGAGTACTTTCCTGATTGCTTCGAGTCTATGAGGTGCTCATGCCCCGAGTAGTTTAAATCCTCAAAATAATCTTCTATATGGTGTGCGACGAAAATCGCACTACATGTGGAGTAGCCCCCGAGCCTTATGTTGAATCGAAGAATCAGACTGAGGGTCAAATTAGTCTTGAATCTTCTTTGTCTTCCTAATAAATTTGAGAAACAAGTAGCTGATGCCACGTGTCCTTCAGCCCCCGAGCCTTGAATCCAAATCCAAAGATTAGTAAAAGGATCCAAAAGAAAGTGGCATGCATTTGTAGAATATCTTCCGAGTAGTTTTGCGGCGTCCAACCCCTGAGCTTATGAGCTAGGTGAGTCATAGGAGCCACGTCGAGTAGTTTTTGGCATGCAGCCCCTGAGCTTATGAGCCAGGTGAGCCATAGCAGCCATGTCGAGTAGTTATTGGCTCCCCGACCACGCACCTGGGAGCTAGCGGAGCCATTGGAGATATGCCGTGCAAACTGGAGAGTTGTTGCCGAAGCTCGATATGAAAAAAGACAATGCATACATTATGTAGCATAATGCAAAGATACCAAAATTTATTCGGTACAAAAATAAACTTGTTGTGTCGAGCTCTTGTTTAGTCCATGTAAATCTCCTGAGTAGTCCACCTGTTACGTTTAAGCACCTGGTCCTATTTTAGCCGTTGCTCATATTGTGTATGAGACCTTTGTCTCGTGTACAAGTAGAGGCGTTAGATGTGACAGAAGAGCCGAGGTTTCATGGATTAAGGCATGTGCTCATAGTTTGATGGTAAAAGCAAGGACACGAGACATAGATTTAGACAGGTTCGGGCCGCCAGAGTAGCATAATGCCCTACTTCCTATTAGGGGTATTGTATATTGCGCCCTATGATTGGGTATTTCTCTGTTGAGTCTGCCGATCTAGGTCCCTGCCCTCCTTTATATATTCCGGGGGGCGGATTACAAGTCGGGTAGGTAGGAGTCCTAGTAGGATTACAGAGGAATCCTAGTAGTAGTCCGACTTCTTTTTTCTTGCGGGCAGCTTCCTTGTGGGTACCTGGGGTTCTGTCCCTGACAACCGAGAAAAACAAATCCCTAGCCAAGACACATCGAGGTAATAATTCTCTCGACTACTTTACCCAGTTTGATGTAGCCAAGTAGTACTCTCTGAATTAGTGCGAGGACTTCCCCTTGTTGTTTGCCCGCAGAGCTCAAAAATACATTAAGACATAAAGAAGAACTACTGATTGATATGAAGAATCTTGTGTACCATCGTTCAGATGATGTTGAGCTCCAGACAAAGCAACTTGAAGATGCTGACAAGCAACTCGTGGAAAGAGGTGAGGCAGAAACAACTTGAGGACCTTGAGGGCACTGCGCAGGTAATCGTCAACATGGTGGACCCTCCGGAGGAAGGAGTAGTCAACAATACGACTCTGGTGGAGCATCTTCGTGAGCCTCCACAGAAGATATCAGGCTACATCTCGGCGACCACCAGAACTTATGTGGCGCACGTCCTTGGACTTGTCATGTCGTTTTGGTCCAAGGCCGACATGAGTCCACTGGCCGATGGTATGGCCGCGGACCATTCTGAGGAGAAGTTTGTGGAGTACCTTGAAGAGGTCGGCCAATGGCACAGAAGGTAATTGAGAACCTAGAGCAAGATTAGGAACAATGAACATGTCATGAACAATCTTGTCTGGTTATTTGTAAATATACCCATTTTGTTGTTTAATGCCTGTTGATTTGCTCAGAGTACCTGCAATACTAGGAATTGTAGGGCTTAGAAGAGAACTCAAAATGCTTAGGTCAAGCTACACGGAGTGCAGTGACTCTTGGAGGTAGTCGGTAACTTAGCGTTCGGTAATTAGCCCCTCGCAAGGGCTTGAGCGAATTACGATTTACCCGCATCGTGCAGTACTCTAGATTGCTTAGAGTTTATAGGCGTGGTAACCTCTTCGATATTTTTGTAGGAACTGCCTGTTTAGATTAGATGAACTGTGTAGATGAGTACTCGAGGTGGTCGGAACAGTATTGCGCAAGTAGTTTTGCGACTTAGCCATGTTAGCTTTAGATGAGATAGTCGTATAGGTGGGACACGTGGCGTTAGCCCCCGAGTACCCCTGGTGGCTTAGCGTAGTTAGCACGTTGTTAGTACTCATGGCCTAATCCCCTGAGTTCTACAATCTAGCTTGGAGACAAAAGTAGCAATTTGGGGACCAAATCAACTCCTTATCGATGAAAAACACTGCGCTGCAGCTGACAACTTTTTGTACAAGTTATCTAGGGGTAGAAACGACGTAGGTGCTCGATATTCCAGGAGTTTGGAACCTCCTGGGCATCAGGGTACTGTAGGTGATACGACTCTAGTCTTATTACCTTGGAGATGATGAAGGGCCTATCCCATCGCGAGTTGAGCTTGTGCAGGCCAGTCTCATCCTAGATGCGACGGAGGACCAGATCGTCGATGTTGAAGGATCTCTCCTGTACGTTGCGGTCGTGGTAGCATCGGACACCTTGGAGGTAGCAGGCTGACTAAACTAGAGCATTGCATTTGACTTCTTCTGCTGAGTCGAGCTCAAGGTGCATTGCCTCATCCGCCTCGCCTTATTCCTACATCTCCACGTGCGGAGACTGCCACATAATGTCGGCATGGAGAATAGGTTTTGACCCGTAGACGAGAAAGAAAGGTGTATGTTCTGTGGCTTTGCATGGTTGAGTGCGTAGCCCCCAGACAACTAGTGGTAACTCATGAATCCATTTGTGCTCCTTCGTGAATTTCCCGGAGTATACTCTTGCCCTCCTCGATGAGAACGCACTTCATGAGTACCCCAGTTGCTGATCCACGCTTGTATAATTTGTCGCCAACCAGAATGTACCCTTTACTTCGCCTCATGATGTGTGGGGCCTCAGCACCTTATGGATCAACGCTGGGGGTAACTTCTGGTCCTTGATGAAGTCAATGAAAGGTACCACCAATCAACCTCGACCATCATGACCTCTCGAGTAGGTTCTTGTGGACCCTGATTGATGGTTACTTGATCTGGTTTCTTTATAGACGAGTGATGCAGTTCATGGATGAAGACTCCCGCGGGGTCGTTTGCTCGATCGGATCCCAGCTTTGAGAGTACGTCAGCCCCCACGTTGTTGTCTCGGATCATGTGGTGAATCTCCAGGCCTGAGAACTTGTTCTCCAATTTGCGTATCTCCATGACATACGCATCCATAGTGTCCTTGTTGATGTCCTACTCCTCATTGATTTGTTGAACAACCAGCAAGGAGTCACCGTAGACTAGTAGTTGCTTGATGCTAAGGGAGACTGCCAGGCATAGCCCATGCAATAATGCCTCATACTCGGCTTCATTGTTGGATACCTCAAAAAGTATTTGGAATATATATTTGAGTTATTCTCTTTTGGCTGAGATGAAGAGAACTCCTGCGACACCGCCTCCGAGCTTGAGTGAATCGTTAAAGTACATGACCCAATGCTCTAGCACGCTGGCTAGAGCAACCTGATTTCCCCGCTACTCAGCCATGAAATCGACTAGTGCTTGCGACTTGATGGCTGTACATGGCTTGAAGTCCATGCTGAGAGCCCCAGTCCCTCTACCCACTTGGATATACGTCCAGTGGCATCCTGATTGTGAAGTATGTCCACCAATGGGAAGTCAGTGACAACTAAGATCTTGTACTCGTCGAAGTAGTGGCGAAGCTTCCTGGATGTGATGACTATTGCGTAGAGTAGTTTCTGAATTGACGGGTAACGAACCTTTAATTTAGAGAGGACTTCGCTGACAAAATACACTGGCCGCTGCACGCCAAATGCATGGCATTTCTCAGAGCGCTCCACCACAATGGCCATGCAAATCACGTGAGTAGTCGCAGCAATATATAGTAACATGTTCTCGCCTGGTAGTGGAGCCGTGGGGGGCGACTGTAGATGATGTTTGAGATCTGCTAGTGCTTGCTCTGCCTCCTCTATCCACCCGAACTTGTCTTGCTGTAGCACCCTATATGTTTAAAATGCTAAAACAAGATCAAGCGTACAACATCATGCATAATGAACAAGAAAAAAAATTCACACAAGGCATTCATTTACCAATACATGTGTATGTATGTATATGGATGTGTATGTATGTGCATATAGAACTTTTTCATTTTGTGTTTGTAATCTTTCATGCTGCACTTGCCATGACAAATGAAGTATAAAAACACACACATATTTTTGTGCCTTGCAAGTTTACTTAAAAGACCTTTTGCAAATTAAAATTTAAACACATTAAATGAATAGGAATTCAAATCCTAGTAGTCTTAAATTTAGGATAACTTTTAAAATATAGCTTAAATGAACTTTAGCCTAAAACAAAAGTTGTTGATTTTCCAATTCCCTACAACTTTTGTATTGACAGTTTTTCAAATTTCTTTGCAAAATTTTGAGAAAAATCAAATTCAAAAACTGGCCCTTTTCTTCTCTCCCTCTCTCTCTCGCTTCCCTGTTTCTACCGACTGGAACAGATCGCCGGCGTCAGCTGGCCGGAGATTCCTACCACCGTGCCGCACCAAGCAAACACGGCCGAGCTTCCTGACCAGCAGCGCCATCTTCCCCTCGCCCACGCCAAAATCTCCCGCACCTAGCCGGCCGTGTCCACACGGCGTCGGATTCCCGACGTCCACGCTATGACACCGCCTCTGCTTGTCTTGTCGGCGCCCATCCACCGCCCTGGCCATCCAATGGGCTGCAACTCCTTCGCCTAGAAGCCCCACCCGAGACTCCTCCTCCAGTGCTTATAAAAGCAGCGCCAAGCCTCCCCTGCCTCACGCACAAAGCTCTGCACGGAAGCAACCATTGCCGCGCGCACCACCCCCACGCCGCGCCACCACCTCCGGCCATCCTTCGCCCTAGCCGAGCCCCGGAACGAGTCGCCCTCATTCCCCCGATCTTCCCCAGCCCGGCCTCCCTTGCCCAGCATTGCCTGAGCGCCGCTGCCCGCCACCGCTGGCCGCCGGCGAGCAAGGCTCCAGCAGCCAGCTCTCCTCCGGCCATCCTCGCCCCGACCAAGACCACCGGAAGGTAGCCCATGCCTTTCTCGTGCTCCCCTCCCACTTTCCCCTCGCCGCTGGCGAGCCTCCTCGCCGGATTTCGGCCGGGAACCACCCAGCTCCGGCCAAGGGCTACATTGCTTCCATTGAAATCTTCTTAGGGTCGTTAGTGCAAGAAACCAAGGACCTATCTGCAAGACCCTATTTTCTTTTTGTTTTCAAAAATAGTGAACTTGTAAATTCATTTAAAAATGTTAGAACTAAATGTTCTAAGCTCAGTATGCTAAAATCAACTTTTGTACAGTATGTTGGCCAGTTTCAAAATAAAACTTGTTCTAGAATATATCTTAGTTTTGGTAGCTTTTATTTGTATCTCATGTTCTAGGCGTATACTAATAGTCATTTTTGGACAATAGGTTGACTTCTTGATAAGTAACCTTGTGCAAAAATTTTAGGACCAGAACATATCTCTAACTATAGTTTTTTTTACATCTCGATTCATGCACTAGTTTGGTAGATTTATTTATTTACCATGTTTTATAATGATTATAGGGATGAAACTTATACAGTAAGGTTACATTGTCACATGAAAGCTATAGAAAGAGTTTCGAACCTTAGACTCCTGTCTAGCATGCTCATATGTTTTTGTCCATGAATAAATACATTAAATAAGTAAAAATAGTTCTGGTGTCTAGAAAAATATGATATTTTTACCAGAGGACTTATTCGGATAGATGGCCATGCTAGAAATGTTTGGAGTTCAGAAGCTCAGTAGATCTGTCAGTCAAAATGAATCTTGAATAATGTAGATATATTTTACTGTATTTTCTATGCTCTGTCAGTTGCTTAATAAAATCTGGAAAATTTATAGTAGGGTCACTAAAGATATAAGAGTACTCTGTAAAATTTTCACCACCATTACTTTCTTGGATTGATCTGCATAAATAAATCTAGGTTCTAGTAGTAGTTGTTTACTTTATTTTGCATGATTAATCTGCAACATAAAAAGAGCTGAAATTTTTAAAGTAGTGTTGTCCAGTAAATATATGCTCTGCATAAAAATTTCAATGTGTGATACATTATCTATCCTCAGTTATGAGTACCACATGTTCGCCTTGTGATGTGTTTGAAAAATGCAAATTTCTGCATATTGTCAAAGTCATAAAAGCACCCGCTTACTTAGTGAAGTTAGTTAATCTAGATAATACTCGATAAACGACTGTCCAGTGAAATGTAAATGAAATAATTTACAATTTAACTTGAAGTTTTGTTGGATTACAACTTTTGGTGAAATAGTTATTTATCTTCTATTATTAAAACCACTCATACATGTGCATTCATATAGAATCGACTACTCTCGCTGACGGAATATACGAGCGGATCCCCGAGCCCGAGAGTGAGCAGCGTGAAGCTCAAATGAATCTAACTAAAGTTGTTGAAGACTCGAACTAAAGTTCGGAAGAGCCCAAGGCTAGCTTTGCTCAGGAAGGCAAGCCCCGGAACTTGAACCCTATTTTTGATATATGCAATATTATTACTTCTATTTATTTGTGCATTTAAGTTTATAGGAGTTTATTGAAACCATAGTTTGTATGATCCTAGTACCTATGTTTGAACACTAGTATATGTAGGTCGCTAGATTGCCATGCTAATAGGATCGGCAAAAGTCGAGTGATTGCCTGTCACTTGCGAGATATAGGAGTTGCTCGTTTTACTTATGTTGGAATCATAAGGTCGACAGGCGGGGCTTGGTGCAATATTCATAATGATGGTTGATGTGACAACCCTGGTAATTACATTTCCAAAATCAATGTCATTAGCCTAACTCTATGATTAGATCAGCTAATGAAAGGGTGGAAAGAATTAAAACGAGTTCAGTTGGAATTCAAATTTAATTTGAGCACATTTGGTTACTTTTGAACTTTTAAATTTAACTTTCAAACCATAACCCAAATGAGATATTGCCTGAAACCAAAGTTGTAGAACTTTTCATTTTGAACAACTTTCGTGTTCAAAAGTTTTTGAAATTCAAATCAGAAGGAGGAGAAAACGCCCTGTTTGCACCCAGCCCCTTGAACTTTTCCTAATTCTTGCATCCAGGTCCCTCGTTTTTCCCCCTCCTCTGCCGCACCGCGCGCGCTCGCCCGCCCGCCGCGCGCCAGGTGGCCGGCGTCGCCTGACCGGCGCGAAGCGCCAGGCCAGTGGCCGCCGCACCACCCCGCCACGGCCGGCTTTGCCGCGTCCCCACGCCGCGCGGCCAGCCAGCGCCCGCGCGTGCTGCCGCGCCCAGCCCGCCGCCCGGCCGCCCAGTAGCCGCGCTCCGCCGTGCCGCCCCGGCCCCCGCGCCCCACCAGTCGCCGCGCCCGCCCTCCGCCCGAGCCGCTGCCGCTGCTGCTTCCCCACTCCGCGCCCGGCACTATCTCACCGCGCTCACGCCATATCGCGGCCGCCCAGTCACCGCGCCCGCGCTGCCGCACGTCGCGCCGGCGTTCTGCCGCCGCCCGCCGCGCCCAGTGCACGCCGTTGCCGTGCCCCGCCCCGCGCGTCGCCCAGGCACCTCCACACCCCCTCCTGTCCCTATAAAACCCCCGCCCCGACCGCCCGCGCGAAGCCCCGCCACCAGAACGCCTCGCCGTCGCCATCGCCGCCGCCGAGCACCGCCCGCCCGTGGACAGCTCCCCACCGCCGCCCACTGCCCAAACTGAGCCCCCAGCCACCACTACATCACCCCACCGCAGCTCACCGACCCACCCAACGCCACCCAGAGCCACCGGAGCGCCGCCGCCCGCACTGCCGCCGCCGCCGCCGCCCCTGCTCGCCGTGGACAGCACGACCCCGACCCCCTCCGTCCAAGCCGAGCCCCTGTGCAGCTTCCCCACGCGCCACTGAAGCTCACCGACCGGACCACGCCGCCCCAAGCCCGCCGGAGCACCGCCGTCGACGCGAGCCGCGCCGCCGCCGCCTTTGCTCCAACGCCGGCGAGCCTTTCCCGGTCGTCCCCCACCTGAACAACACCCCCAAAAGGTAGCCCTCACACCCCTGAACCTTCCCCGACCCTCGCCCCTTGCCGCCGGCGAGCCCCCTCGCCGGAATTTCGGCCGGCCGCCGCACCCGAGCCGCCGAGGACCCAATTGCAAGAATTTAAATCTTTAGAAGGGTCTGAGCGTAAGATTCAAGGACCTAGTTGTAAAAGAAAGTTTCAAACCTAGATTCAAATTTAGTGAACTTGTAAAATTCGCATAAAATCGTAGAAAATTCAGAAAAATGCAAACTCAACTGTTCTGGAATCCTCAGAACAAACTCTACCACTTTTGTTACAAAAGGTTTCTCAGAATCTCAAAATATTTTGCTCTACATTAAATAGAAGCTTTAATGGACTTATTTTGTACCCACTGTTCTAGAACAATGCTGACCCTAAATTTTGGGCAGTGAATTAGTTGCTTGATGATTAGGACTGTGTAAAAAGATCAGGCCCAAATTCCATCTCTACCTTTACTGTTTGTTAAACTTAGTTTTATTGCATGTGTAAGTAGAATGTTTTATCCCTGCAGTTAGGTGGTGAGTCACCCATTGAAACTTTTCCTATGCTAATGTATTGGTACCTAGAAGCCAGAGAAAAATTAGGAGAATTTTTATCCCACAGTAACCCACTTATTTGATTTATGTGCTAATAACATACATTAAATCAAGAAAATAGTATCTTAGCTTGGAAAATTCTCAAATGTTTACTAGGAGCTACACTATGGTAGAGGTTTCTGTGTAAAAAGTTCCATGGACAAAAACCCTGTGTAGGGTCCTATAAAAATGAATCTTTGAATAGCCTAGGTGTAGAATGTCATATTTTCTATGCTCTGGATACTGCATGATAAATCCTACAAAAATTACAGTAGCTTGTGCATGCTTAAGTGAGAGCTCTGTGAAAATCTTAGACTTATTTGTTGCACCAATTGTTCTGTAAAAAAAGAACAAGTATCTAACAGCAACTATGAAATATATTTTTCATAATTAATCTGTTAAATAAAATTTGCTGAAAATTTTACAGTAAGCACATCTTTCTTTGATGTGCCTAAATCCAAAATTTCATGACCGGAAACTATCCAGTGTAGTAATTACCCTTAAATCGTATCGAGTACCATTGCCACGACTTAAACTTGTGCACTCATGTAGAATCGACGACTCTCGCCGACGGAACTTACGAGCTGGTGCCCGCGTCCGAGAGTGAGCAGCGTGAAGCTCAAGCAAATCTAACTGAAGCTTTTGAAGACCCGAGCCCAAGTTCGGAAGATCCCCAAGCGAACTGCGAAGGCAAGCCCCGGAGCATAACCCATTCTTTCCGAAATTATGCAACTCATTACTTTTGCTTGTGCATTAAGTTTATAGGAGTTGGATGAAAACTTAGTTGCATGATGTCAGGAACCCTTGCTTGAAAACTAGATGTCTGGTTCGATAGAATGCTGTGCTAATAGGACTCCGGTAAAAGTCGAGTGATTTCCTGTCACTCGCGAGAAAATAGGAATTGAATGACTACTACACGCTGCAATCATAAGGACACGGACGGGCTATGGAACGGTGGTTACGATTGAGGCCCGTCTGTCTAGTGAAAAATGCTAAGGCCGCAGGGTGTGGTAGTGATGGTTAAGTCTTTGAACGTACTAAACACATGCCGAGATTATGGGAATCGGTAAGCTTAAGTACCTGATTGGCCCGGCAAGGGGACGGCATCCTACCCTTTGAACTTCGGTCCCATGTGCATATGGCGAGTGCAGAGAGTGGTCACGACCCGGCGCCGAACCGTGGCGTGGGGCTCTTGTACTCTCGGAGGGTAGCCCCGATCCACGACCCGGAAAGAAAGGGGAAAAGTTGCACGTGTGACTCTAGGGAGTAACCACGTGACGTGTGTTTGGGTTTCCCTTGCAAGGTTAAGAAATTCGATTCGAATCGTCCGTTTCTCACGGCTATTGAGACTGCTTAACCATTTTTACCCACAGAGTAAGAAGAGGAACTATGATGATGAATGAACTGGTTGGATGAAAAATTCAATGCTTCACCATGTATGCTTTAGATAGCTGCTTACCTAGACTGGCTAACGAAACTAGAATCTTGAGCTAAAAGTTGAAAGTAAGGACCCACTTGTAGATGCTTTTCGGCAAAACAAACCCCTGAGCCAAAAAGCCTGGCATGTCTAGAGTCGGTGGAGTAGTTTCCACTACACGGGTAAGTCTTGCTGAGTATTAGTATACTCAGTCTTGCTTGTGACTCGTTTTCAGGTGAGCCCTTCGAAGACATGATTGCTAGCTTGACTTGGCCCTGCACTCTTCCCCCTGGTTGGTCGGTGGAATGGGATGCGCCCCCGTCCAACGGAGATAAGACCGAGTGATGTCTCGTACGGGCTTCATCGAGACATCCTGTATCGTCGAGTAGTTTCCGTTGTTTATTTCCGCTGCAACTTAACTCTGAAGAACTTAGTTATGTTAATTGAAGTACTTGTTTTCTAAACTCAAAACTTGGCCTGTAATATTCACTTATGCTAATGATGTAATATTTGCTGTAACGTGGTCTTCTCTGGGCTCATCGTCGCATGAGCATTTGTATGTATGGCGCTCGATCCGTTCACCGTGGTTGTATCGGGAGGTTATACCCGACAGACCAGTGGATTACTCCGTTTGAAGTGTAAGGTTAACCAAGAATGCCTTAATGGTGATGGTTAACACACTTGAGCCGGATTAATTCAGGTGGTTCTGCCACAGCTGGTATCAGAGCCGTAGCTGGTGCCACAGCTGGCAACAGCGGACACCAGAGCCGAAATACATACGCCAGAGAATGCTACAAGCCTTAAAAACTCATTTTACTAAAACTTGACTAGAAGGTTGTGTTGCGAAATGCGTTGGTACGTTAAGGATGGTGCCTAGTTCGTAAAGCCCTAAGGGATTATGGGAAAGTTTACTAGGTGGCTATCTAACTTCTATATATATTATCAACTGACTTCCAGCACATTACTTACTGTCAAAACTTACTTTCATGCACAACCGACCTTAAATTCTGTAACGACGCACTCATCGCTAAGGTAAGAAGGTAAGGATCCTCAGCCAACTGAGGGAGCTTGGCCTTCCTGTCGGTGATGCGAACCGAACGCTGCCCTCAAGCAGTGGCTTACTTGAGGTGCTGCCAATATGCCAACTGTTAGTTGAACATATTGGGAGTAGAAGGTTTGGCGCAGGGTATGGCGATCGCTGTTCATATCCCCGTCTCATGACGGTACCCCCGTGAATACGCTATCTCGATAGCGTATGTTAACGTCGTCTGTACGGCGGAAATTGTACAGATATCGTTTCTATAAGTAAACGATAATGAATACGGACGCTTTCATGAGTGCTGGCATGAAAGGTTCATGAATTATATATGCTTGTCAATCTTCTGCAGGTACACTAACCGCGATTACGATAAGTTAGGGGACGAATAGAAAGACCCGACTAGCTATTATAGGAGAGCCGTATTGTGTAAGCCACCGAAACTATCTTCGTAAGACCAAAGCTATTTGGCAATTGTTTTATTTTGTGAGGACGAATAGGACGTGCATACATCATAAACATATGTATCTGAAATCAAAAATGCGTTGTATGAGAGTGGTAAGGTTCTTGCGAGTATAAAGCATGGTTTGCATAAGGACCATCTAGCGAAACTGTCCGAAATCTGCCGTGATCGAAAAGAGCGATTTATTGGCCAAAGAAAATGACCTTTTCTGATAAAGTTCATGTTGAAGAAATTGTCCCAAATTTTGTGTTCTATCTTCTGTTCAAAAATGAAAAATTCTGAACTTATGGGTAGTGAGAAATAACAGAAACATTGGAATGTCAGAATTCTGTCCAGAATAAGCCCTTCTGCCTCTTAAATTTTTAGGCCTCCTTCCTGCTGTTTTCTGCAAAAGAGCACAACACGAAACTTGTTCCAAATTTACCCAGGAAGCTGCTGTTAAAATTTGGTAAATTTTGTCTGGGTAGATTTTCCCTGGTGCACGAAACTCTAGCCCTCTGTTCACTGAAAATTCTGGGTAGACAGCAAGGCAAAACCTGAAAAGAAAGACCATCTTAGAGACCTAATTAGCTCTGGAGTTGACTAGCAAAGATGTTCACAAATACCTTAGGAGTGATCTGGTGAAATTTGAGAATTTTTGGATGAGAACTGTGGGAGTTATGGTTATTTTT
The DNA here is from genome assembly GCA_032594955.1 of Panicum miliaceum. Lineage (NCBI taxonomy): Eukaryota > Viridiplantae > Streptophyta > Magnoliopsida > Poales > Poaceae > Panicum > Panicum miliaceum. The sequence continues at coordinate 22,749,419 of CM064072.1, read as the reverse complement.
GCACACTATACAGAATCTGTCCTTGTGCTGCTCACAGTTTTTTTCGCTATCTCACTCCATTTGATCTTTTGTTCAGATGGCCGAGCCTGTTGATATGATGGTGAATGAGGATGGGCGCGTACACTCACAGTGTCTCCACTGGGAGGGCTTTCCCTCTATTTTGTGGGATGTTCTGCGTACCGCGGGCTATCTAATTCCCCCACGTTACGCCGGACTGGAGTTTGCAGAAAATGGAGTCACCCAGTGCCGTGTCAACGTGACTATCTTTCCGCACCCGCTACACCCGGAGTGGCCCGCCTTGGAGCTTGAGGCTGTTGGTCGCCGTTTGGCCGACACTTGGGAGCTTGCAGCCATGAGGGCGCTCACCGCGTTTTGTGCGCAGCGTCCCGAGGTTGTCACACTCACTCCCATTGGATTGTTTCCTGCTGCCCAGGACAACGACCCCTTTTGGCTCAACAGGGTGCAGCACGCACAGTACTTGGTAGACTTCCATGCCCAGGAGACTACCCATACCTCCGTGCGGTGCATGAGTGCACTCTACCGGCTTCAGACTCTCCAGAGTCAGGCACTCGAGCAGCTCACTGATCTTGCTCAGGCCTACCATATGATGGCAGATACCAGGGATGAGCAGATAAAGGAACTCAGTCAGGATCTTGAGGACAGAGATGCTCAGATTGGCCAACTTGAGGGCCAAATCCAGGAGCAGGACACCCTCATGGGTGAGAGAGATACCACGATAGCACAGTTGGAGGAGCAGCTCCATGATCTGAACCTTGAGTTGGAGGATGCTAATGAGCACATTCAGTGGCACCATGATCAGAATGACCATCCCCATGAGGACGACATGGAGGAGAATGAGGAGGAGCCACAGGAGATTGATGGTATCTCAGGTATGGATTTCGAGGGTGAGGTACCACAGGCACCTCAGATGGGAGCCCACTCTCCTGCTCACAGCGCGTCGTCCGTCAACGACTTGGACGATTTCTAGAGGACGACCTAGGAGGACTTTTGCACATACTCCTCGATAGGGTAGCCTAACTTTTGGCAAGTGTTGTAATAGGCTAACTAGGAGTTGAGTAACTCTTTTGTGTTGGGTACACCTGAACCATGTGGGTACCCTCAGCATGTAAGGAACGGCGATAAACTTGGATGATTTCGTTGTAATTTGGTAAACGATGAAATCCACAATCGCTGAGACTTGTCGGAATTTTTACCCATGTCTCCTTGCATTTCTTGGCTGAGTGTTGAATACCCGACTTGTGCTAAATTTTGTGATCTGGGTTCTCACAAAAATTCAGCATCATTGGACCCCGCTAGTTTAAGATATAGGCGAAACAGTACCGATCAATCTGCTGAAAAACAGCTAAGACAGCAAGGCAAAGGACGAGCTTTTCGACCACCTTAGCCATAGTTCTAGCACCGAAGTTAAATACCAAAGTGGTGCATTCCTAAATTCTCTGACTACTGCAAAGGTTTGAAACGTTCTGGATGGACCCACAGCAGGCTATGATTTTCTCGTAGCAAACAGAGATTCCGTCCATACGTCTAGCTGTGACTCCGGAAGTCTATGACTACACCAATTAATTATGAATCAAGGAAGTAATATGGATCGCGTTGCTAATGGTAACCTTTCACGTTTCAGATGGTTGGATCAACCCGTGGCAACCCCGAGGGTTTTGGTGCCGGTGGCAGCCGCTCGCGACAATCGCCACCACCCCCGCCCAGTTTGGTGGAAGTGATGGCCGCTCAAACCGAGCTGCTACTTCATGTATCTCATGAATTCGGTATTCATGCCCGAACTGGACAAATTCGTCGTAGTGTTCATCGACGACATCCTTATCTATTCCAAGGATGAGGAAGAGCATGCCAAGCACCTTCGCATTGTTCTTCAGCGACTCAGGGACCATCAGCTCTATGCTAAGTTTTCTAAGTGTGAATTCTGGTTGGATACTGTAAAATTCTTAGGTCACACGATCTCCAGCAAAGGCATAGCTGTTGACCCCAGCAAGGTACAAGAGGTGATGGATTGGAAACCCCCTACCTCTGTTCATCAGATTCGCAGTTTTCTCGGCTTAGCCGGTTACTACCGTCGCTTCATCCCGGATTTCTCTCGAATTGCTAAGCCCATGACGGAACTATTGAAGAAGGAAGTAAAGTTTGTATGGAATGAGAAGTGTGAAGAAGCCTTCCACACTCTCAGAGAGCATCTGACTACTGCACCTGTGTTAGCTCAACCCGATAATACCAAGTCATTCGATGTGTATTGTGACGCATCTGGTACTGGTCTAGGATGTGTGCTTATGCAAGAGAATCGAGTGATTGCATATGCCTCACGAGCCCTTCGGCCCCACGAGCAGAATTATCCCACTCATGATCTTGAGCTTGCAGCTGTCATTCACGCTCTGAAAATATGGAGGCATTATCTCATGGGTACACAGTGCAATATCTACACGGATCATAAGAGTCTCAAGTACATCTTCACACAAGCCGATCTGAATATGAGACAACGGAGATGGCTAGAATTAATCAAGGATTATGACCTTGAAGTGCATTATCACCCCGGCAAGGCTAATGTAGTTGCGGATGCACTAAGCCGCAAGTCCCATTGCCATTGCTTATCCATGGAGTTCTACCATGAGACATTGTGTGCAGACATGAGGAAGCTTAATATGGAAATGGTTTCCCAAGGCACTCTAGATCACATCTCAGTTGAGCCCACTCTTCACGACCAAATCGTCATGGCACAACTACATGATGAAGGAATCAAGATCATCACACAAAAACTCTCTCTAGGTGAGGAGAAGTATAAATGTTTCCGCCAGGACCATAAGGGAGTTCTATGGTTCGAAAGTCGTATAGTCGTTCCGAAGAATCGTGAACTCCGCAAGCAAATTCTTGATGAGGCACACCTCTCCAAATTCTCTATCCACCCTGGCAGTAGCAAAATGTATCAGGACCTAAGGCAAAACTTCTGGTGGACTAGAATGAAAAGGGAAATTGCTACGTATGTCTCGGAATGTGACACGTGCCAGAGAGTAAAAGCTAGCCACTTAAAGGTAGCCGGTACACTTCAACCGTTACCTATACCATCATGGAAATGGGAAGACATAAGTATGGACTTCATCGTTGGACTACCAAACACGTCCCAGAGACATGATTCCATATGGGTTATCGTTGATAGACTCACGAAGACGGCACATTTTCTTCCGGTACACACCACCTATTCTACCAAGAAATATGCCGAGATTTACCTCGATCGTGTTGTTTGCCTACATGGAATACCTAAGACGATTATCTCCGATCGTGGTCCTCAGTTTGTAGCACGCTTTTGGGAACAACTGCAAACGTCTCTTGGCACCAAGCTGATTCGCAGCTCAGCATACCATCCCCAGACCGATGGACAAACGGAAAGAGTAAACCAAATTCTTGAGGACATGCTGAGAGCCTGTGTTATTCATTATGATAAGAATTGGGACAAATGCCTACCCCTGGCAGAGTTCTCGTACAACAACAGCTACCAAACGAGTTTGAAAATGGCACCATTTGAGGCCCTGTACGGACGAAGGTGTCGAACTCCTTTGAGCTGGTCGCAAACCGGAGAACGTAACATAATTGGACCCGACCTGGTAATCGAGGCAGAGGAGAAAGTAAAAGTAATACAAGCAAATCTTAAAGCCGCACAAGCCCGACAAAAGAGCTATTCTGACAAAAGGAGAAAGCCCCTAAAGTTCGAAGTTGGCGATCATGTCTATCTTCGAGTTTCACCAACCAAGGGAGTGCGAAGATTTGGAATCAAAGGCAAACTAGCTCCCCGCTATATTGGTCCCTACAAAATCATTGAGAGCTGCGGACCCGTAGCCTACAAATAACGACTGCCCCCTCAGCTCACGGCCACCCATGATGTCTTCCACGTATCTCAACTCAAGAAGTGTATTCGAGTCCCTACCGAGATTGTGGAACAACAAGAAATATCGTTGGAACCCGACCTCTCGTATGTCGAACACCCAGTTAAGATTTTGGATCAAAAAGAAAGAGAGACCAGGAGGAAAGCGATTAGAATGTATAAAATACAATGGAATCACCACACGGAAGAAGAAGCCACCTGGGAAACGGAGAGCTACCTGAACCAACATTTCCCTGGGTTTTTTGTCTCAACCACTGGTATGTGCACCCACGCCCACACTAAGAATTACCGAATCTCGGGGCGAGATTCTTGTTAAGGGGGGGAGGCTGTGACAACCCTGGTAATTACATTTCCAAAATCAATGTCATTAGCCTAACTCTATGATTAGATCAGCTAATGAAAGGGTGGAAAGAATTAAAACGAGTTCAGTTGGAATTCAAATTTAATTTGAGCACATTTGGTTACTTTTGAACTTTTAAATTTAACTTTCAAACCATAAGCCAAATGAGATTTTGCCTGAAACCAAAGTTGTAGAACTTTTCATTTTGAACAACTTTTGTGTTCAAAAGTTTTTGAAATTCAAATCAGAAGGAGGAGAAAACGCCCTGTTTGCACCCAGCCCCTTGAACTTTTCCTAATTCTTGCATCCAGGTCCCTCGTTTTTCCCCCTCCTCTGCCGCACCGCGCGCGCTCGCCCGCCCGCCGCGCGCCAGGTGGCCGGCGTCGCCTGACCGGCGCGAAGCGCCAGGCCAGTGGCCGCCGCACCACCCCGCCACGGCCGGCTTTGCCGCGTCCCCACGCCGCGCGGCCAGCCAGCGCCCGCGCGTGCTGCCGCGCCCAGCCCGCCGCCCGGCCGCCCAGTAGCCGCGCTCCGCCGTGCCGCCCCGGCCCCCGCGCCCCACCAGTCGCCGCGCCCGCCCTCCGCCCGAGCCGCTGCCGCTGCTGCTTCCCCACTCCGCGCCCGACACTATCTCACCGCGCTCACGCCATATCGCGGCCGCCCAAACACCGCGCCCGCGCTGCCGCACGTCGCGCCGGCGTTCTGCCGCCGCCCGCCGCGCCCAGTGCACGCCGTTGCCGTGCCCCGCCCCGCGCGTCGCCCAGGCACCTCCACACCCCCTCCTGTCCCTATAAAACCCCCGCCCCGACCGCCCGCGCGAAGCCCCGCCACCAGAACGCCTCGCCGTCGCCATCGCCGCCGCCGAGCACCGCCCGCCCGTGGACAGCTCCCCACCGCCGCCCACTGCCCAAACTGAGCCCCCAGCCACCACTACATCACCCCACCGCAGCTCACCGACCCACCAACGCCACCCAGAGCCACCGGAGCGCCGCCGCCCGCACTGCCGCCGCCGCCGCCGCCCCTGCTCGCCGTGGACAGCACGACCCCGACCCCCTCCGTCCAAGCCGAGCCCCTGTGCAGCTTCCCCACGCGCCACTGAAGCTCACCGACCGGACCACGCCGCCCCAAGCCCGCCGGAGCACCGCCGTCGACGCGAGCCGCGCCGCCGCCGCCTCTGCTCCAACGCCGGCGAGCCTTTCCCGGCCGTCCCCCACCTGAACAACACCCCCAAAAGGTAGCCCTCACACCCCTGAACCTTCCCCGACCCTCGCCCCTCGCCGCCGGCGAGCCCCCTCGCCGGAATTTCGGCCGGCCGCCGCACCCGAGCCGCTGAGGACCCAATTGCAAGAATTTAAATCTTTAGAAGGGTCTGAGCGTAAGATTCAAGGACCTAGTTGTAAAAGAAAGTTTCAAACCAAGATTCAAATTCAGTGAACTTGTAAAATTCGCATCAAATCGTAGAAAATTCAGAAAACTGCAAACTCAACTGTTCTGGAATCCTCAGAACAAACTCTACCACTTTTGTTACAAAAGTTTTCTCAGAATCTCAAAATATTTTGCTCTACATTAAATAGAAGCTTTAATGGACTTATTTTGTACCCACTGTTCTAGAACAATGCTGACCCTAAATTTTGGGCAGTGAATTAGTTGCTTGATGATTAGGACTGTGTAAAAAGATCAGGCCCAAATTCCATCTCTAGCTTTACTGTTTGTTAAACTTAGTTTTATTGCATGTGTAAGTAGAATGTTTTATCCCTGCAGTTAGGTGGTGAGTCACCCATTGAAACTTTTCCTATGCTAATGTATTGGTACCTAGAAGCCAGAGAAAAATTAGGAGAATTTTTATCCCACAGTAACCCACTTATTTGATTTATGTGCTAATAACATACATTAAATCAAGAAAATAGTATCTTAGCTTGGAAAATTCTCAAATGTTTACTAGGAGCTACACTATGGTAGAGGTTTCTGTGTAAAAAGTTCCATGGACAAAAACCCTGTGTAGGGTCCTGTAAAAATGAATCTTTGAATAGCCTAGGTGTAGAATGTCATATTTTCTATGCTCTGAATACTGCATGATAAATCCTACAAAAATTACAGTAGCTTCTGCATGCTTAATGAGAGCTCTGTGAAAATCTTAGACTTATTTGTTGCACCAATTGTTCTGTACAAAAAGAACAAGTATCTAACAGCAACTATGAAATATATTTTTCATAATTAATCTGTTAAATAAAATTTGCTGAAAATTTTACAGTAAGCACATCTTTCTTTGATGTGCCTAAATCCAAAATTTCATGACCGGAAACTATCCAGTGTAGTAATTACCCTTAAATCGTATCGAGTACCATTGCCACGACTTAAACTTGTGCACTCATGTAGAATCGACGACTCTCGCCGGCGGAACTTACGAGCTGGTGCCCGCGTCCGAGAGTGAGCAGCGTGAAGCTCAAGCAAATCTAACTGAAGCTTTTGAAGACCCGAGCCCAAGTTCGAAAGATCCCCAAGCGAACTGCGAAGGCAAGCCCCGGAGCATAACCCATTCTTTCCGAAATTATGCAACTCATTACTTTTGCTTGTGCATTAAGTTTATAGGAGTTGGATGAAAACTTAGTTGCATGATGTCAGGAACCCTTGCTTGAAAACTAGATGTCTGGTTCGATAGAATGCTGTGCTAATAGGACTCCGGTAAAAGTCGAGTGATTTCCTGTCACTCGCGAGAAAATAGGAATTGAATGACTACTACACGCTGCAATCATAAGGACACGGACGGGCTATGGAACGGTGGTTACGATTGAGGCCCGTCTGTCTAGTGAAAAATGCTAAGGCCGCAGGGTGTGGTAGTGATGGTTAAGTCTTTGAACGTACTAAACACATGCCGAGATTATGGGAATCGGTAAGCTTAAGTACCTGATTGGCCCGGCAAGGGGACGGCATCCTACCCTTTGAACTTCGGTCCCATGTGCATATGGCGAGTGCAGAGAGTGGTCACGACCCGGCGCCGAACCGTGGCGTGGGGCTCTTGTACTCTCGGAGGGTAGCCCCGATCCACGACCCGGAAAGAAAGGGGAAAAGTTGCACGTGTGACTCTAGGGAGTAACCACGTGACGTGTGTTTGGGTTTCCCTTGCAAGGTTAAGAAATTCGATTCGAATCGTCCGTTTCTCACGGCTATTGAGACTGCTTAACCATTTTTACCCACAGAGTAAGAAGAGGAACTATGATGATGAATGAACTGGTTGGATGAAAAATTCAATGCTTCACCATGTATGCTTTAGATAGCTGCTTACCTAGACTGGCTAACGAAACTAGAATCTTGAGCTAAAAGTTGAAAGTAAGGACCCACTTGTAGATACTTTTCGGCAAAACAAACCCCTGAGCCAAAAAGCCTGGCATGTCTAGAGTCGGTGGAGTAGTTTCCACTACACGGGTAAGTCTTGCTGAGTATTAGTATACTCAGTCTTGCTTGTGACTCGTTTTCAGGTGAGCCCTTCGAAGACATGATTGCTAGCTTGACTTGGCCCTGCACTCTTCCCCCTGGTTGGTCGGTGGAATGGGATGCGCCCCCGTCCAACGGAGATAAGACCGAGTGATGTCTCGTACGGGCTTCATCGAGACATCCTGTATCGTCGAGTAGTTTCCGTTGTTTATTTCCGCTGCAACTTAACTCTGAAGAACTTAGTTATGTTAATTGAAGTACTTGTTTTCTAAACTCAAAACTTGGCCTGTAATATTCACTTATGCTAATGATGTAATATTTGCTGTAACGTGGTCTTCTCTGGGCTCATCGTCGCATGAGCATTTGTATGTATGGCGCTCGATCCGTTCACCGTGGTTGTATCGGGAGGTTATACCCGACAGACCAGTGGATTACTCCGTTTGAAGTGTAAGGTTAACCAAGAATGCCTTAATGGTGATGGTTAACACACTTGAGCCGGATTAATTCAGGTGGTTCTGCCACAGTTGAGGCCCCATCTGAATAGCAAAATGGCTAAGGTCGAAGTGTGTAGCAGTGGTGGTCAAGTTTTTGAACGTACTAACCACATGCCGAGAATATGATGATCGGTAAGCTTAAGTACCTAATTGAACCGGGGCGTGGAACATACCTCCCCACCGTCTTGACTTCATTCCCATGCGGCCTCATGGTGGGTGCAGAGCGGGGCTCTGCACTCGAGGGCGGTGGGCCTGTTCCACGAAATGGGAATAAAGGGAAAAAGTTGCACGTGTGACTCTGGGAGTAACCACATGATGTGTGTTTAGCTTTGCCATGCAAGGTTAAGAAATTCGATTCGAATCGTCCATTTCTCGCAGCCATTGAGACTTCTTGATCCTTTTACCACATAGAATAAGAAGAGGAACAATGATGATGATTAATCTTGTTGGATGATCAAATTAGTTACTTCCACCATGTGTGATGTTGGATAGTGCTCATCTAGAATGGTTAATGAAACTAGAACTTGAGCTATTGAAAGTAAGGACCTACTCATTGTTGCTTTTTGGCAAAAACAAACCCGTCAAGCCAAAAGACCTTGCATGTTTAGAAGCCGGCTAGGTATATACCAATAGTCGGGTAAGCCTTGCTAGGTATTAGTATACTCAGCCTTATTTATGTCTTTTTTTCAGGTGAGACTTTTGAGAACTTGGTTGCTAGTTTGACTTGGCCGTGTACTCTTCCTCCTAGTTGGTCGGTGGAATGGGATGCATCCTCGGCCAATGATGATCATGTTGAGTGATATCATGTACAGGCTTTATCATGATATCATGTACCATCGATTAGAGCTATCGTTTATTTCCGCTGCACTGTTGAACTCTGAAGTACTTGTTTTATCAATTCAAACTTGGTTTGTAATAATAATTCATGTTGAACTCTGTGATGTAAAATTATGGAATGTTGTAATCTCTGGGCTCACCTTCATGTGGGTTGTATGTATGCTTTGTTTCGATCGAAATCCAGTGGTTGCATTGGGATGTTACCCGACAGACTGTTGAGTTACTCCGTTTTAAGTGTGAGTTAGCCCGGATTGTCTTTATGGTGATGGTTAGCGCACTTAAACTGGATTAATTCGGGCGGTTCTGCCACACTTGCCACTTCAGGAGCTTGAAGAAAGGTAGTCCCCATTTCCCAATTCTTGAGATGAATCTGTTCAGGCCCGCCATTCACCCAATGAGCTTCTGGACGTCTTTGATTGTCTTTGGAGCCCCCATGTCCGTGATGGCGGTGATCTTCTCCGGGTTAGCTTCAATTCCTTGGTGACTGACAATGAACTCAAGTAGTTTCCGTAACGGTACGCCAAAGACACACTTAGTCGGGTTGAGCTTCCACCGGAACTTGCGCAGGCTGTTGTAGGTTTCCTTGAGATCTGCAATGAACTCATCGTGGTTTCTGGTCTTAACGACCAAGCCATCCACGTAGGCTTCAACATTGCGATGTAGCTGGTCGGTGAAACAAAGCTGGATGGCCCGCTGGTACGTGGCTCCCGCGTTCTTTAACCCAAAGGACATAGTCGTGTAGGCGTATGCTCTGTACGGGGTGATGAATGCGGTTTTGATATGTTCTTATTCCTTGAGGACAATCTGATGGTAGCCCGAGTAGCAATCAAGAAAGCAGAGCAGAACACAGTCGATGCGTGGGAGCCGAAAGGGATCCTTTGGGCAGTGCTTGTTGAGATCAGAATAATCCACACACATCCTCAATTCATTATTATTCTTTTTCCAAACAAGTACAGGATTAGCTAGCCACTCTGGTTGGTAAACATTTTTAATGAAACCAGCCGCAAGTAGTTTTGCTAACTCCTTCTTGATGGCCTCCCTGTTGTCTTGAGCAAATCGACGTAGTCGCTGCTTCTTCGGGGTGGCTTTCAGGTCGACGTTTAGGGAGTGCTCGATCAACTCCTTGGACACCCATGGGCATATTTGCTGGTTTCCATGCAAAAATGTCTCGGTTGGGCCGAAGGAAGTTGACGAGCGCACTTTCCTATTTGCCGCTCAGCGTTGTACCAATCAGGGTTGTCTTGGACGGGTCGCCCTCCTGCAGTTGGATGGTCTTCAAGTCGACGTTGTTGATGGGCTTCACTGCCGACTGGCTCGACTTCTTGGTCGGAATCACCATCTCCGACTAGGAGAGCTGCTACATGGCCGCGAAAACTTCGGCTGAAGCATCTGGCACATGAGTAGTTAAAGCGTACTCAATTGCCTCTTGGTCGCAGTCGTATGACTTCTTCAAGTCGCCATGAAAGGTTAGCACCCCTGTCTTGCCCGGCATCTTGAAGACGTAGTGGGGCACGACCATGAATTTGGCCAGAGCAGGTCTTCCAAGGATGGTGTGGTATGATGACTCGAACTTGGCTTATTCGGTCCGATAATTGTCCTTTGTCCCGAAGGTAACTAGCAGCTCACCGAGCCAATCGGTGTGGCCGAGTTCATTGGGACGATGCTGTACAACGGAGCCTTGCTGGGGGTGAGCATGTTGGAGATGTCCAACCCCATCTTCTTCAATATACTCGCCAAGAGCAGGTTGAGGCCGCTCCCGCCGTCGATGAGTACACGGGTGAGTTGTGAGACTGCCACCACGGGATCCAATACGAGCGGAAATTTTCCTAGCTTGGAGAAGCTGGTCCACTGATCCTCTCTGGAGAAAGAGATTGGGACCGCGCTTTATCTCAGGGGTCGTGGTGTGGCTGGTTTGATGGCCATGATCTTCCACAGAGTAAGCTTCTGCACCCGCCTAGTGGGGAAGCTGGAGTCGCCGTCGAAGATGATATTGAAAATGTTCATAGGGTGTTGAAAACCCTGCCCATCCGACTTGTCCCCCTTGTCGTCCTCCTTGTCCTTGCCCTTCTTCGCATCCTTGTAGGGGAGGGGAGCGTTCAAGGACTTGCGGAGGTTGATGCACTCAAATGCTGAGTGCTTGTACTTCAGGTGCCATGGGTACTACTTATGCAGGAGCTTTTCACGCTGCTCCTGCTAGTTCGCCAACTTCTTGCCACGTGGGTTGCAGTCGATAGCCGCGATGACATCATCTGGCTTACTATTGACGGTCCTTAAGTTGAAAATGCGACCGTCCACCTCTGCATCTTTCAATACTAAATAACCACCAAACCTAGAGATAAGGATTTAACTCTAACTATTTCCACAAGCTTTGGTGAGTTATGATATGCAGGCACCCATGAATAAATACCATCGAAAATCTCCACTGAATGCAGAAGTAATGCACAGAAGATCTCATCCTGCGTCACACAAACAAAGAAGAGCCCACCTGGCAGAGCAAACTGCCTTAACTTACCGCCAACAGCCCCAACCCGTCATGAGGACCCATATAGTAGTCACCCAGCCAAAGGGCGGTGGAAAAGGAGTTGGTGGGGGTAGGCCGACGCCCTAGGTCGGCCGACCACCTACTGGCGCCTCTCGGGCCCAGCTTTGGCGAGAAGATCTCCCGCACCCTCCTCAAGTCAGTTTTCCATGTTTCCATGTATAACACTGCTGGGACCGCCTTTGGAGGAGTATAAAAGGAGGAGGAGAGCCCCTCATTCAACACACCATTTTGGAGAAGAGGAAGAGAAGGGAGGACTCCACATTTTAGAACTACTTAGTAGAGTAGGTTAGGGAGTGTGTGAAGGCGAAGTCAAAGAGGAGAGCCGGAGTTGTCGGCCTCCCTCTACTTGTATCTCGGCGGATACGAACCTCCTTTTGAGTAAGTATCCGGGTTCGTTATCATTCTCTTGCGGGATCATTGTCCATTCCTGAACGGTTGTTTCTAGCTTAAGGACTTGAGTCTTAAGACGGAGTGTGGCCGGGGCTAGAAGCAGTAATCGATAGCGTAGACGTAGTGTCTAGGCTTGAAGTTACCTTTGTTTGCACTACTAGAACCCCCCCCCCCCCCCTATGCTATGTTGTGTTTGTTATGCAGGGTGAAAGCGTGTCTAAGTCGTCACGTAAAGATGCTTTTTGACACAATTTCGAGAAAGTGACAAAGTATCACAATATCAGACACGCTTACAGCGTTGTTAGTCTTATAAAGACGGTTTTTAACATGCTATTGAAGTGGTCTCAAATTGACACATGTTTTGACATGCTTTGAAGCGTCACTATTATCTTAACACGTTGTAAAGCGTTTTAAATAATTGTCTATAGGTACATAAAGATGATTTTTAACATGATTCTTAAAATGTGTCGAAATGATAGAGAGGTAGACATGCTTTGAACCACGAATAGCATGCAGACACATTTGCAAGAGTAGCAAATAACCGTCCATACGCACGTAAACATAATTTTTAAAATACAAAAATAAAAAATATCAATATGACACTCATTCAAGAAATAAAGATGTGAAAAGAAGGGAAATAAAAAAGGCAATTTTGTAAGTAAGGATATACAAAATTATGTAGCGATGTAAAAAGGCAAAAAAAAGTGCACACTCATGGGTTTGAACTGCAACCTCTAAGAAGCAAAGGTGCAACCTTCCACTGCACTAGCTATGTTAGTTTGATTAATGGGAAATTAAAATAGTATTTGTATAGATACGTACATTTGCATCTATTATTTCCTACTCCCCGCCCCCTGCCCAAGTGTTGCCTACATGCTCGTTGCCGTTCCCCAGTGTTGTGGAGGCTGGCTGTAGCACGACACTGACGTTGAGGTCCAACAACGGTGCGGCAAGGAGTCTGGAATGGCACGGCAAGGACAATCCTTTCAACCTGCAGAACACAAATGAAATCTTGTAATCCATGATGAATTTTGTATGACGTATTCAGAACGGTGCGGCAAGGTCCAAAAACGGTGCAGCAAGGAGTCTGGAATTGCAACCCCTCCCCACGGTCTGAGAGGTAGGCGGCAGGTGGTGATAGCCCTGTTCATCCCTAGTATCCCTCCATGTTCGGGTTGGGCGTAGAGCTAATAGCCGAAGGCACTTGGCAGACGAGGTGTAAACCGGTGCCCGAAGCAAACGAGTAGTATCTAAGCTTATGTTTCCGAAGAGTCTCTATCCTTAGACAACCACACTACCTCGGACCATCCTATCTTCTTCCTTTTCCTTGGGTAAATTAGCTAGAAGACCATTACACCTCCATTCCCTGAGAAATATACGATACCCTGAATACTCTCCGGGTGAACGGCTACAACGGTATATTCGTGCACTTGCGGATTCTATTCGTGAACGTTAAGAAATACCAACAAGCATTTCTGGCTCCGTTGCCGGGGAACGTTTGCTATAATTGTCTTTGAACCTAGTTTGCTCGTGTATCCTTTATTTTATTTTTCTCTTTCTTTTAACCTTATACCCTAGAAAACCTTTCTATCCATCAACTCTTTGCTCCCGAGGATGAGTTCTTAAAGCCATCACCCTCTCCAAAGCCTATCACAACTTCTGGCTATGAACTCCATCCTGGCATCATTGCCATGGTTCAGGAAGAAACCTTCTCCGGATTAGAAAATGAAGATCCCCACCATCATTTGCAAGAGTTCGAGGAACTGTGTTCGTGCTTGGTAATCCCAGGCATGACATAGAAAAACTTGAGGTGGAAGTTGTTCCCTTTCTCTCTCGTGGAGAAGGCGGAACAATGGTACACTCACGACGTGAGAAGTATGAACGGTGATTGGGAAGAGCTCCGAAATGACTTTTGTCACTCGTCTCTTCTTTATCCCACCTAGCCTCTCTCCGAAGTAACATCCTTGCATTTGAACAATTAGAGAAGGAGTCCATAGGTGCAGCTTGAGCTAGATTCTCACACCTTTTGGCATCAAGCCTAGACTAGTCTATACCCAATGATATATCTTTGCACATCTTTTACACGGGTTTAGACATGGACTCTGCCAAAGATCTTGACATTGCCACTGGAGGTTCGTTTGTACATAAAACTCCAACAGAAGGAAAGAAGATCCTAGATCACATCTTAGGAAACTCTTCTTTTCTGACCTACCCTTGCAAGCCCCAGCAGGAGTCCAAGTCGCACCATGAGAGCCCCTCATCAGCCAAATCCAACCCTTTACCTTCCACATCCCAAGATTTGTCTGTTGAGCCCTCTCTCGAATCACGAACAAAAAAGGAAGAAGAAATTCAACCTTCGAAGTTCTCTTCCACATTCGACGATGACACTTATGAATTCCTTAGACACACCTTCAGTTACCTTTGTGAGAGGAGACCTACGGTACCTCCGCGTCCTCCCAACAATGCACTTCTTGAAGAGGCCATGAAGGAGGAATAGTCAAAGGAAGTAAGACGCACTTCCGAAGCAATTCAAATTAGCTCATCTTCCACAACCATTCATTGTTGTATGAGGGGAACTACCATAGAAGCCCGTCACGACCCTACTGCCGAGGCTTGCATCATATCTGAATTCCTCACGGACACGTTCATAGGAAGCATGCTGCTAGTCCCGACCGAAAGACTCTTCAAAAGTCCTTCGGGGCTTACCTTTGAATGTCGAGGGATCGCAAGGGCAGTGCTGATCAATATAGACAAAATCGAGGTTCCACTAGACTTCCACATCTATCCCATCCTTGATTTTGATCTTCTCATAGGCTACCCTATAGAAAAACTTCTTCAAGAAAAATCATCACAAGAGAGCCTCAATAATGAATTTGGGAAAACTACTTTCGCCACTCCTATCTCTTGCCCAGAAATTCCGATGGCAAGGCATTATCTTGGGGTGAAATTCGTATTCCCATTCATTTCACCTAAGCTTGTTTTTCATCCTTATGAAACAGAAAGACCTTCATCTCCCTCGTTTAAGTTTAAGCCTTGTCCCTCTGGGCTGATCTTTCATGATGAATCTCTTGAGGAGAACTTTTGTGCCACAGACCCTCCTGATACATCAACTCTGGAGGATGAGAAAAAGAATTGCACAAATGAGCATGGAAACTTCTCTTTCGAATTTCCTCAAGATTCTTGCTCGCATAAGGAGTCTCCAGAGTCTATCTTGCCTAGCACCACGTGCTCTCACCAGGATCGCAACCTCCTCTCGGCCCTATCTAGCAAAATGTTTAGAAGGATGGTTGTAGATGCATTTGTTTATCATAAGCATTGCAAAATTTCATGGATGCACTGTAGCACTAACCTTGCAGCTTGAACAATGATGGTAAATCAACAAATGGTGATGAAGCCGGGAACTACATCACCATTAATAGTTGTAGGATGAATCCTCCATGGTCGAGCTTGTGACCATAAACAAAGCGCTGCCAGGAGATAGCCCGAATTATCATAATAAAAGAAAAATCCTTCTTTTTCAATAAGAGCGAGACATGCTTTCAGGATAGTATGCACCTTTGGGTATTCTTGGCCCTAACTATTGCAGGTTAAGATTAAGAAAAACAGGGAACATACGATGCCCGAAAATATGGGAGTCGCATCAATTGTACACCTTGATGCTCTTCGGTGATGGAGCACCCTCGAGGGGAGACCCTGACATTGCACATTTGACTTTTACACAAAAGTCCAAGTGTGCGGGAGGATGGGGTTAGTCAGGCCAAAAAAGTTCCACTCACACCGAAGTTTATCCTGGTTTAAAGATGGTGCTAGTTCTGCTTTATCAAAAATAAATAAATAAATATATAAATGAAAAAAAGGAAAAATAAAGAAGAGAGAGAGAGAAAAGAGGAAAGAAAAAAAGAGGGGAAATGAAAAAAAGAGAGATAAAAAAAGGGGGGAGAAAAGGAACAAGAGGAGAGTGAGGGTGAGCCAGCATGCTTCACACGGATCAAAGGCCGCATCAAGCGTGCCTCCATTGCACTCTGATAGATATCATTTTGCCACCTGGCTCCAGTCAGCCTTTCTCTCACTTTCTCTTGCAAAGCCTTAGCATAATCCTCATCCGCTCCCAGCTTTGCATAGCTTCGCTCTAGAAGCTCCTGTGCGCATACAAGCAAGAGGAATACTCCTCTTCCTTTCTATGCCTTTGCTGCTCCACTCTGATTGGCACTTGCTCGCATGCACGAAAGGAGATAACTTTCCGCCTCCAATCCCAAAGCATTGTGCCAATGGACCATGCCTCCAAGGAACATGGTTCCCACACACGAGGTACGAGTACCAATCGCCTGAGTTGGCGTGATCAAAGTGCCTTCCTCCGCTACATTCCACGTCGAAATGGACGAACGAGCGACCACCATATGTGACCATGCCACCGCTGCAGCAATTTCAAGACATTCATCCTATATGCTGGCAGTAAGTACACTCAAGTAAGTTAAAGGTAAACAAAATTTCACAACTACTTTACTCATTTTTTTTATCTCCATGTGCGTGTAACTTGATCGTGCAAATTCATGCTTCCTTTGTTTACACTCGTATGCTCTGGTTTGGATGTCGCTTAGCTAGATGCATCCATAGGCTTTTTCAGTTAAGCATGGTGCTTAGGTTAAATAGCCTTCTTTAATCAAATAAGACTTGGTGTCGAGTTTGATTAATGAACCATCGAGTTAATACTATCATAGACTTTGGATGCATATCCTTTTATGGACTATGTAACACCTCAGGTGTTTTAATTGTTAAACAAGTCTTATTAGCATAATAAAATGCATCACTAACTAAGAAAATAAAAGGAATGGATTAAGTTTGGTTTTGCTTTTACCTTTAAAAGTTTGTATGTGCATAAACGCATGTACTTTAATAAAACAAATTGGATTACTTTCACTTCAAAGCAAATATGGCTATGAAATTAAATGAGCACGCCAGTATTAGCATGACCAATAAAAGTTTAGTTGAAGCCTAGGGAAGAAAATGAAATTTTGAAATAAAATGACGCGCCCTCCGAATAGAGTTTTCTTTAAGTTTTTAAAATAACTTTGGAACTAAAGCTCAAATGAACTTTGGCCTGAAACGAAACTTGTAGAACTTTTTATTCTGAACAACTTTCATGTTCAAAAGTTTTTGAAATTCAAATTAGAAAGTGGAGAAAACGTCCTGTTTGCAACCAGCCCTCTGGAAATTTTCGAATTTTCGCATTTAGGCCCTTGCCCCTCCCCTGCAGCACCGCTGCAGCTGCCCAGTCGCAGGCCGCCGCCGCCTGCCCAATAGCGCACCTCTACCCACCACCGGCAGCGCCCAATGCCTCTGCTCGCCGCTCAGCTCGCCCAACCCGCGGCCGTGTTCTCTTTCTTCCTCATGCGGCAGCCCGCGCAGCCAGTAGAACGCCACCGAACCGACGCCCAATGGCACGCCGCACGCCTCTGGCCGCCGCCTCCTCCACCCAGTGCCCCGTCGTGCCGCCACAGCTCGCCAACCGCCCGCCCGCATCGCCTGCACGTGACGTCGCGCCCCGGTGCGCGCCCAGCGCACGCACGCCACGCGCACGGCGCGCCTCTGGCCTCTGGTCACCGCCGGCCGCACCCAATGGCGCCCAGCCTCGCCGCCCCCTCCACCCAACGCCCCGGCCGTGCCAAGCCCGCCCCCACGAGCTCCACCGGCTATAAAGCCCGGCGCAGCGCCCCTCCCTCCTCTCCCTGTTCCCCTTTCTTCCCCGCAGAACAGAGCAAAGCAGAGCCGAGCTCCGCCCCATGCCGCCGCCGTGGAACCCCCTCCTCCGCCCCTCCTCGACCCGAGCTAGGCCCCAAAATCGCTCTCCTACCTCCGCGCGAAGCTTCCCAGCCCGAGCCCCGCCGCCCTCATCACCGGAGCGCCGCCGTTCGCGCCGCCCCACCGCCGCCGCCCCTACTCTCCGCGGCCAGCCCGCCACCAGCCACCCCGAGCCACTCCAAGACCACCAATAGGTGCGCCCTGCTTCCCTCTCCGTGCTCCCCCACCTTGCCCTCGCCGCCGGCGACCCAGCTCGCCGGAATTTGGCCGGACAGGATGTTCCCCCGCCGTGAATCGCGACCAGGGACTACATTGCAAACGCCCAAATCTTCCTAGGGGGTTTTCTGCTAATTTTCAGGGACCCCTCTGTAAAGAAAGTTTTAACCAAATCAGTAAACTTGTAAAACTCGTATAAAATCGTAGACAATTCAGAAAAATGCAAACTCAACTGTTCTGGAATCCTTAGAAGAAACTCTACAACTTTTGTTACATAAAGTTTCTCAGATTCTCAGTATATTTTTCTCTAGATTAAATGGAAGGTTTAATGGACTTCTTTTGTACCCACTGTTGTAGATCATAGCTGACCCTAAATTTTGGGCAGTGAGTTAGTTGCTTGATGTTTAGGACTGTGTGAAAAGATCAGGACCAAAAGCCATCTCTAGATACAACTTTTGTCCAACCTTGTTTTATGCCATAAAGTGATAGAACTAATTTTTTCTGCTGTTCTGTGATGTTTAATGTCATGAAACTTTTTCTGTGTTGTTGTAGTAATACCTAGAGGCCAAAGAAAAATTTAGAAACATTTTTACTATATGTAACCTGTTCATATGAATTTGTGGTAGGAAAACTTCACTAATTCAAAATAATTAGTAAAGCACTTAGAAAATGTTCATCTTTTTGCTGTGAAACACATTAGAGTACCTCAAGCCGTACAAAAAGTTTCATACATAGAAACCCTATATAGCATCCGGGAGAAACTAATCTTTAATAACATGAGTGTAGCTTGTCCCATTTATTATGCTCTAAATCATGTACAATAAAATCTGAAAAATTTACAGTAGCACAAATATGGTTATAACAACACCCTGTAAAACTTTTAGCATCAATACTTGCATGGTTTGTTCTGTATAAAAATAACTAGATTCTAGTAGTGGCTGTGTATTACATTTTTCATATTTAACATGCTACACAAAAATGTCTGAAATTTTTACAGTGACCTTATCTCTGCATAATGTACTTTGAATAAAAATTTTATTATCAGAAGCTAACTAGATTAGTATTTGTGTTCAACTCATGTTGGTGTTTAAATATAACACAACCCCTTCTTCTTTAATGAAGTTAAATAGATTAAGATAAACTCTATTAACAATTGCCCAGGAAATGTTAAAGTAAATAACTTCACAGCAAAACTTATGTCTTATGAACTGCAACTTTATCGTGAAGGAAATAATGTCAGTTAACTATCACCACAACTTACGCTCATGCATTCATGTAGAAACGACTACTCTCGCCGACGGAACGTACAAGCTGGTACCCGCGTCCGAGAGTGAGCAGCGTGAAGCTCAAGTAAATCTAACTGAAGCTCTTGAAGACCCGAGCCCAAGTTTGGAAGAGCCCCGGACTAACTTTTCGCAAGAAGGCAAGCCCCGGAGCATGAACCCTATTTTCTAAACTTATGCAACTTATTACTCTACTTTTACTTGTGCATTAAGTTTATAGGAGTTGAATGAAAACTTAGTTGCATGACCCTAGATACCCATGCTCTGAACACTAGATGCAAGGTTCGATAGAATGCTATGCTAATAGGACTCGGTAAAAGTCGAGTGATTTCCTGTCACTCGCGAGAAATTAGGAGTTGATTGTTTACTACACGCTGCAATCATAAGGACAACGGACGGGCTATGGCACGATGTTTACGATTGAGGCCCGTCTGTCTAGTGAAAAATGCTAAGGCCGCAGTGTGTGGTAAGTGATGGTTAAGTCTTTGAATGTACTAACCACTTGCCGAGAATATGGTAATCGGTAAGCTTAAGTACCGGATTGAACCGAGGCCGGAACATACTCCCCACTGTCTTGAATTCGTTCACATCTAGCTAATGGCGGGTGCATCGGCCGCCACAGCCCGACGTACCGAGGTTTGTGGGGAGGTGTAGTCGAGAGCGGTGGGCCTGTTCCGTGAAGCGGGAATTGAAGGGAAAAGTTGCACGTGTGACTCTTGGAGTAACCACGTGACGTGTGTTTAGGTTTCCCTTGCAAGGTTAAGAAATTCGATTCGAATCGTCCGTTTCTCACGGCTATTGAGACTGCTTAACCCCTTTTACCCACAGAGTAAGAAGAGGAACAATGATGATGAATAAACTTGTTGGATGAAATTAAATGCTTCACCATGAATGATATTGGATAGTTGCTTACCTAGAATGGTTAAAGAAAGCTAGAACCTGGAGCTAAAATCTGAAAGTAAGGACCTACTATATATGCTTTTCGGCAAAACAAACCCCTCAAGCCAAAAGCCTCGCATGTCTAGGAGTCGGCTAAGTATACCCCACTAGTCGGGTAAGCCTTGCTGAGTATTAGTATACTCATCCTTGCTTGTGGCTCGTTTTCAGGTGAGACCTTCAAAGATATGATTGCTAGCTTAACCTGGCCGTGTACTCTTCCCCCTGGTTGGTCGGTGGAATGGGATGCGCCCCCGTCCAATGGAGATAATGCCGAGTGATGTCTCGTACGGGCTTCATCGAGACATCCTGTATCGTCGACTAGCTTCCGTTGTTTTATTTTCCGCTGCAACTTAAACTCTGAAGAACTTATTAGTTATGATCACTGAAGTACTTGGTTTCTAAACTCAAACTTGGTCTGTAATATTCACTTATGTTAATTTTGTAATATTTGCTGGAATGTGGTATTCTCTGGGCTCATCGTCGCGTGAGCATTTGTATGTATGGCATTCGATCCGCTCTACCGTGGTTGTATCGGGAGGTTATACCTGACAGACCAGTGGATTACTCCGTTTGAAGTGTAAGGATAACCGAGATTGCCCTAATGGTGATGGTTAATACACTTGAGCCGGATTAATTCAGGTGGTTCTGCCACAGACTAATCCCTGGAGGAAATTCTCAAAATTGATGGCTAGTGCATATCCTTTTATGGACTAACCCCTGCAGGAAATTCTTAAAACTTATGGATAAGTCCTCAAGTTCATGCTAGAGATAAACCAAGGCCCGGGACACACTTCAACAAAAATTGCACAACATGTAAGAGAGGCACAGATCACCATACAAGGTGCACTGTGAGTATATTGATAAAATGCCGCTTTGTTATGCTAATGCAATTTTATCTCAGCTTGGTTGAGTTATGCTGAAAAGAGAAAAATTTGGTGAATCATAAAGTTTCAAAAAAAATAAAAAAGGGAAATCTTATGAAATAAAAAGAGTCTCTCGAACAAAACTTTTGATTAAATAAGTGATGGCAAGCATTTTGGGATCCATGCTATTTGAATCTTTGATTTTGATTTCCCTTAAGCGTGGATGTGAACAACAAATCTCAAAAAAAAAGAGAGAAAAAAAAGTCATTTCAAAATTCTTTAAATGTTTCTCAAGTATTTGTTGTCCACTAACCTTTTGCAGGGAATAAAAGAAACAACCAAGGAGCAACGTACAATAACTCCAACACTCATACAACGCTCCTTGGTCCCATGGGAAGACAGATGCACAAGAAACCAAGCAGAACAAATGCAGAGCTTTGCTTCATATTTATAAAGCTTAACTCTTGCATTTTTTGTTCAATTCTTGGTGAGTTCTGTCAGGTAAATATCCCTCATGCATCCTCGCCTCATGTTTCCACCTTGCTAAGTTACCTATCATGCCCAGTTTGCCATGATAAAAAAAATAAAAAGAATATAAGTAAAATAAAATAAAAAAATAAATTTAGGTATTTTAAATACCTATTCAATAAAAATTTACTCCCCGGTATTTTACACGGCAGAGTTCTTGCTTGTTTCCACCTTTTGTTCTTTTATTGAATACAAGCAGGTACAAGAATAACTATGGGGGAGATCTCTCAAATCACAAGGTGCAAACTCATTTGAGATCTCCCCCCAACATGTTGCATAACATCGACAGACCAGCACCATGCAACATGTCCAAGGCAGGACCTACAGGGGCTCGCCCAAGGGTCGGCCGAACCCAGGTAGAGCCCATGCAGCCCCTGCTTCGTCCATCACGCTGGTTCGCACTCCCAAAACTCGCACACCTTCCTGTTTAAGTAAAAATTTCAAATCTGAAAAAAAAAATAATAAAATTGCCCTATGCACTCCATGCACTTCACGATAAACATGCATACTTCTTATTTCTTGTCTTTGACCTTGCACTTGTGAACAAAAATTTTATAGGAACCCATGCTATCTAATGATTGACTTTTGTGATTTTGTTGGATGAATGAAATCTAGATCTTCCATGCAAAGTACTTGGGATTTCATTTATAAAATTAAACATTCAATAGGTAGGCTCCTCAATTTTCAATAAAATTCCTATCCAAGGCCATATGTTAATCATCTTTGAAAACCTCCACTAATGCAGCTTGTTTCTCTTTGAGCTTTGTCAAATTGTTGTGACCCTCTGTGAGATATATTTCATATTCGCTTGATCAAGATCACGTACACGTCTCCTACATATGCTAAGCTTCCACACTAGAAGATAGCAAGCACTTCATCATTCACCCGCAAAATAAAAACTCCATGTTGGTCCACGACCACTCTCTCCAAGTTATCATTACAATAAAAAGGATATGGGCTACGAAAAAAGAAATAAAGGACCACCTCGGGGTATCCCTCAGTGGGCTTGGAGGTTAAACACCGATAGCTGGCCAGCCAGGTAAGGTGTTCATCGAGCATCCACCGGTGAACTCGATGGTATCTTTCAACTTCACCAGCGCCGTGCTCGACGAGGGCACAACTTTTGTCTTCGGCTCATGGGTCTGCGTCGCTGACAGCGCGGGCATCTTTCATCGGCACCTCATCGACGACATGAAGCCGGAGGCATCTGCAGCAGCTCAATGCAGCGATCTCGACGAGTTCATCAACAACCTTGATGAGACGCTGCTCCCTGACCTAGTCAGGGAGATCGAGGAGGAGTCCGTTGTCGACGTGACTTCAACTCGTGCTGCACCAAGACATCTCGGGTCGAATTCAATCCGATCTGAGGAAGAGCGTACCCGACTCCTATTCGGGCTACGCAATGCGGCTTCTGTCTACCAGGAGCCCACTCAATCCGATTTCTTCTCCATATTGGAAGAGGACTTAGATCATCTACTCAAGCTCGGGGACGCGGGAGCCACCGCCTGTCGGGAGGCCCCCATTTTCGACAAGTACTCAGACTCGGATGACGACTCCGAAACCTTTCCGGGTTGTCATCTGGGCCAAACCATAACCTCAACACCGCAGGGCCGGTTCATATACTGGAAAGGGATGGAGCCCTCTGAGCTACTCGAATACGACTCCCGCCTTGTGGCCTTCACACAAGAACTGCCTTTTCAGGAAGGCAAGGCCCTCTCTCCCATCATCGAGGAGAAAGAGGGCAGGACAGTACTCGTCGACTACAGCTCCAGAGGAGAGTTTTCCCCACAACATCACGTCTACATGGCCTCTCTTCGCGAGCATGACGCGACGATGAACCAGGAAGAGAGTACGATGATGAACTACTCGCGGATGTCTCTGCCAGACGAGCGCACGACGAACGTTCCTCAAGATGAAGACGAGGAGCACATAACGATCCGGAGGATCAAGAACGCTAAACGTGCCAAGCGCAGGCGAAACGCAGAAGCCCGTGCATGGAACCTACCTCACCGCAGAAACCTCAATGGTGCCTTCGCTGCGGCTGATGATCGCTAGTACAACACGCTAATTGGGAATATCACTGAAGCAGCTTTGTTAATCCAGCGGTTACCCCAAAACCTGGAGACCGAGAGGCTGCTGCAACTGACGCGGCCACGCTGACCAAGAAGTCCAACAGCCTCCACGACAGTTGGGCAACCATCAGGTTGCAAGGCCCCAAGCCGGCGGTCATTCTGCGGGAGGCCAGGACCACCGTGAAAACCACCGTGACTTGCCTACAGTTGACCTAAGGCAGAAGATCAACGAAGACCATGATGCTCGAGATATCATCGACTCGAGGCGCCGTGAGCGCGGCAATGATCCACGCGACGTCGATGACAGTGATCGCTTCCCAGCCTCACTCGCAACATCACCTCCCACTACTGCCCAAGGGAGTTCAAGCCAGTCGGCATCACCAAGTACGATGGCAAACAAGACCCACGGCAATGGATTTGCTGCTACTCCACCGTCATTAAAGTGTCGGGCGACTCCAACACGACCAAGGTTATCTACTTCCTGATGGCACTAGAATCTGCACCGCTCACCTGGCTCGAAAGCCTCAAGCTAGACTCCATCAACTCCTTGGAGGACCTGAAGAAAACTTTCATCAACAACTTCTAGGGCTCCATGCTCTGCGCAGGTACTCGCTTGACTTGTCACAGGTCAAGCAGGAGGAGAACACCAGGCGCTTCTTCAAGATGCGCGACACCATCGCCAACAACACTGACGAGGACGTCATCCATTGCTTCCAAAATGGCCTCGGTTTGAAGAACATCTACCACGACTTCGGCTGCAACCGCCCCAAGACTGTCGTGGAGCTCCACAACATGATGCAGTGATGAGCCGACTAGGAGGACGAGGAGAACGAGCGCTTTCCCAAGTGCAACAACGACAAGCGCAACAACGGCAACCGCTCCGACAAAAGCCAGTGGAACTACACGGAACCCTCCCGAAAGCGCAAGCTAGACCATGAAGCAAAACTGTAGAGCGCAACTTGCGTGGCAAGAAGTCGGGGAACTAGCAGAATCAGTTTGAGAAGATCATGCACAAGCAATGCCCAATGCACCCGAAGTCCAAGCACAAACTCTTCCAGTGCATCAGCCTCCGCAAGTCTCTCAGCGCACCTCTCCCTGATCAGAATGACAAGGGGAAGGATAAGGACGATGAAAAGGGAGACAAGTCGGGGGCCCAAGGATACCAAGATCCCAAGAATGTCGTCAACGTTATCTTCAGCGGCGACGGCGGCTTCCCAACCAAGCGCGCGCTGAAGCTTATTCTGCGCAAGATCTTATCTGTCGAGCCCACCATATAGCGGCCCTTGAGATACAGTGAGGTCCCAATTTCTTTCTCTCACGAGGATCAGTGGACTAGCTTCTCCGAGTCGGGAAAGTTCCCGCTTGTTATGGATCCTGTAGTGGCCAGCTCACAGCTCACCCGAGTACTCATCGACGGTAGGAGCGGCCTCAACCTGCTCTTCGTGAGTACTTTGAAGAAGATGGGGCTGGACATCTCCAAGATGCTCACCCCAAGCAAGGCTCCATTCTACGGTATCGTTTCAGGAAACGCGGCTACACCGATTGGTTTGGTAACACTGCTAGTTACCTTTGGGACAAAAGAAAACTATCGTATGGAGTACATCAAGTTCGAGGTGGCAAACTTTGAGTGCTCGTACCATGCCATCATCGGCAGACCTGCTCTAGCCAAATTCATGGTCGTACCCCATTATGTCTACCCGCTCATCAAGATGTCGGGCAAGACAGGGGTCCTCACCTTCTGCAGCGACTTGAAGAAGTCCTACGACTGCGATCAAGAGGCAATCGAATACGCCTCGACTACACGCTTGCCAGAACCTTCATCTGAAGTATTCGCGGCCACACAGCAGCTCTCCCAATCGGAGATGGTGATTCCAGATGTACCTCCACAGAAGAAGCTGGGCCAGTCGACGGTGAAGCCCAACACCAACAATGTCGGCGTGAAGACCATCCAACTGCAGGAGGGCGACTCGTCTAAGACAGAACTTATCAGTGTTGGGCTGGACGACAGATAGGAACTCGCGCTCGTCGACTTCTTTAGGGCTAACCGGGACATATTTGCGTAGAAACTAGCAGATATGACAGGGGTGCCCAAGGAGTTGATCAAGCATTGCTTAAAAGTCGATCCGAAAGCCACCCCAAGAAGCAACGACGGCGTCGTTTCTCCCCAGACAAGAGGGAGGCCATCAAAAAGGAGTTAGCAAAACTACTCGCGACTGGTTTCATTAAAGAACTCTACCACCTAGAGTGGCTAGCTAATCCTGTACTTGTTTTGAAAAAGAATAATAATGAATTGAGGATGTGCGTGGACTATACTGCTCTTAACAGACACTGCCCGAAAGATCCTTTTGCGCTCCCACGCATCGACCAAGTCATCGACTCAACGGCTGGATTCGTCCTGCTCTCTTTCCTTGACTGCTACTCGGGCTACCATCAGATTGCCCTCAAGGAAGAAGACCAGAACAAGATAGCATTCATCACCCCGTTTGGAGCATACGCCTACAAAACTATGTCCTTCGGGCTGAAGAACGCAAGGGCTACATATTAGCGAGCCATCCAGCTTTGCCTCGCTGATTAGCTACACCGCAACGTTGAAGCTTACATGGATGACGTGGTCGCCAAGACTAGAAACCGCGATGAGTTCATCTCCAACCTCGAGGAAACCTTCAACAGCTTACGCAAGTTCCAGTGGAAGCTCAACCCAACCAAGTGCATCTTCGGCGTACCACAAGGGAAACTACTCGGGTTCATTGTTAGCCACCGGGGAATTCAAGCTAACCCGGAGAAGATCACCACCATCACCGACATAGGGGCCCCATAGATGATCAAAGACGTCCAGAAGCTCACAGGGTGCATGGCAGCTCTTAAGAGATTCATGTCCCGACTTGGGCAAAGTGGATTACCTTTCTTGAAGCTCCTGAAGCGGCAAGACAAGTTCTAGTGGATACAGGAGGCGGTGCAGGCGCCGGAAGATCTCAAGCATCATCTCTAGTCACCCCCTATCCTCACCACCCCATTGCCGGGCGAGAACCTGCTGCTTTACATCACCGCGACTACTCACGTCATTAGCACAGCCATCATGGTGGACCGTCCGGGGGAAGGCCATGCATTTGGTGTGCAGCGGGCGGTGTATTTTGTCAGCGAAGTCCTCTCTACGCTATACTCATCACTTCGAGGAAGCTTCGCCACAACTTCGATGAATACAAGATCTCGGTTATCACTGATTTCCCATTGGTGGATATACTCCACAATTGGGACACCACTGGTCGCATCTCCAAGTGGGCAGTGGAATTGGGAGCTCTCAGCATTGATTTCAAACCTCGCACCGCTATCAAGTCACAACCAGTAGTCGACTTCATGGCAGAGTGACAAGAAAATCAAGTTGCAGCCCCAACCAACATGCCAGAGAATTGTGTTATGTACTTTGACAGTTTTCTCAAGCTCGGAGGTGGTGTTGCAGGAGTTCTTTTCATCTCACCTAAGGGTGAACAGCTCAAATATGTGTTCCAGATATTATTTGAGGTCTCCAACAATGAAGCCAAGTAAGAGGCGTTATTGCACGGGCTATGCCTGGCTGTCTCCCTCGGCATCAAGCGGTTACTTGTCTATGGTGACTCCTTACTAGTGGTCCAACAATTCAACAAGGAGTGGGACATCAACAAGGACACCGTGGATGCATATGTCGTGGAAATACGCAAGATCGAGAACAAGTTCTCAGGACTAGAGATCTATCATGTGGTTCGGGACAACAACGTGGGGAAAGATGTGACCTCGAAGCTGGGCTCCGATCTAGCAAATGTCCCACCAGGAGTATTCGTACGTGAGTTATGTCACCCGTCCATCAAGGCACCAGATCAAAACACCATTGTTCCAAGCTCTTCTGAGCCCGACCGAGAGGTCATGATGATCGAGGTTGACTGGCGGACACCGTTCATCGATTTCATCAAAGATCAGAAGCTACCCCCTGGCGTTGACGCATAAAGCGCCGAGGCTACACACTTCATCAGGTGAAGCAAGGGTTATGTTCTGGTCGGCGACAAGTTATGCAAGCGTGGTTCAGCATCAGGCATCCTTATGAAGTGTGTTCCAGTCGAGGAAGGCAAAGAAATACTGCAAGAATTCATGAAGGAGTCTGTGGAAATCATGCAGCATCAAGGATGCTAGTCGAGAAAGCATTTAGGTCTGGGTATTACTGGTCAGCAGCTTTGGCTGACGCTGAAGACCTCGTTCGTCAGTGTACCAATTGCCAGTTCTTCGGCAGACAGGCCCATGTCCTGGCACATAACCTCATCACCATACCACCATCCTGGCCTTTTGCTTACTGGGGCCTGGACATGACTGGGCCTTTGATTACAACGCTAGGAGGATTTACCCATGTGTTGGTGGCCATCAACAAGTTTACAAAGTGGATCGAGTACAAGCCAATTACAAAGATCTCTGTGGATCGAGTAGTCAACTTCATCTGCGACATCCTCCACCGCTTCAGCTTCCCCAACACTGTCATCACAGATCTGGGATCTAATTTCCACTCACACGAGTTCTGGGAATTCTGCGAGAATAGCGCCATCAAGGTAAGTACGTGTCGGTTGCTCACCCACGAGCCAATGGCCAGGTTGAGTGCGCCAATGGCTTAATCCTCGATGGGCTGGAGAAAAAACCCTACGACGAGGAAAGCAAAAAAGGGGGCAAGTGGATTCATGAGCTTTCTCTAGTTGTCTAGGGGCTTCGCACTCAACCAAGCAAAGCCACATGTCAATCGCCATTTTTCTCGTCTATGGGACAGAAGCTATCCTCCCTGCGGACATCATGTGGAAATCTCCAAGACTGAGATGTATGAAATAGGCGAAGCTGGTCAGGCAAGATATCTGGAGCTTGACTTAGAAGAAGAAGTCAGATGCAACGCCCTGCTACAGTCAGCTTGCTATCTACAAGGCATCCCACGCTACCACGACCGCAATGTACAGGAGAGTTCGTTCAGCATCGATGATTTAGTCCTCCATCGCATCCAAGACGAGACAGGGCTTCACAAGCTCAACTCGCGATGGGAAGGGCCCTTCATCGTCGCCAAAGTTACAAGACCAGGGTCGTATCGACTACTATACCCTGATGGCTAGGAGGTCCCAAACTCCTAGAATATCAATATCTTACGGCGTTTCTATCCCTAGATAACTTGTATCCAAATTTGTCAGCTGCAGCACTAGTCTCCAAACAAGTACTTTTCCTTTAGCTACATTGCAAGAACTCGAGGGCCGTGGCCATGAGTACTAACAATACACTAACTACGCTAAGTCTTCAAATATACTCAGGGGCTATGCCACGAGTACTTTTTGGCACGACTACTCCACAACGGCCCCATGGGTCACAACGCAATGAGTATTTGCGAACAACCCGATTACATCGTGTACTAGCCTACACAGTTCGCCAGAACTAATGGCCCAAGTCACTACGATACTGTTGAAGAGGCTTCTACGCCTACAAAATCTAGGATATCGCACGATGGGATTTCACCCTAGTTCGTCTACATCCCTGAATGGGTCTAATTATTGAGCGCACAACTATCGACTACCTCCAGAAGTGTTGCCCTCTAGGTAGCTCTACATGGGCATTTCCAATACTTTGTTCTAAGTCCTACGATTTTCGGTCCTACTCTACGAGTCAGCACCACGAACACATCAACAGGCAAACAATTGATAACAAATTTACAGATATGCATAGCCAAGACAGAGTACTATATGTTTCTACATCTGAATCTACTCCTGATCTAAGCTATCTACTAGCTTCTGGGCCATGGTTTCACTTCTTCAACAAGTTCTTTGAACTTGTCTTCTATGCGGTCGGCAGACATTCCACTCGCCAGTGGCTCCAGGTTAGCCTTGGGCCAGTAGGACTTTACAAGTCCAAAGACGTGCTCCACGTAGGTCCTGGTGGTTTCCGAGACGTAGCTGGTAATCTTTTGGGGAGTTTCGCGAAGTCGCTCCAACAGCGTCTTGTCGCTTACTACCCCTTCTTCTGGGGGATCCACCATGTCGACCACTACTTGGGCAGCATTCTTGAGTTCTTCAAGTCCTTTCTTTTTTAGCTCCTCCTCAGTGGCCATATCCTTGATTTGTGTCATGCAGTCTACGAGTTGTAAATCTGCATCTTGGAGTGCCTTAATCAACTTCTCCGCGTCATCTGAATGGCGGTACACAAGATTCTTCAAGTTAGCGATCTCGTCATCCTTATTTCTTAAGATATTATTAAGTTCTGCAAGCAAAGGAGACAAAGAAGTACTCGTGCTAGTTCGGATACTACTTTCCACGTATGGCAAACCAAGATAAAGCAGTCGACAGAGATTTACCTCGGTGAGACTTCGCCTGCAGTCTATTTTGGTCTTTGAGATTTTCAATCTCCTACGTCAGCATCCAGACCTCTCGGGTGTGCTCTAGCTTCAAAAGGTATCCAGTTCATACCTTACCTTAGCATTTTCTGCTGCTTGCGCTTCAACCTCTTGCTCCCTAGACTGCAACTGCTGGAGCTTATTCTCCATGACTCGCAATTTGTCCAACTTGATGCGTGACCGATTGGCCATGGTCTGCTCGACATTGGGAAAAAGTTTGAGAAAGAAGACAAATCGACAAAAGCAAATGTGAAAGGATGATCGACTTAACTTACCCACGGGGTTTTCTGGAACCCGTTCCGTGTTTTTCGGCTCTGTTTCAGCGACCGGCATGTCCCTCACACCGGCATCTTTGGCTCTAGTGGGCGAGGGGACATGAATCTCAGGTTGTACCAATGGCTCAACAACCTTCATGGTTGTTGGCCTCACATCGACTACCTTCTCTAGCTCGGGGGCTAGGGCTTAGTGGCATTGCCAGGCTGCTCCAAGCCCAGAGTAGAGGACGGTCTGCATACAAGAATAGCTTTACAAGTTGTTGCCAAATAGATATGAACCTACAATCGACAAGGAAAAAGCATTCGGATACTTATAGTGCAGATTTCTTTATAGCCGATTTTTTCTTCTTAAGTACTTTGGGCATTGGAACAGTACCCAAAGCACTCGCTGACGTCGGTTTGCCAGTCGAGGGTGGAGTCTACCCCGGTGGGGCAACTGCGACGGTTACCATCGAACTCAGGCCAGCCGGGGGAGATTGATCCGACGTGGCCTCAGCAGTACCACTTGACGGGTCAACTGTGATGCTGGGCATGCTCTGTCCCTTCGCAGTGTCATCCCCGACCTCCTCCTCAACCATAACCTTAGCGTGCTTGGGGTTCGGGGAGCTGATAAGCAGGAATCAAGAAGAAGGGGAGATTTCAACCGAAAGCAGTCAAAAGTACTTGGAAAGCAATGGGACGCACTCACCTGGATGTTCCGATATCGCCTCCACCTGGTGAGATGCTAGCCTTGCGCTTTCGGGCGGTGGCTCTTGGTCCCCAAGGGTGGCCAGGCAAAAGATCACCACAAAGAGAATCTGCACTCTCCTAGATGGTTTTCTTTCCCTTGCCCTTCATCACCTCGGCCAGTGGGCGACTGTCATCGCTATCTTGATCCTCCTCCGTGCTGGTTGGGTCAATGTCAGCACGAGAGATCAGCTTCTGGACCGACGACGGTAGAAGATGGCACGGACGTTCAATGTCCGGCATTGGTGGCATACTCCTATACACATTCACATACTACTGCGACAATATTGAAAGACATGTCAGTACTATTCAATTTAAAGCTTCAACAGAAGAATATGGATACTTATCCATACATGTTTTGGAGGCTACTTGGCGGAGTACATCTTCGGAACATATGGCATGGTTTCAGCGCCCATGAGTACTTGGCATACTCTCAGGATGGCATTAGATTTCTGAACGGGGTCTGCAGAAAATCGAGAAGGGTCTAAGACTCCAAGGTACTCGAAGCCAAACGTAGACCATTTCTGCAGTGGCTGGATCCGCCTGCCAATCCACGAGTACATCACCGTCACACCAGTGACTTCTGCATCCCTCTGCTTCTTGATCATACCGAGCAGCTCTGGGATCTGCCTTTCATCCCGATAGGGCTTGCTCCACTCGATTATGATCTAAAGCACCCCGGCGGTTCTTTCAGGCAGGGAAGGTTCATGGTTTCCGATGTAGAACCACCTCTCCCTCCATCCTGACAAGCAAGTCGGGAACTTGTAGGAGATGTATTTCTTTTCCATCCCCTGTCTCAGCTGGAGTCCAGCACCTCCGACTTCGTAAAGGTCTTTCTCACCGGGCTGGGCTCCGAGGTGGAAAAGATAGCAAAAGAGATCGAAATGTGGCTCTATTCCTAAGAAGACTTCATAGAATTGTACAAAGATAGCAATGTGGAGAATGGAATTAGGGTTCAGATGATCGAGTTGGATTCCGTAGTAGAAAGAAGACCACGGAAAAAATTAGAGATTGGCAGGGCCAACCCTAGCTCGATAAAGTATTGGAAAAGAACCAATTCGTCGGCAGTGGCAGCGCGTCACTGGATGATGGTTTTGTTCTGGAGAAGACCCTCGTCAACCAGCGCTTGAAGATTGACTTCAGAGCACTTACTTGGTTTCCACCCGTCTCCGGTGATGGCAACGGCCTTAGACTCCTTCTCCTTCCCCTTTGAGGCACCTCGTTTGTTGCCGGCCATCCTTATGGTCACGAGACGCTTCACTCGCATGCGCTTGGGGGTTGCGAAGAGAGAGGCAGCAAAGCAGTGCTCTTGAGGAGGAGGAAGAGCTGGGGACTACTTCTCGTACCGAGAATGACCTAGATCTAACTCTGGAAGCTGTGGCGGCTGAGAGACAGAGGAAGACCAAGAGACAGAGCAGTAAAGGGCAAGAGTAAAAAGGGTGAGTGAAACCGTAGGTCACTGCGCGGTTAAATAACCAGCAGCGCGCCTACATTTACTGTGTGGAATGCGAAGGATTTTTTCCTCGGGATAAGATTTGTTTTGAGCGGTAATTTCGGGTTACTTTGGAAAAATTATTTGCTTAACCATTTTTCAGGGACGTTATCCCAAAAAAGGGATTTTTGAATTTCTGAACCAATTTACTCATTTTAAACATCAAGTCAAATTCTTATTTTTTTCACAATCCATGCTACGATTCTTTGGATCCTTTTTTCCAAACCTTGGATTTTGGATTCAAGGCTCGAGGGCTGTGGGATACATGTCATCAGTGGCTTATTTTTCAAATTAATTTGGAAGATAAAGACCGGAAGATTCAAGACTATTTTGACCCTCAGCCTGATTGTTTGATTCAACCTAAGGCTCGGGGGCTACTCCATATGGAGTGCGAGTTTCATCGCACCCCATATAAAAGAAGACTTGAAAACTACTCGGGGCATGAGCACCTCACAGCCTCGATGCAGCCAAGGAAGTACTCGGAAGACACCTTCAAGACGGAGTTCGGAAGAACTTGAAGACGCCTTCAGAAGTACTCGGAAGCCTGCAGTACTCGACTACGAAGAGCTCGGGGGCTTGTCAGACTTGAGGCCACGGGACTGCGCACATGGCCCACACCCTACACCAGTTGTAGCTACTCGTACAGGAGTAGAACTAGTTGGAATAGAAGGAAACTACCCGAGTAGTACTCGGGTAGGACTCCTAAACTCGTATTTGGCTAGGACTTCCATGTAACCCTGTCCCTCTAGACTATATAAGGGCGGGCAGGGACCCCCTCCAAACATTACATTATCTAAGGCAATACAGACCACCACAAAGGACGTAGGGTATTACTCTCTCGGCAGCCCGAACCTATCTAAAGTTTCGTGTTCCTTGCACCTTCGAGTTTCTGATCTTGGCGACACCCCACTTACAATCTACCACCTCGGGGGTATCCCTCGGTGGGGTTGGAGGTTAAACACCGACATGCCCCTCTATAGTTTAACAACCCTGAAACCTGGCAAACCCAAACCTTAACCCGATAACCCCGGAATCCTAGCCCCGGCAACCCGGGCAGCGTTACAAGCAGCGGCGGTGGCGGGATGTTGGCGGTGGGCTGCTGTTGGGCCTTCTACGACACCTTGGTCAAATCTCGCGCGCACAATTATGGTTATTCCTGGTAGAATAGGATTCTTGGTATCCACGACTTGTGTGACCATCAAGGTTCTTATCCTTGCAATCTTCTTCACCTCAAATCAACAAACTGTGAATACTCTAGTTGGACTTGCCGGACCACAAATCCAACAGGATACTCAGACTTTATACTATTATGTGTCAAGCATCAGAGGGTTTACGTATGTTACTTCTTCAGTTTAGTTAGGTGTGAGCCTTTTCCTTTTTCTATCGAGGACTTACATATGCTTAGCGAACCATCTAATATTTGCTTGAGCTTCTTAGATATGATATGTGAAACTATGTTTTAAACTTGCTCGTCAAGTTGTTTCATGTGCTACGTGCTTCTAGCGTTAACCAACCATGAATGTAAGTGCTATGTGTCATGCCGGTTACCATTTTGTAGTTTTATTTTTGAGTTATTAACCAACTCAAAATTCTATATAGAAGTACATATTATCAGATTATTTGAGTCCATATCTGATCCAATTTTGATCCAACTTCGTACCATCTCGGACATCAAAAATCACCCGAATGTGCATTCGCATCCATCTTATTTTTACCTAATATGAATATAAGATGGACAATTTTGACTTCATTAAAATGCAAAGTGTGAAGGAATGAATAAATTCTATGTATTTGTTGCTTTTGCTTATCAATATTCAAAAGAATCATCTGTGTACCTCGTTGCATATTTGATCATTGCTATCCATTTACCCAAACTATTTGATGGTGTCTGTATCTAACACCATCCACGGACATATGAATCCGAGAAAATAATAACTATTTTTATTTGTATTCGTTCATATTCAATCCATTGTCACCCTTGCAAGAGAGAGGATATAGATGGAGGAGGGGCATTGACATCTCCAATAGACTTGAGCAAAACAAGCTTGGGCCGGAAACTAAAATTATTCATTTTCATATTGAAAATGGTGGCTGGCTTGGTCGGATTGGGCTTGATTTTGCAGGCTGAGTTATTGGACGGGCCTCGGCGGTAAGTTTAGACCCAAATTAAACTGGACTATTTATCAGCACGGCTGTAAAATGATCAAAACTAGTATTGAATTTCGCTGGTTCCGGTCACGGGCTACTCGAATGCTATGGGTTTTGCTCGAGTCGGCATCAGCATAGATTGTGATCATAGATGCAAGAGGCGGTCGAGGGTGCCGATTTAGCCATAGTTAGTGCCTTTGTGGGGTCGATTATAAAGGTGTGGAAAATAAGACGGAGAGAAATCTCTAGCTGTCAGGAATGACGACTTGGATGAAACTTGGATAGGGTGGCTAATGTGACAAGATGTAGTGAGCCTATAGCAAGGTCTACACTCTAGAGTGTGGTGACGTATTGAGCTCTAAGCGGGGTCACGGATCTTTACAGTGACCTGCGGCTGGGTCACTGATGATGTGCGGGTCCAACACCACACGTCGGTGGAAGGGCGGTACTGTTTGCAGGCAACATCCGACCTTAATCCGTAGGAGAGGGAGAGAGGCAGAGTGGTATCCGCCCTATCCGGTGATCACACGTGCAGGGTGCATAGGAAGTAATTTTTTTCTTTTGCATGCGAAGTCACCGGTCGTTGGAGAATGTGCAAGATCTAGACTAGACCATTTGAAAAATAGCGATACGTATAATACTAAGATTATACAGCTTTTACACAAGATGCTCGTTGTATCATCCGGGAGCCTAGTGCAACACTTGTTAAGAGAATCGAAAATGCTAAGATATGGATGGACGTCTGGACGGGGAAGAAAAATCAGACGCTTTGACATATGTTTCAATAGTTGATCTTTGATGTTGCAACTATTATTTTTACATATTTTATAGTGAATGTTGTATGAAATATAGTATTCATATTGTGACGGTAATTTTCGTATCCAAAAGTCAAACAACTTAATTAATTTTCTCGCATATTTTTTAATATTACACCTATATATTGCAG
Source organism: Panicum miliaceum (assembly GCA_032594955.1). Lineage (NCBI taxonomy): Eukaryota > Viridiplantae > Streptophyta > Magnoliopsida > Poales > Poaceae > Panicum > Panicum miliaceum. The sequence continues at coordinate 22,713,817 of CM064072.1, read as the reverse complement.
ATATCTTATTTCGGAGCGTCGTGAAGTTTCCGTCGGAAGTCCGGGTGCCAGCGAGCACGCTAGCCGCCGCCTATCGCAGCTCCAAGATCCCCGCCAATACGCCACTGACGTGTCCCAAACCCAGCAACCCTTCAAAAAGAAGAAGAAAATTAAAGGACCAGCACCCAAGCCAAGCAGCACTCGAATCTCCGGCAGGCCAGAACCGGACCTCACACTCATCAGTCAGCTGGGAGCCGGGCCGGAGGAGGAGCAGGCGAGGGCCATGGCGTGCTTCGGCGAGAGCGAGGCGGAGGCGTACCTGGCGGGGCCGGCGGTGCGGGAGGCGCGGGAGCTGGTGGCAGAGCTGTGCCGGAACTTCTACGCGCCGGGCTGGGTCACCGGAACCGGCGGCAGCATCACCGTCAAGGTCAACGACCCCGCCGTGCCGCTCGCCGACCGCCTCATCGTTATGTCGCCCTCCGGTAACCAGCGACCTTCCGGGTAGTTCGTGTTTTAGATGCAAAATAAAAGATTTTGTGACGGGTCAGCATTTTCTTAACGAATAATCCAAATGTGGTTAATAAATTAATTGCCTTGTTACTGACAAAGATGAATGCGCTTAAAGATTGAGGCCAGCGGCTGGCCAAATGTTTCCCATTGAAAATTAGAGCCTGCAATCAAATCAGCGCGAAAAATGTAGAAACTATTTTGCAAGGTTGCTTCACTGAAAAAAGCAGTAACAGTGATGCTCATGAGACTATGTAACCTAAGTTTCCGTTAGCAAGTTAGCTCAAAATTAAAAAGCTTGTGCTTCTCAGGTCTATACTACTATACCTATCTTGGCAATTTCTTATTTTAGTTGTACCCTTTAGAAAAAAAAAATATCTCTAGAGTCTGGACTCTGCATTGTCCAGTTTTGGACGACCTTGCACTTTTACTTTGCATCTAAAACATGCTTCTGTAATGTTGGTTGTACACACTGAACGAACCAGAGGTCTCAGTTTTGACAACCAGTATTGAGGTTCTGAAAGAAAATTTTATGCCATGAATTCTGCGAGCAGCACAACACTGAATATCAGCTTACTTTTTCTAGGCGTGCAGAAGGAGACGATGATGGCAGAGGATATGTATGTTTTTTCTGCGGATGGGAAGGTGCTCTCTGAACCAGCAGCAAAGCCATGGCCAAACAAGCCTCCAAAGTGTACAGACTGTGCTCCTCTGTTCATGAAGGTTTGCGAATTTCCTCTTCTTTCTATTTTTTGCTGTTGCTTCTACTTCTTTTTTAATCTAAAACCTCTAGTTTCCTTTTGTGTTTTGAAGGCGTATCAGATGAGAGGAGCTGGGGCTGTCATTCACAGCCATGGAATTGAGACTTGCATCGCGTCAATGCTCAATCCTGGTGCAAAGGAATTCAGGGTGAATCCCCTTGTCCAAGACTCCTTTCGTAAAACCTTATTTGACTTTGCTGATCTTAATGCAGATGACTCATATGGAAATGCTTAAAGCAATCAAAGGTCATGGCTATCGTGATGAATTGGTTATTCCTATTATCGAGAACACTCCTTATGAGTATGAGCTCACTGACTCCCTAAGTGAGGCGGTATGCTATCAATATCCCTTTTCTGAATCATCTCCATTCTAGAGATCCAATGTGTCGTCGCAGAGACAATCTTGTCTCATTTTGGAGTTTTCAGTTCATATGGTGCCACTGAGAAACATACATCATTCCAGCACTGGCATTAGAATCTGCCAAAACAAACACTTTGAGATTAAGCCCCTGTTTGGATCCAAGTGCTAATGGGTGAAAGTGCTAAACTTTAGCACTAGTGTATCCAAACTGTAGTGCTAATAGGGTGGTCTGAAGTTTAGCCAAGACTCAAAAACTTTAGCAAAGGTACGAGTGCTAATAGGTGCTAAAGTTTAGCACTCAACTTTAGCCCCTCCAAACAGGCCCTAAACTTAAGCTCTTTGAGTGCAATGTTCTGAAATATAATCTGTTGTAGTTTGTAGTAAATAAATGGGAAATTTGGACTAATTTTTGGACGTTTCTAACAACTTCTAATTACAATAATCGTGACGGTTTAGCCATCTTCACATACTAATCGCCCCTTACTTCTCTGTTTTCAGCAACACTGCTTTAGAGATACAGAGTTGCAGCCAAAACCAAGAATTCTTGTTGCAAATAGCTTATCAAAAATAATTTAGATATCTGTAGGCAATTGATGAGAAATTCTTTGACAGATTGCAGTATACCCAAAGGCAACTGCTGTCCTTGTACGGAACCACGGAATATTTGTCTGGGGTGACTCCTGGATCAGTGCAAACACAAGTATATTTTCTCACTGAGTTTCTGCATTACTTTCCAAATGTTCTCTCTCTCACTGTAACTTTCTTTATTTCTTCATTTTAGGCAGCCATTTTGACATTTCGTTCAATATAAACTCCTTTAGATATTTACTTCGTTGTTGTGGCCTTGCTTTTCAGGCTGAAAGCTATCATTATCTTTTAGATGCGGCCATCAAGCTCTATCAATTAGGTATGGATTGGACAACTCCCGAACATGGTCCAATAAACCGTGCAAAGAGATCACGCAGCATTTTGAACACTGGAATCCCTAACGAATGTCATGCTGCTGAACCATTAAAGGTTAATAACTCACTGCTCTCAATAATTTTTTGAAGCATGGTGTGTCGTTCTTGTGATTATTAAATTGCATCTATAAGTTATTTCTTTAACTTGCTGTGGGAGTTCTGTTATTCATGTCTCTTCTCTTCAACTCAACTTGAACGTTTTACACTGTTGCAGTGTGTTGTACTTGACGTTGAGGGCACAACAACTCCAATATCGTTTGTAACTGATGTTATGTTTCCTTATGCCCGTGATAATGTGCGAAAGCATTTGACTTCCACATTTTATTCTGAAGAAACCAAAGAGGACATCAAATTACTGTGTGTCCAAGTAAGTATGATTAAATAAAGTAGTGTGCCATTTAAAACTACAGATCAGTAGCATATAAATGACAACGATTACAATTTAAGTGACATTTATTATTTATAGTTTGTACGCACTGCTTTGTTTTATTCATATTCTACCAAATTAGTGACCATTTATTCAGATTGAAGATGATTTAAGAAACGGAATTCTTGGGGCTGTTCCAGTTCCACCCGATGAGGTTGGCAAAGAAGATGTTATCAATTCATTGGTGTCCAATGTTGAATCAATGATTAAAACAGACTGGAAGGTTACATCACTGAAACAACTCCAGGTATATGTCTTTACAATTTACATTCTTTGCTTATTTTGCAATTTGATTTTTGTTCAATTGTTATAATTATCCAATAAATTCAGGGTCATATATGGAGGACTGGATTTGAAAGAAAGGAAATTCAAGGAATTGTCTTTGAGGATGTTCCTGAGACGCTAAAGAACTGGAATTCTCGTAACATAAAGGTATCAGTTTGATCAAACTTGTGCGAAATGAGTACTTCCTATTCAGGAATTACTAATTTTTATTTTCATAGCAACTTTTGTCTTGAAAGCATGATATCGTTGAAACAGTATACATTACCAAATTGTTTCCAAAGGGAAAAACAAATGTGTGCACTTTTAGGTATAACCTACAATTGTGACACCATTGTGCTTCTTCTGTCCATTTTTTAAAGAATGATGCTTGAAATTCAAGTACTCCCCTCCTCTTTTTATATGGCGCCTATGCTACTTAAGATTCAAAAATTTCAATCATTGACTTATAGTGTCTTTGGATTTGTAGATTATACTATACATCTTTGTTACCATTGAATTATTTGAATGCACTTCCATATGATGTTAACTTCAGGGCCATGAACATTGTAATATATGAGATATCAGCAGTCAAAATATAACATTATTGACAGGACCGGTTAAACAGTGCCTTACATTTTGAGGAGGGAGTAATATGGATTGGAATTACCGATATGACTATTTTATACCTTGTCGAAGAGATTGATTTTCATGCTTTACCACTAAATTAAGTAAACCTATGGTATTCTTAATGGTTCATGGACAGCAAGGTGTGGCCACTGCCATACCTTGATTTGTGTGTCCTCTTTTTCATCTCTGTTTTCTCCTGTGTTTTTCAACCAAAAGACTGAGGGAGAAACGGAATGTTGCTCCATCAGCACACTGTGCCATACCTTAATTTCCATCTGTCCTCCGCTACTGTTCATGGTACTATGAAAAATGGAAAAAAAAACTTTTTTTTTGCTGTTGATAGGTTTTCATAAGCCCAAACAAATTTAGTGAAACATGGAAGTGAGCACTGGGAGATGGTTTCTTATAGAAGTCCATGCTTTAATCTAGTATCGATACAAGTTGCTACTCTAAGTTCTGGACTACTGTAATGCAAAAGGTGTGTAATCACAATACGAGTTCCTAAAATTTCTAAAGAATGTGCAATCATATTTTCTTGTTTAGGGCAGGGGCCAAGGGTCTAGAGCAGCTTTGTTGTCTGATCCTGGCACTGCTAGTATGTTGAGGGGTTGTTTTTTCTTCTCTTTCTTCACAGTGGTGAATCTAAAACTTTTTAAGACCCATTTATACTCCACTCTTACTCTAATGCAATAATATTACAATACACGAGTACACAAATCTCCTGCAAATCGGAGAAAAAAATTCACATTTCACTGGTGCTGTCTGATACATAATTTCAATAGGTCTACATATACTCAAGTGGCAGTAGAGAAGCACAAAGGCTCCTGTTCGGCAATACAGTGCATGGTGATCTGAGGCCGTTCCTGTGTGGGTATTTTGATACCACAATTGGGTAACTACTGATTTTTTCCATATTTACCTATGAGTCAACATAAAACAAATATATTTGGTCCTGTTTTGTACACAGAAACAAAATAGAGACTATGAATTAATTGTTTGCAATTCCTTGTACCATTCTTCTTCCAATCTATCCAAATGTTGACAAAAATTATGATTTTAATCTTGTGTATACAGAAACAAAAAAGAAACCAGGAGCTATTTGGAGATCGCTCAAACTCTTGGGGTTGACAATCCATCTCAAATCTTATTCGTAACTGATGTCTTGCAAGAAGCCATTGCTGCAAAAAACGCTGGTAATTATTAGTTCCACTAAATATTATTGAACCTGTGCAGACAAATCCCATACATCTCTCCCATGTCCTTTGGACTATTTCAAGATTTATTTCGGCATAATCTATGTTCAGTTTTTAACTTGTATCAGTTGACGTTTTTTTTTGCTACTTTGATTCTAGTTTTATTAGGCTCTTATGACCTTGTGAAATAAGCAAAATGCTAGGCAGTTATTATCGCATATGTTCTATATGTGCTTAAAATTTTCATTGCATATCATTATCAATCTAACACCATTTTTTTAGGTTTTGAGGTGGTAATCTCCATTCGTCCAGGAAATGCTCCAGTTCCTGAGAATCATGATTTCCGCACAGTCAAATGGTTGAGTGAGGTCTGGGAACGATGAACTAACTGGAGTGGGGTGGCGGGGAATTAATAAACGAGAGGATCAATTGAGATGCTGCAAGTTCTTTATCCAAGAGGGACGACGGCTGCCCAACTGTTTTGACTTTTTTATGTACGGAACTGAACTCATCGGCAATCAGAAACAATTACTAAAATACCTATCTCCATAAGTTAGAACTCTTAATTGACATTATCAGATCAACGACCAGTAAAAATCAGGAAAAGTACTTGGAAGTACTACAGGTACATTCCAACCACTATAATATCAAAGCTCTTTTTTAATTACCCTTCTCATCAGATATACAATTAGGAAAAATCAGTAAAAAAGTACCTCCATGTACCACCAGTATTTTAGAACCACCCTAACAAGGCTCTTTACAAAAAACTAGAAATATTTAATTCTTACTAATTTGGAAGTGCACCACTTGTTCGTATGTTTCCTGATCCTGATCCTGAGTATACATAACTCATGAAATGAAAAGAAACGTAATATAAGAGGCCTCAGTTTGGCATATCGATCCTGCGGAAGAGATTAGCCATGGAGATGAGCGCGTTGGCAGACAGCGCAAGGAACCCGAGGAACGAGAGCCACACCGCGACGCTGACCTTGCGGCTGAACTGGTCCTCGCCGAACCTCGCCGCCCAGAGGTTGTTGCGAGACGCGGCCGCCGACGCCGCCGACATGAGCAGGTATGCCAGCACCTGCAGCGAAGCTTATCATGGTTCAGTTTCAGCACCTGCACTCGATCAGTCAGCGCTACCGGCAGAAAATGCGCCGAGCTTGCCTGGTCGAGGAAGAGGTTGATGCAGTAGATCGACGTGCTCCGCGGTGTAGACGACCTCTGTGGACGGAGGCGCCGGACCTCGGCGATGGCTTGAGATATCGAACAGACACAGACGACCACGTTCACCCCGACGGCGTACCTGCCGTAGCACATTCGTGTGTGAGCATTGTGAGGGCCACAAAACGAAGAAAATCGATTGGTTTTACATACCAAAACAAAAAGGATGAATTGACGAGAATCGAAGCTTCACGGGAAACTCTTTTGCATTTTTATGAATTTATTTATTCGTAGGATGAAGTCTATCCATGAACTATAGCTACGGTTTAATTTCAATCGCTCAAATACCAGAAATATTTTTCTTAAACTCGGTCTTCGAAAACAAGCGAAGTCATAGAGTAAGAAATTTGACATATTTTCTCCCTAATCGAGGCAGGACTATAAAGCATAACAAAAAAAGTATTATAAGGGTAAAAAGTAACAACAACAAACGTTATTTGCATGTGGACATATCTTTTCAGAAATGCCAGTCAGATTTGTAACATTCAAGACTAAGGAAAAAATATTCTAGCGAAGAAGCTAAATTTTCCAAGTAAATAAAATTGAATTTTCCTAAAAAATAGTTTTCTTCTGAAAATATTTCAGATACTTGATGTTCTAGTCTAATAAAAAATTTAAAAAACTTGTTCTGGATAAGAAATTAAATGTTTAAAGAAATTATAAATATTCGGATTTTCTACCATAGGAATAACACACTAGTACAGATGACCCTATCACGCTGAGTAAAAAATGGCATCACCACTGGTTCAATGACCTATTGGATTAGGGTCGGCGGTGATAGGTTGAGCCATCACCGGGTCTAGAACTGACGGTGATGCCGTTTTCAAAACACAAAAAAAAGCCGCACCGCATAGTGCACCGTTGCTGCGCTCGGCAACACCGCTCGCCGGCGCGCCGCGCTCGCTGGTGCCGCTCCGCACGCTCGCCCACGCGCCGCGTTCGCCGTCGTGCCGTTCCACCCACACGTCGCACTCGCCGGTGCCGCTTCTGCGTGCCGCACTTGCCGGCGCCGCTCCGCCCGCTCGCCGGAGCCACTCTGCGCTCTTCCCCGTGCGGCCCGTCGTGCCGCCACGGAGAGGAGGGGGGTCGCGAGGGAGGAGGGAGGCGGCGGCAGGGGAGTGGGTTGGGGGTAAGGCGAGGAGATTTGGGAGAGAAGAAGGGGAGGCGGCTGGGGAGGGAGGGGAGGCGTGGAGAGAAACGACTGAGTGAGAGAGAGAGAGGAGGGGGTGAGTGAAATAGTATGGTAATTACATCATTACTGGTTCATATTACGAACCGGCGGTGATGCCATGATCTAGCGTCACCGTCGGATCGTATCGGTGATAGACTACTACCGGCGGTGATGGGATATGAATAAATCTGAATTGTTGGGTCCCTCAGTCCAATGAGTCAAAAAGTGATTGATTCTAGGAGCGCGGCCGCTCACCCAGGTCTGGGCCGCCACCGAGGGCGGGCGCTCAGTTCGTGCCGGCACCGGGGGCGCTCGCTCTCGCTGCCTCTTGGTCCGATCTGGGCGGCACTCCTCGTGGCCAGCGGTGGTGGAGGTGTTGCAACTTGCAAGCTTGCTTGCGGCCGAGGACGGTGCGTTGCGGCCATGTGCTTGGGTTTGCGCGCATCTACTGGTGCCGGAGACTGTGCTCAGCGAGGTGGCCGGTTGTGCATGGGTCCAGAGATGCAGGCGAAAGCCGCCGATGGCGGAGATGCTCTCGAGCGTCATTTCCCTTTTCGGAGGCGTTGTCACAGCATCCCCGTGTCTCCTGCAGCTGTCGGTGGATCTCCTGGTAAAAAACTAATCCTAGCTTGCCTGATGAGGTTGCGATAATTTCTTCGATGTTATTTTTTTCTTGCCTTGGAGCGTCGCCTTGAAGATCATTTGGTCTGACTTTGTTACCTCAGCGGTATCAGACGGTTCAACCAAGAAGACGAGTGATGTGATAGTTTAGTGCTGCGATAAGACTTTGTAAGGATGAAATGTGAATGAAGAGAAGATTGAACCTTATAGTCTTCTAGTTTTCTTTCTATATTTAGAATTTTTTCATATATTTTCGAAAATAATTTTTTCATACGTTTGGAGTCTAAGGAGTCTAAGAACTCTTATAAGTTTTAATATATATATCGATTATGTGGATACAGACTACATAGGCCGGTTTGTCCTTTATATTAAGAAAAAGAGTAGTCTTAAATATAAAAAGAGTAGTCTTGTTTGTCCAGACAAATAGATGGTCCCAAAAGAAAAAGGAACAAAGAAAGAAAGAGCGCGTGCAGGTGGTTACTAACCTGTAGGGCTCGTAGCGGCCGTAGCGGTCGCCGTCCCACCCGGACGTCCTCGCCCTGGCCATGATCGAGAAGGCTAGCAGGCTCAGCACCGTCGCGAGTAGTCGCAGTGCCACCGACATCACGGTCCACCTCTCCCAGTCCTGCGGCACCGCCCGCTCCGGCTCCGGCTCTTCCCTGAAATCCTCGTCGGCGGACGGCGGCTTCTCGTCGGGCCTCTTAGCCTGCTCGAGGTAGGTGTCCATCCGCCGCGTGGCGAAGAGCCGGACTTCCTCGGCGTCGCCCCTGGCGGTGAAGCGCTGGCGGCCGTGGGAGGCGAGCGAGGAGATGGCGTAGGGCCGGCCCTGCTCCCTGTAGGTGTCCTTGGTCCTGAAGTGCTCCAGCAGCCTCTGCAGCTCCCTCCGGAGCATGTCCACCATGGGATCGACGATGCGCTCCAGCGCCCTCAGCGCCTCCGCCAGGATGTCTCGCGCGTCCTCCAGCCTGTCGCCGTCGGCCTCCTCCATCGCTGCCTTGATCGACTTCACATGCCGCCGCCGCGCCACCTCGGTCCGCACCTGCGCCGGCGCGTCGGCGGCTGGGTCGCCGGCCGCCGTTCCCCTGCCGCGGCGAATGTTGATCCGGTCGGGGTCGGACATGACCCGCTGGCCCTGGAAGGTGAACTTGTACTGGACCTGGGCGACGTTGGCGCGGTACGGGCGTGAGGCGGTCCGGTCGCTGAGCGCGAGCTCGACGATGACCTTGCGCTCCTCGGCGCTGTAGAGGGTGCCGAACCTGACGGTGACGGAGGAGGAGCCGTCGGTCGCTGGGATGGCCGGAAAGCTCCCGGCGTCCACCGGCTTCCTGATGGTGGCCTCGCCCGGGAGCGGCGTGACAATGAGCTCGAGGTCCTGCGCGATGATGGTGAGTAGGCCGCCCAGCACCTGGGAGAAGGTCTCGGTGAGGTTGGTGGGGCTGTCGCTGTCGGCGACGTAGTTGAACACCCCGCCCAGGCTCTTATCCGCGATGGCGCCGAGCAGCCTGGAGTCGTGGCCGGAGCCGAAGCCGAAGGTGTGGACGGGCACGTCGCCGGGCGCGACCGACCTGGCGTCGCCGTTGTTCTCCTCGCCGTCGGACATGAGCATGACGCTGGCGGCGCGGCCGGCGATGACCCTGTGCCCTCCGACGACGCCGAGCCCGATCTCGAGGCCGTCCTGGATGTTGGTGCCGCCGCCGGCCACGAGGCCGCGGACGAGGGCCTCCAGCTCGGCCTGGGCGGCCTCGGTGGCGCGGCGCAGCGGGCAGAGGCGGGAGGCCTTGTGGTGGAACTGGACGACGCAGAGGCGGTCGCGGTCAGTGAGCTTGCGGATGACGAAGCACAGGGCGTTCTTCGCCTTGTCGAGCTTGCCCCCGTCCCCCATACTGCCGCTGGTGTCGATGACGGCGACGAGGTCCAGGGGTTCCCGGGCGGCGGCGGAGGCGATGCCCCTGAGCTCCAGCAGCACCTCCTGGTCGTTGGGGGCCAGGGGCGCACTGCGGCTGTGGTACTTGATGAGCTGCACTTGCCTCGTCGGAGAGCCGGTGAACCCCGTCGGCCTCGCAGGCGCTGGCACCTCGTCGTCGTTGAACGACATTTCTGTTGATCTCGGCCTTTGTTCTCGCACAGATTACATGGCTCAATCTAGCCTTTTTATAGGCAGTTTGTATGAAGGATTGCACGTACTGGACCAGCCTCATAAGCTGCAGAATCACTTAAAGTGGAGATGCTTAACCCACATAGTGGAGATGCTTAACCCACATAGTGGAGATGCTTAACCCACATAGGTCACTTAAACATCCTGAGCTAGTGGAGATGCTTAACCCACATAGTGGAGATGCTTAACCCACATAGTGGAGATGCTTAACCCACATAGGTCACTTAAACATCCTGAGCTATTGCTAAGAGTTTTAGTTACATTCCAAAACGGGATTCCAGTCTTTAATTAGTGTTTTTTTCTAGCTAATTGAAACGACGGTGCTACTCTATTGCATCAACTTTCGCAAGAGTGTAGAGATGCATCAGCGACCACCATTTAATATCAACCATCACCGACTAGATAGATACAAACTCTTGTCTATAGCTTTAAATCGTGTAGTGGGTAATGGAACCATATTTTTTTCGCCACAACATAAAACATGCTATGTGCTTATAAGGTGGATATAATGCTTATGTTTGTGTAGTTAAGTTACTCCCTTTTTTTGGCAGGGATCAAGATGCTATTAACAATGACAAACTTTGAGATACGTGAGAGGAGTAGGTGCCTTGAGACAGAATTCAATAGAGGATCGAATGTGGAGTGGGGTGCCCATGAAAAGGGCTGTACTATGTCTATATGATGTAGAAGAAAAGAATTAGTTCAATGCAACAAGAATGTCTGAACTGTGTCGTCCTCAGCAGCAAATCTTGCTACTGCTAATTTCAAATACTGGCGAGATCAACTGCCAATTCTACATAAAAATGACTATCGCTCGTAGATGGCCATCCTGCAAAAATCAGGCGATGTTACTTTTCTTTTCAAGAACACTAATCCACATCCCCTCTTCACTGCCGGCTGAAAAGCGGCATCACCGCCGGTTCGGCAAGGCGTTGGATTAGGGTCGGCGGTGATGGCCGGCTCCTCACCCGGTTGTGTTGCCACTTTCACAATACAAAAATGTGAAAAAAGCGATGCAGCAGGCCCACGCGCCACCGCCACCGCCCCGCACGCTCCGCCGCCGCCGCCGCCGCGGAGCCCTCACGCCGCCACAACCAAGCCCCACGCGCCGCAGCCGAGCCCCACGTGCCACCGCCGTAGCCCCGCACGCTCCACAGCCGCCGCGGAGCCCTCGCGCCACCGCATCCGGGCCCCATGCGCTGCATTTGAGCGTTGTCGCTCTGCCGCCACCGCGGAGCAATCGCGCCACCGCAGCCGAGCCCCACGCGCCGCCGCCGCCGACCCGCATGCTCCGCCACCGCTGCAGAGCCCGCGCGCCGCCGCTGCTCCAGCTCCTCGCACCCCGCCCGCCACGGCCGAGCGTTGCTACCGCTCTAGCTCCTGGCACAGCCCGCTCGCCGCCTCCGCGGGCCCCTCGCGCTGCTCCGCGCACAGCCGTGGGGCCTCGCACCGCCGCCGCATCCGAACGCCGCTCGCGGCCCCACGTCAAGGGAAGGAGGGGAAGGGAAGCAGGGGCGGCGGGAAGGGAGGCGCGATGGCGGGGGAGAGGGAGGGAGGCGCGGCAGCAGGGGAGATCGAGGGGGAGAGGGAGGCGCGGCGGGGGAGATCGAGTGGAGAGGGAGAGGTGTCTGGCGGAGGAGATCGAGGAGGAGAGGGAGGCATCTGGCGGAGGAGATAAGGATGAGAGAGAGTACAGATAGGGGAGGGGGAAATATCTAAAGTGGTGCGGACCGGGCGGTGAAAATACTATTACCGTCGGGTCGTATTACGAATTGGTGGTGATATCTACTATCACCGTCGGTTCTTTTTGAACTAGTCAAATAATGTTCTCGGACATCCAGATCTGTGGCTGTGCAAAATAAAGGTGTAGATGTGTTGTAGACTGGCAGTTCGGCAGAAATTTGGCGCCGAAGATGTCAAATATATGCGTGCAGTACAATGTGTTAGACCTTAAAAAGAAGAAGCTATAAGGCATGTGGGGTCTTCCCTAGAGTTATCTTTTTTTTTTCTCTTTTTTCTGAAAACTTAACGCTATTTTCTTTCTCTCCTTAGGGTGGTCTGGTCAGTACAACAGAATTCTCACATAGATGGTTAAGGCATCTCAAGCAAGGCACAAACCTTGTACGGACCGAAAATGTTCATGATTCTAGCCTTTCCGACGACAATAGAATTAACTTTGACAACTCGCAGCTAGTTGGTAATATCATAGGCATTAATTAGTTGCCATCTTATACTACATCTATACCTCTATGAAACAGTACACTACAAGCACTGTTTCATTTAATTCGTTGTTTTATATATGGATAACACATGCAAGAGGGTGAATGTGTTGGTACTTGGAAAGAGTGCCCATAACCCTCTCCTGTTCTCCCTCTTTATTATTCATTTACCACATCATCACAATGTACTGACATGGCGCTATAGCTAATGAGAATTAAACTCCTACTGGAAGGAGCTTAAGAAATTTCACCATGATACTGCATTATATATGTTGTATCGTTCTCTCTTTATGGTATGGCAACTTCGGAGAATGTGAAATGAACAATAGATTGTGAATACCCTCAACACTAGATATTGGATTGGTGGCGGTATTGGGATGGCAGTAATAGTCAACCAATACTGTGTCACATCAAAGGGCAACAAAAGCAAAGGTGTCGTGACAGCGAGACAAGGCATTGGAGGTTGTGATTTGCTAAGGTAGTGATTGGTTAGTTAGCCTATAGCCCAAGACTAGCTAAGAGTTGTGCATGGCCAGCCGAAGCCAGGCTTATGCAGCCATTTAGGGCATCAGGAACGTGTAAGGCCGGTAGCGCCCTTAACATGGGTCCCGCAGAGGGATGATGTGGCCGCCCTTGTGTATCAGGCCGCGACCAGCCATAAGCTGGGCCCCGCACAAAAGTTAAAAAATCTTCCAAACATCTCCCTTGCTCGATTTCCTAGGCCATCTGCAGCTTGGTTGCCCACCAGCAGCGCGTCGTACACAAGCTTCTGCTCGCTGTCGATTTTTTTAATCCTTGAGACCGGGTCTCAAGCTTAAGGCTGATCCTAGACTTTTACTGAGTATACATAACTCATGAAATGAAAAGAAACGTAATATAAGAAGCCTCAGTTTGGCATATCGATCCTGCGGAAGAGATTAGCCATGGAGATGAGCGCGTTGGCAGACAGCGCAAGGAACCCGAGGAACGAGAGCCACACCGCGACGCTGACCTTGCGGCTGAACTGGTCCTCGCCGAACCTCGCCGCCCAGAGGTTGTTGCGAGACGCGGCCGCCGACGCCGCCGACATGAGCAGGTATGCCAGCACCTGCAGCGAAGCTTATCATGGTTCAGTTTCAGCACCTGCACTCGATCAGTCAGCGCTACCGGCAGAAAATGCGCCGAGCTTGCCTGGTCGAGGAAGAGGTTGATGCAGTAGATCGACGTGCTCCGCGGTGTAGACGACCTCTGTGGACGGAGGCGCCGGACCTCGGCGATGGCTTGAGATATCGAACAGACACAGACGACCACGTTCACCCCGACGGCGTACCTGCCGTAGCACATTCGTGTGTGAGCATTGTGAGGGCCACAAAACGAAGAAAATCGATTGGTTTTACATACCAAAACAAAAAGGATGAATTGACGAGAATCGAAGCTTCACGGGAAACTCTTTTGCATTTTTATGAATTTATTTATTCGTAGGATGAAGTCTATCCATGAACTATAGCTACGGTTTAATTTCAATTGCTCAAATACCAGAAATATTTTTCTTAAACTCGGTCTTCGAAAACAAGCGAAGTCATAGAGTAAGAAATTTGACATATTTTCTCCCTAATCGAGGCAAGACTATAAAGCATAACAAAAAAAAGTATTATTAGGGTAAAAAGTAACAACAACAAACGTTATTTGCATGTGGACATATCTTTTCAGAAATGCCAGTCAGATTTGTAACATTCAAGACTAAGGAAAAAATGTTCTAGCGAAGAAGCTAAATTTTCCAAGTAAATAAAATTGAATTTTCCTAAAAAATAGTTTTCTTCTGAAAATATTCCAGATACTTGATGTTCTAGTCTAATAAAAAATTTAAAAAACTTGTTCTGGATAAGAAATTAAATGTTTAAAGAAATTATAAATATTCGGATTTTCTACCATAGGAATAACACACTAGTACAGATGACCCTATCACGCTGAGTAAAAAACAGCATCACCACTGGTTCAATGACCTATTGGATTAGGGTCGGCGGTGATAGGTTGAGCCATCACCGCCGGGTCTAGACTGACGGTGATGCTGTTTTCAAAACACAAAAAAAAGCCGCACCGCATAGTGCACCGTTGCTGCGCTCGGCAGCACCGCTCGCCGGCGCGCCGCGCTCGCTGGTGCCGCTCCGCACGCTCGCCCACGCGCCGCGCTCGCCGTCGTGCCGCTCCACCCACACATCGCACTCGCCGGTGCCGCTTCTGCGTGCCGCGCTTGCCGGCGCCGCTCCGCCCGCTCGCTGGAGCCACTCCGCGCTCTCCCCCGTGCGGCCCGTCGTGCCGCCACGGAGAGGAGGGGGGTCGCGAAGGAGGAGGGAGGCGGCGGCCGGGGGGAGGATGGGAGGCGTGAGGGAGGAGGGAGGCGGCGGCAGAGGAGTGGGTTGGGGTTAAGGCGAGGAGATTTGGGGGAATCGCAGCAACGGAGTTGTAGCGAATCAAGGAGTTGCGTGCGGGGGCATTGGTGTGCCTACACCTCCCTGCGTGACCCCACATATGTGCTGCACCTAGAATCCACGGCGGCGGCGCCTGCCTCGTCCTACTGTGCCCGTTCTTGGTCCAGTCCAGCGACTCCTGCCCCTTCTGCTGCAACCTAACCACAGGCTCCTTCCTCCACGCTCCGCTTTGTCGTCCGCTAGTCTGCTTGCAGCACATCTAATAAGGGAGTGTTTGGTTTCAGGGACTAAATTTTACTCCCCGTCACATTAAATGTTTGGTTACTAATTAGGAGTATTAAATATAGTTTAATTAAAAACTCAATTGCACAGATGGAGGCTAATTTGAATCTATTAAGTATAATTAGTCCATAATTTGACAATATGATGCTATAGTAAGCATGTGCTAATGATGGATTAATTATGCTTAGTAGATTCGTCTCGCGAATTAGCCTACACCTGTGCAAGTTTTGTAATTAGTCTATATTTAATACTCCTAATTAGTAACTAAACATTTGATGCGATATGGACTGAAGTTTAGTCCGTGGAACCAAACACACCCTATGTATGGTTTTATGCTGCTTTGTTGTGCTTTCTGTGGTATAGGATACGAATGTGCCACTAGCTACTCTGCTTGCTTGTATTATATAACAAGGCAACTTTGTGCAAATTTGTATTTGATTAGTTAGCATTAGATGTGTTTTTTCTGCTCTATTGTAGATTAGGATATATGTATGGCATTGCCTCGCCACTGCTTTAGTCGCCTAGGCATCAGCAAGGGGGTGGGTCGCCATCTTACCGTCTTAATAATCATGGCTAGCACATGAGTTCCATCTATTATGCCTACACGGTCCTACAACAGTCTCCATAGAAAATAAGAAAAAAGTCCGGTTACAGTCTCAAACTATAAAAGATCCGATTTTCAACCTTCAACTACAAAACCAGGTAACAGAGGCCATCCAACTTTCAAAATCCGAAAAATTTAGTCCTTTGGGTGGTTTCAAAAGTATTTTTTCATTTTGTAAAAATTAAAAATATTCAAATGAAGACTAAAAAATTCATAAATAATTTATTTTATATTAACAAAATATGAAATGGATATCAAAAGTTAGCTAAAAATATAACCTATCTATTGGCACTCTACTTGTTAGTTATTCGAATCCATTTTTTATTCATAGTATATGGTTGCTTGTAGTTATTGAAAGAATCTTGGTGATGCCTAGCGGGCGGGTGAATAGGCGTACCTAAAAAAGCTGAAAAATTCTTCTTAGGCACTTAAATGTGTCGAAACTTCCGACACTGAACCGGAACTTCTAACAAAACTAAAGTTCTTATACGAAATTCAAAATTAAACTTGAAACTGCAGAACCTGACTGAACTAAAAGTTGCACAATGATACTAGAAGACTTCTGCAGATGACCTTTGCAAGCACAACAACTCGAGTACGTAGATTGGTACAAAACAAACTCTAGGTCAATAAGTAAATGTAATAAGCACAGGACACAAGAGATTTGTTCCCGAAGTTCACTTCCACTAAGGAAGCTACGTCTCCGTTGAGGAGCTCACAAATAGCCGGGTCTTCCACTAACCTTTTACCTCACTCAATCAAACACAAAGGAGGATTAAGTCACTTACTATAAAATCCACAAAGGATAGGGTAATACAAACTTCCCGGGGCGCACACACACGAGAGGACGCTCCACGGGGCTTGTAACAAACGCGAATCGAAGGATGAAGATGCTTAAGTGCTCTTGAGATGAACATGGTTGCCCTTCCACTTAAAAGGTTGAGTCTCACACCTCAATCTTTCTCTCACCCAAGTCCTAGCTCAAATCAACTAAAGGATTAGCTCAAGGAGGGATTGGGGAGGAGTAGTAAATGCTCTTGGAGGTGTTTGTCTCGGATTAGGTCAGCAGCACATGAAGCAGGGGCTGCGGGGGTATAAATATCCAAGCCTCAAAAACTAGCCGTTAGTGCACTGGTTAAGTGATTGTCGGAACTTCCGACACAGGGTCGGAACTTCCGACCATTTACAAACAGCTGAATAAGGACCCCTTGTCGGAAGAAGATTCTTCCAATAAGTGTCGGAACTTCCGACCTAGGGTCGGAACTTCCGACACACACTGAAACAGTCAGAAAACTAGGTGCACAAGTGTGTGATTTTGTGTCTCTCCTTGATGGTTAGCATCTCAAATAAGCACTTTGACACCTTCATGCTATCCATTTGCATCCCTCTTAATAGTACGGTGTTTCCTAAACTCAAATTCAAAATATAAAATAAGTAAAGATCTTCTTCTAAGTCCAACAGCATCCTTTAAGCAAATTTGGCATCTTTTCTTGCTCTTTTTCATTTCATTGAATTTTAATCTGTCCATAACTCGATAAACTCATTAGCTCCTTAATTTTATATGCCATCAACACCAAAACCCACTTAGGAGGCCAAATGCACTTTCAATCTCCCCCTTTTTGGTGAATGATGACAACACAATTAAGGCTCACAATAAATTCAATAAAATATTTTGAACTTAATCATATGGTTGAACTCCCCCTTAATATGTGCATTCATCAAGATAAATTCAAAAATAGCCTCAAATGCTATTTGCGCATATTAAGAAAGATTTCTTCTATATAATTGCATTTGTGGGGTGCAACGTGTGATAAATATCAACGTGATACACATGACAAGATATATCACAACAACAAAGTGGAAATAAATAAACACCAAGTCATGAGCATCACAAAAGCAATAAGGTTCTAAGATCACACTAGCATAGAGAAACTCAATTAAGTCCTACAACATTAAAAACCTCACTTGGCACACCACATATTACACAAAAACAAGTCTCATTTGTCCACAACTCAATTAAGTTCAACGTTTCAACAACGAAGCTAAGATAGATAAAGCAGCCACAAAGCCTATGGTGAGCTCACTCCCCCTTTGGCAACAAGCACCAAAAAGGAGAGGCCCTTCCATAGCCACTATTCGTCATCTTCTGCATCATCTTCTTCCTCATCGGTGGGTGTGTTGGCAGTGGGAATGTCCTCTTCTTCGTCCTCATCCGACTCCTCACGCCCACCCAAGTCTTCTTCAATTTCATCCTCATCAACTTGAGGAGCACCAAACATCATGGAAGGTCCACCCATTTCTTCCCAAGGGTTGTAGAAGGTCGGTGGAGGAGGAAAATCCATGGGAGCACGAAGAGGTGAGTGAGCACGTCATACTTAGCCATGATTTCCTTTTGTCTTCCCTCAATCTTGAGAAGCTGCTCATCCACATGCTTCTTGTGGTCATGGATTTCTTGCGCATTGTGACGACCCACATTGAAGCATGCAAACAATCCTTGAGAAATAAAATTTAGAATCCCTTTCTTCTTTGGGGCACGAGGAGGAGGACCACGAGAGCTCGAAGGACCTTGAGAGCTAGATGGAGCATGAAAGCTTGAAGGACCATGAGAGCTCGAAGGACCATGGGAGGGTCCTTGAGTGGAGCGGCGAGGTGCATGTGCTCCAAGCTTGAGAAGACGCTCAAGTTGACCTTCTTAGGCTTGTACACTTGATGGCCCTTGTCGGTCAAGATATTAACGCTGGTCACTTCTTTAATCATGGCAAAGATGTATGGTGCATAATGACAGCCTTTCTTTGGTGAGACAGAGCAGATGATGATTTCCTCGCAGATGAAGTCAAAGACACTGAACTCATTCTTGTTAGGAGCCATCTTTGCAAGCAGGTTCTTGGACATGTTTGAGATGTTGTCCGAATCACCACTTTTGGGACACAGAGTGTAACGGAAGAGTTGGTTGAGCAGCTTGTAGTAAGGTGTCAAATCATGTATTGTCCCAAATTTAATGTCACCATATGCACTGTCATACATGAAGTGGAGTTCTCCATCATCAAGCACATTCTCCTCCTCATGTATCCTCTCTCTTGTAAGATCAGCATTGTAAAACCCAAGAATACTAGCAAAGTAAGCATATTCAACATAAAAGGGCTTGCCTTGAATAGTCCAACGGAAGGTCTCGGTTGAGCGGTTGACATAGAGAGTGGAATAGAACTGTACAATGACCTCTTCATTCCAATCACAGTTGAAGGACATGATTGATGTGAGATTCATCCTTCTACAAGCATCTTGGACTTCCCTCACCACCAACAAGTCAATTTCAAACAGATAATCCCAGTTGATGGATTTCATCTCGGTGGTGGGATGAGACTTGCAAAGAATCACTAACGCATACCAATCTACATGAAAGTTCATCCAAAATCAAACATCTCCTTGCTGCTCTTTGCCATATTCAGATGGATCATCATATCTTAATGCATAGATATCATGCTTGCCCTTTTTGTAATCCACTGGATGAGTCCCATTGAACTGTGAAGCAGTTAGCCTAATTGGGGGCTGAATCCAAAGGATGATCCTCTCAAGATACTCTATAGACTCTCCAGCATCTGACATGTGAGTGCCTGGAGCAGAAGTGCGCTTCATGCATGGATGAGCACCGTGAGCTGAAGTACCCTGTGCATTAGGTCTTCCACGACCACGAGAGCGCAAAGGAGCCTTGGCGAAGCTTCTTGAGATGCTTCGGAATCAGAAGGAGAAGAGTCAATCTCTTGTGAAGAAGCCCTCTGCTTCCCTCTTCTTTCACGAGCCATCTGAGTATGTAAGATGAAAATTAGGATAGACTTGATAGATGTGATCAGACTCAATCAAATGGGATGGTTAAGGCACCTGTTGGAACTTTCGACGCGGGGGCGGAACTTTTGACGGGGTCGGAACTTCCGACCCGTCGTCAGAACTTCCGACAGGGCCCGAGCAGATCCAAAAAATCATGAATCAAGAGATTTTGCCCACCAAATTTGATAAGATTCTAGGCATATGATCAATGATGTACCAGGAAGCTATCCATAAGAAAGAAACATCTAACTCCTTCTACATTGAGAGATTGGGAGACGGGGATTTTGAATGAAATACCTTGACGATTTCCCGCGCGAATCGAGGGAGAGGTGATGGGGATCGGATGTTCCGAAGAGTGGAGAATCCAAAGAACTCCAAAGTAATGAAATCCCATGATTGAAACTTGATTTCCCCGCAAGAGTTTGAGTGGGGAGAGATGGTGGCGTCGGTGGTGTTTGAAGGAGGATTAGGGTTTGAGGGGCTGTCCAACGGGTATATATAGGTTCAAGTGGATTGTCGAAAGTTCCGATGCAGGGTCGAAAGTTCCGATGCAGGGTCGAAAGTACCGACGAAAAATAATTTTTGAAAACAAGGACCCTTGGTCGGAAGAATGACGAAAGTTCCAATGCTGATTGTCGGAAGTTCTGATGAATATTAGAATGGTCTCCCGAGGACCCTTTGTCGGAACAAACAAGATACTTCCGAGAAATGTCGGAAGTTTCGTCCTAGCGTCGGAAGTTCCGACCTATACTTTTCAGCTCCAAAAAGATATATTTTGAAAAGAATAAACTTGGAGATATTAAGAGATATGGCTTGTAGACATATGAGACAACTTGAAGCTTAGCGATCAGCCACAAACAACATTACATAACAATGATCACAAGAGTCAAGCTTTGATCCAAAGATCAAAATCCAAATATTTCAAAATAACTCAACACAAGTAAATTCATTTTTCATATCTAAGCAACAATCAAGTATGTGCAACAAGTCAAGCCAAGTTACGAGAATCCAAGATATTTAGTTTACTCCTCAAAGCACACAAAATCTTTGCTCATCTAGAGGCTAGTGAAGATATCGGCAAGTTGCCGTTCGGTGCTCATGTGACGTAAAGCAATATTTCCTTTAGCCTCATGATCCCTTAAGAAATGATATCTTATATCTATGTGCTTTGTTCGGGAGTGTTGCACTAGATTGTATGCTAGCTTCATAGCGCTCTCGTTGTCACATAAGAGCGGAATCTTGCTAAACTCACAACCGAAGTCACTCAACGTTTTCTTCATCCACAAGAGTTGGGCAAAACAAGCACCCACTGCAATATATTCAGCTTCAGCGGTGGATAAAGCAACCAAATTTTGTTTTCTAGAGCTCCATGACACTAGGGACCTTCCAAGAAATTGGCAAGTCTCTGTCGTACTCTTTCTATCTACCTTGCAACCGGCATAATCCGAATCGAAATATCCAAGTAGATCGAAAGTGGAGCCTTTAGGATACCATAAGCCAAGGTTAGGAGTGTGTACCAAATATCTCAAAATTCTCTTAACAACTATTAAGTAACATTCCTTAGAATTGGCTTGAAATCTTGCACACATGCACACACTAAACATAATATCGGGCCTAGATGCACAAAGGTAAAGAAGAGAGCCGATCATGGAGCGATATATCTTTTGATCAACCGACTTCCCTTCTTCATTGAGATCAAGATGATCATTTAATGCCATGGGTGTCTTGATGGGCTTTGCATCGGCCATGTCAAACTTCTTAAGCATATCCTTCACATACCTGGTTTGACATATGAAAGTCCCTTCATTTGCTTGACTTGAAATCCAAGGAAGAATTTCAATTCACCCATCATGGACATCTCAAACCTCTTGGTTATTATCCTACCAAATTTCTCACAAAATTTTTTATCAGTGGAACCAAATATGATGTCATCGATATATATATTTGGCAAATAAAAATATCTTTATCAACTTTGTGAGTAAAGAGTAGAATCGGCTTTTCCCATTGCAAAGTCGTTCTTGAGAAGAAAATCCTTAAGGCATTCATACCATGCTCTAGGAGCTTGCTTAAGCCCATAGAGCGCCTTATGGAGCTTGTACACATGATTTGGAAATCTTGGATCTTCAAAGCCCGGTGGTTGTTCTACATACACCAACTCGGATAGGGGGTCATTCAAGAATGCACTTTTCACATCCATTTGATAAAGTTTGAAATCATGGTGAGTGGCATAGGCTAATAGTATACGAATTGATTCAAGCCTAGCTACGGGTGCATAGGTTTCACCAAAATCCAAACCTTCAATTTGTGTGAAACCTTGTGCAACTAACCTTGCCTTGTTTCTTGTGCCGACACCATGTTTGTCTTCTTTGTTTCGAAAAACCCACTTGGTGCCAATCACATTTTGCTTTGGTCTTTCAACCAACTCCCATACTTCATTTCTTGTGAAGTTATTCAACTCTTCTTGCATGGCAATTACCCACTCCGGATCATCAAGTGCTTCATCTACCTTGAGAGGTTCTAAAGAAGAAACAAACAAGTAATGTTCACAAAAAGTTGCTAAACATGAATGAGTAGTTACCCCTCTTTGAATACTTCCAAGAATATTGTCAACGGGATGATCTTGTTGAACACTTTGATGAACTCTTGGATGCGGCACTTGTGATTGAGGTTGAATGGGTCCATCATCGTCATTTTCAATGTGTGGAGCATCTTCTTGAGCTTCTCCACCTTGTTCTACCCCTTGATCAATGCCATGAACTTGATCGTCACCATGAACTTGACTTTGGTCTTGAGGTTATTGAGAGCTTGGAGGCTCAACTCTTGTGGATGATGATGGATCATTGTTTCTTTCTTCAACCGGAGTTTGAGCTTGAACTTCACGAGGCCTCACCTCTCCCAAGCCCATCCTCATGATTGATAAACTTGGGGGTTCCTCTTCATCTATAATATTTTTATCAACTTGCTCTACTTGAGAGCCGTTGGATTCATCAAAAGTTACGTCCACCGTGACCCCAACACAACCGGTGGTTTTGTTGAAGACACGATAGGCGTGTTAGTTAGTACCATAACCAAGTAGAAAACCTTCGTCAACCTTTGATGCAAACTTTGAGCTTTTGGTTTTCTTGTTAAGTATGAAACACTTACTCCCAAAAACTCTAAAATAGTGCACCTTGGGTTTGTTATTGGTGATTATCTCGTAGGCTGTCTTGCCCAAGTATTTGTGGAGGTAGAGGCGGTTGATGGCATGACACGCTGTATTGATAGCTTCAGCCCAAAAGATATCCAGAGTCTTGTACTCATCAAGCATTGTTCTTGCAGCTTCAATCAACGTCCTATTTTTCCTCTCAACAATACCATTTTGTTGAGGTGTGCATGGTGCGGAGAATTCATATTTGATTCCTTCTTTATCAAGGAATTATTCAATATTAGTGTTCCAGAATTCTGAACCATTGTCACTTCTTACATTCTTGATCTTCAACTCATATTCATTTTGAGCTCTTCTAATAAACTTCTTGACAATTCCTTAAGCTTCACTTTTATCTTGCAAAAAGAATACCCAAGTGAAACTAAAAAAATCATCAACAATGACAAGACCGTATTTGTTACCGCCAATGCTAATGTAGGCAATGGGTCCAAACAAATCCATGTGTAGAAGCTTCAATGGTCTTGATGTAGTCATTATGTTCTTGGCGGGATGTGGAGCACCAACTTGCTTTCCGGCTTGGCATGCCTACACAACCTATATTTTTCAAAGATAACATTTGTTAGTCCTAGGATGTGCTCGCCTTTTGAAGTTTGGTCAAGTTCCTCATCCCGACATGGGCTAGTCGGTGATGCCAAAGCTAACCCAAATCAGATTTTGCCACTAAACAAGTCTTGGGCTCAACTATCTCCTTGGAGAAATCAATAAGATAGACTTTGCCCTTCAAGTGATCCGTAAAAGCAATGGATGTGTTGGCGCTAAAATCGGCCAGGAATCGGCCGATGGTCTTTAGTGTCGGACACACGACCCGGGAGAATCTGCTTAGCTCCTGTTCGGGTTATTGCCCTGGTGCGGTTCGCGCGGTGTGCCAGTCAATCTGACCTGTTGATTGACAAGGAAAATAAGAGTATTAAATTCAGGGCGTCCCGATCGGCTGGGGTTCCGATCTGTCCCTAAGAGCGCATCGGCGAATCGGCCGAGTTGCTATGAAGATGACCGACTATAGATCAGCCGATAATCATGTAATAATTGCAAAGAAAACTACTGGAGCAACTTAAACAATTATCACAGATGCAACACTTGAAATAGATCTAATCGGCTATATGACAATGAACGAGGAAAAGCGATGACAAAGCCGATAGTTTCGATCTCAAGCTGGATAATTGGTGATAATACTAGAACAACAAATAAAACCTATAATTCTAGTAAATATCGATAACTGGTGAATAAATCCAAACGAAACCACAGCGATGCGCCCGAGGTTAAAGCTCAGATGTTACTCGATAAGCGGAACCTACCAATTGGCCGGAGATCAAGTTGATGCAGCCCGGCCAATCCGTACGAACTCGTGAAAGAAGAAAAAGTATTTGGCGAAGTCGCCGACTTGAAAGTAAAGTGCTATGAAAAAAGTAGATGTGTTTTGTTGATTGATTGTTGATTCTTCACGAAGCTCTGACGACTCCTATTTATACCCTAAAACCAGGACTCCTGGTCGATTACGACTTGTTACAATCTTATTAAAAACTGCTATATCTATAATATTCTTATAAAGGAAACGGACTCCCGCAGAATCTTCTGCCGCCGTCTCTTAATCCAATCAGGACTCTTTTCTTTTGCCTCTTGACCAAATCAGCATTATTCCGTTGACCAACATTAGGCCACTTTTAACCGGGATCCTCTGTTGTGGTTCCAATCTTGTTGGCGCAAGTTGCATCGTCAATCGGCCGATTTCCAACTGTAACCTCAATCGGCCGATTCTTTACTGTAGCCTTTAGATCTGCCGCATCGGCCAATCTCTTCTCCTGACGCCGATTCAACACGTGTCAAAATCTGGCGTCAACACATGCCCCCCAGTTTCGGAGTAAAACATAATTTTTACTTCGAAACTCTTTTCTTTAATCTTTTTCTCCGAAACGGGCGCAGTAAAAATCTCCTTTCATTTCGCGGTCTTCTGCATAATGATTGCAATTTCCTCGGACCGGGCGCTCGAGACAACTGTTCCCGTAGAATTCGTGTAGACGGCGCGGCAAAAATCCCGCCTTTGACCTTTCTCTCTCGGATTATCCTTAAGTACTGGCATTCTTCGCCCACTTTTGTTCACGAGCCTAGTATTTTCCTCCAGCGAACCACTATTCATCTTCTTCCCGAGCCCTCTCGATCTCCAACCGCTCCCTCCGGCGATCTCGCTTGCGACCTGCTCCAACCTTTCAATGGCGGCACCATCAGCAACCTCTCCAACCACGGAGGCCCTGTCGGCAACCCCCTCAGCGACGGCGGCCCCATCGGTGGCTCAACTGGCGGATCCATCAGCGACGATGAGCTTCATCCCGAAGGTAATCATCCGAAATTTTCCCTTTTTGCTCTTCTACTGTTCAAGTATTTTCTAGACCCATTCTCAGTTTTCCCCTTTTTCCTTCTTTTTAGGCATTTAGGCACCAGATTACTATTCCTCTTTCCGAATCCTCCGAACTCATCTGCTTAGGCCCCATGGGAAATCCCGATCCAACTGACTTGATCAACCTAGAGACTCACAGAATTCCGTTCAAGCAATCGCCCATGGATTTAGGTCAGTGGGCAGGTGCCTTTAGGTCTTGGCCGAATGAGACCCCTGGCTGGAGAGAATGGTACCATAGAGTAGCCAGGTCTAGGAGAGTTCAGTGGGATGAACTGAAAATCGGCCAGTGCATTGACCTCTCTCTGTCCCAGATGGAGAAAAACGAGCCCTTAGTAATAGCGGCTTCTTACTTCTGGTCCGACACACTCAATGCGTTCCTTTTTGGACATGGACCCATGACTCCAACCTTGGCCGATGTCCTTTTGTTGACCGGCCTTGATATCTCCTCTTCTGACACCCCCTTTGATTATCTGATCAAACCATCTCATCGGTACGCTGATTCTGCCCCCCAGTCGATCGTGTACGCTGATTCTGCCCCCCAGTCGATCCTGTTGGTTAATCCTGCTTTTCGACCGGTGATACTGGTCAACTCTGCCCCTCAGCCAATCATGCACTGAAAGGCGTTGTGCTTCTTGTTCGCGTCGATTTCTGCTGATCGGCTCTGATTCTCTGTCTCTAGAGCGTGATCTTTTGAACGGGTGATCGTTGCGGCTCAATCCGTTGCACTCAGGACAGTTATCGGCTGAGGGCAATCGGAGGTCGTTTTCCCAGCAGTGGATGAAGAACGGACATTGCCAATGATCCTCGTGCCGGCGTATCATCTATTCGTGGCATCGTGACTGCTCTTGCTGCCGCCGATATTTGCTGAGCAAGAATTGGGAAGTGATGGGTCTACGTGATCGTCCCGACCCTTCGCCCTTATCTTCAGCCCGCCTTTTCCCTTTGACTTCGTCCACCATGACCTGCCTCCTGGGATCTACGGCGCCGCTTCTTCTTGCCGATTCCGACGTCAGCACCTTGGTTTGAAGTGAGTTTCTTCCCGTGTCAACCATGTTGGCTGGGAAAGGATGCTGGTCAATCTTCATCGGCTTCGCCGGCTTTGCCGGGGTTTCAAACTTGAGTCTTCCCTGCTCGATGGCTGATTGTATCTGCTGGCGGAAGATCTTGCATTCATTCATGTCATGAGATGTGGCGTTGTGCCACTTGCAGTATTTCATCTTCTTGAGCTGATCGGCCGAAGGAATGGTATGGTATGGTGATAGCTTGATCTACCCTTCCTGAAGTAGTAAGTCAAAAATCTTATCAGCCTTTGTCGTATCAAAGCCGAATGTCTCTGGTTCTTTCTTTCCGAAGGGGCACGATATTGGCTTCTTGCCTTTTACCCATTCTGCTAGGCCGATTTCTTCTTCTCCCTCCGATTCAGACCCTTCCAGATACGCCACCTTCTTCTGGAAATTCCTCCGCTGTTCAAACGGACGAACTTCCTGACCTGCCAATCGGTGGACGATCTGGCTTAGGCTTTCAAATTCCTGTGAGGCATACCTTTCCTTGATTTGTGGCAAGAGGCCTTGGAAAGCGATATCGGCAAACTGGGCGTCGGTCAGAGCCAGACTGTAGCATTTGTTCCTAATTTCCCTGAACCTCTGTATGTATCCAGTTACTGGTTCATCGCTCCTCTGCCTGAGGCTGGTCAAATCTGAGAGCTTCATCTCGTGTACTCCCGCATAGAAGTACTTATGGAACTGCTTTTCTAGATCGGCCCAAGTAACGATGGAATTAGGTGGTAAAGTGGTGAACCACTGGAAAGCCGATCCAGACAGAGATGATGAAAACAGGCACACCCTCAGAGCATCTTGCGTGGCGGCTTCCCCGCACTGGATGATGAATCTGTTAATATGCTCCACGGTAGATGTGTCGTCCAGCCCCGAAAACTTGGTAAAATCAGGAACCTTGTACCGGTGGGAAAACGGCAGCAGGTCGTAGGCCGATGGGTATGGCATCTTGTATGCATAGGTCTGCACTTTCGGCTTCAACCCAAACTGGTCTTGAATTACCTCTGCTATTCTTGCCGTCAGTCCACCTGCTGCTGATGAACGGCCGTTCGAGGTGCCGGCATGTGTTGGAGGATTGGCGGCGGTGCGGCCGGGTGATGGATCGAAGCATGCGGCGAATTCTGTTGCGTTATGGCCGTCTGAGCAGTCAGCAGTTGATGGCGAAGCGAATCCGCCGCCCCGTCGTACATTGTCATTGGTGCCGTGCTTCGGAGTGCCTCTACAGCGCCTGCCCCCTGCCGATTTCTGAAAGGGGCTGGTTGATACTGAGGGACCGTCGGTCAGACGGTCGAGTGGAACAGCGCCTGAATTGGATAGCTCCCATGCCCGGTCGATTGATCGGGAAAAGCCGTCGTTGCCGATGCCCCCCAGGGTACTGAGTTTGTGGGCAGCGATTGTACAAAAGCAATCTGGACAGGCTGAAGCGGTGCCTGCGACGGGAAACATGGTGCACCGTTATACCTTGGAGACGCTGGAGGCAACGGAGTGTTGTATCCCTCGTGTTGCGTCGACATCGGCTGAGGAGCCGAGTGGGACGTGACTGGTGAGCTTCTGGCTGGAGGTGCAATAGGCGGGGCATACGCTGGCCCCTGATATCCTTGAGCTGCTCCACTGACCAGAGAGCTGATGACGGCGTTATACACCGTGTTGGTCATCACCGAGGATTGGTCGATAAAAGCCTGATAGACGGACTGCTGGATCATATCGGACATCTTGCCCGAATCCTCAGCGATGGTGATGTGGCGAGGAACAGGAAGAGGAGCTTTCTTGACTGCTTCCCCGCTTCTGGTACGACTGAACGACTGCAGATACATCTTTTTGTAATCTTCCAGATGTTTAGCCAATTCTTCCTTCTGGTCGTCCTTGAGATCTGCTTCTGTGACCTCAATGATATTGCTCTCGGAAACTTCTGCGTTTTTTGACATATTGGGTCTTGAAGTTGTGTCCCACTGGGCGTGCCAAAAGTGTGTTGGCGCTAAAATCGGCCAGGAATCGGCCGATGGTCTTCAGCGTCGGACACACGACCGGGAGAATCTGCTTAGCTCCTGTTCGGGTTATTGCCCTGGTGCGGTTCGCGCGGCGTGCCAGTCAATCTGACCTGTTGATTGATAAGGAAAATAAGAGTATTAAATTCAGGGCGTCCCGATCGGCTGGGGTTCCGATCTGTCCCTAAGAGCGCATCGGCGAATCGGCCGAGTTGCTATGAAGATGACCGACTATAGATCAGCCGATAATCACGTAATAATTGCAAAGAAAACTGCTGGAGCGACTTAAACAATTATTACAGATGCAACACTTGAAATAGATCTAATCGGCTATATGACAATGAACGAGGAAAAGCGATGACAAAGCCGATAGTTTCAATCTCAAGCTGGATAACTTGTGATAATAATAGAACAACAGGTAAAACCTATAATTCTAGTAAATATCGATAACTGGTGAATAAATCCAAACGAAACCACAGCGATGCGCCCGAGGTTAAAGCTCAGATGTTACTCGATAAGCGGAACCTACCAATTGGCCGGAGATCAAGTTGATGCAGCCCTGCCAATCCGTATGAACTCATGAAAAAAGAAAAAGTATTTGGCGAAGTCGCCGACTTGAAAGTAAAGTGCTATGAAAAAAGTAGATGTATTTTGTTGATTGATTGTTGATTCTTCACGAAGCTCTGACGACTCCTATTTATACCCTAAAACCAGGACTCCTGGTCGATTATGACTTGTTACAATCTTATTAAAAACTGCTATATCTATAATATTCTTATAAAGCAAACGGACTCCCGCAGAATCTTCTGCCGCCGTCTCTTAATCCAATCAGGACTCTTTTCTTTTACCTCTTGACCGAATCAGCATTATTCCGTTGACCAACATTAGGCCACTTTCAACCAGGATCCTCTGTTGTGGTCCCAATCTTGTTGGCGCAAGTTGCATCGTCAATCGGCCGATTCCCAACTGTAACCTCAATCGGCCGATTCTTTACTGTAGCCTTTAAATCTGCCGCATTGGCCAATCTCTTCTCTTGACGCCGATTCAACACGTGTCAAAATCTGGCGTCAACAAGATGAATCCTCCCTTCTAAACACGGTCACACACTCATTAGTAAAGAGACAATTGTAGCCCATCTTATAAAGTTGCGATACAGACAACAAGTTGTACCCCAAAGTTTCAACCAAATAAACATTTGAAATAGAGTTGTCATTTGAGAGTACAATTTTACCCAAACCAATCACATCTCCTTTGCTATTGTCTCCAAAGACAATAGTTTCTTTAGGTATATCATGAAGTTCTAGGAATATGAACAAATCCTTCTCCCCGGTCATATGATTTGAGCATCCATGATCAAGCAACCATGCGGTGCCACCCAAGGAGTAGGCCTACAAAACAAGTTAAGCTTTGAATTTAGGCACCCAAAAAAATTTGGGTTCTTGAGGGTTAGATGGATACACTTTTGGAACCACACACTTCTAAAGATTGCCCTTTTAGTGTAAGCCCCAACATACTTGACCACTATTTTACCATTGTGGTTCATTGTCACCATATAATCCGTAGTGTAACTTGGTGATGGCTCATGCTTAGTGATCTTTGCCTTGATGGGATCTTCAATTTTCTTCTTGGCTTGGGAGGGAATGGTGGTCACACCATGTGCAATGTTCATCAAGTCCTCAAGATTTGATCCCTTGGTGAACAAGACACATTCCTTACCTTTGACTACCTTCCGGTCATTTACCTTGCCTCCCTTGTAGTGACCAAGCCCATCCTTCTTGTGGGAATGTCTCCCTTCCTTGTGCGCAACCTTAGGCTCGGGCTTGGTATCACCTTCATATCCGTTTCTTACTAACTTGTTTAACCTCTCAAGTTGAGCATCCTTTGCTTTGATCAACTTTTCTAGCTTTGCCAAGTTAGTAATACAAGCTTGCACATCAATTTTATAACACCTTGAGCACCCTTCACTTGTGGAGACATTGGAGTCAAAAGTTGCTTTAGAATTGGTTTTGGTGCTTTCCCAAAGGGCATTGTAGCTAACTTCAAGACCTTTGTACTTGGTCGTTAAGCATGAGAAGCTTTCTTGAAGTTCACTACGAGTGGCCTTTAGGGAAGCTAGAGATTCATTTATCAAAGTGGTCTCCTTTGACATCCTCTCTTTTAAATCATTAGCTAGAGATAAATCGATACCTAATTTTTCAACTTTCACCTTTTCTTCGGCAAGAGCCTTCTCTAAAGCAAGGTTTCTCTCCTTCTTAAGGATGAGCAAGTCCTCTTGCCTATCAAGATACTCCTTCTTTTTCTCCAATTTCTCCGTAATTTTTTAATTTCTTTAAAACCTTTCTTTCCAAATTATTTTATCATGAATATTTTATGTTGCTCTTCCTCATCATCAAAACCATTTTGTGTACTACTAGATACAGTGGAAGGATGAGAGGAGGAGGTGGATGATTCTTGTACCTTAGTCCCTCTTGCCATGAGACAAAAAGGTGCGTCATCTTCATCATCGGAGATGTTGTTGAAGAGTTTCCTTGAAGACTTTGGTATGGCTAGAGTTGCCATACCTTCATGATCGAAGTTTTCATGACTAGACTCCCACTCTTGACCAACATGAGCATGCCCTTGATATTTCTTCTTGTAGTCCTTGCTCTTCTCCTTGTACCGCTTCTCCTCCTTTTCTTTGTTCTTCAATTGTGGGCAATCGGCAATATAGTGACCCACTTCTTTGCACTCATAACATCTTCTTTGTGATGGCTTCTTCTTGTCATCACCGCATTTCTTGTAGTACTTTTTCTTCATGAACTTCATGAAGTTTCTTAATACCAAGGCCGTCTCTTCATCGGTGGATCCTTCATCACTTGAATCTTTCTTTCTTGACTTTAGAGCCTTGGGGCTTGATTCAACCTTGTCACTTGAGCTAGCATTGAGTGCTACATTCTTGTTCACTTTGTGACTAAGTGACTTGGCCACATCCCTCTCAACCAACTCTTGATGAAGGATTTCACCAAGAAGTTGATTAGGTGTCTTGACCTTGAATTTGGGATCTCTTCTAATTATTGTTGCAAGAGTAGGATTCCTTGGCATGAAAGCCCTAAGCAACTTTTTTGTCACCTTGTGATCTTCCCACTCCATGCTTCCAAGAGATCTAATGTCCGATATAAGGACCATTAGTCTATCGTACATTTGCCTCATGGTTTTTCGATCATGCATGACAAAGTGCTCTAGCTCTCCTTGCAACAAATCCATCTTGCCTTCTCTAACTTCATCGGTTCCCTCATGAGCTTCTCTTAGTGTGTCCCAAATTTTCTTGGCTATTTCAACATTGCGGACTTTGTTGAATTCTTGGGCACAAAGGGAACTTGTGATGACCCTCACGGCTTGCGCATTGCAGAAATAGTCTTGAGCTTGTTCGGCCGTGGGTACACCGTTCATAGAAGGAGTCACACCTACAACCACAACTTCCCAAATAGAGGGGTGAAGCCCGTAGAGATGCATTTTCATATCATAAGACCACTTGGGATAATCCATCCCATCAAAGAAAGGAGGTTTTCCCAAGTGAACCAATTGAAATTGAGAAGTAGGATATTGAGATGAAGCATAGTTATGAGGAACTTGATTTAAATCGAAGAAAGGATGCTTCTCGCTTTCTTCCTTGATTCGCTTCATCATCAACTTCTCGGCCTTCTTCTCAATTTTGGCCTTCATCTTCTCTTTTCTCCTTCTTCTTGCTTCCGATATCTCACCCTCACTTTCATCACTTGAACTTGAGTCGGCATCATGAATGGAGGGTGGACGGCTTGCTTGCCCGAAAGGATTTCTGGCACCATCTAATCCGGTACCGGCATCGACTTGAGCAGCGACGGTTGCGGCGGCGGCGGCACCATCCCCAACTATAAATATCTTGATATCCCTTAGCGGTTAAGCCTAAATCAAGAGATTAGGCTCCGGTACCAATTGAAAGGATCTTGGTGATGCCTAGAGGAGGGTTGAATAGGCGTACCTGAAAAACCTGAAAAATTCTTCTCAGCAATTAAATGTGTCGGAACTTCCGACACTGGACCGGAACTTTCGACAAACCTAAAGTTCTTATACGAAATTCAAAATTAAACTTGAAACTGCAGAACCTGACTGAATCAAAAGTTGCACCATGATACTAGGAGACTTCTACAGATGATCTTTGCAAGCACAACAACTCGAGTACGTAGATCGGCACAAAACAAACTCTAGGTCAATAAGAACTAAATAAATGTAATAAGCGCAAGACACAAGAGATTTGTTCCCAAAGTTCACTTCCACTAAGGAAGCTACGTCTCCATTGAGGAGCTCACAAAGAGCCGGGTCTTCCACAAACCCTTTACCTCACTCAATCAACCACAAAAGATGATTGAGTCACTTGCTATAAAATCCACAAAGGATAGGGTAATACAGACTTCCCGGGGCGCACACACATGAGAGAACGCTCCACAGGCGACACCAAGCCGTCTAGAAGCAACCTTGAAGAGTAACAAATGCGAATCGAAGGATGGAGATGCTTCAAGTGCTCTTGAGATGAACATGGCCGCCCTTTCACTTAAAAGGTTGAGTCTCACACCTCAATCTTAATCTCATGCAAGCCCTAGCTCAAATCAACTAAAGGATTAGCTCAAGGAGGGATTGGGAAGGAGTATTAAATGCTATTGGAGGTGTTTGTCTCGGGTTAGGTTAGCAGCACATGAAGGAGGGGCTGAGAGGGTATAAATACCCAAGCCCCAAAAACTAGCCGTTAGTGTGCTGGTTAAGTGATTGTCGGAACTTCCGACACAGGGTCGGAACTTTCGACCATTTAAAAACAGCTGAGAGGACCCCTTGTCGGAAGAATCCAGCTTCTTCCGACAAGTGTTGGAACTTCTGACCTAGGGTCGGAACTTCCAACACACACTGAAACAGTCAGAAAACTAGGTGCACAAGTGTGTGATTTTGTATCTTTCCTTGATGGTTAGCATCTCAAATAAGTACCTTGACACCTTCATGCTATCCATTCGAATCCCTCTTAATAGTACGGTTTTTCCTAAACTCCAATTCAAAATATAAAATAAGTAAAGATCTTCTTTTAAGTCCAACACCATCCTTTAAGCAAATTTGGCGTCTTTTCTTGCTCCTTTTCATTTCATTGAATTTTAACATATCCATAACTCGATAAACTCATTAGCTCCTTAATTTTGTATGTCATCAACACCAAAACCCACTTAAGAGGCCAAATGCACTTTCAGTTGTGCCTATTAATTTTGAACAAATAAGATTCAAATAGTGAACAAATAAGATTCAAATAGAGCAGTAATAGATAGGTTACATTTTTAGAAAACATTTGGTACTAGTTTCATATTTTTCTGATTTAAAATGAATTAGTTTTAATATATTTAGATCTAATTAGAATTTTTAAAATTTTTAAAAATACAAAACCATCTTGAAACCACCCAAAGGGCTAAACTTGTACAGTTTTGACAGTTGGATGGCCCTCGTTTTCTGGTTTTGTAGTTGAAAGTTGAAAATCAGAGTTTTGCGATAGTTCGAGGGTGTAAACCGAACTTTTTCCTAAAAAAATATTACTGGTAAGACTGAATTATGATAGACAAATTTCAGGAGCAAAAATTTTAATAGGGGTTCCATCTCCTATTATTTTGAATTTTGATTGGGACTATTGTAGATGGTGAAGGATCATCTTTGTTCTAAGCTCTTCTATTGCATATAACATTTCTTGGAAATATCTATTTATGGTTTCAAAAGTTCTTAGAAAAGAGATCTGGATACACCTAAACCTTTGGTTGTGACCAAAAACAACAGCATGAAGAAACATTGCAACCTACTCTTCAATGTTGC
The DNA here is from genome assembly GCA_032594955.1 of Panicum miliaceum. Taxonomy (NCBI): domain Eukaryota; kingdom Viridiplantae; phylum Streptophyta; class Magnoliopsida; order Poales; family Poaceae; genus Panicum; species Panicum miliaceum. The sequence goes on along the minus strand of CM064072.1, from coordinate 22,679,743 downwards.
AGTGCATGCTATCCTTGAGCAAACTCCTATTACTGAATAGGTCACATAGTTGGAAAAAGGAGATTATTTTCATCCTAAGGGTGCTCATACAATGGTGTCATCGGAACTATAATGAAAGTAAGATTTTCCTATCTTTGTTCATACATAGCCAGCATAGTTCTATAGGTCAAAGATGATCTAGCATGTGCATAAACCTAACCATCATCCATGCATGATAGCGCCAACTAGTGTTGCGCTCCTAATTCTTTGCCTTCTAACAGGGTCATCCATATCTTAAAAAAACAAATCCATCTATTGGAACAACTAACTGGTGAATGTCCTAGAGCATTATTTCACGGTCTAAGTAGATATTGCCTCAACAAAATAATAGAATACAAGATCCACCTCTATTGCAACCAGATCTAGCATCAAAACATCATTTCCAACAGAATATATACAACATATGCGACATATTAACACGCAAACATCATCGCCAGTTCAAAATAACCGCAAGATAAACTGGATCTAGCTGCAAACAAAACACCCAGCAACAACCAAAAAGTTCATTCTTAAACAAGATCATAGTTCGAAAGTCTGCCTCTATAAGATCGTAGAAGAGCGAAAGACACCCGGGACTCGAGGAAGAGAAGAAACAAATCTCCCAAAGTCATATTTGCGATTCGGGGAGGCGAACCGAGGTGGCTGCTACCCTAGAACTGTGGTGGGAGGCGAGAGGGGAGGGAGGGCGACCGAGCGGAGAGAGTGGGAAGAGCCAACCGGGAGCGCCGCCAAATGGGAACAGTAATGTGGTAATCCTAGCGCCTCCACTGATTTTGCTGCCTGCACGAGCTAGCCAAGCTGGGCCAATGAAGATGGCCACACGGCACTCAATGCAGCCCGCATAAGCTAGAGACAACTGAAATGTGTTCCCTACAGGCTGTACAGGGTATTTTATATTGGCTTAGCGTGATTAAGGGCCCTATACAGCAATCCAAACCTACCAAGCCTACACTATGGAAGCCTGCGACTGTAGGTCCTAAAACAGGCTACCAATCACTACCTAAACGGTTCTTTTCGATCATGCTTAGGGCACAGGGGGTTTAAATGGTGATGGAAATTCTAGGCTCTATAATGATCATTTCCAAGAATATAAGAATGAAAATATGGAGATCATATTTTCAATCAAATGGTAAGTATTCCATTCGTCCTGAAATATAATATATTTTAGTTTGTCCTATGTCCAAATAGTATATAAGTTTGACCATATTTATAGAAAAAATATTAATATCTAAATAAGCAAATTATAAAAATATATTTCATAATGGATCTAATTATTCTCATTTGATATTCAACATATTATTACTTTTCACTATAAATTTAATCAAACTTAAAATAGTTTGACTTAGAACAAACCAAAGTGCCTTATATTTTAGGACGGAGGAAGTATACCTTATTTATTTTGAATTGCTATGTCTAGCTAGATTTTCAAATTATGAAGATCCATGTAACCTAGGGTAACCATGTTTAATCCTATCCTTCTATTTTTCCTTACCAAAAATGGAGCTGTGCAGCGTGAATTCCTAAGTTGCATAGTCAACTACTACCTCCGTTTCAGAAATAGTAACTTTAGACTTGATCAAAAGTAAATACTTTTATCTTTGATCAATAATATTATTAAAAATAATTACTTTTAAATAGAATATATTATATATTATGGTAGTTAATTTTATTATAAATAAATTAATATTATTTTTATATTATCAATTTTTATAATTTTTACCATCCGCGGCCAAAGTTTAAAAGATTTTACTTGAGAAAAATCTAAAACTAGGTGTACTCTAGCCCGACGGATGTAGTAGAAAAGAAAGGTTTTGGAGTGGCTTTGAAACTGGATTCAGCATTTCGTCTGTCCGTGTGTTCTGTAATTAATGGTCTCATTAGGAACACGAAGCTATAGATGAAACAGAGCTATGAAAATTTGTTTTCTATTAGTTTTCTCAAATCATCGTAATATATCAATACTCATTTCGCTTACTGTATGTATTATCAATCTACATCGTACTACTCGCAAAAAAAACATTATACTAATCTGGTCTACTATTGTTTTCGAAATAAAAATCTGGTTTATTATGATGATAATTTAGATAATTCCCCATTATTTTCGCTTGGTCGCGAATCGTAATCGTAACAAAGGAAATGATGGAAATGGAACCAACTCGGCCACATTACCCTCCCCTCCACCGATAGATCCAAGTCACCCGATGCAAATGCCATCGGCGCCGCTCGCCGCGGCCGCCGCCGGCGCCCGCGTCAGCCGCCGTCCGAACCTCTCCCTCCTCGCCGACCGCTGCACCACCACGCGCGCGCTGGCCCGCGTCCACGCGGCCATGCTCGTCTCCGGCCACCTCGCCGAGAACGCCTTCGCGGCGTCTCGCCTCCTGGCCGCCTACGCCGCGCTGGCCCCGGACCCCGCCGCCGCCGCGCTCACGCTCCTCTCCTCCGTCCCCATCGCCACCAACTCCTTCATGCTCAACACCACCCTCCGCGCACTCGCCTCCTCCCCGGACCCTGCCGCCGCGTTCCCCTTCTTCGCGCGCCTCCGCGCCACCGGCACCCTCGCCGCGCCCGGCGGGCACACCTTCTCATTCCTCCTCAAGGCCGCCGCGCGCCTCCCGCACCCGCTACCCGTCGCCGGGCAGCTCCACGCGCTCGCCGTTCGGCAGGGGGTGCACCTCGACGCCTACGTCGCCAACGGGCTCGTCCGGGCCTACTCCGTGGCCGGCCGCCTCAGCGCCGCGCGCAGGGTGTTCGACGAGGTGCCCGAGCGGAACGCGAACCTGCACACCACGGTCGTCTCCGCTTACGCGCAGAACGGGCGGCATGAGGGCGCCATGGCGGCGTTCGACGAGATGGTCAGCGAGGGGTTTGAGCCCACCGGCGCTGCGCTGTCATCTGTGCTGTTCGCGTGCGCGCGGTCCGTGTCGGGCGGGCTCCAGATGGGGCGCCGCGTGCACGACCTCATGGTGGCGCGGGGCGTGGCGAAGGAGATCATCCTCGGCACGGCGCTCGTTGACATGTATGCCAAGAATGGCGCCATCCAGGAGGCGGTAGCGGTGTTCGACGGGATGCCGGAACGGCGCGCGCCAGCAACTTGGAACGCCCTGATCTCGGGGCTGGCGCACCACGGCCATGGCAAGCGTGCGCTGGAAGTGTTCGAGAGGATGCAGCAAGAGGGTGTGCTGCCGAATGCGATCACACTCGTCGGAGCGCTCTCAGCGTGCTGCCATGCAGGGCTGCTGGAGGAGGCCCGCCGGCTGTTCAGGTCCATGAAAGACTTTGGAATCGCTCCAGGCATCCAGCACTACGGGTGCATGGTCAACCTCCTCGGTGGGGCGGGGCTCCTATCAGAGGCAGAGGAGATGATAAGGGGAATGAAATGCAAAGCGGACACCATGATATGGGGAGCACTTCTGACGGCTTGTAAGAATCATGGTGACGTCGAGATCGGCGAGCGGGTGGTGGTGGAGATGCTGAAACTGGATCCTAGCAACCATGGCGTGTATGTTGTGCTGTCAAACTTGTATGCAGAAGCTGGAAGGTGGCAGGACGTGGATAAGCTGAGGAAGGTGATGAAGGGAGAACGGCTGTCGAAGATCCCTGGGGCTAGCACAGTCGGTGGACCACCGGAGCAACTGGAGATCGCCACCACCAGATAAAAAGGTGCTGGTCTAATTGCACTGGCTGGTGGCTTTGTGTCCACGAAGTGAAGAACAGATCTGCTGCAAGTTTGTGATAAGATAAAGCTGCTATGAGAGAGGAAAAGATGGATTGGATCAAATGCATCTTAAGATCAAGATTGGACAACTGACAATTGCATAAAACAGCACGAAGCATTGCAAAGACCAAATTCTGCACTTTTGACAATATGAATATCACCAACGTTGAGACCGGATAATGGCAATACTAATTCCGTATGGTAATACACCGATGAGTTGTTTACAGAGGTCCAATTTAGCATGACACCAGTACGCCATCACTCTACTTAGTTGCTAAAAAATTCTTCCTAGAAATCAGAGGAAGGGAGGTGCTATACAGTTGAACCACAAACTCAGTTATGTTCTCCTGCGCATTTGGTATTTTGGTCACTAGCAAAGCAGGCTGTATGATGGCATGTCTTCGATCCGCATCACATCGTCCAGCATGAGCTCCCTCTCCAGCTGGGTTCGTGTTGACTTCAGTACCTCCTACGAGTGGCATCACAAACATGAGACAAGTAGATTTGGGTTCCAACTGAGGATGAGATGTCAATAGGCAGGAATTTACATTGAAGTCCATGTAAGAGGCGTTCTTATCAAGCCACTGCTTGTCCATCACAACAAATGCGACGCAGTAGAGCAGATCAAATGCCCACTCATCCTCTAGGACAAGGAAGTCAAGAGCAATTCGTTGGATACTGAAGGTACTTTCAGATGTCAGAGCAAAAGCACAAAAAAGTTGCTAAAACAGTCCTACCTGAAAGCATTTGAATAAAAATGGCTCGGACAAATGTTCTTGGCTTTGCTGCAGTCAATATTAACTTCTTGTTAGAAAAAATAAATTTTTATAGTCATAACAAGATGGCATTGGAGAGTCTGGGTCAGTTCTTACTTGACTGAAGATCAAGCATCTGCATGATCATGAATGTAATGTTTACGCCAGCAACTGCAAATGGGTACTCCCATGTGGCTCTGTTACCGCACTGTTTCTTTAGCAGCCTCTGAAATGAGGCCTGCGGAAATAAAATTAGATGGTTCCTCACTAGCAAGGGAGCACATTCAAATAAAGAAAAGCTATCGCTATATACTGCTTACAGAGAATGTCTTGGCAAAGAATAGAAGGTTCTCCAGAGAGATGAATCCTGCGCCTCTGTAGCATGTATTGCAGTGTCACATAACTTGACACTTTGAAAGGTACTCAAGAGAATATTTAGTTTGGATCAGTCAATAGTGTACCTAAAGTCAGTTGATGGGTCTCTTCCTTGCCAACCCATGTCCTTCCACTGTTCCGATATCAAACCTTGAAGTTCTTGATCAGGGTATGTCGCATGCCAAAGAGCTTTCAGGGCTTCCTGCAACCGTTAGTATTGCTACTCGTCAGGATTCAGTAGACAGAGAGTAGAACAAATAGAAACATAACTATACAGGTGAAGATGCCAAACTCAGTAACGCAGCAGTAAACAGTTCAGCACTTGCTAATTACTATTTGGTATGCATGATTTAGTACGATTCAATTATGCTGCTAAATCAGTTCTTATGTTATGTGGCCATACTATCTTAGAAGTATGATCAAAATGAAGAGTTAATCGCATTTCAACCTACTAATGGGTTCAGTTCTTAGAAGTAACATTGCTCGTAAGTCTTCAATCTGTGCATCAAAACCCTCCAGTATCAAGGAGAGCAGTTGTCCAGAAAAGCACAATATATCTGCACTTAACTGTTAATTAGCAGGGTAAGTGAGATAACTTATTGTGCCCTGTTCTGTTTGATGTCTATTAGTCTTGTTATTTGATAAGGTATAAAATTCCCAGCACCAAAGGAAAAAAAATGGTAAATGCTTGGAGCAGTTGTTTTATGCAGTTCAGTTTTTTCCGCCTTAGATTGACAGACTTTAGTGCAGAGCTAATCAGTTTTACCAATCATTTACCATACTTATGGCACAAACTTCACCTGGTGATCTCGTCTAGATGGATCAAAGTAAACCTTCATGCGATGCTTTAATCTCTGAAGCCTTTCTTCCTGCAAATTAGCAGCAATTGAAATAGAATAACAAGTGGTTTTACCCTCAATAAGCAAACTGCCTATTAAACTTTTTCATCTTGACTAGCTGCCCCAATATGGGATATGGATGCAGAAACATGGCAGTACAAGATCTTCCCAAAAATATATGATGCATACAAAAAGAGAAAATTTCAGATAAAGTTTTGAGCTAGACCACCTAGGTTGCTGTGTCTGTCCTGCAGAGTTTAAATGGTACATTGAAATTATACAGGACCACCTAAATACTCAATGCACATGAAGAGGGGATAGTAATGTCTCAAAGAAAAGCTCTTGGAACTCCTTTCGAGTGGCCACTTCAATTATTTGTTGTCGTCTTCACCCAAAAAAGTAGACCTAAGTACTGATGAATTTAGTTGCGCAAACCAACAGTCCTACTCTAAAATGACCCAACATCACTACATCAGATCATTTGCATAATTCTGAGAACTCAATAACCATTACCTGCACTGGTGTGAGGTTCATGCATATTCTCTCATATGCCCCTTTTCGCTTGATGCACACACAAGATAGGCCTCTCCCTATCCATCTTGGTGATCCACATGACGCTTCGTCTGCACAAGAAAAAGCACATTCCATCACATGATCAGTAAACACCAACTGAATAAGTGTAATTGCATATTTTTCATAATAGCAAATGCAGAACCAGTTGTACACATGTTACTAACGTGACATTCTCAATATATACTGGATTAAAAATAAAACAAAAAGGTGATCTAAGAAAGGAGGAGAATATCTTAACTGGCAATTTTAGCCCAAAGGACAAGCTGCCCCTGATGGGATAAGTCTTTGTACCGTTGGTCTTTGTGGTCCTCTGCATGGTGGTCTTGCTGCCCCAACCAGGACAGCATCTACCAGGACAGCATTAAGCATCTTAGACTATCTTTTAGGACAGCATTTAGGACAACATCTTAGACTAGCTTTTAGGACAGCATCTAGGATAGCATCTTAGACTAAGCATCACTAGCTTTTAGACTAGCATCTTAGACTAGCATCTTGGCATATGCTTGGCTGTCTTGGCCAGCTATAAATATGTAACACCAACCCCTCGGGTTGGCATGGCATTGTGTGAGAAGTAAACTAGAAAATTGCCCCAACTCCTAGTGTCATCCTCTCGATAAGAGTAAGAGTTTCGATTCTAACAACTGGTATCAGAGCCGTTCTTTCCTGCAGCCTGAACATCTCATGTTCATCTCTCTCCCACGTCTCCTTGCACTCTCAGCCAGCAACAGCAACACCTGCTATTTCTGCTCACCTCTCCTCCCCTGCACAGACAAGCAGCAGCAGCAGCACGTCTGAGGCAACCTCCTCCCCACGCAGCAGCCCCCCATTAGCACGCCATGTCCGAAGGGCAGTCTCAGCGCTCGGTCGCCTTGAGCGCGTGGCACCGGCAGGAGACCGAGGTCGCCGCGGCAGAGGAGCGCGAGCGAGCGGCGGCAACAACTGCAGCGACGGCGGCAAGGGCGGCAAGGCTGGCAGCGGCGGAGCTGGCAGCAGCAAGGGCGGAGGTGGAGGCAGCGGCAGCGGCAGATGCGGCGGCGGCGGCGGCGGCGGAGCTCGAGGTTCTGCGCGGCAGCAGCTCCCGTAGCTCTGCCTCCGCCGACAGCGGCACCGACGTGGACCTCGGGCTGGCAAGGGAAACAGCTCGCAAGCGGGCGAGGCCGTGGGCAGTTGCGCACCCCCACGAGAGTGGTGGCGACGGCCCAGATGGGCGCGGACGCGCCGGCAGCGCTTCAGGTGGGGGCGGACGCGGCGGTGGCAGCCCAGATAGGTGCGGACGCGCCGGCGGAGCCCCAGGCAGGGGCGCGCACGACGGCGGTGCTCCCGGCGACGGCGGCCGGGTCGACGAAGAGCGCGGCCCTCACAGGCGGTGCGGCTCTCCCTCCCCAGACCGGCGCCATGGCTACCATGGTGTCCAGGCGGTGGTCAGGGACCTTGGTCTCGATGGTGGGTGGCCTACCCTCACCAAGACCAACTATGTTGAGTGGGCCGCATTCATGAGGGTGAGGCTCCAGGTGCGGCACATGTGGGAGGCAGTCCGGTACGGCGATGTCGACTTCGATGAAGATCGACGGGCGCTGGATGCTCTCATCGCTGCAGTCCCGACCGAGATGCAATTCACGCTTTCCAAGAAGCGGACCGCCAAGGACGCCTGGGAAGCCATCGCTGCGGCACGCATCGGCAGCGCCCGCGCCCGCAAGTCCACACTGCAGGCACTTCGCAAGGAGTGGGAGAACCTGGCCTTCAAGCCAGGTGAGGACATTGATGACTTTGCTCTCCGTCTCAACACTCTGCTGCAGAAGATGGTGCAGTACGGCGACGACACCTACGACGAGGAGAGAGCTATCGAGAAGCTCTTTCGTTGCGTTCCCGAGAAGTACAGGCAGATCGCTCGCTCGATCGAGTCTCTGCTGGACCACTCTACAATGACGATCGAGGAGGCGATAGGTCGCCTCAAGGTCGTCGACAGCGATGAGCCACAGCCTGTCTCGGGGCCTATCACCATTGGCGGGAAACTCCATCTCACTCGAGAGCAGTGGGAGGCATCCCAGGGTGGCGGGAGGAAGGGGGAGTCCTCTTCCTCGACAGGCGGCCGCAAGCGCGGCAAGCCGCGCAAGGCGAGCGGAGGCGCCCAAGCCGGGGCGCGAGGACGTACCGAGGGTGGCGCTCGTGGAGGCGCCCAGGGCGACGCCGCCGGCACACGCAAGCCGGCACGAGACGACACCTGCCGTAACTGCGGTGGGGTTGGTCATTGGGCCAGGAACTGTCGACAGCCACGACGCGGCCAGGCCCACGTCGCACAGGTGAAGGAGGAGGAGTCGGCTCTCCTTCTGGCACACGCAAGCATCGAGCTACCTCCAGCGGCATCGGCCGCAGCAGCTCTCCTCCACCTTGACAAGTCGAGGGCACACGCCTTTCTCGGCGACGCCTCCAACAACGACAAGATTGATGGGTGGTGCCTCGACACCGGTGCCACCCATCACATGACCGGTCGGCAGGAGTTCTTCTCCGAGCTTGACTCCAACATCCAAGGCTCCGTCAAGTTTGGGGACACCTCCGGCGTAGAGATCAAGGGTGTCGGCTCCATCATCTTCACCGTCGGGTCTGGTGAGCACAGGCTGCTCACCGGAGTCTACTACATCCCCGCATTGAGGAACTCTATCATCAGCTTGGGACAGCTGGATGAGAACGGTTTGCGCGTAACGATCAAGGACGGAGTCATGAGGATTTGGGATCGCCATCGTCGCCTTCTTGCCAAGGTAACCAGAGGCGCGAATCGACTCTACATCCTTAAGCTGCAGGTGGCACAACCTCTCTGCCTCGCCGCTCGCCAGGATGACGAAGCGTGGCAGCACGAGCGCTTCGGGCACCTTCACTTCGAGGCCCTGAAGCGGCTCAGTGCCACGGAGATGGTGCGAGGCCTGCCATGCCCTGACCACGTGGAGCAGTTCTGCGACGTCTGCGTGATGACGAAGCAGAGGCGGCTCCCCTTTCCCCAGCAGACGAGCTTCTGAGCCAAGGAGCGGCTCGAGCTCGTACACGGGGACTTGTGTGGCCCGGTGACACCGGCCACACCGGGAGGAAGACGTTACTTTCTGTTGCTCGTCGACGACCTCTCCCGCTACATGTGGGTGATGGTCCTCGGCAGCAAGGGAGAGGCTGCAGACGCCATCAGGTGTGTGCAGGCTGCTGCGGAGGCGGAGTGCGGCCGCAAGCTACGCATGCTGCGCACCGACAACAGCGGCGAATTCACGGCGACTGAATTCGCGTCGTATTGCGCTGATGAGGGCATTCAGCACCACTACTCCGCGCCGTACAGCCCGCAGCAGAACGGCGTCGTCGAGCGGCGCAACCAGACGGTTGTGGGGATGGTTCAGGCCCTCCTCAAACAGAGGGGGATGCCGGCTGTCTTCTGGGGAGAGGCGGTGGTGACAGCTGTCTACATCCTCAACCGCTCGCCCACCAAGGCCCTCGATGGCAGGACACCGTACGAGGCTTGGCATGGGCGCAAGCCGGCGGTCTCCCACCTGTGGGTCTTCGGCTGCCTCGCGTTCGCCAAGGAGCTTGGCCACATCGGCAAGCTCGACGACAGGAGCACTCCAGGGGTGTTCATCGGCTACGCGGAGGGCTCGAAGGCCTACCACATTCTCGACCTGGAGACACAGTGTGTGCGCACGGCGCGCGATGTAGTGTTCGACGAAGGGCGAGGATGGGCATGGGACAAGACGGTGGACAACGGCTCGACACTGACGTACGAAGACTTCACTGTCGAGTACGTCCACTTCGAGGGAGCTGGGGGAGTAGGCAGCTCCTCCTCACCGAGCGTGCCTACCACAGTCCCCGAGTCTCCACCGACTCCGGCGCCCACTACTTCGGCAGCGGCATGCTCTCGAGCCACGACTTCAACTGCGATGAGCTCTTCGCCGATTCCACCACAGCCGGCGACCCCACGGCCTCCAGCACCACCAGCTACCCCTCCGGGCACGCCTACTCCAACACCAGCCCGTGCCGAGCATAGCCCAGTGGAGTTTGCCACTCCTCTCTCCCACGACGAGGAGCGCATCGACGCGTACCACGACGGCGAGCCGTTGCGGTACCGCACAATGGAAGACCTTCTCGGCGACCAGCCGGTGCCAGGACTGGTGCCTCACGACCTGGAGGCGCAGTTGCACCTTGCGTGCGACGACGGCGAGCCTCGGTCCTTCGCAGAAGCCGAGAGACACGCGGCATGGCGTGCCGCGATGCAGTTGGAGATGGACGCGGTTGAGAAGAACCGCACTTGGGAGCTTGCTAACCTTCCTCGTGATCACCGCGTGATCACCCTTAAGTGGGTGTTCAAGCTGAAGAGGGACGAAGCCGACGCCATCGTGAAGCACAAGGCCTGCTTGGTGGCACGAGGTTTCGTGCAGCAGGAGGGGATCGACTTCGACGATGCCTTTGCCCCCGTGGCACGGATGGAATCCGTGCAACTCCTCCTTGCGCTAGCCACCCAGGAGGGCTGGCGCGTTCATCACATGGATGTCAAGTCGGCGTTCCTTAACGGCGATTTGAAGGAGGAGGTCTACGTACACCAGCCGCCGGGTTTCGCGATCCCCGGCAAGGAAGGCAAGGTGTTACGCCTGCGCAAGGCTCTCTACGGCTTGCGGCAGGCACCGAGGGCATGGAATGCCAAGTTGGATTCCACGCTCAAGGGGATGGGCTTCGAGCAAAGCCCGCACGAGGCGGCCATCTACCGGCGGGGCAATGGAGGAAATGCCCTACTTGTGGGTGTCTACGTCGACGACTTGGTGATCACCGGCACCAAGGATACGGAGGTGGCGGCGTTCAAGGAAGAGATGAAGGTCACCTTCCAGATGAGTGACCTGGGACCTCTCTCCTTCTACCTAGGGATCGAGGTGCACCAGGATGACTCTGGGATCACGCTTCGACAGACCGCCTACGCCAAGCGCGTCGTTGAGCTGGCTGGGCTCACCGACTGCAACCCAGCTCTCACTCCGATGGAGGAGAGGCTGAAGCTGAGCCGCGACAGCACGGCGGAGGAGGTGGACGCTACGCAGTACCGGCGTCTTGTGGGGAGCCTTCACTACCTCGCCCACACACAGCTGGACTTGGCATTCTCCGTCGGCTACGTTAGTCGGTTCATGCAGCGACCGACGACGGAGCACCAGCAGGCTGTGAAGAGGATCATCCGCTACGTTGCGGGGACTCTCGACCACGGTCTCTACTACTCGAGGTGTCCTGGGGAGGCACACTTCGTCGGGTACAGCGACAGCGACCACGCCGGCGACATCGACACCAGCAAGAGCACAAGCGGGATCCTCTTCTTCCTCGGCAAGTGCCTCGTTAGCTGGCAATCGGTCAAGCAACAGGTGGTGGCCCTGTCCAGCTGCAAGGCTGAGTACATAGCGGCCTCCACCGCTTTGACTCAGGCGCTCTGGCTCGCTCGACTGCTCGGTGATCTTCTCGGAAGAGACACTGAAGCGGTGGAACTCAGGGTGGACAGCAAGTCCGCTCTGGCCCTGGCAAAGAACCCCGTTTTTCATGAACGGAGCAAGCACATCCGGGTGAGGTACCACTTCATCCGAGGCTGCTTGGAGGAAGGGAGCATCAAGGCGAGCTACATCAACACCAAGGACCAGCTTGCGGACCTGCTCACCAAACCCCTTGGGAGGATCAAGTTTCTTGAGCTTTGTTCCCGAACCAGGATGGTCCAACTTTCCCACAAGACGACTCACAAGACTTAGGGGGAGAATGATGGGATAAGTCTTTATACTGTTGGCCTTTATGGTCCTCTGCATGGTGGTCTTGCTGCCCCAACCAGGACAGCATTTAGCATCTTAGACTATCTTTTAGGACAACATCTTAGACTAGCTTTTAGGACAGCATCTAGGACAGCATCTTAGACTAAGCATCACTAGCTTTTAGATTAGCATCTTAGACTAGCATCTTGGCATATGCTTGGCTGTCTTGGCCAGCTATAAATATGTAACACCAACCCCTCGGGTTGGCATGGCATTGTATGAGAAGTAAACCAGAAAATTGCCCCAACTTCTAGTGTCATCCTCTCGATGAGAGTAAGAGTTTCGATTCTAACAGCCCCAGCATCCCAGAGCCAAAACCTTCAGGGTCAGACGTCTAAGGGTTATTGACACTACACATACCACGCACTCACAATGTGGTTATTGACCACCTTAAATACTAGCTTATGATGGTTATTATACTCAAATGGATCTATCATGATAGGATGAAGACAAAACAAGTATTTTTGTAGCCTAGCTACCAAACTGATATCACCCTCACATGAGGTTACATGACAATGTTCTTGATCTGAGAAACACACAAATAGCCCCCTAGAGTTTCTCACCAAACGCTCTTTTCATTGCCAAACAAATCTGTCAGGGGATCCATCAACGCCCACATTTCCTACCAAATCGGCTGCCTCACACGGATAAGAGACGTGTGAGCCCAGCAAAGCCATGCCCAGAAGCTAAAGCAACTGTTGGCTTGCCCTGCTGTTGATAATGGTCCAGAATTTGCTGTCAGATAGTTGTTGATGTGGCCTAGTCTTATGTATGATGTGTCTTTGAAGAAGAAAGGTACCCATCGTTCATAACCAAAATGAGCAGGGCAAGGGAGAGGAGGGCAACGAATAAAGATGGCAAGTCTGAACTCCCAGGAACATGATTGTAAATGTTGATGGAATAGTGTTTAACCATTGCAATTTGCATAAGCATTATATGAACAGTTGGTAACTTTGAAAGTTCGGTATTAGAAATTCAAATATAAACCTAATAAAAGAGCTCTTTTACGGCACCAATTTATTCTAGGATGGGCAGGCATACCAATTGTTATCATAAAAACAATGAGGCAAAATACAACCAAGACTCAAGACATCGCCATGCTGAAGAACTTCCACGACCAGCAGCCGTTCCTCAAACCGGGAGAAATAACTGCCTAAACTTCCATGTCGAATCCACAAATTGTCAAATCTCAGAGTAGGAACTAGCTGCAGAATAAAAACTTCCAACCATCTAAAAAAATAGAGAATTCGGAAGAGCGGTGGCTACAAACATTCTGATGCTTTGGTCGCTGAAAGAAAGGTAGAAAGGACAAGAACCATGATTAGTTCCTCTAGGTTTATCCTGCCGCTCCTACGCCGCTAAATGGTGGCAAAAGCGACACCAAGTACAGGATTGAGAGGCACATGCAGAGCTGACTTTTTTCCATGGAAAATCGCAGAGTCCTGCTACTAGTACTAATCTGGGTGCTAACATCAATGCGCCGCAAAATGACATTACCCGAAAAAAGCACATCAAATGCAGCAAAAGTCGTGAAGGGAAAAGGACTCCTGAAAAGAATGCAAGAAAAGAAGTGAAGAACTCTGCAAGAACAGAAGAATATCATCGCGAAGTCATCAGCACAGCGAGGCCCACAGCAGACTAGAGAATATTCGCTGCTTCTTCAAGAACAACAAGATAAGCAGTGGTAAAATAAATTACATAAATGCAGGGAAACTGCTAGATGAATTACGCAAACGGAAGAGCAGGTCAGCAGGAAGAAACTGCAACTGCAGGCATCAGACATTGCAATTATGAAAAAAGTATGAGAAGGACGGGAAGGGGATCCATCATGAGACTCACCGGAAGATCCAGCAAGCGAGGAGCCGCCGCCGGCGCCGAGGGCGCACCGCGGCAGCGACGTCCTGACGGCAAGACAGCCGTGGTGGTGCTGGTGGTGCTCCGGGTCCCTCTCCGCCGCCTGCGCGGGCGCGGGCGCCGCCGCCGCGGCTTCCATTCCCCGTCCTCTCTCGACCAACGGCTCCCTGCTGCTGCACGCTGGCGTGTCACGGGGCGCCGGCCACCTGCCCACCTCGCGCCGCGCGCTGGAAGGCCGAGCGGGTTCTTCTTCCCCGCGGCGCTGAGGGTAGATGTGGGAGCGCGTCAGAATAATGCCGAGGGAAAGCAGAGAGAGGGGGGCGGTGGCGGACGGACGCGGAGCTGGTGCGGCGGCGGCGGCGGTCGTCGCGTGAGTGGTTGGGTGGCGCTGTTCCGGGGACGAGCACGTCGCGTTGCGGCTTGTCGCCACGCCCCGGTGGCACAAGGGCACCGATTTAAATACCAAGAAATTACTTTTTAAAAGAAAACTTTAATGTTTAATTGTCTAGTATGTTTGTATTGGGATCCCCTCTCTCTCTGCTTGTGTGTCTGACAGTGTCCCTTTCTCTCTCTAACTTACCCAGACAAGATTGGGATTACTTCTGTTTAAGGTCTGACAGTGGGGCCGGGGTCCATGTAGGTCCCCTGGTTTGGATCCTAGAATTTGGATGTGTGTGTATTGAATTGTATTCCCATTTCAAGTTCAGGCCATGTTTTTTCGGCAATGTAAGGAGCAGTGTAGGAACTTCGGTTCATTTTTCTGTCCAATCAAAAGGGATTCTTTCTGATTGACCTCGCTTCAGATTAGTATTATTTAGATCAAACTTGGTTTTGTGTTTTGGTGGTAATAGTTTTAAGTTACCCAAATCAATGCAAGATCAATCTTGATGACCTTGAAAGAAGGATGGAACTGTTTTAAGTGACATATGTAATTTCACAAAAAACTAGTGGTCAAGTGATTGACTTAGTAAAAGAGTTCTTGATATTTTTTTCATATCTAGTTGCTGCTTGTTACCAAAGTGTTGGAACATATTACATAACACCCCCCCCCACCCCCCCCCCCCCCCCCCCCCGGCGACATCCCTTTAGCAATTTCATGTTTTAGCACTAGAACTACTTTCCTAAATTGATGTGTAGTGGTAATTAATTAGGTCATTATTAAACTAGAATTTCCTATATTGGCATATGTATATTGGGATGGAATTAAAAGAAAAAGAAGAAAAACAAGCATACAACAAGAATATTTTCTTTTGTAAATGCAGTCTTGTTACTCTGTAATCCCCAAGAATATTGCAATCTATCATAGTTACCTTTCCTCACCCTTGGATCTTCATAAAATTCACTCTCCCATATACTACATCATCTTCTGCTTTGCTAGGGCAGGCGGCGAAGCCAACTGTGCCCAACGGATCAGAGATTAAGTTTGCCTTTTCAGGGTTCAGATTCACCCATGCTATGGAGGTTGATAGCGGCGAGATTGTGGTTTTGCTACTAAGTGAGTACAACAACGACGATGATGAGAGTGAGTGATCTTGGTGGTGGATAATCTGCTGGGAATTGCGAGAGAAGATGATGATGGCGGGCTGGCGGCTGGGAAGAAGGTAGACTAAAGATCTTATAAAAAAAGGTAAAGAAGGCGGTTTGATGTGATTCAATGGTTGAGAATGCTTGAAATCTAGTAGTATCTTCTAGGTAAGATATGGACAGCTGGAGCCGTACAAAGAAGTTCAGAAGATATATCCGAAGATTATAGTTAGTTGCATATATATCTTTTTATTTGTCCCATTGTGAGCTAGTGAGTTAATAATACGCGAAACACGCTCAATGGAAAATTCAATGAATGGACCACTTCTACGAGAGGATCATCACCTACGGCTTTCATTTGTGACTATGTGACAGGGATATTTGATGATTAATCTTGCAACATTTGTGTTTTCTCATATGCTGAGAAAATAGGTAATGTATGTGTTACCACTAATTATGCCTTCGGATAGACTTTTAATCATCCCCAATAATGTATATAGGCGTGTAGTGAAGGCACGTGGCAGGACCGAAACCAAATTGTTTGGAGGCATGAAAGGCGTGTGTCCCCTGCCGCAGGAGACGGCACACAGGAAGAGGGACAGCATTATTGTGTCCGCTGGGCAGAGCGTGTCGCCGCGCCGATCGCCGGCTGCGCCGCGGAAACGAGACAAAATAATGGTCCGCGCATGCCTCTGCCCGGCCGGCGACCAGGATTTAGAAGTTGAGTATTCTCATATTAAAAGAAAAAATTTTAATATAAAAATGCTAAAAGTTTGCAGTGCTACAAAACTATTCAAATCAAAAGATGTCTGCAACAAAAAAATTATAATTATTTATAATTCCTCATGTGTCCATATCCAAATCTTCTTTGATAAAAGTATTTGCACCAGAACAATTAGTTTTATGCTTCAACAAGTAGCAAACTAAATAGAATGCATCTAGCTCCATAAAAATTTTAAATCATTGATTTGTTATTCATTTTACAGCTTCAAAATTCACGTTAAAAGAATATAGACCGCTTAAAACTAAATATTAATAGTTATTGTGAAAGAAAATCAGAATTTGGGATGTGAGCTTCCATCACCTATGGTGCTAGTGCTAGAGCTAACCAGATGGCTAATGCTCGATTCAACTAGAGGTTGCTGGTGGTCCATGCCAGGGCATGCTACCTCGCTTTGATGCTCCTGGTAAAAGTGTGGCATGGGTACTTGATGATGTTGGGTGTAGCTGGCCTGGGAGTGTGGTGGGAGTGCTGCCGACTGGGAGACATATCGGCCTCTTGGGCTGTCAGCTCTGGCCAGCGGGCTGGCCTGGGAGTGGGTACTGGGTAGTGCTCTGTATCGGTATTGGGCTAAATTATAAGTTAAAAACTAGAGATTTTAACCCAATATAACACATACAAAAGTATATACTTGATATATACTTATTTTTTGGTAAAATAATTAGGTATTCCTAAATATACCAAGACATCAATACTGCCTCCGCACCTGACCACCACACACCAGCAGCCTAGACTTCCCCGGTAATCCATGTACTACTTCCACATTCTGAATTGAATTGCAGATCACTTTAGCTATGGGCTAAGTCGAACCTTTTAACTACAAAATTTATAAAATAAATGCCATCTATAATTTTATTGAATTCATCGTATGAAATATATCTTCGCAGTAATTTTATTTGGTATCTGAGATGTTGATATAATTTTCTATAAACGTAGTTAGATTTAGAGAAAATTAATTAAAAAGGCACTCCACGCACAAGAAATTAGTAGGGTAGAACAAAGATAAAGTCAACTATAATTTGGAATGAAAGAATTAGCACAATGTACATACAATTGCTTGGCTCGGTAGTAGCACCCCAACATAGAATGGGGTTGCTTATTATAGGGTGATATGTGTGTAGCTCATCATTATCTTGCTGCAGTGCATTTGATGGGAACCGCGACACGCCATTATGCATGCTGGGTACTGCATGTGGCACCCTGTTTGCTACATGGGTTAGCCTAAACATATTTTAGTCTACTATAAGTCTAGAATACTTTGTTAAATACGTTTTCTCATGCTTTTATTTGGTGCTACCGTTCTCATTGAAAAGGTGAGCTAACGTTAGATGATAGCTGAAATTGGAGCAAACATCAGTCAACAACTCAATATGTGTTTTGCCCTAAAAGAACTAAATATGTGTTTTTGCCCTTGGACCATAATATCTGGTGACTGCAACTGTTTCTCACTTTTTTCAGAAGGCATGACTGCAACTGTTTCTTCTTCGTCGACGTCTAGGTAGTTCGGCCTCTGTTGCTCTGTTTTTCTCCCTGCTATGGCGACGACATGCTCGGATGCTCCCCATCATCGGATCACCATTATCCTAACGCAATAAGTGTGCCGGTTTCCCCATTTGATACCCCCACCCCAACCTTGCCCAACTGCCCATGGCTAACGACACCTTGCAGACCATCTTGCTCATCGTCAGACTGGTCTGCTTCCATGTAGTTTGTCTTTAATTTTAACCCTCATATCTATGATTTCCGGTGTCAACTGAGATATCGGACACTTAAAATCTAGATTTTGTGCATTGGAAAAGCGCTACTAATATTCTAAAGAGAAGAGGCGTAGGTAATGCAATAGAATGGTAATAGATCATCTCTACAACTAAGAAAACTAAGTGGCGAAAAAAGTTTCGTTCGTCCGACGGCCACCCTCCAAAACCGTCGTCTCGCAAAAAAATACGCCGCGCCGCCCGATTTGATCCCTTCTCCCGTAATGCATCGAGCGTCGTGCGATCTCTTTCGCTCCTACGTCGGCCCGAAACCGTCACCGAGCGTCGCGCGATCCCTTTACCCCCGACATGCTCGTGCGGTCTGCACGATCGGCACGGCGGCACGATCACCACGGCGGCGCGATCAGCAGGGAGGCGTGATCACCACGGCGGGGCGATCAGCAGGGAGGCGCGATCAGCACGGCGGCTCGATTACCACGGCGGCGCAATCACCACGGCGGTGTGATGGGGACAGCGGCGCGATGAGGACGGCGGCGCGATCACCACGGCGGCGCGATCAGCAGGGAGGTGCGATTAGGACGGCAGCGCGATCACATCTTCACGGTGGGGCGATCCACGACCTATTGGTGAGGTCGGCGGCGGGACGTAATTTAAACGCGACCGGCGAGCTGCCGGCAGGCCCTTCTTTTTGGGGTGCGATCCGTCGTTGAGGCCCCGTCGAGGTCCCTGGCAGACCGCCATGCATGCCCGCCTGCCGTGCGCCGTCCTCGCCGCCCGAGCCGTCCCCGCCTCACGGATCCGCGCCCGCCTCAGGACGACGCCCCGGTGGATGTCGGCGTTCCCGCCGCGCCCGGTGCCGCAGCGTCGACTGCAGATCGAGGAGGGCACCTACGGGTACGCATCTCTCGAAACTCGCCCGATTTCCCCAATCCCGCGAGCACGCCGCCTGCGCATTGGCCCAGCTGGGCGCCCCCACTGTGCCTTCGTTTTTTGTTATTCATGGCGAAGGAGACGGAGACGAAGTAAATCGTGGCAGTCAAGAAGATCAGCGTGGACAACGAGCGAGAGGGCGTAAGTATTCCTCTGCTTGCATTTTGAAATACGTACTGGTTCACGGCTCTCATTTCTTTTGAATTCGGGGCCAGTTCCCTATCACGGCCATCCGGGAGATTAAAATCCTCAAGAAGCTGCACCACCAGAACGCCGTCAATCTCAAAGAGATCGTCACCTCGCCAGGTTTGACAAATATAACGTGAATTAGAGAATTGTTCTGGCAAACTCTGTTTGGGCAGAGGATTAAGACTTGTGTTAATTGTTGGGCCAGAGAGAAATGAGCAGGGGAAGCAAAGTATGATTCTAAACAAAAACACATTGAAAGTTTTGCTTTATTGCTAATCCAGATGTGCTATATGCTGTGATGTTGGGTCGTCAAGGGCAACAAGTACAAGGGGAGCATATTTGCCTTTACTAAGTTTTATTCTTTTGTTCGATTTGTCTGTGCGGTAGTGTGCCACACCACATCATTCAACCATTGAAATGTAATTCGGGATGCATCTTGTATTCTTGTAGCAACAGGAGCTTCAGATATAGCCTGTGCTTCAATCTGTTAAAAGCAAGGAAAAAGGTCTTTTGAAAAATTTGAATATCTGTAAAAGAATATGAAACGTATTGGCTTTGGTGACTAAATGGCTGCTTATTTTTTGTTTAAAGGCAGAGTATTACTGTGAATGTTTTTCCTGACTAATAAAATCTTCATTTTGGTTAATACTGAATTTATGTTCCATTTAGATGAAGATTGCTTGGTTCATAGCTTCGATCAAGAGAGAGATGTTGTCAGGAGGCATACATATACAGGATTGCTTCGAACAGGTGAGGCCGTGCAAACCTTTGTACTCCATTATCGTTTACTGACACAATTGGAGGATTCATGGTTACAAGAGAATGGTAGCCAGTTTCCTACTTGTCAAATTTCGCGTATGACCCTTTTAACTGTGTGTTCATGCTTCAGGTTTTTGATTCTCCTAAACTTCTCTTTCAAAACACTTGTTGCAGATATTCTGTAAAGTCAATCTTGACTTAGCTCTACTGTTCGGTAACACTGTTATTTCCTCAGCTGAATATTCTTGAGTTATTCTTGGACTGCATTAGAGAGACAAATGAAAGGCTTATCGAGTTCGGTATTGGTGGAATATGTAACTCATGTGTTGGTGAGCAACACAATACCTTCGACTCTATGATTTCTTATTTGATGTGAATTTAGTGAAGCACTCACACTTTGTGCTTCCATCTATGTACATGCAGATCCTGCAAATGCTTTAGTCATTGTTCAGTGCGGCGGAATCCCATTGGTTATATACAATACTTATCAACAACGGTGCGGAGCACTGAGTATTTCTGAAGCTAACAAAAGGAGGTTTTGTTCTTTGGGCAGGGTATATTTCTGATGATTTCGTGCTATCCAGTACCCTTTGCTCATGCCTGCAATTTTCCTCCCATGGTTATATAACAGGTGACTTATACACTTGGGTATCATCTATGCAACCCTGCGACAAAGAAAGAGATCCTGAAACCTGATGTAGTTAGGATTATAAGAGAGTATGCTGCAGCTGGAGCTGTTAACACCAGCTTCAGCAACATGGCTAATGCTTTCCTGGGGAAGCATGTTGACCCATGACCTTCGGGTAAAGCTTACAGAATGTGTACTCTGCTTACTGTTTCAGCTGTTCTCATTTGAACTAAAGCAACAATAGAATTCATCTGATTTCATTTTTATGGACAGGGTGCTATGCAAAGGTGCCATAATGTCATGTACACAGAAAATAGCATTATGAAAGAGGGAGTAAAATGGAAGGTGGCTTCAAGACCAGAATCGAAAGTCTGCTGTGCATCCAAATATGATGCTTAATCAAGCAGCTAGCTTATTCATTGATGAGAGAACGACGCCCATAAGGCCTGGCTGAACAACTAATTCCTGCTCTTCAGCAAGAACATTTCCCTGGTTTTCAATACTTATAGTTCAGTTATCTGTTCAAGTAATTTGGTGACACCAACCATCTTCTGTTCTTGAATTGCCAACCTTACACCTGCGCTGGCAGTGCTAGCGAATGAATACTCATGAAGTCAATGTAACTGTCATGAACTATTCTTCCTTTTCGGTGTCTGACAGAACCTGTAATTTAAAGACTGCGATGTAGCGTCAGCGAGTTCATTTTTCGTTTTCCATGGCTGAACATAAAGATTGGATAGGATAAGATGGGACATACTGAGCTGTACTAAGGAGTTTCCTTTCTTCCCTCTCAGCTTTACTTATGATGATATGAGCTAGTAAACTTAGTGAACGGATTTTCTTATCACCTTTTCATAAAATTAGGTCATGATATACGCAAGTTCGGTACATATTAACTTGCCGACCGAGAGAATTTTGTTAGCAACAATTTTCGTTATTTTGGTACCAGTAGGAACGACAACGTATTGTTATTTGTTGGTAGATTTATATCCTCTTACATTTAATTTTTTACTTAACGCACGAACTAGTACTTTACAATGACGGGACGTACAACTATTTTGAGTGTTGACTGCTGCCGTCCACGGAGCCACGCGGATGTGCCAAAAATAAATCTGCCTCATCGCCTTGATACCCAAAAGGGGTCCAGCCAACGTAGGTGACGTGTACACAGCATCCGGCACGGAGGACTGTTAGCGTCTGATGTCTGTCAGATCAGGAATCTCAGACCCGTCACCCGTCCATGTGTAGGCGGGCTTTCCACGTCACCATGCCCACTAATCCATTTAGCCTGCAAGCCATACTGTGTCCCATGTTCTGCATCCAATACACGTTTACAGTGAAAGGTCCGGTGGTTATATGAGCTTTAGTAATATTTCAAGTTCTGAGTTCTACTTCTAACGAATTTTTAAGAATTTAACGGTGTTATGCTTTCAGTGGTTCCAGTGGTAGGGAACGTTTCCTTCGACAGCGAGACGTCTACGATGACTTCGTCAATCTTAAGAATTTGCAGGCTCAGTCTTCAAAGATGCTCATAGGGGTAGAATTGCGTGCGTGTATTATAGAGATGAGTGTGAGTGTCTGAGTTATAGTGTGTAATTAAAAAAGAAAGAATACATGTTTGCAACAATTTTAGCGTTATCCGAATTAATTGAATTGGTATCCACTCAAATATGAATATAGATGTCTAATATATGGTCACCTAGGTGTAGGGACGAAAATAGTACGGATATTCTTCACCCGTCCATCCGATTGAAGGGGTAAGGAGACTAAATAGAATAGATAATATATATATATATATATATATATATATATATATATTCGGGTATTCAATATCTGTACCGTATCCAAATACTTAAATGGGATATATGATATGCGAATAGAACGGATCATATACAGATATAATATATATATATATATACGAATACAGATATTTATTTTTACTTGAATTCGGATTCAAATATGGATAGTATCAAATATGCTAGATATTGATATATCGTATTTATTTATTGTTATTATTATTGTAAATTTTTATATTCTTTATTAATTTATTGATAATTTAAAAATTATATGTGAAGAATGATCTCCATCTACATGTGTTATATTTGATCCACTTTTTATGTATTATATGATTTATCTCTTTCAAAATCATCTATGAAGAAAATGGACACTTGGGAATCCTTATTATACAAATCAAGTATTAAACAATTATACGGAAAAGTTCTGCTTGATGTCTGGCTCTTCTCCTCTTTAATATAGCGGCCGGCTCTGCAGCCAAGTTTGTTTCAAAAAAATAAAATAGATAATTGTAACATGTGACTCAAGATGGTAAATAACCATCTACCGTACCAGATACTTCAACAATACATACGGGCTACTTTATTTCCAATACGAAAAATCATCCGGCAACATTGACATGAATCAGTTGCAACACTTTGTTTACAGTTACCTATCATGGCAGAGTACAGTTGAGAGGTTACCGGGTTCAGAGACGACCCGGGTCCGAAACGATAGCGTGGCTAGCATCTCTGCAAGACCTCTGACCCCTGACGCAAGGGAGGAAGAACTGTCCCAATAAAAACAAGCCAAGCCGGGGCCACCTCAGACAGTTCTTCAGTTATCAAATCTGCAACTGTTGGAGGACAGAAGACATCCAAAACAATTACCTCAAGAACAATTACCCGTAAGTACATGTTCATGTTGCAAGGCCATATGTACACATGATTTGTACCGCGAAGTCCAGTCCTTACAGAGATCCTGATGATGCCTAGGCATCTCCGCGGTCGGTCCGGGCCGGTTTATCAGTGGCGGCTCGTAATGATTATATTATATGAGGTTTCTTTTGTGCGCGTAGCATTTTTGCAGAATGAATTGCTAAAATTTGATGCCAGCATCAAACCAGTGCTTGTGTTGGATTCTGTCAAATCCTGTAGACTGCACATGGTATCAGTTAGCTGGACTTGTTGATTTCTCATTGGCCATACCCATAGCACAAAACAAAAAAAGGAAGATAGATGGACCGGCCAATGCCAATTTAAAGTTTCAAATGTTTGTTCCAGTCAACATATCAGCCGAACATCACCGCCTCTTTATACTAAAACATGAGTGGAAGGATGAATATTCTTTCCATTTTGATGGTTATACTTGATTTCAAAGAATTCGGAACATAACAGAGGATTTAATACACTCTATTTCCTTTCTTATGAATGACTGGGAACTCTTAATATTGTAGAGAAATGGTCTGATGCGTACAGATTGTTTTCCACTTATATTATGAATTTATAAAAGAAACTTGGGAGAATACTATTCAATAACGAAGATGCACCCATTAAACTTGTGAGAGACTGACCATTTTCTTACTTTAAAAAAAGCACAAAAGAGATACAGAAGATCCATTTTGTGCATGTGCTGTGCTTTCCAGATAATACAATCCCTTTTGGTAGCCAAAAAAAAAAAATATCCAAATGGGCTTTGACCATTGCTATGTTCGCAAGTATCGCAAACACAGCATATACATACGTCATAGAAACAAATCGCACTTCAATATCCGGAGAAAAATATATAGAACTTTAGGATATGGTTTTCCAATTTTCTTATGAAAAGGTTATATTAAAGTGCAAACAAATTCCACATGTTACTATTTTCGACTATATGAATGGGAACAGCTACAAAACCATCTTCCAATATATTCTTTAAGATCTATCTAGTAGTGGGAGCAAAAGATTCTATAAAATCCTCTAGGACATATCTAACTCATAAAGTCGTAATATAGGTTGAGACCCTGAACACATCCCAAGCTATTTCAAATCATTTCGTCGATTTGGCAGATTTTATGCTTCGGAGAACTAATAGCTGTGCAACTAGCACTTTTTCGTGTTGTTTTTAGGTGCATAGCTGGAGTATAGCCATCTGAGGTGCCAATTGCTTGAAGCTTTCTTGCCGACATTTGAATAGATGCAGGATTCCGAAAATGACAACTGCAACAGCTATATACATATTGATATATAATAAGTATCACAATGTATAGCACAAAAGAAATATATCTTCTTAGAGAAGAGCAATACAACTGAAAGTTGAGAATTTCATTGGCTGTTAAATGAAAATGTCAAATACCAATTGCAGT
Source organism: Panicum miliaceum (assembly GCA_032594955.1). Lineage (NCBI taxonomy): Eukaryota > Viridiplantae > Streptophyta > Magnoliopsida > Poales > Poaceae > Panicum > Panicum miliaceum. The sequence goes on along the minus strand of CM064072.1, from coordinate 22,655,149 downwards.
TTCTCTTATACTGGGCGTGGGGCAGGTGGCGTTTCTTCTGGAAAAGCATACAACTGTGCCAGCAATATAACGGGCCTGAAATGACTAACATAAGCATGGACAATTAAATGAACTTTTCTTCTGATGCCCCAAGTTTTCATAAAATAATACAAAAGGTCACTGAACCAAATATGTTTGTTATAAAATATCTCCTTTCCTGATGCCAAATTTGCAGCATCGAAGAGAAAAACACAGCATAAACTGCTCGAGCTAATCATATAAACAAAAATGTAAAAACAACTCTGTATTTTGTTCATAAATATCTGACGGATAGAAGTATTAAATATAACAGAGAAAGGCTGACTCTCCCTATCCATTGAATTTTACAAAGCCACAGATTTAGCCAAAAAAAATGCCTAAACTCTGCATAAAATATTCTGTGGAAACATTTGAGATACCACTTCATAAGTTCAAGGAAGCAGCACTAAGCATTTGCAAAAATATCAAGTTCATGAAACATATTTGGAGTATTTTGTATATGCAATGAAATTCTTCCGAATTCAGGCTATAGATGGAGCAGAAAATCAAATGATGCACTAGCCATTATGATTTCAAATAAAAACTCTGCAAACTCGTTCAGAATAAGAAGATTCATCATGGTTTGTCTTACCTTTTTCCCTTTGGTCGAGAGACCACTTTGTCGTAGAAGTGCACGTAACCTCTCAACTATAAATGATTGTAGTGTGTGCTGTAAAAATCCAGAAATTGTTTCGTCTGCAAGATTAAAGTATCCATAAGATTCAAAAGAAATAACTAAATGCTGGGTTTGGATTAAAACAAGAGTGCATCCTTTCATTTTCTTGAAATTCTATTAATGCATAAGTAGATTCTAGACTCCATACACATAAATAATCAAACACAGAGAATAAAAAAGAAAGATGGTTAAAAGTTAAAGTTGCAATCACTGTGTTATATGCTGATTTTATTATGACTTGAAGTGGAAAATTCCAGAAGAAGTTGGTTGGAAACTGTCAATAAATGACTTTCGTTGAAAACTGGGGCAGCTGCAATTTCTTTTGTATTAGCCCTCTACATTCTAAGATGCTAAACAAAAAGAGACTATCTGGATTCACACCTGATGATACAACTAGGGTTGAGGTGAAGAAATGTTACCATAGACTGATGATCCAGAGGAAGTACCCAAGTTAGCTCTCTTTGCTGAATTGTTGACATCCAAACTTCTGGCAGCAGATCTGAAATAAAAAGAGATAACTTACTTCAAAAGTAATCTTATGCAAAGTCACACCATCCAACAAATGAGCAGATAAGCACCCATTAAGAAGGAAGCTCCATAAATGTTCTGATGGCTTGGTATACGTATGCCTCAAGTAACTATCCTAACATAATATGACAACATGATCAAACTACAAGCTATTATCAGCATCAGCATCTATCAGCCTCGCAGGATTAGTTTCTTCTAATAAATTGCTGAAGCGGAATTGGCATTTGTAGAATGAGAATCTACAAATAGCACTAGCTGATTTGTAAAGAAGAATCCGCATGTTTCTGCAAGCCATTTCCATGAACTTCGTGTTATGTTAAGGGAGATTACCCCTCTGACTAAATGTTTACTATTGCCAGTGTTTCAATAAGCACCCATCAAGTATCTAATGAAAAGCGCCTCCAGTTGTTTTCCTCAAATGTCTAGCATACTCAAACATAAACGAACTATCTTTAGAAAAGAACTTTACGGTTGGGTTATTTTAGCTAAGAGCCTTTTGACATGAATTTGAAATTTCTACTAAACCCAGCCTTCCCATCTCAACCTATCCTGGCTGGATTGAAGGCACGAGTCGTATAACAATAATCCACTTGTTAGCAATTATATATCAAATTCACATCCTGAAATTCTGATAATGGATCTAGAACATAATCAAATACTCTAACATTCGGTTAGTGCCAGCTATCCTATGTATGTAAATATTGTGTAAAGCTCCGAGGTACTTGTCCTATGAGGTCATAACTCATTATCAATTAGAAAGGTCCTGATATAAGCCCATGGCAATTGTTATTTCTGTGCAAGTTCATGCTAGCCATGGCAAATTGAGCATTAGAAAGCGATTGCTGCTCTTCGTAAAAAAGAATGCCTCTGCAGGTTCAAGCCAGCCATGTTAATTCCCTGCATTTGATGATAATTGCTGCTCTTCATTTATGGAAAGAATTTGAAGTGTGTCACTGCAGGTTCAAGCAATTCATTTTTGAATATTTCATAATGATTGTTGCCCTTGAATTGATAGCGACTAAAACACATGACATGCTGCATCAAAGGCTTAAGTAAAATAATAAATACTGAAAATCCACAATACCTTCTCAAGTATAACAATTTTGACAACCGGCTTCCTTGAATAGTAAAGTATATGTTTTACTCGCATATACGAAATAAAGCAGTTCATGCTTATATAGTTATATTAAATCATCTAGAAGGAACTCAACTAAGGAGGAGATGCAATACTAGGAAGATATCCAGCTCTCACATTTATCATGAGATTAATCATTTTAGACACCAAAGAGAGTTCAAGTGTATAGGTAAGCAATTTTTGTTTACTTCTATTATCCCAATGAAACAAAGAAGAAAAACTAAATGCCAAAATTTTTAAGTCCTCTTCAATGCTTGACAAATTCAGAATATATTTGAACTTATATTTAATCACTTGTTCCAACAGGATCATAAAGAAAAATAAACACAACATAAAACATAAAATTCAGGAGCATCAAACATGTAACCAACACTAATGCAGAAGTTAAACAATATTAAATATAGGCAATTGACTAATTAAGCAACTTAGAAGTACCAATATTCTTGCCTATGACAAGTATTCACTACAGAATATCCTTAGGATTAAGTAATGAAAATGCAACAAGCATTTAGCAACTTCATATGCGAAGGGAAATTGTGGTATCCATGTAAGAACATGTAAGACCATGTGTCTGTTAAGTACTAACAAAACAGACATGAAACTAAAGGCCTAATACGACACAAGCGCAGACTGTTTGTAACAAGATATTTTCATATTTTTTTTATTTACCTTTTCCCTCTGGTGGTTTCCCCTGGAGTCCTCGAACCTGAATCTTTGGCCTCACTCTTCTGTTTGTTCAATTGGAGATGTCTGATTAAAATATTTGTCGAATCCGTCTGTATAATTTGTCCTTCTAAAAATAACAAAGAAAATTTACAAGTCAAACAAAAAGTAATTTGGAATAAAGGTCACATGTTCATTTTAGATATTTTTGATACATTATTAGGGCAATAGATCAATATATAGAGCCATGTACAGGTGCTGTAATATGCTGAGAAAACTTTAACCTTCTACAGCATGGAAATATAGACATGTTAAAAAAGCTAAGACATGTATCTGACAGATACCACACAAGTTTTGTACTTCTTTGTCATGTATCACAGTTAACAAATGTGGCACGCGATTGATATATTATATTATGTATAATATTTGGGAACACTACAGCATCTGAAGTTCCATGGCTTACATCTCTTGTAGAAAAACATATTTCATGGTTGAAGTGACTCCATGACAAGAAAATAATAAACAGCTGGGTTTTAAGCAGTACGGTTCCTGTATGGCATGGTGACAAGGTGTTTCTGTATCCCATAAAAAAGATACATCACTCAAACCTGAACTAAATGAAAAACTAAATTTAGAGCACAATCCACAGCCAGTTTGTTCAATTGTAGCACAGTTATAGCTAATAGTGGCTTACAGTATGTACCACAGGGACCATAAGGCAGAAAACATAAATAATACTAGAGAACTAACTTATAGAACATATCAAATGAACAGTCAAATAGGTATTTCTTTACTACAACTCATTGGATCTACTGCCACCTTATCATTGCGAAATTCCAACCACAATATTTTTACCTGGAACATTACGAGACACATGAATGCATGAAAACCATCTCTTGCGCTAAATCAAAATAAAGATAGTAATCTCGAGAACAAGCCCTAGAGTACAACCTTCTGCACAACGCAAAGGTCATAGCAATCATGCCACCATCACAACACACCCTAACTGAAAACGTGAATGAAAATAAAATGCAAAAGCACAAAAGGTCTAGCATAAAAAATCCATTATAGCATGCAAAGGACTACACTCTCACCGCAAAACTTAAAGACATCACTAGAAGTTCTGACCACAGTAAGTGGGCAAAAAAACCTAATTGAATGAACAAAGCATCAATTGTTACGTATTCAATTAAGACTGCTTCATCTGTAGAAGCAACAATAAGCTAATCTTTGTAATGCACATCTAAAGTACATTAGCACTAAAAAATAAGCAGACCTTCCATCGAATTCTCACTCTCCCTGTATATTTTGAGCATATTAGACATTACCTTTTATAATCCTTTAAGCATATTATACACCACATTACCATTTCGAATCCTTTGAGCATATTATAGACATTACCATTTCTAACCCAAACAACAATCCAGTAACACCCAAGAGTTAATCATTCCAGTTACTCCTAGGACAGTAGAACCCTATGCACATCTTCCATAAAAAGAAGAACAACAAAAGCTTTCACCCATCAAGCAAAGGGAAATGAGGAACCGTAATGTTAAATATTATGAATTTCTAGAGTACCGATGCAAGTAGAGTACATTTTGTGCACAACTCAAACAACATTTTTTTTTCTCGAGAACACAATACACAGGCGACATTGCCCTACATCACAACGTTCCAATTTCACCAATTTCAGCACACAAAATGCCACTAGAACTACCAGATAACAAAATTATGCTTTCAAGGGAAGTGAGAACTGTAAGGCAGTAAGCTCTATGATAATTTTTAAGAGGACCGAAACTCCACTGACCTGGGGGATCCGTGCTGTGCTCGCAGACGTAAACCCTGAACCCACCCTGCGCAGATCATAGCCAAAAAAAGGTCTCAGAACTCCTCCCTAGCCGAGCGAATCCAGACGCCTCAGAACGCCCGAATAGAGGAAACCATCTTGGGGTTTCAGTGCGAGGATCCGTACCAGGCTGGAGGAGACGGAGCCGGACGAGAAGTTGCCGCGCGACGGCATCCCGGCGAGGAACTTCGCCGCGCCGCTGCCTCCGGGCTTCGTTGGAGCCGGAGAGCTCTTCCTGTCCCCGCCGCTGCAGCCGCCGCCGCAGCCGGAACCCTCTTCGGCTGCCATGGGGGATGGGTCTTGTGTTTTCGTTTCCAGTTTCCCATTTCCTTTTGTTTTAAACCACTTTTTCCCCTTGTTCTCGTTGCGCCATGCCGCAGTGGAGGACCCGGGTGGGCCCCGCGCGGTGAAAACTCGTTGAAACCCTCCTAATTTTTAGATTTTATTTTACGAAATAAACTAATTTTCACCATTTACCACGTCACAATAAACCTAACGCTTATAAACTTATCTAAATTACTCCCCTCGAGTATGTCAAAGTCCAGATAATCCTTTATTTTTCTTAATTTATTTCCATAACTATGTTAATTTGCCAAATTTACTCTTACTAAGATTTGTCTTTTTTCTTACACTTACAAATTGAGTTTTAAGTTAACATTTTTCTAGGTGACACCAGACATAATATATGTTTAAAAAATATGTTATGAACTTTTCATCATAATTTTGATAGGCAACTACATAACAATGAATTAATTCATAAGATATATATTTAATAATTAATGATGAAAATTTATATTATATTTTTAGTATAAGTTATGATATCCACTATCATTATATGAAATTTTAACTTAAAAAACTTTACTGAGAGACAAATTGGACTAATTGACGTAGTTGTAGGACTAAGTTGAACCAGAAATCGTTTAGAGAGTTATCCATACTTTGCCATATTTGAATGGAATAATTTGTCTCTTTCCTCTTCGATACAATAGAGCAATTCAAAAACATATGAACTAAATGGTTTAGCTAGAAAATATGAACTATTCGATAAACCATGACAAGATTTTAGTGTGACAATTGACAACCTCCTCATGATGTTGCTGCATCAATGTTCTCATCCGTGCAATATAGTTTTAGCAATTTTCATAATACCTAATTACTTGGTGTTGAAGATCAAAATTGACATGGGTGAAGAAACAAACCTAAATGGGTTATAGAACCGGCTAGACCGATTTAAGTGAGTTTGCTAAAATGCAGATTTGATTTCAACATTGCATAGCTCTTGTCGAGATGATCAAAATGCATATATAGAACTTTCGATCTGGAATTTGAAAGATAGAATTATGGTCTTAGAATGATTATACCTAAGAAAAGACGTTCAACCGGTTTCGCAAACCGATCAGATTGGTTTGGATCTAAGTAGTCCAAGTTGGAGTTGTATTTTGACGTAGGATTTGTAACGGATTTAATTTCTTACAGGACATGACTTCGGTACCCTATATATATGAAGGGTCACGACCCATTGAGGTCAGCTCAACCGAATCAAATACAAGTACCTTGATTTTTATCTCCAAGCTTATCTCTTTTTCAAACCTTAATTATTGTTTGTTGGCACTCCTTAGTCTTTACGAACTAATCCGCAAGTGCACGGATACCGATGTAGTTTTCACCAGGGAGTTTACCTGGGATATCGAATCCAAGGAACGATAAGCGCAACCAGACCTAGAACTAGTTCAACTGACCCACCAGGGGAAGAGAGGTATGGGGTAGAGGGTATAACGTCGACTAGCCAACTAGTTACCCAAAAGACTTGCTACTAAACTAGCTTGATCTCCTTCGACGGCCTCAGAGAAGGACTCAGAAAGGGGTGAGAAGGGAGTCCAATGACAGTCGGTTACTATTGCTATGAAAGCACCTGAACGTGGTGGATTGCGAAGGTCGGACAGGGCTGAGGGTGGCCTCGGGTGGAGCTTCGCCTTGGGGCCTTGCATTGTGCCGGTTGCGAGGTGGGCGAGTGGATTGTTGCACCTCTTGTTCGACGTTTCCACACGCGGACTGCTAGCCCTAGGGATTGCCATGGCCGGCTGGATTGTCCTAGTTGCGCTGGCGATTGTATCTGGCGCCTCCTCTAGGGGTGTGACTAATCTGTGCAGAGTCACCGTGGAGCTCAGATCTCGAGAGCATGTTCCGTGTTGAGGACACTGGATGTTGCCCATCGAGTTGCACGAGCGCGTGCTAGGTTACATACTGCAGCCTTTGTATCTGGGGGTTGGGTGGTAGTTGTTGAGCTAGGAGCGCTCCTTCTGCAATGGCGCCAATCGGTGTGCGATACTCCCGATCTGTGGCTGCTGCGAAAGCGTTGTTGAGGTTCCTTTGGTGCATTGGGTTACGTGCGCGGTTTTCCATGTTCTGCCTGCGCTGGGCGTGCTTGGCGTTCTTCAACCGTCGGATCCTTCTGTGCTCCTCGTTCTCGTCCTAGGGGGTGTCCGCCGTACGCTCGTCGGCAGACACGTCCGCGAGTAGTTCATCGTCGTACTCGGGACCCGGCTCGTCGTTATCCACATTGCGAAGGGAAGCCATGTAGACTTGATGATCCGGCGAGTTCTTAGCCTTATGGTTGTACTCGACTAGCTCTGTGCTACCCTCTCCCTCTTCCGAGATGGGAGAGAGAGGTTTGCCCTCCTGGAAGGGCAGTGCCTACGTGAAGGCCACAAGGCGGGAGTCGTATTCGTGTAATTCAGAGGGCTCTAAGCCCTTCCAGTACACGGAACGGCCTTGCGGCGTAGATGTTATGGTCAAACCTAGGTGACTACACAAAAAGGATTCGGGGTGGTCATCAGGTTGTGAGTGGTTGTCGAGAATAGGGGCCTCCCGACAAGCTGTGACTCCCTCATCCTCGAGTCCTCCTTGGCTCTGACTTGAAGGTGTAGCACTAGTCAACGAGTACTTTTCGTTTGAGTCTGAGTAGTTGTCGAAGACGGGGGCCCCCGACAGGCGGTGGCTCCCGCGTCCTCAAGCTTGAGCAGACAATCCAGGTCCTCCTCCAAGTCAGAGAGGGACTCGGACTATGTAGTCTCCTCAGATCGGTCTGGATCCGATCCGAGTAGTCCTGGCGTAGCGCGAGTAGAAGTCGCGTCGAAAATGAACATCCTCTCGATCTCTCCGACGAGATTGGGGAGCAGCAAGTCATCGAGGTTGTCGAAGAACTCGTCGAGGTTGCTGCATCGAGTTGCTGCAAAGGCCTCCAGCTTTCTGGAGTCGGCTAGGTGGCTGTTGAAGCCACCCAAACCGTTGGCGACGCAGATCTCGGAGCCAAAGATGAAAGTTGTGCCCTCATTGGGTACGGTGCTGGTGAAGCTGAAAGATGCCATCGAGTTCTCTGGTGGATGCTCGATGAACACCCCTACCTGGTGCACCAGCTATCGGTGTGTACCGTCATGCCCATCGAGGGATGCCCCCAAGGTGGTGAGTTTATAGATAGGGTGTCGTCGAGATCAGGAACTCGAAGGTGCAAGGAACACAAAGTTTAGATAGGTGGTTTGTATTGCCTTAGGTGGTGATCGGGTGATCTGTTATTTGGAGGAGGTCCCAGCCCGCCCTTATATAGTTTGGGGTTACAGGGTTACATGGAAGTCCTAGTCGGATACGAGCACATGAGTCCTACCCGAGTGGTTTTCGGCTAGTTTCCTTCTGTTCCGACTCGTTTTACTACTGTATAAATAGTTCTACTACGCTACGAGTAGTTACAACTGGTGTAGGGCGTGGGCTATGTCCCACCCCTTATCCTGTAAGATGTAGGTCATGTGCGCAGTCCCGTGGGCCCGGGTCTGACACTCCTACCGTGTACAAAAGTAAAGAGCATACACAAATAAGTAGAATTTGCTACTTACGCCGTCAAGGGATCCCGAAGATCAAAGAAAGTAAATAAACATGTAACTGAAGAAAGCAGAAAGACTAGCGAGATACCGACGAGAGATGAGGAACTTCACTTCAAAGATGCTTCATTCCTCCGAGGCTACAAATTTTGAGGTAAGCCGAGGAACTCGGGTCACCTCCAGACTCTCACCTCGCACTCTCCCTATTCTACTCTAAGGATGAACTATCTTTGCTTGAGACTCTTCTTCTCTCCAAATAGTGTCTGTTGAAGTAGAGGTAAGGGCAGGTATTTATAGCCTTCTTGGACGGTTGCGTAGCTTGTAAGCAGGTGTGGTGGTTAAGTAACTGCCAGCCGAAGGTGGACGTGTGGCGTGCAGGTAGAAGGCCGCCCACCCTAGCTGGCCTTGACTAAACCGGTCGGCCTGGTCCAGGCGTGTATAAGCCCTCCGTTCCACCGCCTCTCGCATTAATGTGTGGGATTTACCGAGGATGATGGTTTCGAGCTTGAAGTTTCGTGGAGTTGCTGCATGTGGGGCCAAGGATCCAAGGCACATGCCTTTCGACCGTTGGATTCATCGCCTTAATGATCATTGGTCAGGATCACTTCTAGGTGTGTTTCTCCGCATGTAGGTGAAAGCTTGGCCATGTTGGGCACAGTGCTAGGCCGGCTGGCCTAGGATTTCTCCCATTTCGGCCAAATTTTGTATTATGAGCTCCTAAAATCAAATAGTCACCAAAACTTGTAGAACTCATTAGTTTAAATCAATTTTGCTTAGTTTAGGTCTTGTAAACATGAATTTGGCGGTCCTTAAGTGCAAAAGCAACTATACTCGGAAATAAAGAAGAACTACCTTACTTACTCACATATTTGTATCACTAACCTAGTTCCATAGATGTATTGTTTATCAAGCCATTTTAGGAATGCAAGTCCAAAATAAGATGAGAACACGCAGAGGACGCATAAGAAGTACACAGAAGATCTCGTCCTACGTCACACATACAAGGAAGGGCCCACCTGGCAGGGCAAACCATACGCATTAAGGCAGCAACAACCAAGAATCAAGATGTGGACCCACTTGCCAGCCTTCCACGCGAAGGCGGTGCTGAGGGGGCCCCACCAGGGGTCGGCCGACCCAGGGGGTCGGCCGAACCTGGCCGGGAACCCGTCCCCCCTCAGCCTTGGTGAGAAGACTCCCACCGCCCTCCTACATCGGTTCATCAATGTTTCCATGTAAAGCTTGGTCAGGAACCGCCCTTGGAAGACTATAAAAAGAGTAGGAGCACACCCTCATTCCATACATCACACTTGAAGCCTCTCTCCCTCTCTCTAATTGTGACTTGTACTCCTTAGGCTAGTGGAGCTAGGCTAGTTATCTCTCTTAGCGAATCCAAGTCGTCCTCGGGGTCGTTGAGTAACCTTCAGCCCTTGGTATGGCTTTGTATCCAACTTGTCGGTACTCTACTAGTAATATAGAGTTGACTCATGGTTATCTGGCTATCTTGATAGTATGTTATACCATGTCTTATGCTCCCTCATGTTATATAACCATATTTACCTTAGCTTTAAGTCTCAACATCGGTTTGGTGTGCTTTTGGGCTTGCTCTAGTTCTATGCCTGTCCATCATCATGGTGGGGGTTCTGGAGGGGCTAGAGTAGTGATCTTGTGCACGGGCGTGGTGCCCAGGGCACAAAGGATCCATCAAATATGACTGCATCCCACGATCTGTCGGGGTAGGCGGCATGTGGTGACAACCCTGTGCGTCCCTTGTAGTCCTCCATTTTCGGATGTGGTGTAGGAGTTTAAAGTGCTGTTCCAGGTTGCTGCAGACCAGTACTGGGTAGTCTCCCCGTAATGTTGAATGCTTAATGCTAATCCTAACCATGTGTTGTATAACCCTTGCTAACTTGAGTAGATATCACTAGGACAACCTTGTATGCCTATGCTCCAACTAATCTCTAGTTTATTTGTTATTCTTTTTTCATGAGATTAGCTTGTGTGTGTCACATTACTCTTATACTTCATTTATCATAACTTACCCCTATATGAAATATAGTCTATAGCTTAAGCATCTTGTACTGATTATGTACCCAGTAAACTTTTTTACACCATGCCATCTTTTGGGAAAATATAAATAACGATACCAGAATACTCTTCGGGTGAAATGCTACAACGGTATATCCGTGCGCTTGCGGATTTATTCTGTAAATGTTAAGATATACCAACATGGCGTTTCTTGGTGCCGTTGCCATGGACTAACACTCCTAGTGAAGATGCTAAGAAATGCCAACAAGCATTTCTGGCGCCGTTGCCGGGGTTGGCACCGTGTAAAAGATTTACTAGCACATAATCATGACTAAATGTTTAAGAAATAGCTATTGCTTATGCAGGCTAATGTTGCTTTTATTTTCTCCTGATGGATGAAAATAGGGTAGTGTATGACTGGTTTCTCCTTGCTGACAAACTTCATTGAAAATTCAGAGAAGCTCGTGAGAAGGGTCTGACCTTGCGCCGTTCCTCCTCAAGTTGTTCTCTCGACAAGCAAACCAGTCATCCAAGCACCATCTGCGCTTGAGCCTATGGCCAAAAAGACTCTTCGCGATATCTCCGTCCCTTCCGCCACCAATGTGGCTATTGGACCCAATGTCGCCGTGGGGGACGTGAACTTTGAATTGAAGACCAGTCTCATCAACATGGTGCAGGCTAGCCCATTTTGCAGCAAGCCTAACGAAGACGCCAACGCTCATGTCCAAAACTTCCTTGAGCTGTGCGAAACCGTAGTCACACGGGGAGTCACAACCGATGCTATCAGGCTCCGTCTGTTTCCCTTTTCTCTCATGGGGAAGGCAAAACAGTGGTTCTACAAGGACAAGGAAGTTGTCAGCACATGGAACAAATGTTTCACGGTGTTCCTCGCGATGTTCTTCCCTCTGGGCAAAACCAACACCCTACGCGGGAAGATTTCAAGTTTCCAGTAGACAGGGATGGAGTCATCCCTGAAGCTTGGAAGAGGCTACAAGAGTACATCCTCGCCTGTCCTCACCATGGGATGGACGACAGGTTCGTCCTCCAAAGCTTCTACAATGGGCTAACGCCGACATCAAGAGCCGACATTGATGCTAAGGCTACGTCCCTGGTCGAGAAGATGGTCTCCAACCAGGGGTGGAGCGAAGAATGTCTCCAACCCCGTACCAAAGGCATGCATACCATCAAGGAGACGGACATGCTCGCTGCAAAGATGGACCTCCAACTGAAACATATGGACGAGAGGGCGGAAATCAAGAAGCAAATGTACAACTCCGTCCAAGCCATAGAGTTGCACTTCATGTGCGAAGTCTGCAGCAATGGTGGACACTCGGGGAACGACTGCCCCGAGACCCGTGAAGATGTGGCCTACATGAACAACAACAACAACAACGGGTATCGTCCACAAGGAGGCTAGGGGTGGAACCAGTCGTGCCCAGCATTCCAAGGAGGAGGTAATAATTACAACTCCAACTTTAATTAAAATTTCAATTCAAATCAACCCTCCTTAAAAGATCTTGTTCTTGGCCAAGCAAAAATAAATGAATCTTTGAACAAAAAGCTTGCCAACAATAAAACCTTGGAAAGTTTAAATATAAAAATTGAAACTTTATCTTTCGCTCTTAAAAACCAACTGAGCTTTAATAAAATGATTGAAACACAACTAGATCCAGGGATCCCCATGGTTAGCTGCTCAATCTACGACTGCTACTTTGATCAGGCCGTCTGTGACCTTGGGGCAACCGTAAACATTATGCCCAAGGTAATATTCGAAAAACCCCAATATCCTGCTCTTTCTCCAACCTTTTTGTGCGTGCAGCTCGCCGACTCGACAGTTCAATATCCCAAAGGGATAGTCAAAAATCTTTTGGTGCGAGTCAAGAAATCCTTCATCCTCACTGACTTTGTGGTCCTCAACATAGAAGGCGGCATTGGAATGCAGCTCATTCTTGGGCGACCATTCCTGAGGGATGCCAAGGTAAGGATAGACGTCGGGACAGGTGAAATCCGTTTCCGCGTCGGAGTAGACAACATATTCTTCAAATTCCAATACACGGAAGAGCAGAGTTTCCTGATTCATTTGGATCACGACGGGAGTGGAATATGGGGAGAACCACTGCCCCAACCCGAAGATCAACCGTGTGTCAGATCCGGGCCTACGAGACTGCGCACATGGCCTACATCTTATAGGATAATGGGTGGAACAAGGCCTGCGCCCTACACTGGTTGTAACTACTCGTAGCCTAGTAGAACTACTCATACAGTAGTAAAACTAGTTGGATACAATAGGAAACTACTCGAAAACCACTCGGGTAGGACTCTAGGGCTCGTATCCGACTAGGACTTCCATGTAACCCTGTCCCCCAGACTATATAAGGGCGGACAGGGACCCTCCTCGAGTAGAAGTGTGAGGCACAACTCATGCCTCATGCAACAGATCACCCAGGAGATCACCCGATCACCACCTAAGGCAATACAAACCACACCGGACGTAGAGTATTACGCTCTCGGCGGCCCGAACCTGTCTAAACTTTGTGTTCCTTGCACCTTCGAGTTCCTGATCTCGGCGATATCCTACCTACAAACTCACCACCTCGAGGGTATCCCTCGGTGGGCATGGCGGTAAAACACCGACACACCAACCACGCCATCAAAAAGAAGAAGAACAAAAAGGGTGTGGCGAAAGGTGGAGAGTGCGTCTTCGTCCAGTTCTCCAAGGAGGGACGCCAACTGGTAAATATGAAGGAGAAGTCTTGCCCGTCAGACTCAAAACGACGAGCCCTTGCCGAAGGTAAATATGTAGTTATCTCATATTTGGATTTTTTGAAGTTTGGCTTTTCACTTCATTTGAATTTTCTCATTGCATATTTGAATTTTCCAACACTCTTTTGCATGCTAGATTTTTTCTAGTCATTTTTCAGTTTTTACAAAAATCCTAAAAATATTTTGTGACCATAAAAATCCTTTGAAAAATATTTTGTGAGCATAAAAATCCTTTGAAAAATATTTTTGAACACCTTTTTGAAGCAAAGTGTGACTGGGCACCAAAGCATCAAGGCAAAACTGCCGTTGGGATGCAGTGGGCCCCGGCTATCAGCCATGGGGGCCACCCAAGGTTCGGCCGAACCCTGTGGTCGGCCGACCCACAACCAACGGCTCCTAGGCCCCACTTCCTCCAACGGCTACTAGCCGTTGTGCCCGGCGCCTCCTCCGGTGTTTCATGTTCCTTCTCTTTAGATAGAGGCCGAGGGGCGGGAGTTGAGCTCTCATCCAACATTTCAGTCACTCACTCCCTCTCACACTCTTCGCTCTCGGGTTTTCATTGGTTTTGTACTCAAGTTCAAGTGTAAGAAACCTCTCTCTCTCTCTCTCTCTCTCTCATTTCTTTGCTGCAAGATTGACCATACAATTGGAGGAACAACTTTGGGTTAAGAGCATTCATTTCGATTTCACTAATGTAACCCGATTTGAGTTGTTCTTGTTCGTTCTTGTTCTTCGAGCTTCCACCATGAAGGGTAAGGGTCAGAAAATCTCCGGTGCATTGAAGATGATGATGGGTGTGAGTTCATCCCGTTCTCAGGGTGGCTCAAGCTCCCGTCATACTCCCGAACCTACGCCAAGCCCAATCATGATGGACTACAAGGAGGAACAAGAAGAACAAGCCAAAGAGCAAGCCGAACCGCAAGTCGAGGACATAGAGATGGACAACGATGATGCACCCTACTTCGACTTGCGAGATGACCGCGAGGCAAGCCTACGCCATCCTCAAGTGTCGGACCTTTGGTCACACCAAAGCCTTTGACCCGGACCTCCTCAAGAAAACATGTATGGACGTAGACTTTGCTCGTGTTTGGCATGCGGTTGGATGGGATGGCTTTGTGCCCGTTGAGGAGAATGGTTCTCGTCTCCTCACCATCCAATTTCTTTGCACTCTTCAAAAGGTGGATGACGGTATTTCTTTCGACTTTTCAGAAATGAATACTACCTTACTTGGAAAGCTTTGAGTCATCACCTTGGTTTTAGCGCACGCTTGCCGATTTCTCTTGAACAAGCTTTCCACGGTTTTAATCACCATGATTTTTGGAGTTTGATTTCGGGTCAAGTTGTCCATGGCAAGTTTGCAATTACCACTAGACGCGCGGGTGCGGAACTTCTGTAGCGCATCAGGGTAGTGCAGTCGGTCGCCGGCGGTGTAGTTGCAAGACCTCATCACGTGTGGCTCGTCCTCGTGCAGCAGATGTAGCACCTCCAAGGTATCCACACATACGGGGAAGAAGCGTCGCACTCCGAACTGCTAGGTCCGCGAGGGCAACCGTGGGCGCGGGCGTGGGAACAGGCGGCTGCTAGCAGGCGTGGAATTAGGGTTAGCCCCTTCATGCACCCCCACCCCTTCTTTTATAGGCGCCCACTAATGGGCTTCCTAACCGAGGCCCATTAGTGCACCTAAGCCCAGTCTAATTCGGATCATATCCTCATTAGGCTTCCAGCCCCTTAAGTGTGTGACCCTATGGGCTCACGTGCGAACAGACATGGCCCTAGTACTCCTACTCGACCAATATTTGACAGCGACCTCTAGCAAGATGTGTCAACTCCTATGCGTGCGCAAAGATCGTATTAGACGAGCCGTCACAATCTCATATACATGTTATTCCCTTTGCCTCACGATATTTGGTCTAGCTCCAAGCTGACCTCTCTTTCTCAATGCCATGATCCGAAATCCTTGGTTAACACTTAACCCTAGCACGGCCATGCATTTCTTGATCCGATCCCTCGAGGGGCCCAAAGATATCTCTCTCAAGCAGAGAGGGGAAAATCCCATTTTGACTGTCCATGTCTCAAAACATGCTTCTTGACAAACCCGAGAACCACCTTTATGACTACCCAGTTACAGAGTAGCGTTTGATGGCTCCTAAGTAGGTCGGTTCACATCTTGAGTACATGCGACAATCTCAAGTCTAAGGACACAGTGTAAATATTGTGTAATGAGAAATCACTATTTCTCGAGTTGGGTCGGTCCAACCTCATGTCATACATGCGCCCACATTATTAGTTTGACATCTCCATGTCTATGACTTGTGAAACACAGTCATCAACTAATACATGTGCTAGTCTAATATTCATGTGTGTCCATACATGAACTTCGACTAGGAACAACTTTAGAATAACCATATAAGTAAAGAGTCTCACAAACAATTCATATAATTGCCAATCAATACAAGTTGTCTTTCATGGATATTCAATGAGCACATAATACATCATGGATACAATGAAATATGATCATCTCTATTATTACCTCTAGGGCATATTTCTAACAGCGGCATGATCGGCTCACCTGTCAAAATCTCGGGGGCTGGATCATCTATCCCAGATTTGTTCTCATTGTTTGTCCTAACACCTAAAGCATCTCTCTCAGCACCTGATAGCGCAGGAGTTTCTCCAGGCACTGACGATTCGACAATGGTCGCAGTACCAGGTGCGCTGGTCAACGCTGCAACATCTGGCTCTGGCTCGGGGGCTGGACTAGCCGAGGCATAACCAGGCTCATCCAAACCCAGAGTAGAGGACTTCCTAAGCACAATGGAGAAACTTTCAAATACATTATTGATTATGAGTTTACAAAATCTACAAGAGAAAAGTACTCGAGTACTTACAATGATGATTTTTTCACATTCAGTTTCTTCACTTTGAGTACTTTAGGTGCTGGAAACTGAATGTGAAAAAATCATTAATGTAGGTGCTAGCCGAGGCTGAAGTCTGCTTTGGCGAGGCACCCGCTGCATCACCAGCAACATTCAATGATAGATCCACTACAACAGAGGGCACGTTTCCTTTGTTGTAGCACCATCGCTGGCAGTTTCGTCTTCTGCCCCGTGCTTCGATCGCTTGGGGTCAGAAGAACCAACACTAGAGAAGAAAAGAAGAGGAGAGTGTTCAAAAGCCAGCTCAAGAAGAAATGGAGAAAGGTACTTGTAATGGTTTGGAAACACTTAGCTCGATGGTTTATCATCATCGACCGAGATGACAGTTGCCTTTCGCTTTTGAGCGATGACCCTTGGTCTGTTGGGGTGGCTGGGCAGGAGATCCCCACCAGTCAAGTCTGTGCTTTTCTAGAGGTTAGTCATGCCGGGCTTCTTCAAGAGGTCTGCCAGAAGAATATCATCATTAGTATCATCACCTTCTTCATTGGTCGGTGGATCGAAAGAAGGGCGGTTGACTCTGAGTTGCTGATACGCACTCGGCTTCAAGTGATCAGGGCGATCAATTTCTGGCAGTGGGGGTGAACTCCTACAAAGGTCCGTGTGTCCCTACAAGATCAATACGCATCATATACAGATTTAGTAAGTTTCAAAAGTACTCGGATGAACAAGTAGCATACCTTTTTGTGCTAATTTGATGTACTGAACAACGCTGGGATGTAAGGCACAGCGTGCACATCCATTAGTACATGTCACACCCGCTTCAATGCGTCTCCCGATGACAGTTCCTCTATAGACATCCGGGAGGGATCTTCAGGCCCAAGGTAGTCGAAACCAAATCGATACCTCTTTTGCAGACGTTGAATCCGACGCTCAAAAAATGTGTACATCACGGATGCTACAGTAACTCCCAAAAGTTTCAGCGCCTGGATCAACTTGAGTAGTTCATTGACTTGATCCATCTCAAAATTTTACTCTGGTTGTGGTGTTGGCACCCCTCCAATCCGGTCTGGCAGAGATGGCTTGTGGTTCCTAATATAAAACCACAAATCTTTCCAACCTGAGTGGCTACTGGGGAACTTGTAGCTGATATACTTTGAATCTATCTTCTGTTTCAATTGGAACCCAGCTCCTTCGACTACACTCTGGCGCTCCAGACTAGGCTGGGGTTTCAAGTGGAAAAGATGTCGAAACAGAGGAAAGTGGGATTCGATCCCCAGAAAAGCTTCACACAGATGTACAAAAGTAGCTACATGAGCTATGGAGTTTGGATTCAGATGATGGATCTAGATTCCATAGAAATAGAGAAGGCCATGAAGAAAATCAGTGGCGGGGAGGGCCAATCCCTTTTCGACAAAGTGTTGAAAAAATACGATTTCATCTACATTTTCTTGAGGAAAAGGTTGGCGAAAAGATGGGCGCCATTGAACAACATCCTGCCCCTGAAGAAGACCCTCGGCAACAAGGTTCAAGGTCCAGTCGCTGGTCATAGACTGGGCAGCCTCCTCTTTCTTCTTCTTCTCTCCCTTGCTGGCGGATTTCTTGTTTCCCATTCTTAATGTCACGAGCGTCTTCACTCGCATACGCTCGGGGGCTCATGATAAGGGTGTGGAAGGCGTGCAAGGAGAGTGGAGAGAAGAAAGGACGGAAATGGCACAGACCTAGATCTAATTCTAGATGTGGCGGCGACGGCTGTGAGATAGAGGAAAACGAAGGGCTCACTCAATGAAGAGGCAACTGGAAGGGTAAGTTAACCCTAATCTACCACGCGGTTAAATAACCAGCGGTGGATCAGGTTTTACTGTGCGGAAGTTGAGGAGTTTCTCTCGGAAAATAATTTGTTTTGAGAGGTACCGATAAATGACTTCCTCCGGGATAAAATGCTACTAAAGGTAACAGACTCCACCCCCTGGTATGCAAATATTGTGAACTTTATGGTTGCAGGATATGTACCACCAGGAGGAAACAAGAAGAAGCTGATCTACGAAAGTAGATACCACTTGAGGGATGATCCGTACCTCTACAGAGTTTGTTCTAATGGCTTGCTAAGAAGATGTGTACCTTCAGGTGAAGGAATAAGGATCATTGAGAAGTGCCATGCAGCACCATATGGGGGACACTATGGTGCATTCCGTACTCAAGCGAAGATCTGGCAAAGCGGATTCTTTTGGCCAACCATGTATGAAGACACCAAAGATTTCATTCGGAAATGCCGGAGATGCCAACAGCATGGAGGCATCACCCCACAAGATGCAATGCCTCTACATAACAACCTCCAGATAGAGCTATTTGACATATGAGGCATTGACTTCATGGGACCTTTCCCAAAGTCCTATGATAGTGAATACATCCTGGTGGCAGTTGATTTTGTGTCCAACTGGGTAGAAGCGATACCATGCCATGCTGCCGACTCCAAGCATGCTCGAAAGATGTTCCATGAGATCATCTTCCCTCATTTTGGGACACCAAGAATTGTGATAAGTGACGGAGGGTCTCACTTCATTGATAAGACCTTCCGAAACTTCCTAAGAGAGCTTGGAGCACATCACAACATTGCAACTCCATATCATCCCCAAACAAGTGGCCAAGCAGAAACATCAAATAAGCAAATCAAGAATATTCTGCAGAAGACAGTACAAGAGATGGGGAATTAATGTTAGATGAAGCTACCCGATGCACTTTGGGCATATCGGACTGCCTAAAAGACACTGTTAGGCATGTCACCCTATCAGCAAGTATACGGGAAAACATGCCACTTACCCGTCGAGCTAGAACATAGGGCACACTGGCCAATCCAGAAATTCAACATGAACTTTCAGAAAGCCAGAATGCATAGGAAGCAACAGCTATCAGAGCTGGAAGAATGGAAGGACAAAGCATACCACAGTGTCAAGATCTACAAAGAGAAGACCAAGAAATGGCATGACAAAAGGATCAAGCTGAAAGAATTCAGGCCAAGAGATAATGATGAGGACATCACCATGCTGGATACACCCGAGATTTGGTCTTCTACGAGTTACAAGTCATCACTAAATTGGTCTTCACATCTGAGATTTGGTACTGTTCACCATTAGTCCCTGCGCACCAACTCCGTCCGTCGACATCGTCGCACGTACCTCTTCATCGCCTCCTTACGACTACTTCCTCAACAAGTACGACTACTCAGTGCCTCGATCGATTACTTTCTGAAGCTCGATTGACTACTTCAACAACTCGTACGACTACTTCCTCAACAAGTAGGACTACTCGGTGCCTCGATCGATTACTTTTTGAAGCTCGATTGACTACTTCAACAACTCGTACGACTACTTCCGACTACTTCAACAACTCGTACGACTACTTCCTACTACTTCAACAACCCGTACGACTGCTTCCTACTACTTCAACAACCCGTACGACTACTTCCTACTGCTTCAACAACTCGTACGACTACTTCTTGTGTGACCACGACAAGGTGTTGCGACACCTATTTTGGGCCAAGTCGGCCTTGTATTGTGTTGGGCCTTCAGCCCAGGTTGAGGACGCCCCCACCTGGTCGCCCTCAACCCTAGGACGTTCCCCCCTTCGTTATAAACTCAGTAGCAGCCACCACATTAGGGTTTGGGTTTTGTTTAGTTCTAGTTATCCATCAAGAAACATATCTCTTTCATTGTAACTGTGACATCGAGTCCTTTTGCTGTGAATCAGGACCCTCGTTCTTGTTCTACACCACTGTGGCGATTAGTCCTTTTGTGATCAGAGCTTGAACCCCATCTAGATCTTTGCTTCCTGTACATCTGCAATTTTAGATTGCGAGTTTACCCTTTCTTGCTTGTGTTCTTCGATTCACTTGCAGGGAAAGCCTTCTTGGCGAGGTCAATCAAGTTGTGCTTGGTTGATAACCAACGGAGCAGCGGTGTAACGGTTGCGGGGGTTCGAATCGTGACTGATTAGAAACCCGGATCGCCAACGTCGTGACTCCACCAATCGAATTTGCCATACCTATCGGAAGATCGGGCCAGTGCTACATCAGATAAGGTATTACTCTTCAATTCTAGGGTCAAGTTATTTGGACATGGGAAGCTTCAGACAAAATGGGAAGGACCGTACACCATCATCGACGCCGTGCCCCACGGAGCAATCACACTCCAAGATGGCGGAGGTAAGACCTTTAAGGTGAACGGTCTCATCTTTTAAAAATCTTCCTAGAACCTGATAATAAAGAGTATGATGTGATCAACTTCATCGAAGAAACTTAGCCTTAAAATTAAATTTCAAAATAAATAGGCTAGACAACCTTTATCTTCCTAGGCCCCTTTTGTTTTGCTTTTTCCCTAATAAAATGCAGGCACAAGAATAAGTTTGTGTGTGTGTGGGGGGGGGGGGGGGGGGGGGGGTCACCCGACCCCCAGATCATCCACGCAGCAAAAGTATACAACCCCATTCCGCACTCTCCCAAGCTCAAGAGTTTGAATGGTTTTTAAATCTGGCTCCCTGAAATCAAACTCAGAATAAAATGAATAAGCATGCTCCACATGCTCTACATGTTCCCTATGGTTGGCTTGCATATGTTTTATTCCATGCTTATCACCTTAATGCTTGCGAACAAATATCTTTAGGATAGCTTGCTGCTCTAAGTAGTTGATGATTGTGATATGGTTTGATGAAATGATCCTCGCTCTTGATGTTTAAGTGCTTGGGAAATTTATTTGAAAATTTAAAAATAAAACCTTTGCACAACTCCTCTTTGATATGCCAAAGTCCTACCAGAGCCATATGATGACATATCTTGAAAACCATATGCATAAGCTGCTTGTCTTTGCATTGAGCTTTGTCAAATTGTTGTGACCCTTGTGAGAATTCTTTTCATGCTTTCATTATCAAGATTCACATGCACACTATAAACCCCCTGCTATGCTTCAATGAGAAGTTAGCATTGTACCATCCATCCATTCCACAAATAAATGCTCCACAATATGTGTTGGTCTCTCTCTCTAGTTATTGTTACAAAAGAGACATGGGCTATTAAAAAAAATACGAACACATGAAGGTCCAAGTAAAAAAATATAGAAAAATGGAAACATGAAGGTCCAAGAAAAAGAAAAAGAAAGACAACCATGTTCTGAAAAGAATTTACAAAGGGAGAGAGATCAAACAAATAGGAATCTCTATTTCATCCACCATATTCATACACGTGTACATCTTGATCTGATTGTATGATTTGTTCTTCTCCTTGGATCCAGTTTTTGACCTTGCAATAAATGTGATGAAAGTATGCCTTACCCTTCATATCTTACCTTGAGATCCACCTATAGCCATCACTAGAAGTAGGATGAAGAAGGCAAGTTAAATGCCTTGGTAACGACATAAAACACCTTGATCGATCAAAGAGAACCAAATGAGGAGATAAGCAAGGTTTGTTTTTGGAAACTTATCAAAAAATCCCAAGTTGCTTGACAAAAGGGGTAAAAGAGACTCGATTCAAGATCATTCCAACCCTCAACTACCCAAGATGGCATGATAGACACTACAAAGTTCACAGGTACAAGGTATGGCTTGGAATATCTTATATGTTTGCTCCTTACCATAAGAAGAAATGTTCCACCTTAGACCTTGCCCTTCACTCGAGGATGAGCAAAGGCTAAGTGTGGGGGTGTTATTGACGGCGCTTAAGGGCCTAATCCATGTCATCAACTCCTGCATAAACACATGAAAGATAAGCATCAACATTAGTGGTAGGTGTTATTACTAACAAATTCCACAAGTGTTGGTAAATATTTATATGCAGGTCAATTAGAGGAGAAAACACACCTCAAGAGCAAGAAAACACACTCTCAATCCAAGGCAACACCCTTCCGACCAATCAGGCGCAAGCATTCAGCATCACATGGATCCATAGCGCAGACGTGGTGTCTAGGCTAGGGGTTATCCTTCATTTGCCTTATATCCCACGGATAGCTAGAGGTAGGCCGTAGGTGGTGACAACCCTATCGATCCTTTGTGATCTTCACGTTCGGATATAGCGTAGAGCTGTTGGCTGGAGTCTCCTGGCAGACCAGGGTAAGCTGGTGCCCGAAGTGACTATTTTGCCCGACAGATCGACCTTTAACTCATCTATAGTGATGCCTTAGGAATCCTCTATACCCTCGCCACCTATCTTGGTGTGTCCTTGGACCGACTAAATTAGAAGTTAGTACACACGCGTACCCTCGGATTCGATAACTGTTGGAATACTCTGAGGTGAAAGCTACAACGGTATCCGTGCACTTGCGGATTTATTCGCACATCGCTAAAATACCCAACAATGGCCCCCCTACCTGGCGTGTCACTTGTCGGTATTTTACCTCCAAGCCTACTTAGGGATACCCTAAGTTAGTAGATTTGTAGGTATGGTGTCGCTGAGATCAGAGACTCGAAGGTGCAAGCAACACAAGGCTTAGAAAGGTTCGGGCTGTGAGTTGCGTAATACCCTGCGTCCTGTATGGTGGCTTGTATTTCCTTGTATTGGTTATTGTTGTGTGTGTTTTCGGAGGGGTCCCTATCTGCCCTTATTTACTTTGGGGGATAGGGTTACATGTATATATCCTAGTCTGGTACAAGCTTAGGAGTCCAACTCTAGTCGTACCGAGTAGCTTCCTGTAACACCCTAGGTGTTTAAAATCCTAAGCAAGAAAACCTAAACATAGCATCATGCATAATAACCCAGCATCATTGAAACAATGATCTAATTATGTGTCTGCATATGCATGTGTATGTGCGTGTGTATGTATGTGTGTATGTGAGATTTGTTCCTTTTGTGTTTATAACCTTTTTATGCTTCACATTTCATGACAAATGTAGTATAAAAACACACTCATATTTTAGTACCTTACATAATATACTGCAAACACCATTTGCAAATTCAAATATTTAACACAAGAAATGACTAGTAATTCAAACCCTAGTAGTCTTGAATTTAAAATAACTTTTAAACCATGGCGCAAATGAACTTTTGGCTAAAACAAAAGTTGTAGATTTTCAAATTCCATACAACTTTCGTGTTCAAAGTTTTTTCAAGTTTCTATTCGAAAATTTTGAGAAAATTTAATTTGAGTTTTGGCTCTTCTCTCTCTCCCTCTCTCTTCTCTCCCCTCCCCTGTTCTGTCACGTCGTGGGTCAGCGGCCGCCGACCACCTGGCCGATGATGTCTGTCCCGGCAAGCCGCGCCAAGGCGCGAATCCCAATGGGCCCCGACCAGACATCGACCGGGCCTGCTGCCGGCAATTTCCGCGCCCCGTATCCCGCCCCTACCAACTCGCACGCGCCACGCGGTCGTCGATTCCCGACGGCCGAGCCATGACGCGCCGGTGATGCCACGTCCTTGCAGCGATCTTGTCCCGGCTGCGCCTCCCTCCGTTGTGTCGCGCCCAGCTCCACCTCCCCTTCCCTGTGCGCCTATAATAGGGATGCACCGAGCCCCTGCTCACACGCGCCCGAGTGCCACCACCACCCCGCCATTAGCGCCTCCACTCGACCTCGCCGTCGAGCCCCATTTTCCGCTCCTCCTCCGCCCAAACCGAGGCTCTAAACGGGTCGCCCTCAACCTGCTGGTTCTCCCCGACTTCCACACGCCGACCTCCCTCACCGGACCACCACCGCCCATCGCCCGCACCTCGCCGGAGCTCTTGCTCACCGCCAGTAGCCCAACTCTGGCCACCCTAGCCCCAACTGAGCACACCAATAGGTTTCCCTCGACCTTCTCATGCTCCCCCACCCCTTTCCCCTCGTCGCTGACTAGTTCCCTCGCTGGATTTTGGCCGGGAACAGCCCAGCCCCGTCCAGGGACTACATTGCAATCGTCAAGTTCTTTTTGGGGTCCTTTCTGCTAGATCCAGGAACCTATGAGAACTCGAGTACTTTTGCTTTCAAGAGGCTGTCACTTGTAAAATCAATCTAAAATCATAGAAAAATCAGTAAAATGCAAACTAAAATTTTTTTATAACCCTCTTGATGCATCCGACTACTTTTGCACAGATGGATGACCAGTTACATACTAAAACTTGATCTAAAATTAATCTTGATTTAAACAGCCCATAAATGTATCTCTTGATCTAGGACAGTACTGTGAATGATTTTTGGACTGTAAGTTAGTATCTGCTTGTTAAGACTTGTGTAAAAATTTCAAGGCCAGAACATTTCTCTACGAGTAGTTTTTGTGGGATCTTGTTAGATGTGCTATTTTGTTAGAGTTATTTGCTCATGCTGTTCTACTAATATTTTAGGGTTGAAACTTTTACAGTACAGTAACCTTGATGCATAAATGCTTTGGATAAAGTTTGGAACTTTTTACTTCTGTCTAACTTACTCATATGTTTTTAGTTAAGAAAAACTATATTAAATCAAAGTAACTAGTTCTATTGCTTAGAAAAATAAGACTTTTTAACCAGAGACTACCTTTGAGTAGATTATCATGTTAGAAAAGTTTAAGACATAGAAAATTTGTGGAACTGCCTGTAGAAATAAATCTTGCTTAATATAGATGTATCTTGATTTATTTTCTATGATCTGTATCTTGCACACTAAAACCTAAAAAATTTACAGTAGACTCACCATAAGTTTAGGAGTCCTTGGTAAAATGTTGAGCACCAGTTCTTGCATGGTTTGTTCTGTATAAATAGATCTTGATCCTAGCAGTAGCTGTTTAATGTATTTTTCATGGTTAATCTGCTAAATGAAAATGACTGAAAATTTTACAGTGAGTTTGTACTTAAGAAATGTGCTCTTCATAAAAATCTCAACACCAGAAACTCTCTCTACGAGTAGTTTTGTTTTAATCCATGCTTACTTTTGAAAAATGGCCATTTATGAAATGACAAAATCACTCACCTACTCAATGAAGTTAGTTAATCCAGATACTACTCGATAAATGACTGCCCAAGCAAAAGAAAATGAAGTGCTTTACAACTTAACTTGAGTTTTGTTGAATTACAACTTTATAGAGAAATAAGTTATTTATCTTGTACCATTAAAACCACTCATACATATGCATTCATATAGAATCGACGACTTGCCGACAGAACCTATGAGCTGGTGCCAGAGTCCGAGAGTGAGCAACATAAAGCTCAAGTTAATCTAACTGAAGTTACTGAAGACCTGAACCAAAGTTCGAAAGAGCCCACAACTAGCTTTGCTCAAGAAGGCAAGCCCCGGAGCATAACCCCTATTTTTCTTAAACTTATGCAACTTTTATTTACATATGGTATTGTGCATTAGGTTTGTAGGAGTTGATTGAAACCCTAGTTGCATGATGCTAGTACCTATGATATGAACGCTAGTCTGTGTCGATCGCTATATTGCCATGCTAATAGGACTCCGGTAAAAGTCGAGTGATTTCCTGTCACTCGCGAGATATAATAGTTGCTTGTTTTACCTATGTTGGAATCATAAGGTCGACGGACGGGGCTATGTTATGATATTCCTATTGATGATTGAGGCCCCGTCTGTTTAGCAAAGATGCTAAGGTCGCGGTGTGTGGTAGCAGTGGTTAAGTTTTTGAACGTATTTACCACATGCCGAGAATATGGTAATTGGTAAGCTTAAGTACCTGATTGAATCGGTACGTGGACATACCTCCCACTGTCTTGACATCGTTCCCATGGGCACATGGTGAGTGCAAGAGCAGCCACGGCCTGACTTCATTGCTTGGTTCGTGGACCTCTGTACTCGAGGACGGTGGCCCAAACGGGAATAAAGGGGAAAAGTTGCACGTGTGACTCTGTGAGTAACCACGTGACGTGTGTTTAGGTTTCCCTTGCAAGGTTAAGAAATTTGATTCGAATCGTCCGTTTCTCGTGGCCATTAATACTGCTTAACCCTTTTACCACTCATAGAGTAAGAAGAGGAACAATGATGATGATTAATATGGTTGGATGCTCAGTTAATTATTTTTCCACCATGCGTGATTGGATAGTTGCTT
Organism: Panicum miliaceum; assembly: GCA_032594955.1. Taxonomy (NCBI): domain Eukaryota; kingdom Viridiplantae; phylum Streptophyta; class Magnoliopsida; order Poales; family Poaceae; genus Panicum; species Panicum miliaceum. The sequence continues at coordinate 22,628,717 of CM064072.1, read as the reverse complement.
ACCTAGAATGGTTAACCAACTAGAACTTGATGCTAAAACTTGAAAGTAAGGACTCACTCTTTTATGCTTTTTGGCAAAAATAACCCTCAGCCAAAAGCGTTGCATGACTAGGAGTCGGCTAAGTATATACCACTAGTCGGGTAAGCCTTGCTGAGTATTAGTATACTCAACCTTGCTTGTGGCTTTATTTTCAGGTGAGACCTTTAAGGATATGGTTGCTAGTTTGACTTGGCCGTGTACTCTTCCTTCTGGTTGGACGGTTGAATGGGATGCGTCCCAGGCCAACGATAATAACGCTGAATGATGTCATGTATGGGCGGTTCTGCCACACTTCCTTCTATACCGACTAGTCCTACTCCACTCCGAGTATATCACAACAGGTATAAGGTATGGGACATGCCCCATCCCTTATCCTATAATTATCTATGCCACGTAAGCAGTCCCGTGGTCCCGGATCTGACAGCTATCATCTATTATGAATAAGAAAGATTGTTGATTTGCTAGCTAATTTAACATATGAGTTGCATGAGTTAAAAATGAAAATCTATAGATGGTAGTGCAATTCATGTTAATACTATTAAAACTATTAAATCTAGTTCATCGGCTACACCTGCTACACCTACTAGTTCTCAGGAAAACCCACAATTTGGTTGTCGTTGAATTATATTATAGATCAAAGCCCACCACTACAGAAGTCACTATTGAGCACGGCTAAATCGGTCTGGTGCCATGGTAGCCTGCTCACCAGCACCTGAGCCCATTGCCACAATACTTAGTTCGGCCATCCCTAGCCGAACAATTGAGGCTGCAAACTTTGTATAACCTTACACCTCTGTAGCATAAATGTACCACAAAGGAAGGGTATTCATTACGGCCCGGTGCTGGCGTTTCTTAGCGTCATCACTAGGATCATCATTCCATAGCAATGGTGCCGGAAACGCCGTGTGGTATTTCTTACATCACAGATAAATCCGCAAGCGCACGGAATACTGTTGTAACATTTTACCCATGAGTAATCTCGGGTGTCGCATTTATATTTCTGCAGGGAGGGCGGCGGTTATAGAATATTAAGTTGATGATCAAATCTGGTTGAATATTCAATTGCATAAACAGGGGTAAGATAATATATGGATAATGAGGTAGTGTGACACACAAGTTACTCAAGCTCAAACTCAAGCAAAGGCATAGGCAGGGAGAAATGAAGAAAGCTAGCTACTCGGGACTTATGTACTTCTATCTAGATATACAACTCATACTATACACTCATACAAATACATATAATTATCCTCACCTCTAGGCTCACAGGCACTACCGGGAGAACCATGACTGGTAGAGGAGCCGCCAGCCAACTCAGCTACTTTATGGACCCCCTACAGCAACTACCCGAACGAGGAGGGTTACGCTGGATGGATAGGGCTGTCACCACCTGCAGCCTACCTCATCTAACCACGGGATAGAGCCGCATCCGGCAAACACTAATTAACCCAGACACCACGTCTACGTTAAAGAGCGATACTCTAGTATCCCGCACGGAGGCCCCACCTTCGGATGGACAGATATCACACTAGAGCAAACATATGAATACCGGAACCGTTGCCGTGACACTAGATTTACTCTTTTAATCATGCAAGGTATAAGGTACAAGTATAAACTATTCGTAGCATACATGTCTGACACCATAGAATATAAACTATGCGAATATATAAGTCTAGAAGATAATTCTATTAAAGATATCCGAGAATTACATAGGTGAGAAAGAGCTAAACCCATACTTAATACTCCTAGGAGACCTCGGGAACCCAAAGAAGAGCTATTTCATCCTAAACTCCACTATCCTATGGACTAAGCAAGAGAGAAACTTGAGAGGGAGTAACTTGAGGTGTGTCTTCATTTGGAGCGCCTCCCCTCATATTTATAGCTGTGACCATGGGGTGTTTCGGCCGCCAAATGAGGGGTTATCACCTGGAACCGACATTGGGAACCAATGGGGGAACTCCACGTGGAAGAGGTAAGTCGGTTGTGCCTGAACTGGTTCGCAGATAGGCTGCCACTCCTCTTCTCCTTTGGTAGGGTGATTGCCTAGTGGGCCCTTGGGTCTGTCTTGAGTGCACCGGTGTGGCAGAACCACCTGAATTAATCCGGCTCAAGTGTATTAACCATCACCATTAAGGCAATCTCCGTTAACCTTACACTTCAAACGGAGTAATCCACTGGTGTGTCGGGTATAACCTCCCGATACAACCACGGTAGAGCGGATCGAGTGCCATACATACAAATGCTCATGCGACGATGAGCCCAGAGAATACCACATTCCAGCAATATTACAACATTAGCATAAGTAAATATTACAGACCAAGTTCTGAGTTTTAGAAACCAAGTACTTCAATGATCATCACTAAATAGTTTCTTCAGAGTTTAAGTTGCAGCGGAAAATAAAACAACGAAAGCTACTCGACGATAAGGATGTCTCGATGAAGCCCGTACGAGACATCACTCGGCATTATCTCCGTTGGACGGGGGCGTATCCCATTCCACCGACCAACCAGGGGGAAGAGTGCAGGGCCAAGTCAAGCTAGCAATCATATCTTCGAAGGTCTCACCTGAAAACGAGCCACAAGCAAGGCTGAGTATACTAATACTCAGCAAGACTTACCCGAGTAGTGGAATCTACTCCACCGACTCTAGATATGCAAGGCTTTTGGCTCAGGGGTTTGTTTTGCCGAAAAGCTTCTACAAGGGGGTCCTTACTTTCAACTTTTAGCTCAAGATTCTAGTTTCGTTATCCATTCTAGATAAGCAGCTATCCAAAAGCATACATGGTGAAGCATTAAATTTTCATCCAACCAGTTCATTCATCCTCATTGTTCCTCTTCTTACTCTGTGGGTAAAAATGGTTAAGCAGTCTCAATGGCCGTGAGAAACGGACGATTCGAATCGAATTTCTTAACCTTGCAAGGGAAACCTAAACACACGTCACGTGGTTACTCACAGAGTCACACGTGCAACTTTTCCCCTTTCTTTCCGGGTCGTGGATCGGGGCTACCCTCCGAGAGTACACGAGCCCCACGCCACGGTTCGGCGCCGGGTCGTGACCACTCGTGCACTCGCCATACAGTGGGATCGAAGTTCAAAGGGTAGGATGCCGTCCCCTTGCCGGGCCAATCAGGTACTTAAGCTTACCAATTCCCATAATCTCGGCATGTGTTTAGTACGTTCAAAGACTTAACCATCACTACCACACCCTGCGGCCTTAGCATTTTTCACTAGACAGACGGGCCTCAATCGTAACCATCGTTCCATAGCCCGTCCGTGTCCTTATGATTGCAGCGTGTAGTAAACATTCAACTCCTATTTTCTCGCGAGTGATAGGAAATCACTCGGCTTTTACCGGAGTCCTATTAGCACAGCATTCTATCGAACCTTACATCTAGTTTTCAAGCATGGGTTCCTAACATCATGCAACTAAGTTTTCATTCAACTCCTATAAACTTAATGCACAAGCAAAGAGTAATGAGTTGCATAATTTAGGAAAGAGATGGGTTATGCTCCGGGGCTTGCCTTCTTGTGAATAGTTAGTCCGGGGATCGTCTGAACGTTGACCCGGGTCTCAACTGCTTCAGTTAGATTTGCCTGGGCTTCTCGTTGCTCACTCTCGGACTCGGGCACCAACTCGTACGTCCCGTCGGAGAGAGTAGTAGTTTCTACATGAATGCACAAGTTTGAGCAGTGGTGATGGTAAACGACATGATTTCCTTCACGATAAAGTTGCGGTTCATAAGACATAAGTTTTGCTGTGAAGTTATTTACTTTAACATTTCCTGGGCAATCGTTAATAGAGTTTATCTTAATCTATTTAACTTCATTAAAGAAGAAGGGGTTGTGTTATATTGAAAACTTAGTTTTTCTTTTAAACACAAACATGAGTTGAACACAATTATGAATCTAGTTAGCTTCTGGTAATAAAATTTGTATTCAAGGTACATTATGCAGAGATAAGATCGCTGTAAAAATTTCAGACATTTTTGCGTAGCATGTTAAATATGAAAAATGTAATACTCAGCCACTGCTAGAATCTAGTTATTTTTATATAGAACAAACCATGCAAGTATTGGTGCTAAACATTTTACAGGGTGTTTCTATAACCATATTTGTGCTACTGTAAATTTTTCAGATTTTATTGTACATGATTTAGAGCATAATAAATGGGACAAGCTACGCTCATGTTATTAAAGATTATTTTCTACAGGATGTTATACAGGGTTTCTATGTATGAAACTTTTTGTACAGCTTGAGCTACTCTATTGTGTTTCATAGTAAAAAGATGAACATTTTCTAAGCGCTTTACTAATTATTTTGAATTAGTGAAGTTTTCCCACCACAAATTCATAAGAACAGGTTACATATAGTAAAAATGTTTCTAAATTTTTCTGTGGCCTCTAGGTATTACTACAACAACACAGAAAACGTTTCATGACATTAAACATCACAGAACAGCAGGAAAAATTAGTTCTAACACTTTATGGCATAAAACAAGGTTGGACAAAAGGTGTATCTAGAGATAGCTTTTGGTCCTGATCTTTTTACACAGACCTAAACATCAAGCAACTAACTCACTGCCCAAAATTTAGGGTCAGCAATGATCTACAACAGTGGGTACAAAAGAAGTCCATTAAACCTTCCATTTAATCTAGAGCAAAATATATTGAGAATCTGAGAAACTTTATGTAACAAAAGTTGTAGAGTTTCTTCTAGGGATTCCAGAACAGTTGATTTTGCATTTTTCTGAATTATCTACGATTTTATACGAAGTTTACAATTTCACTGATTTGGTTAAAACTTTCTTTACAGAGGGGTCCCTGAAAACTAGCAGAAAACCCCCTAGGAAGATTTGGGCGTTTGCAATGTGGTCCCTGGTCGCGATTCACGGCGGGGGAACATCTGTCCGGCCAAATTCCGGCGAGCTGGGTCGCCGACGGCGAGGGCAAGGTGGGGGAGCACGGAGAGGGAACCAGGGCGCACCTATTGGTGGTCTTGGAGTGGCTCGGGGTGGCTGGTGGCGGCCTGGCCGCGGAGAGCAGGGGCGGCGGCAGGGGGGCTCGGGCTGGGAAGCTTCAGCGCACTGAGGAGGGTCCGTTTCAGCGCTTGTCTCGGGTCGAGGAGGGGCGGAGGAGGGAGTTCCACGGCGGCGGCGTGGGGCGGCGCTCGGCTCTGCTTTGCTCTGTTCTGCGGGGAAGAAGAAAGGAGGGGAGGGAGGGGCGCTGTGCCGGCTTTATAGCTGGTGGAGCTCATGGGGGCGGGCTTGGCACGGCCGGGGCGCTGGGGGGAGGGGGCGGCGAGGCTGGGCGCCATTGGTGCGGGGCGGCGGTGACCAGAGGCGCGCCATGCGTGGCGTGCGTGTGCTGGGCGCGCACCGGGGCGCGACGTCGCGTGCGGGCGACGCGGCGTGCTACTGGCGAGCTGGGCGGCACAACGGGGCACGCCGTTGGGTGGCGGGGCGGCGGCCAGCGACTGGGCAGCGGTGCGGTGCTGCAGGGCGCCGGGTTGGGCAGGGGCTTGCCGTGCGGGAGGTGGAAGAAAGGCGCGGCTGTGGTTGGGCGAGCGGGAGCGGGCAGCAGGCAGGGCGCCGGGGGTTGGCTCGGCGCCTGGTGCCGCGCAGGCGTCGAGGGCCAGGTGGCCGGCGGCGGTCGGGCGAGCTGGGCGGTGCAGCAGAGGAGGGCAAGGGCCTAAATGCGAAAATTCGAAACTTTCCAGGGGGCTGGTTGCAAACAGGATGTTTTCTCCACTTTCTAATTTGAATTTCAAAATCTTTTGAACATGAAGTTGTTCAGAATAAAAAGTTCTACAAGTTTCGTTTCAGGCCAAAGTTCATTTGAGCTTTAGTTCCAAAGTTATTTTAAAAACTTAAAGAAAACTCTATTCGGAGGGCGCGTCATTTTATTTCAAAATTTCATTTTCTTCCCTAGGCTTCAACTAAACTTTTATTGGTCATGCTAATACTGGTGTGCTCAATTAATTTCGTAGCCATGTTTGCTTTGATGTGAAAGTTATCCAATTTGTTTCATTAAAGTACATGCATTTATGCACATACAAACTTTTAAAGGTAAAAGCAGAACCAACTTAATCCATTCCTTTTATTTTCTTAGTTAGTGATGCATTTTATTATGCCCGGAAGACTTGTTTAACAAATTAAACACTTGAGGTGTTACAGCCTTCCCTCCTTAAAAAGAATCTCGCCCCGAGATTCGGACAATAAACTTAGTGTGGGCTGTGTGTGTACATACCCGTGGTTGAGGTAAGAAAACCAGGGAAATTTTGGTTTAGGTAACTCTCGGTTTCTCAGGTGGCTTCTTCTTCAGTGTGATGGTTCCATTGAACTTATACATTTTAATCACTTTCCTCCTGGTCTCTCTTTCTTTTTGATCCAAAATTTTAACTGGGCGTTCGACATACGAGAGGTCGGGTTCTAACGATATTTCTCGTTGTTCCACAATCTCGGTAGGGACTCGAATACACTTCTTGAGTTGAGATACGTGGAAGACATCATGGGTGGCCGTGAGCTGAGGGGGCAGTCGTAATCTGTAGGCTACGGGTCCGCAGCTCTCAATGATTTCGTAAGGACCAACATAACGGGGATCTAGTTTGCCTTTGATTCCAAATCTTCGCACTCCCTTGGTTGGTGAAACTCGAAGATAGACATGATCGCCAACTTCGAATTTTAGGGGCTCTCTCCTTTTGTCAGAATAGCTCTTTTGTCGGGCTTGTGCGGCTTTAAGATTTGCTTGTATTATTTTTACTTTCTCCTCTGCCTCGATTACCAGGTCGGGTCCAATTATCTTACGTTCTCCGGTTTGTGACCAGCTCAAAGGAGTTCGACACCTTCGTCCGTACAGGGCCTCAAATGGTGCCATTTCCAAACTCGTTTGATAGCTGTTGTTGTACGAGAACTCTGCTAGGGGCATTTGTCCCAATTCTTGTCATAGTGGATGACGCAAGCTCTCAGCATGTCTTCGAGGATTTGGTTTACTCTTTCCGTTTGTCCATCAGTCTGAGGATGGTATGCTGAGCTGCGAATCAGTTTGGTACCAAGAGACGTTTGCAGTTGTTCCCAGAAGCGTGCTACGAACTGAGGACCACGATCGGAAATAATTTTCTTAGGTATTCCATGTAGGCAAACAATACGATCGAGGTAAATCTCGGCATATTTCTTGGTAGAATAGGTGGTGTGTACCGGAAGAAAATGTGCCGTCTTGGTGAGTCTATCCACGATAACCCATATGGAATCATGTTTCTGGGAAGTGTTTGGTAGTCCAACGATGAAGTTCATACTTATGTCTTCCCATTTCCAGGATGGTATAGGTAACGGTTGTAGTGTACCTGCTACCTTCAAGTGGCTAGCTTTTACTCTCTGGCACGTGTCACATTCCGAGACATACGTAGCAATTTCTCTTTTCATTCTAGTCCACCAGAAGTTTTTCCTTAGGTCTTGATACATTTTGCTACTGCCGGGGTGGATAGAGAATTTGGAAAGGTGTGCCTCATCGAGAATTTGCTTGCGGAGTTCACGATTCTTCGGAACGACTATACGACTTTCGAACCATAGAACTCCCTTATTGTCCTGGCGGAAACATTTATACTTCTCCTCACCTAGAGAGAGTTTTTGTTTGATGATCTATATTCCTTCATCATGTAGTTGTGCCATGATGATTTGGTCGTGAAGAGTGGGCTCAACTGAGATGTGATCTAGAGTGCCTCGGGAAACCATTTCCATGTTAAGCTTCCTCATTTCTGCACACAATGTCTCATGGTAGGACTCCATGGATAAGCAATGGCAATGGGACTTGCGGCTTAGTGCGTCCGCGACTACATTAGCCTTGCCGGGGTGATAGTGCACTTCAAGGTCATAATCCTTGATTAATTCTAGCCATCTTCGTTGTCTCATATTCAGATCGGTTTGTGTGAAGATATACTTGAGACTCTTATGATCCGTGTAGATATTGCACTGTGTACCCATGAGATAGTGCCTCCATATTTTCAGAACGTGAATGACAGCTGCAAGCTCAAGATCATGAGTGGGATAATTCTGCTCGTGGGGCCGTAGGGCTCGTGAGGCATATGCAATCACTCGATTCTCTTGCATAAGCACACATCCTAGACCAGTACCCGATGCGTCATAATATACATCGAATGACTTGGTATTATCGGGTTGAGCTAACACAGGTGCAGTAGTCAGATGCTCTCTGAGAGTGTGGAAAGCTTCTTCACATTTCTCATTCCACACAAACTTTACTTCCTTCTTTAACAGTTCAGTCATGGGCTTAGCAATTCAAGAGAAATCCGGGATGAAGCGACGGTAGTAACCGGCTAAGCCGAGAAAACTGCGAATCTGATGAACAGAGGTAGGGGGTTTCCAATCCATCACCTCTTGTACCTTGCTGGGGTCAACAGCTATGCCTTCGCTGGAGATCGTGTGACCTAAGAACTTTACAGTATCCAACCAGAATTCACACTTAGAATACTTAGCATAGAGCTGATGGTCTCTTAGACGCTGAAGAACAATGCGAAGGTGCTTAGCAGGCTCTTCCTCATCCTTGGAATAGATAAGGATGTCGTCGATGAACACTACGACGAATTTGTCAAGTTCGGGCATGAATACCGAATTCATGAGATACATGAAGTAGGCAGGGGCATTGGTGAGTCCAAAGGACATGACCAAGAATTCGTATAATCCATATTGTGTGGAGAAGGCAGTCTTAGGAATATCGCACGGGCGAATCTTGATTTGATGATATCCCGAACGAAGATCAATCTTTGAGAAGACTCTGGCTCCAGCTAATTGATCGAAGAGTACATCGATACGGGGAAGTGGGTATTTAATTTTTAATAGTTACCGCATTGAGAGGTCGGTAGTCCACACATAATCTTAAGCTGTCATCCTTCTTCTTTACGAATAGGGCTGGACATCCCCAAGGTGACGCGCTAGGGCGAATGAAGCTTTTGTCCAGTAGTTCTTGGAGTTGAATTTTTAGTTCTGCCAATTCTTTAGGGGGCATCCTATATGGCCTTTTGGATATAGGTGCAGTGCCTGGTTGTAGTTCAATGATGAACTCAATGTCCCTATCCGGTGGCATTCCCGGTAAGTCATCCGGAAAAACGTCGGCATACTCGTTTACCACAGGAATATCATCTAGCTTAAGTCCTTCCATCTGGTAAGCACAGGAATTCGTGCAATCTAGGAATGGTAGGTAAAGTGTGGTGGCTCCGTGACTAGGTGAATTTATTTCCACAACTCGGGACGAGGGTTCTAGGGTGACTTTGTGCAAAACCATCCAATTCATGCCCAAAATAAGATCCATGCCGTCAAGAGGTAGAAGGACAAGGTCTGTGTCGATGGTTTTACTACCCAACTTGACTGGTACTTGTCTGACCATTTGGTTTGAAGCAATTTTACCACCCGGTGTTGATATCGTATATGACCCTTTGGTGTGACAAACATTCAAGCCTACTTTTGCACCGAATTTTGCACTTATGAAACTATGCGATGCACCAGAATCAAATAATATAACTGCAGGCTTGTTATTAAATAGAGGATGTGCGTGTTATTAAGGGTGCACCTTTAGGTAGCGCTTCAAGCTGATCAATCTGTCCTTTGCTCTTGTTCCTCTGTCTTTTACGCTTGTTCTGATGGGTTTGGCTAGAACCTTGGCCCTGCTTTGGCTTCCTAGGCTGAGGGCATTCTCGAGCAAAATGGTTAGCACTGCTACAATTGAAGCAACGGTTTTTGTCACTTGGACGACGGGGTTGTTTGTTATCTGAAGATATCGCTACTGGCATACCCAATGAACCTCCCTTGGGTGTGGTGCATTTGGCAGGGTCTATCTTTTCCGGAACAGGTGAGCGAGTTTGTGTTCGAAGGACTGTGCCGGCGTCAGTAGTTTTGCTAACTTGACGTCGGCCCCGTGGGATGAATTCTGTGCAGGTAATTTCCCATCCAGTCAAGTCTATGCTGCATGGGTCAGGCTTGAGAGTTCGACGCTTTACTTGGTGATCCTTAAGTTTCATCGGAAGTTGTGATGGGGGCAATAAGGAGTCTGAGTAAACGTCTCTTGTGTCCATCATCTTGTTATTGAGCTCTGGATAGCTAGCAACCTGAGGATGGTGGACATTGCACCCATCCCCTTGATGGTGTTGTTGCTGCAGGCATTGAAAAATCGCTTCCTGCCCCTTGACAAGCTGACGAAGCAACTCGGTTTGAGCGGCCATTACTTCCACTAAACCAGGTGGTGGTGGCGGCTGTGGTTGTGATCCACTTGCGCTAGCACCAAAACCATCCGGGTTACCACGGGTTGCTCCAACCATCTGAAAAGGCGAATGTTCTTCATCAGCAACGTGATCCATATTGCTTTCATGACTCAAAAAGATCTAACGCGGAATAGTAGACTTCAAAAGGTCATGGATGGAATCATGGGCATAAAAACTGTCTGCCGTAAGAATTTTGTAACTCCTGGTAGGTTCATCCAAAGTTTCTCATATTTTGGCAGTGAATAGGGAGTTTAAAGATGTACCACTTTGGTATTCAGCCAAGATGCTAAATCGATGGCTAGGATGGTCAAACGGTTCACTCTTGGCTTCCCTGTTTTGGCTGTTTTTCAGCAGAACGAGTTATAGTATCTAGCCTATAACTCACACTAGCAAGATCTAATAGGGTTGAAATTTTGTGAGATCCTAGATCACAGAATTCCTGACAGGTTTGGTATTCAACTCACAGCTCAGAAATGTAAGGAGACATGGATAAAATTCCCGACAAGTTTCAGCGATTGTGGATTTCATCGTTTTACCAACTTACAACGAAATCACCCAAGTTTATCGCCGTTCCTTACATGCTGAGGGTATCCACATGGTTCAGGTGTACCCATCACAAAAGAGTTACTCAACTCCTAGTTAGCCTATTACAACACTTGCCAAAAGTCAGGCTACCCTATCGAGGAGTATGCGCAAAAGTCCTTCTAGGTCATCATCTAGAAGTCATCCAAGTCGTTGACGGACGACTCGCTGTGAGCAGGAGAGTGAGCTCCTAAGTATCGGCCAAACAGCGACCAACAGCCTCGATCTCCAAGGCGGGCCACTCCAGGTGTAGCGGGTGCGGAAAAATGGTCACATTGACACGGCACTGGGTAACTCCATTCTATGCAAACTCCAGTCCGGCGTAACGTGGGGGATTTAGATAGCCCACGGTGTTCAACACGTTCCACAAAATAGAGGGAAAGCCCTCCCAGTGGAGACACTGTGAGTGAACGCGTCCATCCTCATCCACCATCATGGCAGCTGTCTCGGCCATCTGAACGAAAGATCAAATGGATGAGGCCGAGAAAAAGTGTGAAAAGCACAGGGACAGATTCCGTATAGAGTGCAAAAATAACCATAACTTCCACAGTTCTCATCCAAAAATTCTCAAATTTCACCAGATCACTCCTAAGGTTTTTGTGAACAACTTTGCTAGTCAACTCCAGAGCTAGATAGGTCTCTAAGATGGTCTTTCTTTCCAGGTTTTACCTCTCTGTCTACCCAGAAATTTTCAGTGAACAGGGGGCTAGAGTTTCGTGCACCGGGGAAAATCTACCCAGCCACAATTTACCAAATTTTAACAGCATCTACTTGGGTAAAGTTGGAACAAGTTTTGTGTTGTACTCTTTTGCAGAAAACCGCAGGAAGGGGTCCTAAAAATTTAAGTGGCTGAACTGCTCATTCTGGACAAAAATCTGACATTCCATGGTTTCTGTTATTTCTTACTATCCTTAAGCTCAGAATTTTTAATTTTTGAACAGGAGATAGAACACGAAATTTGGAACAATTCTTTCAACATGAACTTTTCCAGAAAAGGTCATTTTCTTGGATCAATAAATCTCTCTTTTCGGTCATGGCAGATTTGCGACAGATTCGCTAGATAGTCCTTATGCAAACCACACTTAGATACGCAAGAACCTTACCACTCTCATACAATGCATTTCGATTTCAGATATATGTGGTCATGATGCATGCACGTCCTATTCGTCCTCATAAAATAAAATAACTGCCAAATACTTTTGGTCTTACGAAGATAGTTTCGGTGGCATACATGATACGCCTCTCACTATAATAGCTAGTCGAGATTTTCTAACCGTTCTTTAACTTATCGTAATCGCGGTTAGTGTACCTGCAGAAGATTGATAGAGCAAATATATTTCATGAACCTTTCATGCCAGCACTCATGAAAGCGTCCGTATTCATTACCGTTTACTTATAGAAACGATATCTGTACAATTTCCGCCGTACAGACGACGTTAACATACGCTATCGAGATAGCGTATTCACGGGGGTACCGTCATGAGACGGGGGTATGAACAGCGATCGCCATACCCTGCGCCAAACCTTCTACTCCCAATATGTTCAACTAACAGTTGGCATATTGGCAGCACCTCAAGTAAGCCACTGCTTGAGGGCAGCGTTCGGTTCGCATCACCGACAGGAAGGCCAAGCTCCCTCAGTTGGCTGAGGATCCTTACCTTCTTACCTTAGCGATGAGTGCGTCGTTACAGAATTTAAGGTCGGTTGTGCATGAAAGTAAGTTTTGACAGAAAGTAATGTGCTGGAAGTCAGTTGATAATATATAGAAGTTAGATAGCCACCTAGTAAACTTTCCCATAATCCCTTAGGGCTTTACGAACTAGGCACCATCCTTAACGCACCAACGTATTTCGCAACACATCCTTCTAGTCAAGTTTTATGAAAATAAGTTTTTAAGGCTTGCCGCATTCTCTGGCGTATGCATTTCGGCTCTAGCGCCAGCTGTTGCCAGCTGTGGCACCAACTACGGCTCTGATACCAGCTGTGGCAGAACCACCTGAATTAATCCGGCTCAAGTGTATTAACCATCACCATTAAGGCAATCTCCGTTAACCTTACACTTCAAATGGAGTAATCCACTGGTCTGTCGGGTATAACCTCCCGATACAACCACGGTAGAGCGGATCGAGTGCCATACATACAAATGCTCATGCGACGATGAGCCTAGAGAATACCACATTCCAGCAATATTACAACATTAGCATAAGTAAATATTACAAACCAATTTCTGAGTTTTAGAAACCAAGTACTTCAATGATCATCACTAAATAGTTTCTTCAGAGTTTAAGTTGCAGCGGAAAATAAAACAACGAAAGCTACTCGACGATAAGGATGTCTCGATGAAGCCCGTACGAGACATCACTCGGCATTATCTCCGTTGGACGGGGGCGTATCCCATTCCACCGACCAACCAGGGGGAACAGTGCAGGGCCAAGTCAAGCTAGCAATCATATCTTTGAAGGTCTCACCTGAAAACGAGCCACAAGCAAGGCTGAGTATACTAATACTCAGCAAGACTTACCCGAGTAGTGGAATCTACTCCACCGACTCTAGATAAGCAAGGCTTTTGGCTCAGGGGTTTGTTTTGCCGAAAAGCTTCTACAAGGGGGTCCTTACTTTCAACTTTTAGCTCAAGATTCTAGTTTCGTTATCCATTCTAGATAAGCAGCTATCCAAAAGCATACATGGTGAAGCATTAAATTTTCATCCAACCAGTTCATTCATCCTCATTGTTCCTCTTCTTACTCTGTGGGTAAAAATGGTTAAGCAGTCTCAATGGCCGTGAGAAACGGACGATTCGAATCGAATTTCTTAACCTTGCAAGGGAAACCTAAACACACGTCACGTGGTTACTCACAGAGTCACACGTGCAACTTTTCCCCTTTCTTTCCGGGTCGTGGATCGGGGCTACCCTCCGAGAGTACACGAGCCCCACGCCACGGTTTGGCGCCGGGTCGTGACCACTCGTGCACTCGCCATATAGTGGGATCGAAGTTCAAAGGGTAGGATGCCGTCCCCTTGCCGGGCCAATCAGGTACTTAAGCTTACCGATTCCCATAATCTCGGCATGTGTTTAGTACGTTCAAAGACTTAACCATCACTACCACACCCTGCGGCCTTAGCATTTTTCACTAGACAGACGGGCCTCAATCGTAACCATCGTTCCATAGCCCGTCCGTGTCCTTATGATTGCAGCGTGTAGTAAACATTCAACTCCTATTTTCTCGCGAGTGATAGGAAATCACTCGGCTTTTACCGGAGTCCTATTAGCACAGCATTCTATCGAACCTTACATCTAGTTTTCAAGCATGGGTTCCTAACATCATGCAACTAAGTTTTCATTCAACTCCTATAAACTTAATGCACAAGCAAAGAGTAATGAGTTGCATAATTTAGGAAAGAGATGGGTTATGCTCCGGGGCTTGCCTTCTTGTGAATAGTTAGTCCGGGGATCGTCTGAACGTTGACCCGGGTCTCAACTGCTTCAGTTAGATTTGCCTGGGCTTCTCACTGCTCACTCTCGGACTCGGGCACCAACTCGTACGTCCCGTCGGAGAGAGTAGTAGTTTCTACATGAATGCACAAGTTTGAGCAGTGGTGATGGTAAACGACATGATTTCCTTCACGATAAAGTTGCGGTTCATAAGACATAAGTTTTGCTGTGAAGTTATTTACTTTAACATTTCCTGGGCAATCGTTAATAGAGTTTATCTTAATCTATTTAACTTCATTAAAGAAGAAGGGGTTGTGTTATATTGAAAACTTAGTTTTTCTTTTAAACACAAACATGAGTTGAACACAATTACGAATCTAGTTAGCTTCTGGTAATAAAATTTGTATTCAAGGTACATTATGCAGAGATAAGATCGCTGTAAAAATTTCAGACATTTTTGCGTAGCATGTTAAATATGAAAAATGTAATACTCAGCCACTGCTAGAATCTAGTTATTTTTATATAGAACAAACCATGCAAGTATTGGTGCTAAACATTTTACAGGGTGTTTCTATAACCATATTTGTGCTACTGTAAATTTTTCAGATTTTATTGTACATGATTTAGAGCATAATAAATGGGACAAGCTACGCTCATGTTATTAAAGATTATTTTCTACAGGATGTTATACAGGGTTTCTATGTATGAAACTTTTTGTACAGCTTGAGCTACTCTATTGTGTTTCATAGTAAAAAGATGAACATTTTCTAAGTGCTTTACTAATTATTTTGAATTAGTGAAGTTTTCCCACCACAAATTCATATGAACAGGTTACATATAGTAAAAATGTTTCTAATTTTTTCTGTAGCCTCTAGGTATTACTACAACAACACAGAAAACGTTTCATGACATTAAACATCACAGAACAGCAGGAAAAATTAGTTCTAACACTTTATGGCATAAAACAAGGTTGGACAAAAGGTGTATCTAGAGATAGCTTTTGGTCCTGATCTTTTTACACAGACCTAAACATCAAGCAACTAACTCACTGCCCAAAATTTAGGGTCAGCAATGATCTACAACAGTGGGTACAAAAGAAGTCCATTAAACCTTCCATTTAATCTAGAGCAAAATATATTGAGAATCTGAGAATCTTTATGTAACAAAAGTTGTAGAGTTTCTTCTAGGGATTCCAGAACAGTTGATTTTGCATTTTTCTGAATTTTCTACGATTTTATACGAAGTTTACAATTTCACTGATTTGGTTAAAACTTTCTTTACAGAGGGGTCCCTGAAAACTAGCAGAAAACCCCCTAGGAAGATTTGGGCGTTTGCAATGTGGTCCCTGGTCGCGATTCACGGCGGGGGAACATCTGTCCGGCCAAATTCCGGCGAGCTGGGTCGCCGACGGTGAGGGCAAGGTGGGGGAGCACGGAGAGGGAACCAGGGCGCACCTATTGGTGGTCTTGGAGTGGCTCGGGGTGGCTGGTGGCGGCCTGGCCGCGGAGAGCAGGGGCGGCGGCGGTGGGGCGGCGCGGACGGCGGCGCTCCGGCGATGAGGGCGGCGGGGCTCGGGCTGGGAAGCTTCAGCGCACTGAGGAGGGTCCGTTTCAGCGCTTGTCTCGGGTCGAGGAGGGGCGGAGGAGGGAGTTCCACGGCGGCGGCGTGGGGCGGCGCTCGGCTCTGCTTTGCTCTGTTCTGCGGGGAAGATGAAAGGAGGGGAGGGAGGGGCGCTATGCCGGCTTTATAGCTGGTGGAGCTCATGGGGGCGGGCTTGGCACGGCCGGGGCGCTGGGGGGAGGGGGCGGCGAGGCTGGGCGCCATTGGTGCGGGGCGGCGGTGACCAGAGGCGCGCCATGCGTGGCGTGCGTGTGCTGGGCGCGCACCGGGGCGCGACGTCGCGTGCGGGCGACGCGGCGTGCTACTGGCGAGCTGGGCGGCACAACGGGGCACGCCGTTGGGTGGCGGGGCGGCGGCCAGCGACTGGGCGGCGGTGCGGTGCTGCAGGGCGCCGGGTTGGGCAGGGGCTTGCCGTGCGGGAGGTGGAAGAAAGGCGCGGCTGTGGTTGGGCGAGCGGGAGCGGGCAGCAGGCAGGGCGCCGGGGGTTGGCTCGGCGCCTGGTGCCGCGCAGGCGTCGAGGGCCAGGTGGCCGGCGGCGGTCGGGCGAGCTGGGCGGTGCAGCAGAGGAGGGCAAGGGCCTAAATGCGAAAATTCGAAACTTTCCAGGGGGCTGGTTGCAAACAGGATGTTTTCTCCACTTTCTAATTTGAATTTCAAAATCTTTTGAACATGAAGTTGTTCAGAATAAAAAGTTCTACAAGTTTCGTTTCAGGCCAAAGTTCATTTGAGCTTTAGTTCCAAAGTTATTTTAAAAACTTAAAGAAAACTCTATTGGGAGGGCGCGTCATTTTATTTCAAAATTTCATTTTCTTCCCTAGGCTTCAACTAAACTTTTATTGGTCATGCTAATACTGGTGTGCTCAATTAATTTCGTAGCCATGTTTGCTTTGATGTGAAAGTTATCCAATTTGTTTCATTAAAGTACATGCATTTATGCACATACAAACTTTTAAAGGTAAAAGCAGAACCAACTTAATCCATTCCTTTTATTTTCTTAGTTAGTGATGCATTTTATTATGCCCGGAAGACTTGTTTAACAAATTAAACACCTGAGGTGTTACAACCGGTGCTGTCCTAAGTCGGTTGCATGCTCTGGTGGGCCCTTTGATCCCTGTGAGGTTGAATGGTGCGTTCTGATTGGTCGATAACTTTTGCCTTGTATTCATGGGTGTGTTTTCTCTCCATTTCTGCTCAATTTCCTGCATAGCACTATTTTCCAGGGTGTCAGACCCGGGGCTACGGCATTGCACACATAGCATAGAATATTCTAGAATAAGGGATGGGCCATGTCCCATACCTTATATCTATTGTAACTACTCGTATGCGAGTAGAATTATTCAGAATAGAAGGAAACTACCCGAGTAGTACATGGGTAGGACTCCTAAGCTAGTATCGGGCTAGGATTCCTTGTAATCCTGTCCCCCAGACTATATAAGGGTGGGCAGGGACCCATCCAAACAAATATCATACCAATATCCAATCCAAGGCAATACAAACCACCATACAGGACATAGGGTGCAGATGCGAGGAAGAAGAAGATGGAATTGGGCTAGACCTAGATCTGGATCAGCGGTGGCGACGGCGGCTCTAAGACGAAAAGTTCTCACAGTGTGGGAATGACTAAAAGGGTCAGTTAACCCTAAGTTACCGCACAGTTAAATAACCAATGGGGAACCTAGTTTCACTTTGCAGAAGTTGAAGAGTTTTTATGGAAAATAATTTGTTTTGAGAGGTAATTTAGGATAATTTTGGGGAAGTTACTTGATTAACCATTTTTTCAAGGTTTTATTCTGAAAAAGGGTTTTTTCAAATTTCGTTCCAATTTTTACTATTTTTATCATCATCACAAATATATAAAATACACTGCAATGTAGGCCACATTCATTTGGATCCTTTTTTCCAAATTTTTTGGGATTTGGATTCAAGGCTCGGGGGCTGCAGGATACGTGTCATCGATGGATTATTTTTTAAATTCTTGGAAGATAAGGAAAGAAGATTCAAGACTAATTTGATCCTCAGCTTGATTCTTCGGTTCAACCTAAGGCTCGGGGGCTACTCCATATAGAGTGCGATTTTCATCGCACCCCATATAAAACAAGACTTAAAACTACTCAGCGCATGAGCGCCTCATAGCCTCGAAGCAGCCAAGGAAGTACTCGGAAGAGATCTCCAAGATGAAGTTTCAGAAGAACTCGAAGATGACCTCAGAAGTACTCTGAAGCCTGCAGTACTCGGCGACGAAGAGCTCGGGGGCTTATCAGACCCGGGGCTACGGGACTGCGCACATAGCATAGAATATTCTCGAATAAGGGACGGGGCATGTCCCATACCTTATATTTATTGTAACTACTTGTATGCGAGTAGAACTAGTCGGAACAGAAGGAAACTACCCGAACAGTTCTCGGGTAGGACTCCTAAGCTAGTATCGGGCTAGGATTCCATGTAACCCTATCCCCCCCCACACTATATAAGGGTTGGCAGGGACCCCCCTCCAAACAACCATCACATCAATAACCAATCCAAGGCAATACAAACCACCATACAGTACGTAGGGTATCATGCACATCGCAGCCCGAACCTGTCTAAACCTTGTGTTGCTTGCACCTTCGAAATCCTGATCTCGGCAACACCCTGCCTACAACTCTACTACCTTAGGGTATCCCTAGGTAGGCTTGCAGGTAAAACACCGATAGCTGGCGCGCCAGTAGGGGTGTTCATCGAAGATCCACCGGCGAACTTTCATGGGTCTGCGTCACTGACGGTGCAGGCGATTTTCGTCGGCACCTCATTGACAACACGAAGCTGGAGGCTCCAGCAGCAACCCAACGCAGCGATCTTGATGAGTCCATGGTCAACCTCGGCGAGATGCTGCTCCCTAACCTAGCCAGGGATCTCGAGGAGCAGTCCGTTTTCAACGCGACTTCGACTCGTGCTGCACCAAGCTTCTTTAGATCAGATCCAATCTGGCCTGAGGGACACTGTACCCGATTCACCTACGGGTTATGCAACGCGGCCACTATTTACCAGGGGGCCACGCGGTTTGAGGCCTTATCCGCATTGGAGGAGGACTTGGATCGCCTACTCAAAATCAGAAAAGATGAAGCCACCATATGTCGGGAGGCCCCTATCATTGACGACTACGACTCGAACTTTGACGATGGTGCGGTGCCTTTTATGGGCGGTCACCAGGGCCTGATGATCACATCAACGCCACAAGGTCACTTCGTGTACTAGAAGGGCAAGAAACCCTCTGAACTACTCGGAAATGACACTCGCCTTATGGCACACCTCGATACATTGCCTTACCAAGAGGGTAGGCCCCTTCTCACCATCACCGAAGAAGGAACCGTGCTGGTCGACTACAGCTCTGACGAGCACACCTCACACCGCCACATCTACATGGCACAAGTAGAAGATGAATGCAATGGAAACACGAACGAATTACTTGAGCAAATCTCTGAGGATGAGGTCACCACCGATGCCAGCGATGAAAATGACGCCGAATGCGACGCCCGCAGGTTGAGGAACCAGAAGCGTTCTACATGCAGAAGGAATGCCGCGGAGCGTCAACGCCGTCTATGGTGCGATCTCGACACAGGGTTTGCGGCTGCAGGAGAGCGGGGCTTCCAGACGCCGATCACCAACATTGCCGGTATCACAGCTATACTAGCCTCCAGCCGAGATCTAGTGGCACAATCAGCTTTGCGACTGGCTCAGAAGGCATGGTTATAGCTCAGCCGACAGAACCCGACACCATTAGTGCCGGCCAACCAAGAGGGACTGGGCAAAAGTCGCAGTCACCCAAGGTTAGCCGGACTCTGGGGGGCCATTCCATCAGCGCCCCGGTGACAATGAAGCCAAAAATGACGCTACGCAAGGCAGTCGCTCCGTGGGTGGGAGGCAACGGCCACCACCAGGGGGCAATAGACCACCACCACCACCACCGCCGCCACCACGACCACCACAACAACGCCCTGTTGGCAGTTACAATCATCGACCACTCGAAGACCTGCCGATGGATAATCTTCGTCGGAAGATCAACGAAGGGCGCGACGCTCACTCCATCATCAACGTCCGACAAGAAGAGCGAGCTGCAGCTGGTGACTACCGCGTACCAGAGGACAGTGATCATTTCTCGAAGGGCTTCAAACTGATCAGCATCACCAAGTATGATGACAAGAAAGCTCCTCAACAATGGCTCAGGTGCTACTCCATGGCCATAGAAGTTGCGGGTGGCTCCAACACCACCAAGGTCGTCTACTTCCTGATGGCCCTAGAGGCCGCTCCATTCATATGGTTGGAGAGTCTTAGGAAAGACTCCATCGACTCTTCGGATGATATGAACGCTGTCTTCACCGACAATTTCCAAGGGGTGATCACTCGAGCAGGTACTCGTCATGATCTATCACAATGCAAACAGGAACGTAACGAGGTCCTGCGATCCTACACTCGCTGCTTCTTCGACATTCGTGCCACCATCGCCAACATCTCCGAGCAAGATGTCATCAACTTCTTCCACAACGGCATCACCGACCAAACTCTCTTTAGAGACTTTGGCCGTGATCGACCAAAGAACGTTCCAGGGCTCCATGACATGATGCAAGCTTGGGCGGACCAGGAGAAGCAGGAGTGCGATCGCTTCTCGAGGCGCAGCAACGACTACAACAACAACAAGAAGCGGGGAAACGACCACCATAGCGACAGAAGCCAGCGGGACCACACGGGACCGAAAGGGCAAGCCAGACGTTCTCGTCGCGGCTATCGAATGTCCCTAGCGAGGCAAGAAGTCAGGAAACACGTAGGAGCAGTTCGACAAGCTTCTGCACATGCAATGCCCTGTGCACCCAAACGCCAAGCACTCAGCAATTGAGTTCTACAACCTTTGAAAGATCTTGAACGCCCCGCCTCTTAACAAGAACGCCAAGAAGAAGGGCAAGGAAAAGGAGGACGACGAACCAGAGGACAAGTCAGGGTTGCCATTTATGTTTGTTATTTTGGTTAATCATGACTTCCTTACCATACTACTCTTAGACGTGCTCAATGAATGTCCAGCCTAATTAGTGCAACCTTTTTCCAGCCGATCTCTTATCCTTTTTGCTAAGGATAGGGCCAGCGGGAATGGACTCGGGAAGAAGAAAATGATTAGATTTGTTCAAGGCTAAGCTCAGGGGACCCTGTCACAGCTGAGCCATGCGACTGCCAAAAGTGGTCACCTCGTTTGGCAATGACTAGTGGAACCCGTTAATTAGCCAAATAAAGCATCTATGTGATTATCTATCAAATACTTCTAGTAAAGCTCAGTTTACAAGTTCCCGACTAGTACTCTATGTTACTGAAGGGGCCTTTCTCCCATAGTTCCAGTAATGCTGAGTTTACTAGTTCTCGACTAGTACTCTATGTTACTGAAGGGGCCTCGCTCCCATACTTCCAGTAACCCTCAATTTACTAGTTCTCGACTAGTACTCTATGTTACTGAAGGGGCCTCGCTCCCATACTTCCAGTAACCCTCAATTTACTAGTTTCCGACTAGTACTCTATGTTAGTGAAGGGGCCTCGCTCTTATACTTCTAGTAACGCTCAGCTTACTAGTTCCCGACTAGTACTCTGTGTTACTGAAGGGGCCTCGCTTCCATACTTCTAGTAACGCTCAGTTTACTAGTTCCCGACTAGTACTCTATGTTATTGAAGGGGCCTCTCTCCCATACTTCCAGTAACGCCCAATTTACTAGTTTTCGACTAGTACTCTATGTTACTGAAGGGGCCTTGCTCCCATACTTCCAGTAACACCCCTTTTACTAGTTCCCGACTAGTACTCTATGTTACTGAAGGGGCCTTGCTCCCATACTTCCAGTAACACCCCTTTTACTAGTTCCCGACTAGTACTCTATGTTACTGAAGGGGCCTCACTCCCATACTTCCAGTAACGTTCAGTTTATTGGTTTCCGACTAGTACTCTATGTTATTGAAGGGGCCTCGCTCCCATACTTCCAGTAACGCTCCGTTTACTAGTTCCCGACTAGTACTCTATGTTACTGAAGGTGCCTCGCTCCCATACTCCTTGACCTAGCTTAGGAGATCGAGGAGGAGTCCGCTCTCGATGCGACTTCGACTCATGCTGCACTAGGACTTCTCGGGTCGGATGGAATCCGATGTGGGGGAAGAGCGTACCGGACTCCTATTTAGGTTACGAAACGTGGCTCCTGTATATAGGAATCCATGCAATTTGAGTCCCATCCAATGCCCAATGGCATCTGCTCAAGAAGGTTGTGCGGTCAACATGTGGCTTCATCAATCGACTCCGACTAGTTGGCTTCATCAACAACTGCCGTGGCTTCATTGACAATCGCCCATGAATCAAGCTAAGGGATCAGACTTGGACCATGCCGTTGGGTGAGGTATGCTCCCAAGAACTGCCTTACTTAGCCATCACTTCGTCGACACATACCACTCGGCGTGCTTTCGGCGACTCGTCCAGTTCCTTGGCTCGGGGGCTGGGCGTTAACAACTACTTGACATGGCTGCTACGGCTCACCTGGCTCATATGCTCGGGGGCTGGATAACGCAAAACTACTCGGAAGACTCGCAAAAGAACCCAATTTAAGGGGCTTTTTGAGGATTTATCTTAGGAAGATAATTGTTTAACCATTATTTCAGGGATTTTATTCCGAAATAAGGGGTTTTTCCAATTTTTAAGCTAGAGGTCTTTCTAGTCGTTAAATCAGGGAGAAGTTCTTTGCTTAACTATTTTTTCAGGAATATCGTTCCGAAAAAAGGGGTTTTTTGAATTTCTTAACCAATTTACCTATTTTAACCATCAATTCAAACTCTTAATATTTTACACAACCCATGCCACGATTCTTTGGATCCTTTTTCCAAACCTTGGAATTTGGACTCCAGGCTCGGGGGCTGCGGGACACGTGTCACCGATGGCTTATTTTTCAAATTTTTGGAAGATAAGAGAAGAAGATTCAAGACCAATTTGACCCTCAGCCTGATTCTTCAATTCAACCTAAGGATCAGGGGCTACTCCATA
This sequence comes from Panicum miliaceum, assembly GCA_032594955.1. NCBI lineage: Eukaryota > Viridiplantae > Streptophyta > Magnoliopsida > Poales > Poaceae > Panicum > Panicum miliaceum. The sequence continues at coordinate 22,605,750 of CM064072.1, read as the reverse complement.
TGGAGTGCGAGTTTCATCGCACCCCATATAAAAGAAGACTTAACAACTACTCGGGGCATGAGCACCTCACAACCTCGATGTAGCCAAGAAAGTACTCGGAAAACACCTTCAAGACGGAGTTCGGGAGAACTCGAAGACGCCTTTAGAAGTACTCGGAAGCCTACGAACAGCTCGGGGGCTTGTCAGACCCGAAGCCATATGATTGCGCACATGGCGTACATATTCTAGGATAAGGGATGAGACCTGGCCCACACCCTACACCAATTGTAACTACTCGTACAGAAGTAGGACTAGTCGGAACAGAAGGAGACTACCCGAGTAGTACTCGGGTAGGACTCCTAAGCTAGTATTGGGCTAGGATTTACATGTAACCCTGTCCCCTCAAACTATATAAGGGCGGGCAGGGACCCCCTCCAAAAACATCCACACCTAAGGCAATACAAACCACCACACAAGACGTAGGGTACTACGCTCTCGGTAGCCTGAACCTATCTAAATCTTGTGTTCCTTGCACCTTCGAGTTCTTGATCTCGGTGACACCCCACCTACAATCTACGACCTCGGGGATATTCCTCGGTGGGTTGGAGGTTAACACCGAAAAGTGGCGCCCAACTCCAGGACGCATCAAAGACTGTCAATGTCATCTTTGGCGGTGAATCCGGCTTCACTTCCAAACGAGCCCAAAAGCTAGCACTACGCGAGATCTTGTCTATCGAGCCAGCGGTACCACGACCACTCCAGTGGTCGGAGGTCCCTATCTCATTCTCAAAAGATGGTAAATGGACTAGCTTCTAAGAGCCGGGAAAATTCCCGCTCGTGCTGGATCCTGTGGTGGCTAGCGTCAGGCTCACCAGAGTACTCATCGACGGAGGAAGCGGCCACAATCTTCTCTTTGCGAGTACTCTGCAAAAGATAGGCTTGGACATCACGGACATGCTGACCCCAAGCAAAGCTCCCTTCTACGGCATCGTACCATGGAACTCGGCTACACCACTCGGAACTGTGACCGTCCTAATGACCTTCGGCATGAGGGAGAACTACAAGACCAAATACATCAAGTTCGAGGTGGCGAACTTCGAATCTTCATACCACGCCATCCTGAGAAGATCCGTGTTGGCCAAGTTCATGGATGTGCCCCACTATATCTACGTACTTCTCAAGATGCCAGGAAAGAGTGGTGTGCTCACCTTCCACGGTGACTTGAAGAAGTCATACGACTGCGACTAGGAGGCCATCGAGTATGCTTCGACATCGCGCGTGCTGAATCCTTCCTTACAAGTACTCGTGGCCGCGCAACAACTCTCCCAGTCAGGCCTGGAGATCCTGATAAAGAAGGCAAACCAGACAAAGATACAGGCTACTAGGGAAGTCGCCCTCAAAGCAATCGAGCTGCAAGAAGGCGACCCATCCACAACAGCCCTAATCGGCACAGGGCTTGATGACAAATAGGAAAGTGCGCTCATCAGTTTTCTTAGGGCTAACCGAGACATTCGCGTGGAAACCAGCGGATATGCTAGGGGTGCTTAGGGAGCTGATCGAGCATAGCCTGAAAGTAAACACTAAGGCTATTCCTAAGAAGCAGCGACTTCATAGGTTCACTCCAGATAAGAGGGAGGCAATCAAAAAGGAGATAGCTAAACTACTCACGACTGGTTTCATCAAAGAGGTGTTCCACCCAGAGTGGTTAGCTAATCCTGTTCTTGTAAAAAAGAAGAATAATAATGAATGGAGGATGTGCGTTGATTATACCGATCTCAACAAGCACTGCCCGAAGAATCCTTTTGGGCTACCACACATCGACCAAGTCATTGACTCTACCGCCGGCTGCGTACTACTTTGCTTCCTTGATTGCTACTCGGGTTACCATCGGATCGCCCTCAAGGAAGAAGACCGGATCAAGACTGCCTTTATCACCCCGTATAGTGGGTATGCCTATACAACCATGTCCTTCGGGTTGAAGAACAGAGGCGCAACGTACCAGCGGGCGATACAGCTATGCTTTGCCGACCAGCTACACCGCAATGCGGAGGCATACGTGGATGATATGGTCATTAAGACCCAAAATTACAATGACTTTATTGCAGATCTAGAAGAAACCTTCAACAGCCTAAGAAAGTTCCAGTGGAAGCTGAACCCGACCAAGTGCGTCTTTGGCATACCATCCGGGAAATTACCCAATTTTATCATCAGTCGCCGAGGGATCGAAGCCAAACCGGAGAAAATCACCGACATCGGAGCTCCGGCCACAATCAAGGATGTTCAGAAGCTCACGGGATGCATGGCGGCCCTGAACTGATTCATCTCACGATTTGGGGAATGGGGACTACCGTTCTTCAACCTATTGAAATGGCAAGACAAGTTCAAGTGGACAGAGGAGGCGGAGCAGGCACTACAGGACCTTAAGCATCACCTACAGTTGCCCCCATTCTCACAACGCAATTTCCAGACGAGATCTTGCTACTTTACATCGCCGCAACTACACATGTGATCAGCACTGCTATTGTGGTGGAGCGCACCGAAGAGGGCCATGCATTCGGTGTGCAGAGGCCAGTGTATTTCGTTAGCGAAGTACTCTCTGAATCAAAGGTTTGCTACCCACCGATTCAGAAACTTTTCTACGCAATTCTCATCACATCCAGGAAGCTTCATCACTACTTCAATGCATACCAAATCTCAGTTGTCACTGATTTCCCAGTAGCGGATATTCTCCACAATCAGGATGCCACTAGACATATCTCCAAGTGGGTAGTGGACCTGGGAGCTCTCTCCATTGATTAAAAGCCATGCATAGCAATCAAGTCGCAAGCACTAGTCGATTTTATGGCAGAGTGGCGGGAAAACCAGATTCCAACTCCAGTTGACAGGCCAGAGCATTGGGTGATGTACTCCGATGGCTCCCTCAAGCTCGAAGGAGGCGGTGGTGGAGTACTCTTCATATCTCCAAAGGGTGAGCAAATCAAGTATGTTCTTCAAATCCTTTAGAAAGTGTCCAACAATGAGGCCGAGTACGAGGCACTCCTGCACGGGCTACGCCTGGCGATCTCTCTTGGCATCAAATGACTACTTGTCTACGGCGACTCCTTATTGGTTGTTCAACAAGTCAACAAGGACTGGGATTGGAACAAAGAAGCCATGGATGCATACGTAGCAAAAGTATGAAAGCTAGAAAGCAAATTCTAAGGGATGGAGGTTCATCACGTGATCCGAGACAACAATGTTGGGGCAGACGTACTATCCAAGCTGGGATCTACTCGTGCTCAAGTTCCAGCTGGCGTATTTGTCCAAGAGCTGAAGCACCCATACATCAAGATTCCAGCACAAGCAGCCACCGATCCAGTTCCCCACGAATCAGATCGGGAGGTCATGATGGTGGGAGAAGATTGGAGGGAACCTTACATCGACTTCATCAAAGACCGGAGACTACCTGCAGGCGTGGACAAAAAGAGTGCAGCAGCTGCTCGCATCATGAGGTAGAGCAAGGGGTTCATTTTGGTAGACGACAAGTTATACAAGCGCAGCGCACGCTCGGGAGTTCTCATGAAATGTGGCACGGGCGAAGATGGTTACGACATCCTTCGTGAAATCCATGATGGATCCTGTGGCAATCATGCAGTTTCAAAAACACTCATCGGGGAGGCATACAAAGCGGGTTTCTACTAGCCTACAATGGTGTTGGATGCTAAAGACTTAGTCCGCAGATGCCCCAACTGCTAGTTCTTTAGAAAGCAGGCACATGTCCCGGCTCACAATCTTATCACCATCTCACAATCCTGGCTGTTTGCCTGCTGGAGCCTCGACATGATTGGGCCTTTAACATCAGTGCTAGGAGGATTCACTCATGTGTTGGTGGCTATCGAAAAGTTTACAATGTGTATTGAGTAAAAGCCGATTACCAAGCTCATGCCAGATAGAGCAGTTGACTTCACCTATGACATTCTACATCGGTTTGGCTTCCCCAACACTATCATCATAGATTTGGGCACCAACTTCACAGCACATCAGTTCTAGGAATTCTGTGACAACGCAGCACCCAAGGGCAAATGGCCAAGTCGAGAGGGCCAATGGAATGATTCTTGATGGTTTGAAGATAAGACTCTACGACAAGAATATCGAAAAAGGTGGCAAGTGGATCAATGAGTTTCCACATGTCGTCTTTGGGCTACGGACTCAGCCATCCAAAGCCACAGGACATACACTCTTCTTTCTTGTTTATGGGTCAGAAGCAATCCTCCCTGCAGACATTATGTGGAAATCTCCACGATTAGATATGTATGATGAAGGTGAAGCTGACGAGGCAAGACATCTTGAACTTTCTTTCAAGCTAAATTGTAAAACTTTGAGGCTTTCTTAAAGACACAAGTATTAACAATAAGCTACTATAGTAACAGCCCACGAGGCTAAGACACGAGTACTACTTGTGCACAAACTTATTCCAGCAACAGCTATGACTACTTGTTTCATGCAAATAGTAGCAATAAAAGCGCTTGCTAAAGGGGTCACCAAGCCCATACTTCCAGTCAGGCCCCAAAAACTTGCCATGAGTAGTAAAGCGCCAAGAAGCTGAAGAGGCCATCGAGCCTATAAATTCGAACGAGTCAGAGCACCGCACGATCGGGCATTAACTGACTAGTTTGAACAAATATTCGAACGCCAAGTTATTGACTACATTCAAAAGCATGGCACTTGGAATAGCATAACCCAAGCGTATCGATTCTATCTAAGACCTTCAATCACCGATACTACTCTATATGAGATTAATAGAATAGATGAAAGGCACCAAGCAAATAGATATATTTGCAAATATACGACTGGGCAGATTGTTCATGACATGTTCATTGTTTTCAATCTTGCTCTAAACTCTCAACTATCTTCTGGGCCACTGGCTCGACTTCTTTAAGGTATTCTGTGAACATCTCTTGAGAACAGTCTGCAACCATACCATTGCTAGTGGCTCCAGATTGACCTTCGGCTAGAAAGACTTGAAGAGTCCAAGCACGTGCGCTGCATAGGTCTTGGTGGTCTCGGAGATGAAGCTAGCAATCTTCTACGGGGCTTCTTGAAGTCGCTCCAGCAGAGTCCTATCGTCAACTACCCCTTCTTCTGGAGGATCCACCATGTTGACAACTACTTGCGTCGCTTTCTGAAGGTCCTCAAGTTGTTTCTGCTTGGCATCTTTTTCTTCGGTCACGTCTTTAATCTGCTGCATGCACTCGATGAACTGAGCATCAGTGTCTTCAAGCTTTTTCACCGTGACCTCTAGTTAATCGGTACAGCGATTCAGCAGATTCCTCACATCGGTCAGCATTTCTTCCTTGTTCTTTATGATGTTGTTGAATTCGGAGGACAAGCAACAAGAAGAAGCACTCGTGAGAGCTCAAGAAATGAACAGTCATATCCATCACGGCAAGGTGAAGCAGTCGATAGATTGTTACCTCGGTTCGTCTTGGCTAGGTCCTTGTTCTTCTTTGAAAGATTTTGAATTTCTTGCTTCAAGAGCCAGACTTCCTGGGTACGCTCCTGTTTGAGGGTGTTGAATTCATTCCTCAGGTCAACAATCTTGTGAATTTTTTTCTTAATTTGGCCATCCTTGGCCTGCAACTGGTGGGCCCCATCTTCAATTGCCCTGAGTTTATCTGATTTTATTCTGGAGCGATTGGCCAAGGTTTGTATGACAGGAAAAAGCAGTCAGCAAATCAGTAACCATTCGATAGAAAGAGATATTTTCAGTGCAAGATACTTACCGTGGAGAATTTGTACAATTCTTTGAAAGTATCCTGAAACTCCGTTAAAGTCGCCGACGACAGCATGGGGTCTTCAATTAGGTCAGTCGGGATGACATATTGCCACTTCAGGGGAGTCACCAGAATACCCTCTGAGGAGGGACCCGCAGCACCTTGATCTTCAGGAGCAGTCCGCTCCTGCAGATTACCTATCGCCTTACTACTAGTAAGCAGACGTGCAACAAGCAGAATAGTACTCGCAGGAGGAGGTTTTACAATGGTCTCACCTGCTAATATTTTCGATGACACACCCCAAACCTCAGGCTGTTCTTCGACGGTCGCCTCGGTTTCAGCTTCAGTCCTGCCAGCTCCAGCGTCGGCAGGAGTCGAGGAGTCGGGCGGCACCGATGACTTGAGGGTAGCCATGGCCACCGGATCTACGACGACTTCCATGACATCAAATGCTTTTTCTGGCTCGAGGGCTGGAATCACCCTGACATCGCCAGGTCCTCCAGGCCCAGAGTAGAGGATGGTCTACATGAAAGAAACGACAATAAGATTGATTAACAAGGAACCTACAACTATACAAGCACAAAAGTACTCGGACACTTACAATGTGGATTTCTTTACATGCAATTTCTTCTGTTTTAGTGTCTTAGGTGCTGGAGTAGCACCTAAAGCACTTATTGGCGCAGACTTGCCAACCGCAGGGCGGAGTTTGCCTCAGCGACGCAATAGCAACGGTCACCAAGGGCAGTGCTTGCCCCGGCGTCGTTGTAGCAGTACCTGTTGATGGGTCCACTGTGACGGAGGGTACATCTTGCTCCTTCCAGTATCGTCCCCGACTGTTTCCTCGACCCTTTGCTTGGCATGCTTTAGGTTCAACGAGTTAGGATTGAAGAATCAAGAAAAAGGAGAGAATTCAATCAAGACCATCAACATCAGGAAACAAAAAGCAGGCAATAAAAAGCCCTCGCAAGACCAAGTAAGGCACTTACCTAGGTGTTTCATTCTCATCACCACCCGATACAGCACTAGCCTTGCATTCCGGGTGGCGGCCCTCAGCCCCTTCGGGTGACTAGGCGAAGAGTCACCACCAGGAGAGCTCTGGCACTCCTGGGCGGTGCGGTCGTCATCAGTGCCCTCGTCGTTCTCCTCACTTACTAAAACAACAGTGGGTCGAGACGGCATTAGGTGGCTCAGACGTTCAATGTCCGGTATCGGAGGCATACTCCTATATACATTTATATCATCCCACAACAGGATTTCAAGATCCGTCAGTACCAAATTAAAATAAAGGACACTAGAAGTACTCGACAGAAAGGCACGACTACTTACTCCTACAAGTTTTGGAGGATTCTTCGCTGAATAAAGGGTTGGAACATATCGCACGGTCTCGGTACCCATGAGTACTCGGCTTACTCGCATCACAGCTTCACCTTTATTAATAGGGTCTGCAGAAAATCGAGATGGATCTGAGTTACCAAGGTACTCGAAACCAAATCGGGAGCGCTTCTTCAATGGCTGGATCCGCCTGCCAAGCCACGTGTACATCACTGATGCACCAGTGACTCTTGCATCCCTGTGCTTCTTGATCTTGCCGAGCAGCTCTTCGATCTGGCTCATGTCTTGACAAGCTACGGTCCACTCGCCTCTAATCTTGAGTGCTCCGGCGGTCCTTTCGGGAAGCGATGGCTCATGGTTCCCAACATAGAACCATCGCTCCCTCCAGCCTGACAGACTAGTTGTAAATCTGTAGGGGATGTACTTCTTTTCCAAGCCCTACCTCAGTTGAAGTCCAGCCCCACCGACCTTGTACATTTTGTCCTCACTGGATTGTGGTTTGAGATGTAAAAGGTAGCAGAAAAGATCGACATGGGGTTCTATCCCCAGGAAAGCTTCATGATGAGGACATCAACACCAACGATACATCCACCCCGACACAAGTACCTATTGCTGGTCCTATTACTCGTAGGACCATGTCATAAAACTGATGATGCTTCTCACATTGCTGATTTGTTCTTTCGGGAAATTGTTCGTTTGCATGGTGTGCCCAACACAATTGTTTCTGATCGTGATGCTAAATTTCTTAGTTATTTTTGGAAGACTTTATGGGCTAAATTGGGAACTAAATTGTTGTTTTCTACTACATGTCATCCGCAAACTGATGGTCAAACTGAAATGGTTAATAGGACTTTGTCTACTATGTTAAGGGCTGTTTTAAAGAAGAATATTAAGATGTGGGAAGATTGTTTGCCTCATATTGAATTCGCTTATAATCGATCGCTGCATTCTACTACAAAGATGTGCCCATTTCAGATTGTATATGGTTTCTTGCCTCGTGCTCCTATTGATTTAATGCCTTTGCCATTTTCTGAAAAGATGAATTTTGATGCTACTAAGCGTGCCGAATTGATGTTAAAACTGCATGAAACAACTAAAGAAAACATAGAGCGCATGAATGCTAAATACAAGATTGCTGGTGATAAAGGTAGGAAGGAACTAAAGTTTGAACCTGGAGATTTAGTTTGGCTGCATTTGAGAAAGGAAAGGTTTCCTGAATTGAGAAAATCTAAATTGCTACCTTGGGCTGATGGACCATTTAAAGTGCTAGAGAAAGTCAATGATAATGCATATAAGCTCGATCTGCCTGCGGATTTTGGGGTTAGTCCCACATTTAACATTGCAGATTTGAAGCCATATTTGGGAGAAGAAGATGAGCTTGAGTCGAGGACGACTCAAATGCAAGAAGGGGAGGATGATGAGGACATCAACACCAACGATACATCCACTCCGACACAAGTACCTATTGCTGGTCCTATTACTCGTACTCGTGCGCATCAACTTAATCATCAGGTGAGTTCAAATCTAAGCTCATGTACATCATGTTTAGACCATGGAGACCCGTGTACTCTTGTTTTGCTTAGGAACCAAGAAGGCGACCGAAAGGGAAACGGATTCGCGCAGGCTGGATTCGGACTGCAGAACAGTACCAACTTGTGACGGACACCACGGTCGCATATGAACTCGGATTGGGGCGTTCAAGTACTTCGTGGAAAGCTTATGAAGTCTTCTTTCAAACGGATCCGTCCTCATAGCCATATCTATTACAAGTCGGCCGCAATCGTAAAATTAATACAGAGTCCTTTTCTGCCCATGGTGCTGCGTCACCCTGTTTTGGTCCAATGGGCCGTGTATCAAGTTCAGTCCATTACGGATGCGTCCTAGGGTTGGAGTATGACCCCAACACCCTTGTGGTCATCCTCCCACGTACTTATACCCCTTAGCCGCCGCCAAGGATGCTTGGGTTTTGTTTAGATCAAGTTTAGCCTTCGCTACTTGCTTGCAAGCGCGCGTGCTGGATCAGCCGCCCGTCTTCTTGTCTTCGAAACCCCGCCATTATTGAGATTGCGTGTGAAACCTTCATTTACATCTAGTAAATTCAGTACTTGTCATACTTGTTCTTGCTAGTTCTTCGATTGCTTGCAGGACGAGTGCCCTAGTGGCCGGGTGCCGCGCTCCACAAGATCGCGACAACCATTGGAGGGGGTGTATCGGTTGCTAAGGCGCAGCTTGGAAGGCTGTAGTCGGGCCGTGAACGTCGCCTCCATCGACCAATCGAGTTATCCACGCCTCTCATCGAAAGATCGGGAATCAAACCCTAGCGGGTCGCCATTACTTCACAGAAATGGACAAAGATGGCAATGTGAAGAATCGAGTTGGGGTTGAGATGGTGAAGCTGAATGCCATAATAGAAAAGAAGGCCGCGAAAGAAATTAGAAGTCGGAAGGGCCAGATGGCGTTCAACAAAATACTAGAATAAAACTATTTCTTCAGCCCCTCCATACGGTCTCATATCACCAGTGGCTGTGCACCGATGATTTCCTTGGGCTGAAGGAGGCCCTCATCTACAAGTGCCTTGAGGTCGACCTCAAAACACTTACTTGCTCTCCATCCATCGCCTACGGTAGCGACGGTCTTAGAATCCTTTCCCTTCGCCTTTGTGGAGCTCTTCTTGCCAGCCATCCTTGAAGTCACGAGTCGCTTCTCTCGCATGCGCTTGGGGGCTTAAGGAGAAGGTGCGAGATGCGAGCAAGGAGGGTGCAGATGCGAGGAAGAAGAAGATGGAATTGGGCTACACCTAGATCTAGATTAGCGGTGGCGACGGTGGCTGTAAGACGAAAGGTTCTCACAGTGTGGGAATGACTGAAACGGTCAGTTAACCCTAAGTTACCACACAGTTAAATAACCAATGGGGAAACCAGTTTCACTGTGCAGAAGTTAAAGAGTTTTTATGGGAAATAATTTGTTTTGAGAGGTAATTTAGGATAATTTTTGAGAAGTTACTTGATTAACCATTTTTTTCAGGGATTTTATTACGAAAAAGGGGGTTTTCGAATTTTGTTCTAATTTTTCCTATTTTTATCATCATCACAAATATATAACATACACTGCAACGTATGCCACGTTCATTTTGATCCTTTTTCCAAATTTTTTGGGATATGGATTCAAGGCTCGGGGGCTGCCCGATACGTATCATCGATGGATTATTTTTTAAATTCTTGTAAGATAAGGAAAGAAGATTCAAGAGTAATTTTACCCTTAGCTTGATTCTTCGATTCAACCTAAGGCTCGGGGGCTACTCCATATGGAGTGCCATTTTCATCGCACCCCATATAAAACAAGACTTAAAACTTCGCGGGGCATGAGCACCTCACAGCCTTGAAGCAGCCAAGGAAGTACTCAGAAGACACCTCCAAGATGAAGTTTCAGAAGAACTCGAGGATGACCTCAGATGTACTCCGAAGCTTGCAGTAGAACTAGTCTTATGTGAGTAGAACTAGTTGGAATAGAAGGAAACTACCCGAGTAGTACTCGGGTAGGACTCCTAAGCTAGTATCGGGCTACGATTGCATGTAACCCTATCCCCCTAGACTATATAAGGGTGGGCAGGACCCCCTCCAAACAACCATCACACCAACAACCAATCCAAGGCAATACAAACCACCATACAGGACGTAGGGTACTACGCACATCGCGGCCCGAGCCTGTCTAAACCTTGTGTTGCTTGCACCTTAGAGTTCCTGATCTTGGTGACACCCTGCCTACAACTCTACTACCTTAGGGTATCCCTAGGTAGGCTTGCCGCTGAAACACCGACATAGGGGACATGTGGAAATGTCATTATTCTAAATAAATATGCGTGTAAGAAATGTTAGTTCTCCCAATTTTCTAATCAAATTGACAGTCAAAATTGGTCCGTAACGAGCGTCAACAAGATCCCCCAAGCTGCCCTTTGCTCGTCCCGAGCAAAGCAGGACATTTTGGTTGTTGATCAGAAAATTGCTACTACTCATTACCTGTTGTCGTGCCATGTCTTGTAGGTAAGATGATCTCCATGAGGTTGAATAAATTGGCGTGAGTACCTTGCCCTTGTTACCTTAATCATCTATGGGGCTTATTAGCTTCTCCTTGTCTTGAGCTATTGAGAGTTTGAACAGTCGATAGAGTAAGACTTACCTCTTCTTTGTTAAACAATCCATCTGGAGGTTTTCTTTTTGAATTTTGTAAATCAAGGCCAAGTTCCTCGAATGAATCTCTCTGATCGCTCAATGTGTTTGAATCCTCACCAGGGCATTTCTTGCCTCCTCATATCTAAAGCTTTTGTAGGCTCATGGTATGGGAAGGATGAGGCATACCTATATCTCATATGTTGCAAAGGCAAAGAGTGGATCCATGGAGAAAGAAGTCATAAATCAAGATCAAGATGTGCACGTGTGTGGATGGATGATGGTATGATTACTCATTTCTATGTGATATCCCTCTCCTCTTATTTTATTCTGAGTATAGTTACCCCTTTTCTTTTTCTCTTTTCTCTCTTTTTTTAGGTCATTTTCCTGGGCATGCCTTTTTCTCCTTTTTTTCTTTTGGGACAACCATATCTCCCTTTTATCTTTTTTTAGGAATACTTGGAGAGAGATTACACAACACATGGAGCATTTATTTGGTGGATGAATGGAGTGCGCTAATTCCCAGTGTAGGAAATTCGCAATGAATGTGGAGTGTGAGTGATCTTGATCAAGAGAGTACGAAAAGCATCTCACTAGGGTCACAACAATTTGGCAAAGCTCAATGAAATAGCAAGTAGCATATGTATAGGATTTTCAATGTATATGGCATATGGCTCTGGTAGGATTTTTAGCATCATTGAGGAACTTATCTTTCCCTTTTTTATTTTGAAAACAAAGACTTCAGATATCATATCTTACTCAGAAAGAGATTGTAACGCTCCTTCTACCATATCTATGCTCACAACTACTTAGACATGGATGAAGCATGCGCAACCCACAAGATTTTCAGGTTCATGGCAAAGGTTTAAGCAGCCAACAAACTCAAACTCAAGAGAACACTATGCTTGAGACTAGGCAAAACAACGAGTACGAGCATGGCAATTATTCCTCTTTTCAACTTAGGAAAACTAGAGCATTCTTACCGCGCATATGAAAGGGAAATTTAAGCAGAAAATATTTTTGTTGTTTTTATGGGTTTTATTTTTATTGAAAGCAGTAAAGATACAATTCACTTGGCGGAGAACCTCCCCCAAGCTAGCTCTTGGTTTATGGTCCAATGAGTAGGACCCTCTCCATACCTATTTAACTTGAGGTCCATCCATTCGTACCTCGAGAGGAGGTTGAGGATGGCGACGTCTTCTTCATTCGCCACACCTTCTTCTTCTTCTTCTTTGATTTTGGTGGTGTGGGTGACGGATCCTCATTCTTCAGTGTTGGGGTGTCACGCTTCGACTCTTGTTTCATTGTTCTTCTTCATTCACCCCTCATGAACTTCCTCACAAAGGTGATAAGATTATCTTCTTTAGGAGGTGTCACTTCGACTTCAATGATCTTCTAAGGATTGGGCTCATATTTAATTCAGATCATCGAACATTGTTCCCTCCTTGGTCGGAAGTCAAACTTGTCCTCCTTTCCATTAATGTGGAGTCGGATTTCTCCAGCCCCAACATCTATATGAGCATCTGTTGTGCTGAGGAATGGCCGTCCCAGGATAAGGGTTGTCTCCTTGTGATCATCCATGTCCATTACCACAAAGTCGACGGGAATGAAGCAATCCCGTACTGGGTACTGAACTGAGGAATCAACAATTGTAAATGCATCAGTGCTGGAGTCAAGTTCGAATAATTCATCTGATCAAAGACCGCCTTGGTCATAACACTGACACTATGTCCCAATGGAGCAACTGATTATGGGACATCCTGGATCCTTCTTCTTCTTAGGAAGCTGCTGGAGTATAGCTGCACTACACGCCTCAGTGAGCTTGATTACCTCAGTGGTGGGTAAAGGCCACTTGTTGGTGAGTATTTCCTTGAGATAGCAAGCATAAGTTGGCACTTGCATCGCATCCAACAAAGGTACACTAATGTTGATGCGCTGGATCATATCCACAAAGCGGTTGAATTGCTCATTTGGTGCTAGCTTCTTGATTCTGGTAGGGAACGACAGTAGTTGAGGGTCATTGAATTCGTGTGGAGCCTTGTCTTGGGGACGTTCATCTATCTTCTTAAGGAGGAGGTCGAGTTTAGCGGCCAACATGTCCGTCTCCTTGACGGTGTGCATACCCCACTGGCATGGTTGGAGACATTCATCATTCCAACCTTGGTTGGACAACATCTTCTCGATCAAGGATTTGGCCCTATGGTTAGCGAAAAGAAAGCACCACCTACAACAATGTCGATGTTTTCGCGGGCTGTTGGAGTCAGACCGTTATAGAAATTCTGAAGAATAACCCAATCGTCCATCCCGTGGTGAGGACACTCGAGGATGTACTCCTAAAGCCTCTCCCATGCTTCAGAGATTGACTCATTAGACGCCTACTGAAAACTGGAGATTCTCCCTCGGAGAGCATTGGTCTTACCCATTGGGAAGAATTTAGCAAGGAATGCCTTGGTGCATGTCTCCCATGAGTCCACTACACTTTTGTTGGTGTAAAACCACTGCTTTGCCCTCCCCAGAAGAGAGAACAGAAATAGTCGGATTGCATCTTGAGTGACTCCCTTGATAACAAAAGCACTGCAGAGTTCCAAGAATGGTTGGAAATGTGCGCTGGCATCCTCATTGGCCTTGCCACGAATGGCCTGGTCTACACCATCGTAATGAGACCCGTCTTGATCACGAAATTTTCAACTCCAGTGTTGACAGATGGCCCGACTGAGACATTGTCAGCGGAGGGAGCAGAGAATTCACGGAGCATCTTCTAGGCCATGGCGTTGGAAGTTGATGGAGCAATAACGACTAGTTTGGCTATCGAGAGTGATATCTGAGGAGGTACGACACGAGGTTGAACTTTTCTCAAAAGTGACTCTAGATCCTGAGTGAAATTTTGCGGCAGATCAAAACCAGTCATACACTACCCTTTTTTCACATCAGAGAGATATCGAAAACAAAGCCCAGTTAGCCTGTTTAAACAATGAATACCAACTAAGAGATTAATCAAGAACTTTATCTATTCTTTTAACCAATGCCTTTCCGGCAACGGTGCCAAAAATGCTTGTTGGCGTTTCTTAGTGTCATCACTAGGATCATCATTCCCTAGCAATGGTGCCGGAAACGCCGTGTGGTATTTCGTACGACACAGATAAATCCACAAGTGCACGGAATACCGTTGTAGCATTTTACCCGTGAGTAATCTCGGGTGTCGTATTTATATTTCCACAGGGAAGTCGGCGGTTATAGAATAGGTATGTTGATAATCAAATCTTGTTTGAATATTCATTGCATAAATAGGGGTAAGATAATATATGGATAATGAGGTAGTGTGACACACAAGTTTACTCAAGCTCAAACTCAAGCAAAGGCATAGGCAGGGATAAAGGAAGAAGAAAGCTAGCTACTCAAGACTTATGTACTTCTATCTAGATATACAGCTCATAATATACACTCATACACATACACATGATTATCCTCAGCTCTAGGCTCCCAGGCACTACCGGGAGAACCGCACATGACTGGCAGAGGAGCCGCCAGCCAACTCGGCTACTTTATGGACCTCCTACCGCAACTACCCGAACGGGGAGGGTTACGCTGGACGGACAGGGCTGTCACCACCTGCCGCCTACCTTATCTAACCATGGGATAGAGCCGCATCCGGCAACACTAATTAACCCAGACACCACATCTACGTTAAAGAGCGATACTATAGTATCCTGCGCGGAGCCCCCATCTTCCGGATGGATAGACATCACACCAGAGCAAACATACGAATACCGGAACCGTTGCCGTGGCACTAGATTTACTCCTCTAATCATGCAAGGTATAAGGTACAAGTATAAACTAATCATAGCATATATGTCTGACACAGCAGAATATAAACTATGTAAATATATAAATCTAGAAGATAACTCTATTAAAGATATCCGAGAATTACATTGGAGAGGAAGAGCTAAACTCATACCGAATACTCCTAGGCGACCTCGGGAACCCAAAGAAGAGCTACTTCAGCCTAAATTCCACTATCCTATGGACTAAGCGAGAGAGAAACTTGAGAGAGCAACTTGAGGTGTGCCTTCATTTGGAGCCCCTTCCCTCATATTTATAGCTGTGACCATGGGGTGTTTCGCCTGGCAAATGAGGGGCTATCACCTGGAATCGACATTGGGAACCAATGGGGGAACTCCACGTGGAAGAGGTATGTTGGTTGTGCCTCAAACCAGTGGTTCGGCCAACCCAGACAGGCCACCCCTCCTCTTCTCCTTTGGCAGGGTGACTACCTAGTGGGTCCTTGGGTCTGTCTTGAGTGCACCGGCGTTGTCCTAAGTTGGTCACATGCTCTGGTGGGCCCTTTGATCCATGTGAGGCTGAACGGTGCATTCTGGTTGGTCGATAACTTTTGCCTTGGATTCAAGGGTGTGTTTTCCCTCCATTTCTACTCAATTTCCTGCATAGCACTATTTTTCAGGGGACATGTGGAAATGACATTATTCTAAATAAATATGCGTGTAAGAAATGTTAGTTCTCCCAATTTTCTGATCAAATTGATGGTCGAAATTGGTTCGTAACGAGCGTCAACACACGGTCATGAATGATGTTTTTATAGCTATTTGTGTTGTGCACCTGTAAATTCTGTTCAAACAATATCACATGTTGTTCCTACTGCACAACGCGTTGCTCCTACATACATGCAAATGCTAATAACTATGTGGCTGATTTTGCTAAACTTAAAGAGGACTTTGCTAGCATGATGAAGAGTAAACTTGGAGTAGATATGGGTAGGTCTAGGTTATATCAGAAATCATATTCCGCTGAATTTGATTTAGTTCAATCTCCTATTGGCTGGTGTGATCCTAATTTTGTGAAATTCAGTGGTGATGACAATAGAACTACATGGGAGCATATTAGCTACTACATAGCTCAACTAGGAGAAATTAGTTCCGCTGATGCTTTAAAAGAGTGCTTATTTTATTTATCTTTGAGTATAGCTGCTTTCTCTTGGTTTTCTTCATTACCTCTTTGCTCTATTTATACTTGGAATAAATTAGAGCAGAAATTTGATGATCACCTTTATAGTGGGAGTGATGAATCAAAATTTAATGACTTGACATCAGTTAGATAAGGCAGAGACAAATGTGCTTTTGATTATTTCAAAAGATCTGAAGATACTAAGAACCGTTGTTTTAGTTTGTCAATTTCTAGTGAAGATTTAGCTGATTCAACTTTTAATGGTTTGTGTTCCTATCTTAAAAGAGAAACTAGAGAGCTATGATTTATTTCTATTAAACAAGTGCAAGTTAGAGCCTTGGCTCAAGAATATCGGTTTAAAAATGCTAAAGAAAGTCATAAAACTCATCAGTCTAATGTGCATATTATGGATTGTGAATCTATTAGTTCAGACGATAAGGATAAAGATATGTGTGTTGCTGAATTTGTAGGACCATCTAGAGCTAAATCATATTCTTGTTCATCTCTTAAGATGACTCATAAAAATCGGCAAGAAGAGGCCCACTTAACTTTTATTGTTTTTAAGTGTGATTGTATATTAGATGAATTGTTTAGAAGGTGCTGATTCAATACCATTGATCTGCACAATGCCAAGGTGCTGATTCAGCTGAATCAAGCCGAAGCATCTAAGGGCAAGAATGTGATCACCAGTGAACAATGGTCTAAAAGTAGCAAAGATGAAAATTTGGCTAGGGAAGTTGTGACTAAGAATACTCCTAATAGAAAGGAATCATTGAAAATTACTATTGAATCTTCTAGACTAGGGGAAGGCTAGCAAGTTCCTGCAGTTCACCCTATTTCTCACACACAACCAGTCAGACTGGTTTTGGTTAGGGCAGAACCAAGATGGTCAAAGGTGGGTAATTGGAAGGGGAACCGAGCCAAGGTTGTCGGTGTTTATCCTCCAAGCCCACCGAGGGATACCCCCGAGGTGGTAGATTGTAGGTGGAGTGTCACCGAGATCAAGAACTCGAAGGTGCAAGGACCATGAAACTTTAGATAGGTTCGGACCGCCGAGAGCGTAATACCCTACATCCTGTGTGATGGTTTGTGTTGCGTTAGATGATGTATGTTTGGAGGGGGTCCTTGCCCGCCCTTATATTGTCTGGGGGGATAGGGTTACATGGAAGTCCTAGCCAAATACGAGCTTAGAAGTCCTACCCGAGTACTACTCGGGTAATTTCCTCCAGTTCCGACTAGTTCTACTCTTGTACGAGTAGTTACAACTGGTGTAGGGTGTGGGTCATGTCTCATCCCTTATCCTAGAATATGTACGCCACGTGCACAGTCCTGTGGCCCTGGGTCTGAGAAGCCCCCAAGCTCTTCGTAGACGAGTATTGCAGGCTTACGAGTACTTCTGAAGGTGTCTTTGGGTTCTTCCAAACTTCACCTTGAAGGTGTCTTTCGAGTACTCCCTTGGCTGCATCGAGGCTGTGAGGTGCTCATGCCCCGAGTAGTTTTCAAGTCTTCTTTTATATGGGGTGCGATGAAACTCGCACTCCATATGGAGTAACCCCATTGCCTTAAGTTGAATCGAAGAATCAGGCTGAGGGTCAAAATAGTGTTGAATCTTCTACTCTTATCTTCCAAAAATTTTAAAAATAAGCCATCGACGACACGTGTCCCGTATCCCCCGAACCTTGAGTCCAAATCCCAAGGTTTGGAAAAAAAAGGATCCAAAGAATCGTGGCATGGGTTGTGTAAAATATTTAAGAGTTTGAATTGATCGTTAAAATGGGTAAATTGGTTTAGAAATTCGAAAACCCCTTTTTTGGGATGGTATCCGTGAAAAAATAGTTAAGCAAATAACTTTCCTAAAATTTCCCGAAACTACACTCAAAACAAATCTTTTCCCAAAAAAAACTCTCCGCATTCCGCACACTGAATTTGTGCCTGCCGCTGGTTATTTAACCGTGCGGTGACCTAGGGTTTCACTCACCCTTTCACTTGTGCCTTTTACTGTTCGCCCCTTCATCTTCCTCTGTCTTTCAGCCGCCGCCGCTTCCAGAGTTAGATCTAGGTCATTCTCGGTATGAGAAGTAGTCTCCCAGCTCTTTCTCCTCCTCAAGAACACTGCTTTGGCGCCTCTCTCTCCGCAGCCCCCAAGCTCATGCGATTTAAGCGTCTAGTGACCACAAGGATGGCCGGCAGCAAGCGAGGTGCCTCCAAGAGAAAGGAGAAGGAGTCTAAGGACGCCGCCACCGCCGGAGATGGGTGGAAACCAAGTAAGTGCTCTGAAGCCGATTTTCAAGTGCTGGTTGATGAGGGTCTTCTCTAGAGGAAAACCATCATCCAACGGCGCACTGCCACTAGGGATAGGAGGCCGTATGAGAGGGCCGACGAATTGGTTCTTTTCCATTACTTTGTCGAGCGAGGGTTGGCCCTGCCGACCTCTGATTTTTCCGTGGTCTTCTTTTCTACTATGGAATCGAACTCCATCACGTAAACCCTAATTCCATTCTCCACATTGCTATCTTTGTACAATTCTGTGAAGTCTTCTTAGGTATAGAGCCACACATTTCGATCTCTTTTGCTATCTTTTCCACCTCAGAGCCAGGCCTAGTGAAAAAGACCTTTACGAAGTCGGAGGTGCTGGACTCCAGCTAAGGCAGGGGATGGAAAAGAAATACATCTCCTACAAGTTCCCGACTAGCTTGTCAGGATGGAGGGAGACGTGGTTCTACATCAAAAACCATGAACCTTCTGAAGGGTTATGAGGTGGGCTACTCTAGCGATAAACAAAAATTTCCACTGAATAAACCAGGAAAAATGCTGTTATAGATCACAGAATTACCAATAGACGTGAGGATGCGGAACTTCTATAGCACGTCGAGGTAGTGCAGTCGGTCGCCGACAGTGCAGTTGCGAGACCTCCTCACATGCAGTTCGTCCTCGTGCAGCAGATGCAGCACCTCCAAGGTATCCACACGTACGGGGAAGAATCGTCGCACTCCGGACTGCTAGGTCCGCGCGGGCAACCGTGGACGTGGGCGTGGGCACAAGCGACTGCCAGCAGGTGTGGAATTATGTTTTTTTCTCCATGCGCCCCCACCCCTTCTTTTATAGGCGCCCACTAATGGGCTTCCTAACCGAGGCCCATTAGTGCACCTAAGTCCAGTCTAATTCGGATCATATCCTCATTAGGCTTCAAGCCCCTTAAGTGTGTGACCCTTTGGGCTCACGCGCGAATAGACATGGCTCGAGTACTCCTACTCGACCAATAGTTGATAGCAGCCTCTAGCAAGACGTGTCAACTCCTATGCCTCTAGCAAGATCATATCAGACGAGCCATCACAATCTCATATACATGCTATTCCCTTTGCCTCACGATATTTGGTCTAGCTCTAAGCTGACCTCTCTTTCTCGATGCCGTGATCCAGAATCCTTGGTTAACACTTAACCCTAGCACGGCCATTCATTTCTTGATCCGATCACTCGAGGGGCCCAGAGATATCTCTCTCAAGAAGAGAGGGGCAAATCCCATCTTGACTGACCATGTCTCACAGCATGCTTCTTGACAAACCCGAGAACCACCTTTATGACTACCCAGTTACGGAGTAGCGTTTGATGGTTCCAAAGTAGGTCGGTTCACATCTTGAGTACATGCGACAATCTCAGGTCTAAGGACACAGCGTACACATTGTGTAATGAGAAATCACTATTTCTCGAGTTGGGTCGGTCCAGCCTCATGTCATACATGCGCCCACATTGTTAGTTTGACATCTCCATGTCATATGACTTGTGAAACACAGTCATCAACTAATACATGTGCTAGTCTAATATTTATGTGTGTCCATACATGAACTCCGACAAGGAACAACTTTAGAATAACCATACAAGTAAAGAATCTCACAAACAATTCACATAATTGCCAATCAATACAAGTTGCCTTTCATGGATATTCAATGAATGCATAAAACATCATGGATATAACAAAATATAATCATCTCTATGATTACCTCTAGGGCATATTTCTAACAGTCTCCCACTTGCACTAGAGTCTAATCTAGAAGATATCTAATACCCATAGCTCTTGTGTGCGCTTCATGCTTAGGCTGTGGAAGAGGCTTTGTCAAAGGATCAATAAAATTCAAATCCGTGTGTATCTTGCATATCTTGATCTCACCCCATCTAACGAACTCTCGTATGAGGTGAAACTTCCGCAGTACATGTTTGTTCTTCTGGTGATTCCTTGGCTCCTTAGCCTGCGCTATCGCCCCATCGTTGTCACAGTAGAGGTTCAATGGGCTGGACGCATTCGGAAACACACCAAGCTCTATGAGGAACTTCCTCATCCAAACCCCTTCCATTGCAGCTTCCGAAGCTGCAATGTACTCGGCTTCCGTTGTAGAATCAGCTACGTATCCTGCTTGTAAGTTTTCCAACTTACAGCACCACCATTCTATGTGAACACAAATCCTGATTGCGACTTTGAATCATCTTTGTTGGTTTGGAAGCTAGCATTAGTGTAACCAGTCATAGTGAGCTCCTCCTCACCTCCATAGACTAGGAACACATCTTTAGTCCTTCTGAAGTACTTAAGAATTTTTTCCACCGCTATCTAGTGACTCTCACCTGGATCAGACTGGTACCTGCTCTTAGTACTTAGAGCATATGAGACATCTGGGCGTGTACTTTTCATCGCATACATGATAGATCCAATTGCCGAAGCATACAGAATCTTGCTCATGCGATCCAGCTCATCAGTCGTTGAAGGACACTGAGTCTTGCTGAGATGTATACCGTGTGACATAGGAAAGAACCCTTTCTTTGATTGTTTCATGCTGAAATGTTTCAACACCTTGTCAATGTAAGTATCTTGGCTTAATCCAATAAGCCTTCTCGATCTATCTCTATAGATTCTTATGCCCAGAATGTATGCGGCTTCCCCAAAGTCCTTCATAGAAAAACTATTTCTCAGTGAAGTCTTTACGGATTCCAGCATAGGAATATCATTCCCAATCAGCAATATGTCATCTACATACTGGATCAGAAATACAACAGAGCTCCCACTTTCCGTCTTGTAAACACAAGCTTCTTCTTCGTTCTGAAGAAAACCAAACCCTTTGACTACTTGATCAAAACGAATATTCCAACTCCGAGATGCTTGCTTCAACCCATAAATGGATTTCTGAAATTTGCATACCTTTCCAGCATTGGTCGGATCAACAAAACCTTTGGGCTGTATCATATACACGTCCTCATCAAGGTTTCCATTCAGGAAAGCTGCTTTGACATCCATCTGCCATATCTCATAATCAAAATACGCGGCTATTGCTAGAATGATCCGAATAGATTTAAGCATCGCTACGAGAGAGAATGTCTCGTCATAGTCAAATCGTTAAACTTGTCTAAACCCTTTTGCGACAAGTCGAGCCTTATAGATGTGAACATTTCCATCCTCATCTTTCTTCTTCTTATAGATCCATTTGTACTCTATGGCTTTAACACCATCAGGCGGGTCAACCAAGTTCCAAACTTGATTGTCTCCTATGGAATCTATCTCGGATCTCATGGCACTCTACCATTTCTCGGAATCTAGGTCCATCATTGCTTCTGCATATGTCGCAGGCTCATCACTGTCCAACAATAATATCTCGCGCGCCGCACGGAGCCATGCCGACCTTCGTGGCTGTGGTGGTGCTTCTCTTGCCACGGGTATCTCAACTTGTTCTGCTACATTAGCATCACATGTTGAATCTTGCCCGATTGGCTCATCTTGAACCTCTTCAAGATACACATTCTGTCCACTTTTCTCCTTCTTGAGAAACTCTTTCTCTAAGAAAACACCGTTCCAAGCAACAAACACTTTGCCCTCTGATCGGTTGTAGAAGTAATACCCTAAAGTTTCCTTTGGATATCCCACGAATATGCACTTATCCGATTTGGGATTTAGCTTGTCCGACTGAAGTCGCTTGACAAAAACTTCACATCCCCAAATTTTCATAAAAGACAAGCTGGGAGTCTTCCGATTCCATATCTCATATGGTTTCTTAACTACGGATTTAGACGGTACCCTGTTTAGTGTGAAAGCTGCTACCCCAAAACGATAACGGTAGGTCCGACTGGCTCATCATCGACCGAACCATGTCCAACAAGGTTCGATTACATCGCTTGGACACACCGTTTCTCTGAGGTGTTCCAGGCGGCGTGAGTTGTGGAACAATTCTGCAACTCTTCAGATGATTGCTAAACTCATGACTCAATCCTCAATCAAATCGCAAGGCCTTAATTTTCTTGCCACATTGATTTTCAACCTCATTCTGAAATTCCTTGAACTCTTCAAAGGTTTCAGACTTATGATTCATCAAATAGATATAACCATATCTGCTCAAATCATCAGTGAAAGTTATGAAGTATTGGAATCCTCCTCTAGCCGTCGTGCTCATTGGTCCGCACACATCAGTATGTATGAGTTCCAGCAAATCCGATGCTCTCTTGGGAAAACCTATGAATGGTGTCTTGGTCATCTTCCCTAGCACACAAGCTTCGCATGTATCATATGATTCAAAATCAAACGAAGTTAGAAGCCCATCCAAATGGAGCTTCTTCATGCGCTTCTCACTTATATGACCCAAATGACAATGCCACATATAGGTAGGACTCAAATCATTAGGCCAAAGCCTTTTAGCACTTACATTACAGATAGGTGAATCATCAAGATTTAAAACAAACAACCCATTCTTAATAGGCGCAGAAACCACAAATATATCATTCTTAGAGATCACACAACCATTGTTTTCACTCGCAAACGAATAACCATCCATCATCAAACATGAAGGAGATATAGGGTGTGTTCGGTTGGGCTGTGGCTTTTGGAAAAGCTGCTGTGAGCTGTGGGCTGTGGAAAAGCAGCTGTGAAAAAACTGTTGTGGGAAAAGCAGAAGACCGTTTGGTTAGAGCAGCTGTGAGTTGTGGGAAACTATGTGCTGCGGGTGAAATACCTGTAATACCCTAAAGGTTTGTGGGACTGTCTATATACAAAATACTCGTACAAACCTAATATGTTCTTTATTTCACATGTAAATATATTTTTTGGAAAGGAAAATATTAAGTTTTCTAAGTTTTTCATCTATATGGTCCACATAAATAGAATTGTAGCAATTACACAAGGTAAATGGCTCATAAAATTATGATATATCTCAACATAAGGTTACTTCTTGGGCTCGGTGTTTGTAAGAGTCGGCTTCCTCCCGGGTCTTTGCTAGCTTGGCACGATCGGCCACATGGCGCGGGGCCCTGAACACTGGAATCTGTATCGACTCTATGAATGCAGCAGCTTGTAGAGTCTCTGTCACGTCCTCCGGAATTCGGCCTCTGATGTCATTGAGAAGCCGCCGAATCGGTGAGGCATCTCCCACTAATCGGCCGATATTATCTTGGAGGAGGGTCCGCATACTCTCGAGCTTGGCGCGGACGTTATCAGGAATTGAGCTCGATGGAACTTGGCACGAAGCAACTTCTTCATCGTCAGACAGAGGAACCGCGAAAGAGAAAAGGCTGTTATTAGGAGTGTCTTGCTCCTGCGAAAGAATAAAGACAAGAATTAGCAGACAGTAAAGGGGAATTGGCCGATTTCGGTGATAAGTTTCTTACCTCTTTGAAGCGGATTTCTCTTGCTTGTGCTGGCGGGAGTGCCACCCTTGTCTTGGGAGGACTTATCAGAAGAGGAGGACTCGACAACTATTAATGCCCTGCTTGGGCCAGCTTCTTGAAAAGGTATGGGGAACAAATTTTATGAGTATACTCCGAATAAATGGATCTGATGATATGAGCTACCTGCCATACCTTTGTGGGTCTTCCGGCCGATGTTTGTTGGGGGGGCAAATTCGACGCACCTAGATCGGTCTGCATCAAAATTGGTTAGTTTTCTGGATATCGAGAAATTGAGTTAAGGGATTCTCTACCTCGGTGGGGAGGGTCGCTGGTGTTTCGGCTTCCGCTCGGGACGTGGCCGATTGCTGCGGGGATTGTGCTGGAGCAGTCTGTGCAGCCTGGCAGAAGGAAGAGGTTAATATTGATAGAATACTTAAAGGCATATGAAGTATGCGAGGTCACCTGAACGGCTTCTACCAGTAGTGACGCAGCGGCTGCTCCAACTTCTATGGCAGTTTGGGGATCGACCTCCTCGGTAATCGGCAAAGCTGGAGGAGTTGGGGTTTCAGCCGATACTACCGCCGGTTGGTCAGTCGGTCCTATGCGAGCACGTACTCGGCGGCTTGTCTTCTTTAAGGTAGGCCTTTTCGGCGTTTGTTTCCATCGGCCGCTAGTGATGTCCTTGATGGTCGGAGCGTGATAGCCGATAAGTGGAAATGGTGTGTATGGGCGATCGCTCTCTATTGGCCTACCACTTCGGCTCCGCATCGGAGGAACTTGGCTTTCAGACTGAAAAGATAAACACAAGTTAGCGGTAAGATTGTAGCATGGAGAGGGACGATATTGAAATCGGCTGGGAGAAAGGTAATACCGCTGCACTTGAATCAATGTTTTCTGGGTCCAAACTGTTGCAATATGTCGATGGAGACGAACAGAAGAGGTATTGCTTCCATTCTGCCCACCACAGTTTGAATTGTTGAATGGCAAAAGGGGCCACCATCCAGTTGTTCAGGTTGATGGTACTGGAATCTGGCACTAAATTGCACAGCCGATTGTAGTCGAGGCTCTTGGTCAGTTCGTCTCAAAATTTTGCTCGACCGGCAAAGTAGATTTGAATCGGCAGTTGACCAAAGCCCAGTTGCCGTGTTGCGACCGATGGATTATAAAATTCATAGGTGGGGGAATCTTTGCCAGAAAAGAAGTTGGCCGGTAAAATCCCTGGCTTGATCAGGATATCCATGAGATCACCGTCAAAAGTGTTGGATGATGAATCGTAGCAGATGGGAAGCTCGAAAATCGGCCCTGTTGTCTAGTATGGATACCAACTGATCGTCTCTTCACTGAAGCCGTTGTAGAAGCATCTGAACTATTCGGCCGTTCGGGTGGCAGTGAATTGACAGCCAGGGAAGGCCGATGCTGCTTCTCCAAAAGATGTACAGCGTTGTCGTATGATGGGGTTTTCCTTTGACTCGATATTGGGAAAGGTCTTGGTCTCTATTTGCTGCTGGGAGACCTTGCTCATGTATAAGTTGAGCCAGAGGGTGATGAACCACCAAGGACTGCCAGGATTGCCAATCGGCTCCCCTTTTGATAATTTAACGCCGATTTGGTGCATCATATGATAGGCCGATCCTAACAGATGCTTCCCAAGGGGGATGGCCAATCCTAGTGACAGAGCTTCTGCCAGGGCTTGTGTATTGGATGAAGGATCAACTGCTCTGCCACAGAAGAAATGTTTCTCTAGCCACATCATCAGAAACGCCGTATGTTCTCTTTCTGAAATCGTCCCGGTCCTCATATTCTTGCTGATATACCCCTTCCACCCACCGATTCCTTTCGTCTCTAGCCGATGGGTTGGTTTGATTAGATAATCAAAGGGTGTATCAGGGGAGGAGATATCAAGGCCGGTCAACATCAGAACATCGGGCAGAGTTGGAGTCATAAGTCCATGCCCAAAGAGGAACGCGTTGAGCGCGTCGGACTAGAAATAAAAGGCTGCTATGACTAAGGGTTCATTTTTCTCCATTTGGGACAGAGAGAGATCGATGCACTGGCCGATTTTCAACTCATCCCACTGAACTCTCTTAGACTTGGCTAATCTATGGTACCATTCTTTCCAGCCAGGGGTCTCATTCGGCCAAGATCTAAAGGCACCTGCCCACTGACCCAAATCCATGGGCGATTGCTTGAACGGAATTCTGTGAGTTTATAGGTTAATCAAATCGGTTGGATCTCAATTCCCCATGGGACCTAAGCAGATGAGACCGGAGGTTTCGGAAAGAGGAATAGTAATCTGGTGCCTAAATGCCTAAAAAAGAGGAAAAAAGGAGAAAAAATGAGAATGGGTCTAGAAAATACTTGAGCAGTAAAAGGTAAAAGAGGAAAGTGTCGGATGATTACCTCCGGGATGAAGCTCATCGCCGTCGATGGAGCCACTAGTGGAGCCGCCGATGGGACCGCCGCCGCTGAGGGAGTTGCCGGCGGAACCTCCCTGGTTGGTGAAGTCGCCGATGGCGCCGCCATTGGAAGAGTGGAGCAGATTGCAGGAGAAAAATCGCCGGAGGGTGTGGTTGGAGATCGACAGGGCGCAGGAAGAAGATGAACAGTGATTCACTGGAGGAAATTACTAGGCTTGTGGAGAAAGAGTGGCGGAGAACGCCGGTACTTAAGGACAATCCGAGAGAGAAAGGGTAAAGGCGGGATTTTTTCCGCGCCGTCTACATGAATTCCAGGGGAACAGTTGTCTCAAGCGCCCGGTTCGAGAAGATTGCAATCATCATGTAGAAGACCGCGAAACGGAAGGAGATTTTTACTGCGCTCGTTTCGGAGGAAAGATTAAAGAAAAGAGTTTCGAAGTAAAAATTATGTTTTACTCCGAAACTGGGGGGCATGTGTTGACGCCAGATTTTGACACGTGTTGAATCGGCGTCAGGAGAGGAAGAGATTGGCCGATGCGGCAGATCTAAAGGCTACAGTGAGGAATCGGCCGATTGAAGCTACAGTTGGGAATCGGCCGATTGGTGATGCAACTTGCGCTGACAGATAGGGAGGGTGAAACCATTGGAACCACAACAGAGGATCCCGGTCAAAAGTGGCCTGATGTTGGTCAACGGAACGATGCCGATTCGGTCGAGAAGCAATGGAAAGAATCCTGATTGGATTGGGAGATGGCGGCGGAAGATTCTGTGGGAGTCCGTTTCCTTTATAAAATATTATAGATATAGTAGTTTTCTGTTTAAAACAAGTTTGTAACAAGTCGTAATCGATCAGGAGTCCTGGTCTTAGGGTATAAATAGGAGTCGCCAGGGCTTTGTGATACAACAATCAATCAATCAACAATACAATCTACTTTTTGTTTGCACTTTACTTTCAAGTCGGCGACTTCGCCAATAACTTTTCTTCTTTCACGAGTTCGTACGGATTGGCAGGGCTGCATCGACTCGATCTCCGGCCAATTGGTATGTTCCGCTTATCGAATAACATCTGAGCTTTATCTTCGGGCGCATCGCCGTGGTTTTGTTTGGATTTATTCAACAGTTATCGATATTTACTAGAGTTATAGGTTTTACCTGTTGTTCTAGTATTATCACCAGTTATCCAGCTTGAGATTGAAACTATCAGCTTTATCATCGCTCTTCCTCGTTCATTGTTATACAGCCGATTAGATCTATTTCAAGTGTTGCATCTGTAATAATTGTCTAAGTTGCTCCAACAGTTTTCTTTGCAATTATTACGTGATTATCGGCTGATCCATAGCCGGTTATCTTCACAGTAAATCGACCGATTCGCCGATACGCTCTTCGAGAAAGATCGGAACCTCAGCCGATTGGAACGCCCGGAATTTAATACTCTTATTTCCTTGTCAATCAACAGGTCAGATTGACTAGCACGCCGTGCGAACCACACCAGGGCAATAACCCGAACAGGAGCTAAGCAGATTCTCCCGGGTCGTGTGTCCGACACTGAAGATCATCAGCCGATTCCTGGCCGATTTTTAGCGCCAACACCCTTATGTGTATGTGATGCATGTATGTAATTTTGATGACCTGAGTGTCATGAGTAATGCAATACGGCAGGAGCCAAATGTATTGCCAATCTTTGTAATGGCTTGCGTGCCAACCTGTGATGATCCGACCAGATCATGTAACTAGATTTCGGTAGTTATAGTTCTTGATGGACTCGTCACCTGAAGGATGGCGCACATGGAATATGGAGATGGAGATCATCATGGTGGATAGATTCTATGAAGATGGACATCACCATGAGAATATGGGCCATTCTGATTCACAACTACGTGTTTGCCGTTCTTATTGTTTTACTTCTACTTGCGATAATGTGTTTTCTGCATACGGTAGAAGTAGACCGATCGATCCCTCGTAATGTTTAAGTTTAAATGCCCTTCCAACTAAACCTTGCTCCATCGCGTGTGTTGTACAATTAGTGGTGGGTCTATGAAATTAGGGTGCCACTAGTTTTCCTTGACTTGATGAGTTGTATCAGATACTTACACGCATAAAGGGTTGGTAAACATAAACAAGGTCATCTTAATGGTTAAGGACCTTGGGGCATAAAGGTTGGGAGCCGAGACATAGAGATATCACCCAACAACAAGAGTCATATGTGATATGATTAGCAAAGAGTTGCTTACCGATCTACCTATCTTCTAGAGGTGATGCTAAAGCTCACTAGCCGACTTGATAGTTGTGGGTCTTGAATCACTAAGTTCTAGGGCATATTTCTAACACCTTCCCTACCTGAAAGAACCGCCGGGGCGCCTAAGATCACAACCGAGTGGAGCAAACCATGCCGGGACGAAAGCCAGATCCCAGAGCTGCTTGGTATGATCAAGAAGCAGAGGGATGCAGGGGTCACTGGTGTGACGGTGATGTACTCGTGGATTGACAGTCGGATCCAGGCACTGCAGAAATGGTCGAGGTTTGGCTTTGAGTACCTTGGAGTCTTAGACCTTTCTTGATTTTCTGCAGACCCCATTCAGAAATCTGATGCCATTCTTAGACTAAGCCGAGTACTCATGGGCGCTGAAACCGTGCCATATGTTCCGAAGATGTACTCCGCCAAGGAGCATCCCAAACATGTATGGATAAGTATCCGTATTCTTCTACTGAAACTTTAAATTGAATGGTACTGACATGTCTTTCAATCTTGTCACAGCAGGATGTGAATGTATATAGGAGTATGTCACCAATGTTGGACATTGAACGTTCGTGCCATCTTTTGCCGTCGGCATTCCAGAAGCTGATCTCTCGCATTGACAATGACCCAACCAGCACGGAGGAGGATCAAGACAGCGATGACAGTCACCCACTGGCCGTGGTGATGAAGGGCAAGGGAAAAAGAACCATCCAGGAGAGTGCAGATTCTCTTTGTGGCAATCTTTTGCCTGGCCACCCTCGGGTACCAAGAGCCATCGCCGAAAAGTGCAAGGCCTGCGTCTCACCAGGTGGAAGTGATATCCGGACATCCAGGTGAGTGCCTCCCATTGCTTTCTGAGTACTTTTGACTACTTTTGGTTGAAATCATCCATTCTTCTTGATTCATGCTTATCAGCTCCCTGAACCCTAAGCTTGCTATGGTTACGGTTGAGGAGGAGGTTGGGGATGACACTGCGAGGGGACAGAATGAGCCCAACATCGCAGTTGACCCATCAAGTGGTACCGCTGAGGCCACACCGGATCAATCTCCCCCAACTGGCCTGAGTTCGATGGTAACCGTTGCGGTTGCCCCGCCGGGGCAGACTCCTCCCTCGACTGGCAAACCAGCATCAGCGTGTGCTTTGGGTACTGGTCCAGTACCCAAAGTACTTAAGAAGAAAAAACCTGCTATAAAGAAATCTGCACTGTAAGTATCCGAATGCTTTTCCCTTGTGGATTGTAGGTTCATATCTGTTTGGCAACAACTCATAAAGTTGACCTTTATGCAGGTCATCCTCTTCTCGGGGCTTAGAGCAGCCTGTCAATGCCACGGATGCCCCAGCCCCCGAGCCAGAGAAGGTAGTTGATGTAACGCCAACAACCATGACGGTTGTTGAGCCGTTGGCACAACCTGAGATTCCTATCCCCTCGCCCATTGGTGCCGAAGATGTCGGTATGAAGGACGTGCCGGTCGTTGAAACAGAGCCAAAAAATGCGAAACGGGTTCCAAAAAACCCCGTGGGTAAGTTAAGTTGATCACCCTTTCACACGAGTTCTTAGTTGCTTGCATGCTTGCTTATGAAGTAACAATGTGGCAGGGAGCCCGCAACAACAGCATGCTTCTGACGAGCATGGTGCTGCAGGTGCTTCAATAATTGGAGCCCTGATGCAGCCACCGAGTTGGGAAAGCGACATCCCACAGGAGATAATTGATGACCCGATGCTGATATCGGAGCGCATGCAGGAGTTCCAAGATTCTTTCAAGGACTTGTATCGATTCTCCACGGTTAGTACCTTGAACTTTCCACATTTGCTTTTGTCGAGTAGTCTTCTTTCTCAAACTTTTTCCCAATGTCAAGCAGACCATGGCCAATCGGTTATGCATCAAGTCGGACAAATTGCTTGCTTGTATGAATGAGTAAAGATTGATAATGCATTGGTATTTTAATCAAGAAGGAAGAAACATGATAAAGAGCTTAATCTTTTGTCACACCCGGTTTTAAGGACAAAACCGAATGCATAACTATATGTATGCTAGAATCAAGTTTCATAAATATAGTGACTTCATCAGTGAATAATCAGTAACAGTATCAAGAAAAGAGAACTAAAAGACTATAAAGATTATCAGAGTTATACAGCTTATCCTGAAAATGAAGACTCCAAACTTCACAGGCAATCTAGCGGGGGTTGCGTAGGCCTAGAACTCAGCATCATCTTCAAAAGACTTCACATCAACTTTCTCTTCTGAGCAGCAATTATAGCAAGCGTGAGTACACTTATGGTAGGTACTCAGCAAGTGTTGAAAATTATATGACATGAAGGCCAAAAGCAAGGAAAGACTGACTGACTTACTACAATAAGAAATTTTATTTGGTCAAGTTTTATTAGCACCTGATTACTAAGATATAAGTTTAAACCAAAACCCACATTAAAAGAAACAGAAGAGATATAGCAGAAGCATAATGATAACCATAAACATGGTCCACGATTTAAGTCATCTTCAAGTCCATTAATCATGTGAGGGTCCAAACCGCTCTTAACCGTGAGCACGGCTGATATACCAGTTTTCACTCTGCAGAGGTTGTACACTTCACCCACAATTCGTGTCTCCCGATTTGCCCGAGGTAGCTAGCCTCTTAAACACTTCCAACGTGAGTGGCAAGGGATTCACTACGAGGCCTTTACAAAGATTCCCTAACTTATGACAATCCGCTAAGGTTTCAAGTCAAAGCGGTCATAACTCTCCCTAGTGAGGTAGTGCCTTAGCTGTCAGACCCGGGTACACCGGACTGTACATGTGGCATATTTTTCTTAGGATAAGGGTTGGGACATGGCCCACACCCTACATCTATTGTAACTACCCGTAGCCTAGTAGAACTGCTCCTAGAGTAGTTAGACTAGTCGGATACAGAAGGGAACTACCAGAAAACCACTCGGGGTAGGACTCTAGGGCATGTATCCGACTAGGACTCCCATAAAAGCCTGTCCTCCCAGACTATATAAGGGCGGACAGGACCCCCAACAGGGAGGACCGACCAGATCCTCCAGGGAATCAACCAGGAGATTACGCAATAACCGTCAAAGGCAATACAAACCACACAGGACGTAGGATATTACGCCCTCGGCGGCCCGAACCTATCTAAATCTTGTGTTCCTTGCACCTTCGAGTTTCTAATCTCGGCGACACCCTACCTACAAACTCACCACCTCGGGGGTATCCCTCGGTGGGCATGGCGGTAAAACACCGACAGCGGGCGCGCCAGGTAGGGGGCTCATCGAAGATCCACTGGAGAACTCGATGGCATCTCTCAGCTTCACCAGCAACGTGCTCGACGAGGGCACAACCTTCATCTTCGGCTCCTGGATCTACATCGCCAACAGATTGGGTGGCTTCAGCAGCCACTTAATCAACTCCAGGAAGCCAGAGGCCCCTGCAGCAACTCGACTCTGCATCCTCGACTTCTTCCCCGACGATCTCGATGAGTTGTCGCACCCAGATCTGCCCAAGCAGATCGAAAACAAGCCCGTTTCAACGCGACTCCAAGTCGTGCTGCACCAGGACGCGGATCGGATCTAATCCGATCTGAGGAAGCCCCGCGATCCAAGTCCCTCCCCGACTCGGAGGAGGACTCGGATCGCCCCTTCAAGATCCGAGACCAGGGAGCCACAGCGCGTCAGGGCCCCCCGTTCTCGACTACGATTCAGATTCAATTAAAGAGTACCCGTCAACTACAATTCCAGACCGAGGAGGACTCGAGGACGTGGAGGCCACCGCTTGTCGGGAGGCACCAGTCCTCGTCATCCACTCACACCCTGATGACTACTCCGAGTCATTTTCGGGTAGTCATCCGGGTTTAACTATAACCACCACGCTGCAAGGTTGTTTCCTGTACTGGAAGGGTCTAGACCCCTTTGAGGTACTCAAATCCGACTCCCACCTTGTGGCACAATCCACCCCTCGACGAATCGACCCAAGGAGCCAGAAATTTTTTGCTCACCATCAACGCGGTGTCACGACAACCTCGACTACTCGACTCGCGCCTCAGTCACGACGGCCTCGACCACTCGGCAGCGGTAACGACAACTTCGACAACCCATCTCGACTACAAACTAGTTGGGATCGAGCCGCAAACTACCCAGCGAATAGCTCTGCTCGGTCAACAACTAGTCGGAATCAACTCCGACTAGTTGGCTCCATCAACAAATTGCTCATGGACCAAGATCGGGTTGAGACGGGTCAACTCAGGACCCTATCCGCGTTGGAGGAGGATCTTGATCATCCTCCACCACTCGGAGAAGGAAAAGCCACCGCATGTCAGGTGGCTATGGTTTCCGAAAACCACTCAGATCCATCTACTCATGTGACCTAGGGTCTAGTAAGGGAATCAGATTGTTTGGGCAGGTTTAGGCAGCGGAAGGGCAAGAAACCCTCCAGGTCCCCTAAATCAAGTCCACCATGATTCATTGCCACACCCGGGGAACTCCCCTTTCAAGAGGGCAGACCCCTCCCCCCATCCGACGACGAAGACGACGGCCAAGTTGTGCGGCGTGCCAAACGCTATGATCGAGAAGTACTCCTGATTCACACCGACGAGGACTGTGAAGGCCTAGAGCGGGTCCAACTAGATGACAACGACGACTACCTTATTGATCCACTCGACGAAGACGTGGACGTATCAATGAATGGGGAATCCTCATCCAACACCAAGGTGGACAACACAAATGACATCCAGAAGGAACACCGCAAGCTCATCAATGTGAAGCACGCTCAATGCAGGCACCGCGTCGTCAAGTCGAACCAGCAGGGAAGCCGTAACCTCCACGACTTCTCCACGAGTGACCTTCGAGCCATCATCAACGCTGGCCGGGACGCTCGCAATATCATCATTGCCAGGCGACAGGAGCGCGAAGAAGTGGAAGCCTACAGCACCACCAGCAACCAACACACTCTCGAGTACTTGGAGACTACTCGGAAGCGCAAGCCAGAAGCCGTGGAACAACCCACCAGCAGGAAAACGACTCCCGGTCAAAGAAACGACTCGAGGGAGTCATCCACGGGCAATGCCTGTACCACCTGAAGAGCAAGCATTCTACCTTTGAATGTCAAGCCCTTCGGAGGGCCCTTGGAGCTCCGTCAAGTCCGCGACAAAAGACGACGGGACTACCCGACTAATGATTTACTCATAAATTAAGTACCCGGCTCAAGGAGGTTTTTTGAGGGTCTTTCTGGTGTTACGTTTGTGTAAACCATTGTTTTGAGACCTTATCTCGACACAAGAGGTTACGTACACCCAAAAGCACCCCTTTTTTACCACTTAGTCAGGGTTGCTATTTATGTTCATCTACTCGGGTTAATTACGACTCACTTACTAAACTTAAGGAATCCTGTCACAGCCGAACCATGCAACTGCCAAGAGTGGTCGCCTCGTTTGGCAATGACCAGTGGCACCCGTCCATTAAACAAATACGACACTTACGTGATTATCTATCAAACACTTCCACTAACACACAGAATACTAGTTCCCGACTAGTTTGCTGTGTTACTGAAGGGGCCTCGCTCCCGCAACTTTGCCAACGGTATTGACGGAATTCAGTTTTTCCCGACTAGAAGCAGCGCGAAGCAACCGTACCACTCACATGGAAATAAACAGTGTAATCGACGACTCGATCGATGACTCGGAATCCCTCAAAATGAATCGGAGGTCCTCTACTACAAGTCGGAGGAAGGTTTGGATCGTCTACTTCAAGTCAAAGAAGGATCAGCCATCATCTATTGAATGGCCCCCATCTCCGCCGACTACTCGGATTTCTTCAACAATGCCATACCTTTACCAAACGGCCACCACGGCCTAATGGTGTCTCAATCTTGGTAGGGCGAGCCGGGGCCTTGGAAGGGCATGAGTCCTCCAAGCACCCAGCTCAGCCCACCTTTCTACGCCTCAATCTTGGTAGGGCGAGCCAGGGTCTTGGAAGGGCATGAGTCCTCCAAGCTACCCGGCTCAGCCCACCTTTCTACGCCTCAATCTAGGTAGGGCGAGCCAGGGCCTTGGAAGGGCATGAGTCTTCCAAGGTACTCGGCTCAGCCCACCTTTCTACGCCTCAATCTAGGTAGGGCGAGCCAGGGCATTGGAAGGGCATGAGTCCTCCAAACTACCCGGCTCAGCCCACCCTTTTTGCGTCTCCACCTTGGTCGGGCGGGCCAGGGCACAGGAAGGGCATGAGTCCTCCAAGTTACCCAGCTTAGCCCACCTTTCTTCGACTACACAACTAGCCGGAAGCAGGACCCACACAACCAGTGACTAGTTGGAATTGATTCCGACTAGTCGGGATCTTCAACAAACCAGCGCAGCTTAATTAGCAAGCAATACGACTTCGTCGCCAATCACCCACGAGAAGACTGAGACCCTACTCAAGGAGAATTCATTCAACCACTCGATCAGGAGAACAAGGAGTTTACCCAAATCAGGGCGCACTCGTTCATCCTTACTTTAGAGTCATGTGACTTGTTTTGGCCCGCCCAAGGGGCTCCCTTTGGGCTAGCCGAGACATCCTTGCTCAACGCCTACTTTTGTACCAACGCAAGTGCAGGATTGCGTTGTCCCTTCCTTAGGGCCAACCGAGACTTGTCTTGGCCCGCCCAAGAAACTCATCGCCTCATATGAAAGATCTCGTCATCAATCCCTTAGGGCCAACCGTGGTGTTTTCACAAGTCGACATGTGCATCTTCATGGTCCGCCCAAGGATGTGACTGACGCTACCACCGAGATTTATTTCTCCCTCATTGACTTCTAGTCACCTTCCCATATACTTTATGTACAAGTTTACTCATTTTCGACTAGTATTCTTCGTTACTGAAGGGGCTTTTGCTCCTCAAATTCTAGTATACTCCGTTTGCTAGATCGCGACTAGTACTATGAGTAGTGTACTGAAGGGGCCTCGCTCCCATAATTCCAGTATACTACGTTTACTAGCTCGCGACTAGTACTACGAGAAGTATACTGAAGGGGCCTCGCTCCCATAATTCCAGTACACTCCGTTTTACTAGCTCGCGACTAGGACTATGAGTAGTGTACTGAAGGGGCCTCACTCCCATAATTCCAGTAAACTCTGTTTTACTAGTTCATGACTAGTACTACGCGTAGTTTACTGAAGGGGTCTTGCTCCCATACTTTCAGTATTGCCCTGATTACTGGTTACCGACTAGTGCTTTATGTTACTGATGGGGTCTCCCCCCCATACTTCTCAGTTTACTAGTTTTTAAACTAGTTATACATGGAGTTTATTGCAAGGGCAACGTTCCCAACACGATTTCATAATTATCAGTTACAACATACTTTTATGTTTACCATACAGGGGATCTGATCTGGACCGTGTTGTTGGGCAAGTTGGATTCAACTCCGACTAGTTGGCTTCATCAACAATCGCCCACGACTCCTTCTACTTCGCAAGAACGCTTGACTACTCGTCGAATTCGACTCCGACTAGTTGGGCTCATCGCCAGTCATCGTCGACTACTTGACTTCATGAGGA
Source organism: Panicum miliaceum (assembly GCA_032594955.1). Taxonomy (NCBI): domain Eukaryota; kingdom Viridiplantae; phylum Streptophyta; class Magnoliopsida; order Poales; family Poaceae; genus Panicum; species Panicum miliaceum. Next base: position 22,569,744 of record CM064072.1, on the reverse strand, counting down.
CTGCACGGCGGCACAGTGGTGACTACTTTGACTACTCGTGTCACTTACAAGCTAGTCGGAATTGACTCTTCTTGGCGACACACCGATGACTACTTCGACTACTAGTCTCGTCTACAAAACTAGTCGGAATCAAGTCTGATTAGTCGCCTTCATCGACAGTTCAAGATCTAGAGGCACTTGGCCAATACCTGGCTCGGGGGCTGGCGCCACCGATTGCGAGGCATATCCTATGTGACTCATCTAGCTCCCAGGCTCGGAGGCTGGATACGACACGACTCTTAGCAATGAAGATCGCATGCCACGATTCTTTGAACCCTTTATTCCAAAACTTGGGGATTTGGATTCAAGGCTCGGGGGCTGAGCGACATGTGTCATCAGCGACTTATTTTTCAAATCTGCTAGAAGATAAGGACAGAAGACTCAAGATTGAATTGACCCTCAGCATGATTCTACGAGTCAACTTAAGGCTCGGGGGCTACTCCATATGGAGTGCGAGTTTAATCGCACCCCATATAAAAGAAGACAACTACTCGGGGCATGAGCACCTCACAGCCTCGACGCAACCAAGGAAGTACTCGGAGGACAACTTCAGGATGAAGTTCGGGAGAACTCGAAGATGCCTTCAAGAGTACTCGGACGCCTGCAGTACTCGGCTACGAAGAGCTCGGGGGCTTGTTAGACCCGGGTACACGGGACTGTACACGTGGCATATTTTTCTTAGGATAAGGGTTGGGACATGGCCCACACCCTACATCTATTGTAACTACCCGTAGCCTAGTAGAACTTCTCCTAGAGTAGTTAAACTAGTCGGATACGGTAGGGAACTACCAGAAAACCACTCGGGGTAGGTCTCTACGGCATGTATTCGACTAGGACTCCCATGAAAGCCTGTCCTCCCAGACTATATAAGGGCGGACAAGACCCCCACCAGGGAAGACCAACCAGATCCTCCAGGGAATCACCCAGGAGATCACACAATAACCGTCAAAGGCAATACAAACCACACAGGACGTAGGGTATTACGCCCTCGGTGGTCCAAACCTGTCTAAATCTTGTATTCCTTACACCTTCGAGTTTCTGATCTCGGCGATACCCTAACTATAAACTCACCACCTCGGGGGTATCCATTGGTAGGCGTGGCGGTAAAACACCGACATTAGCCAAGGACCACATATCAAAGCCTCAAGAGGACCGAGCTATACTCTGTCGATGCAACCCCTCTTGCCCTTTCGGTAAGATTATCATAAGCTGGAGTCTTTAATTAATTAGCCAAGACCAGAGCCATATAGTATTGTGGTTATACTATTTTCCTAGTTGGTTCTCCATGTTCAGATTAAACATATGATCTTGTATTAACAACACAAATTATCCGTGAACATGGATAAAACAGGTGTAGCATCATCATTGTTGTCATCATGGTTATAAATTATCCCCAAACCGGAACCAGTTATAGCAATTAAGCAGAAGCTACCCAACATAAAGGTAAAACTCAGGTTGACAAGGAATGATCATAAAGACTAGGCATATCCTTAATTAGGATCTATCAAAATTAGGACACATGCATGCATAAAGAAAAAAGTTGTATTTATTGTGATTATTAGGACAAAAGAATCATCAAGGAAACACTTTTCTTTCTTTTAGAGTATAGCTACTCAGAGTCTTAAACCCTTGTTCTTGAAATCCTTAATCTTCAAAACTCTTCGATCGCGCTCCTTCTAACGTCAAACGAGCATCGAACCCAAGCAAAACAACAAACAAACAAGAACAACTAAGAACAGATACACCAAACAAAAGGAAAGCTTTAAAAGATCGTACAAAAGGATAGGGCTCGTTGCTACGGTCACGAGAGCGCAAGAAACGCAAAAAACGGAGCTACGGTCGAAAAGAAACAGCTATCGGAAGATTTATGTTATAAAAGAGACAAAAAAATTATAAGCTTCATTTATTTTAATTTAGAAAACTAATGTAAAAGATATTCAAAAAAGGAATATCCCTGGTTATAATTAACTCATATTATATTTGCATTTATAATGACGAGGTACAACTTAGTCAAATTTTATATATAATTGTCTATGTACAAATTACATTAATTAAATAATTAATTAGAAAAGAATTTGTGAGAACATCTAAACGCATAACTTTATGATTTGAGTTAAACTAAATAAATTAAATTACAAATACATTTAAGTTGATATTAATCAAGTTAACATTAATTATGAATATCGGAGTATAGATCTAATTGGATTTTAGTTGGAAAAACTAGATTAGAGGATATTAATCAAACCAAATTGATATTTACTTTTAAAAATAGTAGCTACTAAACGATAGCTTAGGGTTTCAGAAGACTAACCCAAAAAGAACGGATCAAAACGGATCTAAAAAGCGGAAACTATGGGCTGCAGGGACCTAGTCGCGATTAACGGTAGACTTTAGAGGCTAGCTGCTGATTTTGGCAAGACACAAACAATAGTGCTCGCGAATAAATCAAGAGCTAGGGTTAGATCCATAAAAGACCACGGGTGGGGCAGGGTTGAAAAGATGCAATCTATTAGGGGGTTTTCTGCAGATTTTACAAGACTCAAAGAAAACTACAGGAATCACAAGATTTTCTGGGGGCTAAATTGCAAAAGCTTGGTTACAGCCCCCATGGAGGACGGTGGCTACTGTTGGCTGGATTCCCAGCGTTATAGGGCATAAGAGAGCGCGGGGAGTGGAGGGAAAGAAAGAGGACGACGAGAGGATTCGATTTTGGGGCTTACCGGCGGCGGGGAGGCACCATGGCTACTGGAATCGATGGCGCAAGAGGAGGAGGCGCACTGCACGCTGTAGACGGGAGAGGGAAATTGATGGCAGTGCTCTAGCAGGGGCGACTTGCAGGGGGGCATGGCCGCCGGGGCAGCAGGTAGGGACGACGGCGGTGCTGGCTGCAGGGGCGAAAGGGCTCGGGCGCTCGGCCTTGCGAGCAGGAGGGTCGTGCGGCCTCAGCGCTCACGATTTCTATCGAGGGCGCACGGCCTCGCAGGCAGCGGCGGCGGTAGCCTGGGCAACGGGAGCAGGGGTTGGGCGCTCCTGGTGGTGGCGCCGGTTGAGGTGGCTGCAGCAGCAGGGGCGCGAGGGGAGGCCAGGGCCGGCGATGCAGGGGACGTCGCACGGGGCTGCGGGGGAAAGAGGGAGGACGCGATGGAGGCCGCTATGCAGGAGGAACAGAGAGGAACGGCCTCGTCTCCCAGATTTTTATAGGGCTAGCGCCCTGGCTCAGCATGGCACGCACGCCAAGGAGGCGACGGCGCGGTGCAGCACCTAGACTCGATCGAGTGTGGCTGGTGGAAGGTGCGGGGCTGAGGGTTTAGCGAGCAGGGACGAGGCAGCCCAGCAGCAGGGAACGCAGGGGCTCGGGGTACTGCGCACGCCCAGAACGGTGGCACGTCGGGCTAGGACTAGTACTTGAGTCCAGATTGCCCATGGGAGAGACGAGACAGGGCTAACCAGCGGGCTCCACAAGTTAGTGAGAAAAGAGAGGAAGGAAAAGGTAAAGGAAGGAGGAAATGATCTGGCGTCGGGACTAGAGTGACCGAGCGAGTTCGGTTATGGGCTGAAACAGGTTCAGATGAGCACCGAACATGAAAATGGGTTGACTAAAAAAATAGAGGCATGGGCTAGCGAGCAGGATAGACCAGACAAGTGGTATAGGGAGAGAAGGGTCGAGCGGGCTGCACCTTTTTATATGGTGCAAATGGTCGGATTTGCATGACGCATACGTCGAAGATAGCATCATGAGTTGTTTAGTCTCGAATGAAGTCCAAAACGAGCACACGGTGAAATGCTACCTCGGCCTGTAGGTGGCATACAGGAATACAGGCGTATGATGAGGATGAACATGTGTGGCCGACTTGAACTCGGTCAATTAGTCATAGCACGCATGCGTAGGAAAACTGAGCATTGTGTGGTATGGTTATCATGGTGAAAACAAAAGGAAGAGGAGGAGTGACAAGCGGGACCGTGTCATCGTAGAGAGCCGAAGAGGAGCGCCCGGCAAGGCCGATATTGGTTCGGGCCGATGGATAGAATTCAGATTGCGGAGAGAAGGGTAAAGAGAGAGGTAAAAAGGTTAGGTTGCTGAGGGAGATTGGGTTGAGTCTAGGATTTCAGAGCGATGGTGCTAGTTGCTGGAGCTGACGGTGAATACAACGAAGCATCATCGGAAAAGCACCAAAAACGAGCCACGAAGCATTTTTTGAGTGTGAGTTGATCGGGGAGAAAGATTAGAAGATGGGGAATTCGAATGGGCGTCTTAGGGTGTCGGATAAGATATAGTAAAACTGGAGGATGGTGATATAACGGATCGGTCCGACTATGACAAGAAATTTAGAACAAAAGAATAAGACAAAGAGAGGGAAAAGGGCCTAGGAGCATCTTCACCTAACCAGAAAGCTTTTGGACAACACCAACTTGGCGAAGGAAGGCGATCAATGGTGAGTGGCGGTCGCTAGCTTCGACAAACTTCGGGAAGGAACGACAGAGGGGAAAACAAGGGTTTTGATTCAGTACATCAATGGGAAGCTTTTGATTAACTTTTTATTGTTGGAAAAGCAAAGAACAATGAGATCAGGGCGGTGGTCGAGCTCAAGCTTGGCACAATTCTATGATTTGTGGCGGACTAAACCCGAAACAAGTTGAATCCAGCTTGAGATGAAAAGAAAAGAATCCATTCTTCCAGAGTATATTTTTAGGGTTAAAATAAATCTAGGAAATTCAAGATAAATCTTTTCAACCATGAAAAAAATATATCCCGAAGATCCAAAAAAATTCAAGGAAACATCCTGGAGATAATTTGCGATGCGAGGAATCCAAATAAAATACTTGGAACTCATGATAAAGATTTTAGAGCCTTCCAATAAATGGATTTAACTCTAGGGAAAATGAGAATAAATCCTAGAAAAATCTAGGAAATTCTCAAAAAACCTAAATGATAGATAAGAACATCCTAAAAGGTACTCACAATCCAAAATCAAATATTTTGGAGTGTGAAATATTTTAATAGAAGTGAAGATGCTTGTTGGTTGCTTGATCACAAATTTGGTATGTGGATCAATTTGTTGAACAAATAGAATTCAATGAGTATATATTGTGGTGCAAGGCAACATGTGATTTTAGATGGCAAGATGGTTAAGGGTTAGTAAGAACTTGTCTACGAGGTACTAAGCGAGGGAGAAGGGCAAGCAAAGGGCTTGGCACCGGTAAACCCATGCTAGGGTGAAGAAGCAAGTTAGTGCTAGCATTTATGGACCAATCAAGGCTATGGATAGTCACAAGTTGCCAAGCATCAATCATTGTTGAATCACATGGATTTAGGTGTCTTGAGGATAAGTTGATTGTTCATCATATATGGTGAAGAACATCAAGGCACTAGCTCAAGAAGGATAATGCTCAAGAAAGAGAAAAGGAAATGTTTGCAAACCCTCAAAGTATGATATTGAAGAAAAGTGGCACGGTAAAGATATTCAAGCTCAAGAGGTTTATATTATGTTCATTATTTGATCGTGAGTATAGGTAATGTTGTACTATCAAGACGAATGTGACATTGATAGCTTTGCTTATGTCTTAGTGCTCAAACCTAACATTTCAAGTGCTAACATGAGAAAAACACTTGACACAACTTGCACTGGATGGTCTTGGACATTGTTTTCAGTTGGAGTGGATAGTCCTCTGAATAAGCTTTCCATAGAGTCCAAAATCATCGAATTCGGAGTCCGGCATAAAAAGTTATGGCATTTTCTCTTAGGTCACCTAAGCTGTCTAGTGGACCTGCGGAGATTCCGGAGATTTCTGTGGAAATTCCATAAGTCTTGGAGATTCCAGGGAATTTTGTGAAGATTTCGGAACTTAACAGCCCAACGGCTAGTTTTTGGCTATGGGTATTTATACCCCTCACCCCCTCCCATTTGTTGCTGCTGGTTCCTCACACGAAGTAGACATATACACAACCCTAAAAAGCTCTCCCCACTCTAGATTTGAAGAGATTTGAGAAGAGAAGTGAGTTGGGGTTGAGAGAGAGATTGAGAAGGAAGATTGAGTGAAAAGTGAGCAAATTCATTCTTGAGCATCCGAGTTCATAGCGAGAAATCTTCATGGCGTTTGTTACTCTTGGAGGTCAAGCCCCCTAGACGGCTAGGTGTCGTCGGGTGAGCACCCAAGTTTGTGGTCTGCCGCGGGAATTTTATGAATTCTTCAATTTCGCCTCCGCAAGGGAAAAATGAAGAAGTGAAGTGGGGAAAGGGTTGAGAGCGATCTAGCTTCTTTGGAAGCACTCAATGGAGATGTAGCAACCCATGAAGGGATCCAAACTTCGGTAAAGAAATCCTTGTGTCACTTGTTCTTGATTTGTTGATTTCACTATTTGTTGCTTGTGCTAGCTCTCTTGTAGGTTCCATCTTGATCTACATTTTGAGAAGATTTGAGCTGCAAGTATCTAGTGAAATAGCTTGGAAACAACTCACCCTTGTATGGTAATTCGTCTATCTACTTTTGGTTGTGGTTTTTTCAGGCGTGTTGTGTAGTTTGTGCTATTTCTGGAGACTCCGAAGATTTCTGCGGAAACTTCGGAAGTTGCGGAGATTCCGAAAAAATCTTCGGAGATTCTGTAAGTTACTAATTCTGCTGCAAGTTTTTATGTAAAAATTTCAGAACGACCTGTTCCCCCCCTCTAAGTGACATCAAAGGTCCTTTCAATGGCGATAGTCTTACTCCGTATGGAGTAGCCCCCGAGACTTAGGTTGAATCGAAGAATCAGGATGAAGGTCAATAAAATCTTGAATCTTCTTTCTGTATGGGGTGCGATGAAAATCACACTCAATATGGAGTAGCCTCCAAGCCTTAGGTTGAATCAGGCTGAGGGTCAATTAAGTCTTCTTTCTTCGTCTTGAAAGAAATCGACTGTTCGGTGTAGCTTATCAGCCCCCAAGCCATGAAATGGTTTGAATAATCAATTCAAGGGTCTTGGTGATCTTAGTCTTCACGTAAGTCATCATTCGAGTAGTTTTGTGGTGTCCAGCCCCCGAGCTTATGAGCTAGGTGAGTTGTAGAAGCCACGTCGAGTAGTTATTGGCACCCAGCTCCCGATCCTGGGAGCTAGCAGATCCATTGCAGATGCACCAAGTAGTAATTGGTGCCCAACCCCCGAGCATGGGAGCTAGCGGAGCTGTGGTGGTGCACCGAGCGACCTGGAGATTTGATGCCGAAGTTCAATCTAAAAAAGACAATGCAAGCATTATATAGCATAATGCGAAGATACCGAAATTTATTCCGTGTAAAAATAAACTTGCTGTGTAGAGCTCTTATTTAGGCCATGTAAATCTCCTGAGTAGTCCGCCGGTTACGTCTAAGCACCTAGTCCTATTTTAGCCATTGCTCATAGCGTGTATGAGATCTTTGTCCCGTGTACGCATAAAGGCATTAGGCATGACAGAAGAGCCTAGGTTTCACGGATTAAGCCATTTGCTACTCGAGTAGATTAGCGACTGCTAATAGAAGACAATGAATGTATAAATAAGTAGTCGGCATTGCGATAAAGAGAATGCTCGTTGGCATAAAGTAGTCAGCGAGAGCGCATGTTGCAGCGCGTATTCGGACATGTCTCCATAGGGTGTAGCCTCTATGTGCCCTACGTAACTCGGAAACAAGCCTGTGGGCAGAGCCCTACATAACTTAATGCACCAAGTGCGTGGGTGGCACCCTACGAACTCGATGTACCAAGCACGTGGGCCGAGCCCTATGAACTCGATGCAGCAAGCTCGGTGGCTATTAGTCAGCAGACCCCAGGAGTAGTCGATCATGGTGTAGACCCCGAGGGTAATTTCCGTCGAGAGGCATACACAAATAAGTAGTCGGCGCATTGGCCAATCTTGTGGAGAACAAGTTAGAGAAAGGTATAAATGACTTAGCTTGATTCATGGATGATTTGTCGATGAAGCCGATTAGTTGGAGTCGATTTCGTCTAGTTGTCGAGTGTGCGGCAGCCATCCCTGACTAGTATCTAGTCGAGATAAGTAGTTGAGGTAGCCATCGGTGAGTCGATGCAGCCGAACGTCGATGTAGTCGTTTGCTCAAAGTTCCGGTCCTGAACTCAACAAATTGATCCGTTGATTCATATGTACGAAGTGGCAATACATCGCGTTGAGTGGATTGGTCTTGATGAAGAGGTCCTTCAAGCTCGCCCGATGATCTCGACGATCTGCCCCACGGTGGGCACCAGCAATCGGTGTTTTATCTGCCAACCTACTGAGAGGATACCCCGAGGTAGTAGATTGTTCAGTTGGGGATTATCGGACCTGGATCTTGATGGTAAAAGCGAGGACACAAGACACGGATTTATACAGGTTTGAGCCGCCAGAATAGCGTAATATCATACGTCCTGTTGGGGGTGTTGTATATTGCTCCCTACGCTTGGGTGTTTTTCCCCCTAGTTTAGGCTTGAGGTGGTTCTCAATGTCCCAAACCGATCTAGGTACTCGTGCCCTCCTTTATATACTCCAGGAGGCGGCTTACTAGTCGGTTACAAGGTAAAAGTCCTAGTAGGATTACAGGATATGAGACCTAGTAGGATTACAGAGGAATCGTAGTAGGAGTCCGAGTTCTTCCTTCCTTGCAGGTAGCTTCCTTGTGGGTACCCGGAGATCTATCTCTGACAGTAGGTTACATGTCTTCTCCAGATCGCATCATTATGGAGATTAAGGTTTTGCATTTATCTTCTGATTACAATGTTATTCTGGAGGAAGATATTGTTTATGTTGAGTTTGGACCCCACGATATTGTGTATCAGAAGTCTAAGGAATCGGATAACCATCTGAAAGCCTCGTTCATATAAGGGAACATCAATGGTAAACCGGTCTCTCTAATGCTTGTTAATAATGGCGCTACCATAAACTTAATGTCTTACTCGTTGTTCAAGAAGTTGGGCAGTTCAGATGAGGAGCTTATCAAGACCATCATGACAGTCAACGGTGTGGGAGGAGGCGATCCTATTGGTTCTAAATGAGTTGCTTCTATGTAGCTCACCGTTGGAAGCAAGACGCTTGCCACTGCTTTCTTCGTATTCAAGGTGCAAGATAACTTTAGTTTAATTTTAGGATGTGAATGGATACATGCAAATCAATGCATTCCCTCTACCTTGCATCAAATTTTAATTTAGTGGATAGGTGATGAGGTTCAAATAGTTCATTGAGATGCTTTGGCTTGCGTGGCCACGACCCAGGGGTGGAGCTAGAGTAAACTTGAGGGGGGTGCAACACTTCATATCAATTAACGATGTTCAAGTGATCATCATGAAAAAAAGATGTTCAAACCACATAATCTAAAATAATAGCCAAACATGTACAACAACAATGTAGTAATGGTAAAGTATTTATCATCTACCCAAATAAGAAAATGTAACGAGTGATAGCATGCCATAGTCACGAACAAAAGACATCTGACGTTTGCAAAATATATGGTCCAACCTCAAGATCAAGCAAAGATGTCAATTTCAAGCAAAGAAATTGTAGAATGATTCATTGCAAAAGTGAAAATAGATGTCTTACCTTTTAGAGTCCATATTTACGTTCTTTTTCTTCCATGTTCAAGAAACGACGAACCACTGCATCATTGGTAATTTTTTAAAAATTCATCTCTCATTCTCCACATAACAAATATGTCTATTACTTAAGTGCTCATCACCAATTTTATTAGACAAATATATCTTCACAAGCTTCATGGCCGAAAAGCATCTCTCTACTGTTGCAATAGCAACAGGCAGCATAATACAAGCTTTAAAAGTCAATAAACCAATGCATAACAATGATCTTTTCTTGTCTCCACCATTTTTTGTGTGAGCGCACTAATAGTGTTTATGTTGGAGAATCTATTTTCTTCTCGCACATCAGCAATGTACATGTTAAGTTGGGCCCTAAGATCCCTCAAATTCATTGAGCTAAAATTATCAGGATATATTTTTTCTTCTCAAACATGCAGGAGAGCTGTGTATCTTTGAAGGATGGTCCAGTTACAAAGATCAGCACCTCACCTTGGACCAGAGTAGGGGCTGTAAGAGTCTTCTGTGAAAACTATTTACAGAAAAGGATGAAACAAAAGGAGCTGACCACACAATTCCAGCCAACTAAGCTTGCGCTACCACCCTACTTGGGTCCAAGGCAGCAAGCCCCTTAGCCCTAGAAAACTTCCATAGATGAGATTCATCTTTGTAAGCCTGAAGCACCCACTGCAAATTTGGGGCCTCCCCATAAAAAACACAGCCATTCCTGTGTTTCCAGAGAGTCTAAGATCCAAGAATTCATAGAGAGTTAAATCCTTTTCTATGCTGCTTCCGTACTTTCTTCCATGACCTTAGGCTCATCAAACTCTCCACATTGGAATCATTAAATGAGTCTCTTGGAATGAATGCAGCTGAGCAAACAAGCAACTGAGAGTTTGTCTCATTAAAGCGGCTATCAGGCTCTTGAACTAACCAAGCAATAACATTGAAACAATCCACTTCATAGTGATGCTTGTTTGTGATTCTAGATTTCTTGCTAGGCTGTTGGAGATCAACATATGCATCTTCCATTTCTAATCTAGTAATATCATGAAAGTCACAAAACTGATTCGCTTCATCCAATAATTCAGCCCACCCATCTTTTCTAAGATTATCCAAATTGAGTCTAGTTGCTTTCACACATTTCATGGCATTCACAATGTCTTAATCCTTGCATTGCAATGCCAATGACAAGATATTTGTGACGGACAATATATTCAACATGGGATGCAAATAAAAGACAAAGTCAAAAGATTGGAAATACATTAAAAGATTTGATGCTTGGTCTCTTTTTCTCCAATCATTATCATTCTTTCTCCACAACTTTCAACACTTTAATTATTGTAGGAAACATGTCCATCAAACTTTTGGGTGTTTTATAATGGGAATCCAACGAGTATCTCCGGGTCTTTGGAGGCATTTCTCTTGATTTAACCCTCATCCAGTTTCAAGTTGCCCATCTCTCTCTTAATACAAAGATACGCAGCTCTCCTGCGTGTTCGAGAGAAAAAAAAGTTGCCCACAACCTAAAGCTTAAGCTAGCCTTTTCCACATGTTCATGATTGATTTCTCTCATCATGTCCTTTCTCTTGGCTGATCCACCCAACACATTTAATAAGATGGATGGAAATCTTGGTTAAAAGATTGTTAATAACCTTATGTTTTTTCACAATGGCCACAGTGCCTAACTGAAGTTGGTGAGCAAAACTGTGAACATAATAAGTTGTATTACTTTCTCTCATAATCAATCATTGCCGCCCATTGAACTCACCTCACATATTGCTAGCACCATCGTATCCTTGCCCTCTAACTTGCTTTAAGTTTAGCTTTAATTTTTCAAATAGAGAATCAATAGCTGACTTGAGGCAGGAAGAAGTTGTCATGGACACATGCACAAGGCCAACAAACCTTTGTCTTTCATAATTCCACATTTATCAACATACCTCAAGACCACAGCCATCTGTTATTTGCATGAAACATCTCTAGACTCATCAACTAGCTAGCAAAACACATCATCCCAAGTTCTTCAAGGATAGAATATAGAACTTCATTTGCAAAACATTGAACAATGTCCCTTTATATTTCAGGAGCCAACATACAACTATTACCTGCAGTACCCACCACCTCGCGTAAATCTGGATCATGCTCTACTAAGCAATCATAAACCTTCAAGAAATTTCCTTTGTTGTAGGACTTCTTAGACTCATGATGACCCTGGAAAGCCAATCCTTGGTTCAATAGTAACCTAGCAGTATCAATTGATCCATTCAACCGAGTAAAATAAGCCGTCTTGGCTGCATCACTTAGCTTATGGAAAGCAATATCTATATGCTGTTTTCTCTATAACAAATCATCACACTTCTTCATTGCATTATAATGTGAGCCACCAACATCTCCAACATGCAACTTTAGCCTATCTTTTCTATGATAACCATTCCAACCGTCAACAACAAACGTCTTATATCCTGCATCCATCTTTTCTCCGAATAAGAAATTAAACAGAAAACACAATATGCCCTATCTTTGGACTCACTATATTCAAGCCAATCTCCAAACTCATCGAACCATTCTCGATGAAAACCTTCTTGGGTTTTCTATTTCTCCAATATGTGAGGAGGGAAAAATGCATGTGCGAGGTTGGCAAGGCCCATTCTCTAAGTATTTCCTTCTCACCTTTTCTCTCTGATTAGGATGATAAGAATCAATTTCTTTCCTCAAGCCTGGATCATATTTAATCTCCTCTTCCCAATTAATCTTAGGTAGACATGAACTTCTTGACTGGTTGACACAATCTTGCTCTGGTGCTTTTCTTTTGAAAAACCTTTCCATGTTTTACCTATCGTTTGCAAGAATATTCAGATTTTAGTTGTGTCCAGTACTCCACTCGCAATAGCAAGAGCAACCCCCCCACCCCCAATTACAACTAAAAAACTAACAAAATAACTCTAGAATCTGGGCAAGAATAAGATAACTGAAATAAAATTGGCTGCCCAACATGATAGGAATTGAAATAATTGAGAGGATTGTAGAGGGTCCTTGTCTTGCCTTGTGATCGACCAAAGGTTGGGCGAGAAGCCTGCAGCCTCGGGTCCTAGCCGCCCCTGCTGCTAGGCTGCTGCGGATGTCCGGTGGCCACCAACCAGCGAGAGTCTCCTCTGTGTGTCCTCCTGCGACCTGCGCTGCTCCTTCATTTCTCCGATCAGTGGGGAATCGAAGATTGAAGTTGTGCCATGGGATCAAGAAGCTGAGAGGGCAGGAGAGAGGAGACAGAAGCGGGCGGTAGATGAAATAACTTGAGGAGTTACGACGCTCCCTCTCCTGTGTGCGTACCTGATTTGGAGAAGGGGTGACGCAAAGCTGGGCTGTAGGTGCATTGTATTTGGGACGGGGGGGGGGGGGGGGGGGGGGGTTGTATACAGGGTTGAAAATTGGTAGCAATAACTGAAATTTATTTTTGGCCTGGGTGCGGCCACACCCACATGGGCCAACGTGGCTCCACCCCTGCGACGACCCATAGTTTTTCCATAGGCATACATGACAATGCTAAGTTCTTGTCTGGGTTAGATCTTTTTAAGTATGAGCTTCTTAGTTGCACTAAAGATGGCTTTGTTCTTGCTGTATTAAGGCCAGTTGTGAATCGGCTAAACTATTTATTATGATTGCATTGGATGCAAACTCAGAATGGTTATAAGAGAGACTTGGGCACTATCGGACGCATAAGAAGGATATGTGTGAAGCAATTACAGAGTTTGATGATTTAGAAAAGTTAGATTAAGGGTTTACATCGAACGATTCCTTTAGAAGATGTTGATATTGGGGATGGTACTGTTCCAAGATCGAAATGTAAACAAAAAATTGCACGCTGGTTATAAGGCTGAATTAATTGAGTTAATGAAGGAGTACATAGATTGTTTTGCAAGAGAACATCATCAGATGTGTGGTTTAAGTCGTGACTTAGTTGAGCATCAACTATCTATTAAACTTGGTTTTAGGCCTTACAAACAACCTGCTAGATATTTTAATGCCATTATGTATGACTGAATTAGAGAAGAGATTAGTCGGTTGCTGGAAGTAGAATTTATTCAGTCTTACGGGTATGCTGATTGGATCTCTAGTATCGTGCTTGTTGAAAAGAAAGGTTCAGGTAACTTTAGAGTTTGCATTGATTTTAGAGATCTTAATAAACTTATGCTGAAAGATGAATATCCCATGTCTATAGCCGATATGTTAATTAATGAAGCTTCACTATAACACATATGACCTTCTATGAAGAATATCTCGTGACATTGGAGCTATTCGTCATTATGCTATTTTGTTTTATGGCATTCTATATGGAGCATTAGAATGTAGTGACGAAAATTATGTATGTGTCACTAAAACCAAATAGAAATGGTCATAAACTATTCCAAGGCATATTATGACAAATATTATTTTGTCATAAGGTCAGCCGGTAAACGTCACAAGTTTAAAACAACGTTGATTTGTTATTCATATATGTTTCTCATAAAAAACAAAATGCAAAAATATATGTAGCAGCAATACTCATTACAAAAAACTATTTAGGATTTTTCGTGATGTTTTAAACTTGAAAATGAGAAAAGAATTGACGCACATAGGACAGGGAGGTCTTAAACGAAAAAATGACCAAAAATTAGCCAACATCAAGTTTGAACCCAGATCTCAAAGATCAAACTTGTATGACTTACAATTGCATTGCACCTTCTTTTGTGATTGAGCTTGGTATTTAGCGTATTTATATAAATATGTCCTCATGTTTTGCTGCCCACTGGGTCCGTCTATCAGCCGAGAGAGTAAATTCGGCAAAAAAGAAATGGTGCAACAGAGTCAGACTCGGATCTATATGATTACCATTGAGATGCATATTTGCTTGTGAGCTGCACGTTCGCTGAATAACCATGCTTGCTAGGACACCTCCCTCGTGGGCCTCACCAGATCAGGCCCAAACTGCCCACCCCAACCCTTAGCATGCGTTTGGTTCTCTCTCACGCACTCCGCCTCCCCCACCCTCGCTGGATCTCGCTGCCCGCCTCCCTGGCGGCGCCCCCCAACCTCCGTCCCGGCGCCGCTCTATTTTTCCTGCCTGCTGGCGCCTTGCCGCCCCGTCCCTCCCAGGTCGCGGCGACCACTGGTGTGATTGGTTAGCTGTTTGTGCTCCGACCAGGCTCGCTGGATTCAAAATTCATTTGATTGGTTGCCTGCACCGGTACTAGAGCCTGGCTCGCCGCATGCAAAATGCACCCGCCGGCCTGGCTCGGCGGAAACGAAAATTTTCCTCGATTCTCCCCGGTCTGGCTCCATGAGTGTTCGACAGCGATGGGTGGGAGGGCCGATACGACCAACCAAACAATTTCTTTACTGAGCCAGGCTAGGTGCACACAGGTAACCAAACAACGTAACTTTGCATATAGTCAGCCTGGCTCGTGTGAGCCTGGTTCACTGATGCGATGCATACGAGCAACCAATCAGGCCCCACCAGACCCCGCCGCCCCTCCCCGTCCCGCTTTTCCTGCCTGCGCCTCCCGGCCCCTCCTCTCCCACGTCATGGCGACCTGACCCCGCTGGCACAGGCGCACTGCACCCTCCGACTCCCGCCCGCTGGGAGCGAATCCGCCAGCGGCTCCCCTTCCCCGAGCTGCAGCGACCGGACGCCGGCTGACAGCTCCTTTCGCTCGCGCCGGGCGAAGGCGGCTCGTCGGGGCTGCTCGACCGGATCCGGGAGACGGCGGCCTGGCGGCGCCCCTCCTCCACGGCGATGCAGCGGTGGCGCCCCACCACCTCGAATCCAATGAGGAACTCCAACGGCGACGAGGTTAGCAGCGCGAGTCCTCCCAAGTCCCAAACCCTACTAGGTCTCATTTTCTTCCTCTCCTTTCCTGTTCAAACAACGGCGGCGGCCAAGCGGCTGCATTCTGGTGGCGACGGCGACGGCGGCGGAACGCCCGCTGGGGGTCAGCGCCCACTGCTGCTTCCTTCCTGGTATAAAATATTTCAGAAGTAATTGAACCCTGAGATCTTGACTGAGCTTTTTTTTTCTACTGCTTGTTTCAAGTGGTGCCACTGAATGTAGATTGGTGATTTCAGGGATGTGTGTATGTGTTCATTTGAATTGTCCTATGCAATACATTAACTAAGATGCATGCTTTGGTGATCTTAATTCTTAATTTTCTTTGCTGGTCATGTGCTGAATGTTTAATCCTTCTTTTTTGCAATAGATCAAATGCGAAATACTAGTGTTAAAAGGATATTGTTTGGTGTTAATGGCGTTTGCCATGCATGTATGTGAATATGTGATTCGGAGTACACTGGTTCGGGAATAAAATTTGGAGTCTCTCGGAAAAAAAGATGGTAGGGCTGTTGTTCCAGTACATGTAATTTTGTCTCTCTAGTGCACGAAATAAAATCTGGAGTGTGAAACAATGTATCCTTCTTTCACTGTTCAGTTGATTTCACTGATGATTAGTCGATTTTGGTGCCTGATGATCAGTTGGTTTCACTCTTCTATTGGAGTAGCTTAGTTGGTCTTGGTCTCATTTTTTTCCCGTAACATGCTCTGCTTAGTTCTGTAGGAATAGATTGATATGCCTGCGTACTAGTACATATGTCAGCCTAGCGTATGAATACGAATGCTTTGTATTTGTACAATCAAGACTTTATAAAACAGCATGAAGTGTTCATGAGCTGTGTATTTATGGGCTATAAAACAGTAGCTAATTCTACATGTTATCCTTGTATTAGCGCTACATGTTTATCTATGCATGTTAAATCAGTACCTGATTCTACATGTTATCCATTGTCCTAAGCTTTCATTCGTTTTCCTTGCTTCTGCTGCTTGAACTCAAACATCCATGCTCATGGTTAATTTCTTCTATGAATGTACAGAGGAGTCACTGACTGGAGGTCTTGAAGTTGAAGTTTGGGGAGTCAGAACAAGCAAGGCAGAAGCAATTTGAAGAGATTGAAAAATTGAAGAACCAAGGAGTGGAGACAAATACAATTGTTCGTTGTTTGTTGTGCCTCAACAAGGTGTAGGTTGCTCCCTATTTGTTCATGCTACCTTATAGGTTTATGAATTTGACTTATGTTTGTTTTGGTAACTATTTTGAACGTGTTGTGCCGTGAATGGGCTGTGATCTATCGTGTAATGTTATTACTATTTGGCCAGAACCTGAGTAATGGGTTGTGATCTGCACTGGTTCAAAAGCTGAATTTGGGCCCATATGAAACTGGGCTGGACCCACACGAGATTTGGGCTGAAATTTTGTGACATTATTTCATTCTACCTGGTACCTGCTTAGTTATCCATGGCCAAGATTTTATGATATTTTTGGGTTCAATTTTGGGTTCGATAGTGATGAAAAATGAGCGTCATAAATCAGTTACGATAGAAGAATCATCGCAAAGTTTGTGATGAAAAAATATGTTTGCGTCACAGAACATCTTTTGCTACGTGTGATCGGTGATGAACGGATTTTCGTCACTTGAGCGTCACAAAATGCGACCCATGACGAAATTTCAGTTTTTGTGACATAAATAAAACATCACCTATCAAAGGATTTCTTGTTGTGCTTCTAGATATAGAATTACTAGCTTTCTCAATGGTAGTGCAGATCATATTCAAATATTTATGGCCGAAGAAGTAAGAATGAGGCTTTAGTTTCTAGTGAGATTCGTCTAATTGAAACAATGACCACATCAATAAAGCAAATGTACGGAGAAATGTATGGAGCCAATCAAACCATGAATGGTGCTATTTTCTAGTTCCAATGCATACACATCTATTAAGGATTAAAAAACCAAATAGGTAGCGCGGCTTTCAAACTACTGTCTGCAATTGGTGGCAACATGGTTATTTCTCAAAACCGCTGATGTGTCAAAATTTGTTAGAAATCCACTTATTTTTGAACCGGGCAGTCGTTATAGCATGTGCCTTCTACCACTACTGTTGCCTTTTACCTATCTAGTGTAAGGTTTTTTTAGCAGATGAGATCTATTGTAGATATCGTGGAAGATAGCACTTTGCTCACCATAATAACCTATTTGGTTTAGTTATTGCAACCCACCAACAATGGACCACAAATAAGTACTTCTAGGTGCAAGTTTTTTATAACAAAAAATGTTTTTACTTTTTATTCTTGTAACTAATCATGTTGATTAGATAATGATTTGTATCATTATTTTCTAAACCCCAATTCAATAATCTATGAAACCTTAATTCAACATTTATAGAATAGTTCAATATTGAAATGATATATCCAAAACATTTAAAAATGTATGTCTAAAATGTTTAAATAGTATATTTCAAGTGTTGACTATCTATTTTATTGTATTAATTCTAAAAAATATGGTGGTCCACACTATATCAAAATGGAGACACGATTTGAGAGAAAAATGTATTGAAGTTTGAGATTCAAACTAATTAATCATGCATTCATCTTTCTTCAACCAAATCCATATATTATGAATATGACTTGCTAGTTTGCTCTCAACCTTGTCTTAGCTATTAATTTCAAATATTGAAATGTGTGAAAGCTCAAATTTCATGGAAAAGGTGTCACACCGAGTTTTTAAAATAAAATTGAATGCTTAACTATATGTAGCAACGACATAATGGAATAATTAGCAACAATAAAAAAAAAGAGACTTACAAAGGCTAAAAGTCTATCAGAGATATACAACTTCCTCTGAAAACGAAGGCTCCACACTTCACAGGAATTGACAGGGGATGCGTACGCCTAGAACTCAGCAACATCTTCAGAAAACTTTATAGCAACTTCCTCTTCTGAGCAGCGTTTTTAGCAAATGTGAGTACACTTATGGTTGGTACTCAACGTGTATGGGGAAATAAATGACATGCAAAGCTTAAACAAGGATAAAGGTTGGTTAACTGACTGCAGTTAGCATTTTAATAAACATTAAATTGTTTGCAACCTAATTACTATGATATAGTGTTTCCAACCTATGACAAAAGAGAGATAACTGATAAATAAATAACAACAGGATCAATTAAAGAACTAAATTAAAGCACATATTCGATTTAAGTTGTGATGTGAGGATCCAGGCTGCTCTTAACCGTGAGCACGGCTGATATATCAGTTTTACACTCTGCAGAGGTCGCACACTTTACCCACAAGTCGTGTTACACGACGAGCAGTGCTGATCAGGCACTATCATCACACTTCCGAGGTATAACTGCGTGGGTACACTACAACGCCTTTACAAAGACTCCTAACAAGTAGTAGCCCGCTAAGGTTTCAGCCGCTAGGCGAGTGTACCCTCCCCCAAGACGTGACCAAAAACCAAACAAAAGTGTACAACCTCGGCAGGCCGAGTAACCCTCTTGAACCTAGTCCCCCCGTCTTACACCTTTCGGTAAGCCGAGGACCCCTCTTGAACCTAGTCCCCCCCCCTTCTTGCGCCTTTTGATAAGCTACTAACAAGCTAGAGACATCTAATTAATTAGCCAAGATCAGAGGCCATTAGTTCTTATGGTTGGGTGGTTACTCCATGGTTCAATTAATCATGCTCATCAAATAAGCTAGTTGATCCACGGAGCAGTAAACATTTGTTTCAGGTAAGGTTCATCATCATTAAACCATCCATAACCAAAATACAACAGCTAAGCATACTACCTAGATGTCAAAGATAAGCAAGGCTTTAAGGACATGGTTAACAAAGGTACAGCAGCTAAGCATACTACCTAGACGTCATATTAATGCATGCAAATATAAATGTAAATAAAGTTTATTAGGATAGAAGCCTGATCAAGGAATACATTTGCCATTATTCCAAAAAATAGCTGCTCAGAGTCTTCAACACTTGCTCTTGAAACTCTTAACCTCCAACTCTTGAACCGCGCTCCTTTCTATTCGCGATAATTGAGCATAAACATATAACAAACAACACAAGCACAACTAAGAACATAGCACCAAACAGAAGAAAAACATTACAAGGACGCAATAGAGCTCGTTGCTACGATCACGAGAACGCAAGCAACGCTGAAAATGGATCTATGGCTGAAAACATACAGCTATGGAAAAAATTATGTTATAACTAAAACGAAACTATATGCTAGATTTATTTTAGTTAAGAAAATTATATTTAAAGGATATTTGAAAGAAACATCCAAGATTATAATTAACTCATATTAATTTATAATTGTAAAGATGAGGTAGAACTTAGTACATTTTATTTATTAAATTTTGGTATAACTTATGCCAATTAACTATTTAACTAGCTAATAAAAGACATGTGAACACAGCTAGCGTAAAACTTTATTATTCGTGTTTGACTAAACAAGTTATACTAAAAGATACATTTAAGTTGGTAGTTAATCATATTAACATTAATTATGAAAACCGGTGTAGAGTTTTAATTAGAAAAGCTAGTTCATATAGGTATTAAACAAATTTATCCTAAGTTTAGTTATGAAACATGAAATACTACTAAACGATATCTCATGCTAAAATAAAGCTAACACAACAAGAACGGATTAAAACGGAGCTAAAATTAAACGGTGTTGCAAGGATCTAAACGTGATAAAACATAGGTTCCAGGGCTAAATTGCAAAAGCTCGAGAACAACTCGTACTGTAGCTCAAATTTCGGTCGACTCGGCGCACTAGAGATCGCGAGGAGCAGATGAATCGAAAGAGAATCATGAAAAAAATCCATTTTATATCTTACTTGCGATCGGATGCATCGTGATGGCCAGAATCTCACCGGGAAAGATGCGGCGGTGGTGCTCAGCCCTCTGCGAGCCCCTGGTGGCGGTGCTGAGCAGGGAGGGACGCAGGTGGGTCGGGGCGACCTGCTGGCGCGTGGTGCAGGGGCCGCAGTACGCTCCGGCGCTCGGGAACAGGGAGAGGTGTGCGGGCGACGCAGGGGCAGGTCGCGGCTGGGCTGTGCACGACAAGGCGAGGCAGGAGGGCGATGCGGGGGCAGGGTAGGGCGCGAGCAAGGGCGCATGCAGCAGGGGGGCCGTGGCTTTCGGGGCACGCACGCACGCCAAGGCAAGAGCCTGGTGGCGGCGGGGCTGGTTGTGTCCCTGCAGGGGACGGGGGTTGCAGACCGGGTTGGGCTCGGCTGCGTTTGGCGGACTGTTAGGGTTTCTTGTTTTAGATATTTATTTTTCAATTCAAAAGCAAATCAAGAAATATCTGGATAATGCATTTTGAATTAAGAAAAATATCCAAAATCGTTCCGTAATTCCAAGAAAAGATCTCATAAATATTTTAGAACTTGACGAGTCCAACTAAAACAATTGGAACTCATGAAAAAAAGATATCTAGGAATTTCCAAAAACACTGGATTTGCTCTAAAAAATTGAGAATAAATACCAGCAAAATCTGAAAGTACTGAAAATATTCTCAAGAACTGTAGAAGATGAAAAAAATATATTTTAAAAGATATTCACAACGTGTTATTGTTCAATGCAACTACGGTATGGCCCAAAATACGGCATGCTATTGTTCCTTTTTCTGTATACCTTTTCTTTTTCTAACTTTCGGGTGGTGCTCATGCAAATTTTTTAGATTTTGTTACTAAATAAATAAACTATTTTTTTACCATTTACTACATGGCAATAATGGACCTAGGGCTTAAACTCATCAACCTACGATACGGTTGAGCAATTCAACATCGTTGTCCTCCATGGTTTACTTTAGCGACAAAGTCTGAATTGTTTGACACAACCGCGTGACTGTAGTGTAATAACTGAGATCTCTATGATGATAATGCTATGTTGATGTATGCATCAGTGTATTAAGTCATTTTTATAATCCTACTTATTTGGATTTACTAAATGTCAAATATGATTTTTGTATACTATATTAAGGTTAATATCTTTTGAGAGTAATGGGCCGTTTACTATGGGAGTTAGAGCATGTGATGGGCTTCCAAGGTGGCCCGCGTATTGAGCTGTCGAGAAGGTGTGGAGTCCAGCAATTAATGTGGGACTTCGCTTCGTGCGAGTTGTGACTGGTTTCTTTCTTTTATGTAAGAAGGGTATGTGATGTATGTATTTTCAAGCGGATTCAATATAGTCTGAGTGTACGTTTCAACAATTTTATATCTTTGTTTTGTCATACTTAAGTCCCTCCTATCGAGCCTAGAAAGGAAAAAGCTTTGGAGTGCTTGTGGCCGCCGTTCTTTTAATCCTTGCACAAATAAAGATTTTCATCGTATTGCCAGAAAACCCTAGACCTATAATAATCAAAATTCATTGAAATTCCTTTTAGAACTGAAAGACATCATAAACACCCACTAGGATAACTAGGCTAAACGTTGACCAAGGTAATAATGTGCCATCCTATTGACGGCCGTTGAATCACACCAACTTCACATGAATAAAATAAATTTTTGCACTATGTTTCATACATATTTTGATTAAAATAATTGAGTTTTGTATGTTTTGGATGATTTGTGATTGCAGGGACGCGTGGTATAAATTTTAGGTTATTTGGGCAAAACCCCATGCTGATCGGCCTTCCTCAGGCCGGCCAGCCTTGTCGGTATTTTACCATCAAACCTACCGAGGAATACTCCAAGGTAGTAGATTTCTAGATAGGATGTTGCCGAGATCAGGAACTCAATGGTAAATGTGAGGACACAATACACAAATTTATACAGGTTTGGGCCACCAGAAATAGCGAATACCCTACGTCCTATTTAGGGTGTTATATATTGCGCCCTGCACTTAGGCGTTGTGTTTCCCTAGATTAGGCTTCAAGTTGATTCTCGATGTGTTTCTTCTGTTGAGTCTTCGAGTTGGTTCTCGATGTGTTTCTGCCGATCTAGGTACCCCTTCCCTTCTTTATATACTCCAGGGTGGGTTACTAGTCGGTTACAAGGTAGGAGTCCTAGTAAGATTATAGGGTAGAGTCCTAGTAGGATTACAGAAAAATCCTAGTAGGAGTCCGACTTTTTTTTCCTTGCGGGTACCTGGAGATCTATCCCTAACAAGATCCTGAGCTCTTCGTAGCCAAGTGCAGCTTTCCAAGTACTTCTCAGATCCTCGCCGAATAGTTTTACCTCTTTTCGAATACTTAATTTGGCTGAATCTTCAAAGTCCTTCATGGTTGCTACGACACTGTGATGAGCTCAAACTTTGATCATCTTGAATTTGTAATCTTTATCCTTGAATGTGATATGGAGGGCGGCAAAAATCACACTCATTATGGAGTAGCCCCCGAGCCTTAGGTTGAATCGAAGAATGAGGCTAAGGGTCAATAAAGTTTTCCTTCTTCATCTTGAAAAAATCAACTATTCGGTGTAGCTTATTAGCCCTCGAGCCATGAAATGATTTGAATAATCAATTCAAGGGTCTTTATGATCTTAATCCGAGTAGTTTTACGGCGTCCAGCCCCCGAGCTTATGAGCCAGGTGAGTCGTAGGAGCCACCCCGAGCCTGGGAGTTGGGATGGCGCGCCGAATAGCCTAGTGAGTTGTTGCCGAAGCTCGATCTGAAAAACGACAATGCAAGGATTATGTAGCATAATGTGAAGATACCGAAATTTATTCATTGTATAAATAAATTTGCTGTGTCGAGCTTTTGTTTAGGCCATGTAATTCTCCCAAGTAGACCTCCTGTTACATTTAACCACCTGGTCACATTCTAACCTTCGCTCATAGCGTGTATGAGATTTTTGTCCCGTGTACGCATAGAGTCGCTTAGGCAAGACTGAAGATTCGAGGTTTCACGGATTAAGGCATTTGCTACCCGAGTAGATTAGCGGCCATTAAGAGAAGAAAATGAATGTATAAATAAGAAGTTGGCGTTGTGACAAAGACAATGCTCGTTGGCATAAAGTAGTCGGCGAGAGTGCGTGCTGCGGAAAGGATTTGTGCCTCCTTAGGGTGTAGCCGCTTGTGAGCCTCTAGCGCTCAGTCTGTCAAACCCGTGGCCATAGCCTCCATAATTCAATGTACCAACATGTGGCGGAGCCTCCGAAACTCAATGCACCAAACCCCTGGCTATAGCCTCCGTAATTCAATGTACCAAGCTCGTGGTTGTCGGTCATCATACCCCCGGAGTAGTCGATCATGGTGTAGCCCTCGAGGTTAATTTTCGTCCATGAACATACCCAAAACAGTAGTTGACGCATGACAAATCTTGATTTGTGGGTGATTTGTCAATGAAGCAGACTAGTCAGACTCGTTTCCAACTAGTTATTGACCATGTGGAACTTATCGCCGAGTAGTTTATGATCCATCTCCGACTAGTTTCTAATCGAGATGAGTAGTAGAGGTCGGTGGTGCCGCATCAGCATTACGACACGAGCTGAGTCGAGGCAAGTAGTTGAGATTGGGAGTTCGATTTGAATCCGACTCGAGCAGTCCAATCTGAGCGGGAGTAGAAGTCGGGTACAATCCGGACTCATACTCGTGGTCTCTGGTCAGGTCAGGGAGCTGGATTTTGCCGAAATCTTCAATGAGGTCATCGATGATGTGGCGAGGAGTTGATACAGGTGCCTTTGGGTCCATGGTGGTTGCAAGGTGACGGCGGAAGCTTCCTGCGCCATCAGCAATGCACACCTAGGAGCCAAAGATGAACATTTTGCCTTCTTGAAATGCGACGGTGGGCATGATTAACGCCATTGGGTTCTCTAGTGGATCTTCGATGAACACCCCTACCTGGTGAGCCAGCTCTCGGTGTTTTACCGCTAAGCCTACCGAGGGATACCCCAAGCGAGGTAGTTAGTTTGTAGGCAGGGTGTCGCCAAGATCAGAAACTCAATGGTAAAAGCGAGGACACAAGACACGGATTTATACAGGTTCGAGCTGCAAGAATAGCGAATACCCTATGTCCTATTTGGGGTGTTATATATTGTGCCATGCGCTTACGTGTTGTGTTGCACTAGATTAGGCTTCGAGTTGGTTCTTGATGTGTTTCTGCCGGTCTTGGTACCCCTGCCCTCCTTTATATACTCCAGGGGTGGGTTAATAGTCGGTTACAAGGTAGGAGTCCTAGTAGGATTATATGGTAGAGTCCTAGTAGGATTACAGAAGAATACTAAGTAGGAGTCCGACTTCTTTTTCCTTGCGGGTACCTGGGGTGTAACATCCCAGGTTTTTACTGGAATGTTATATGTGCAAAAATGTGGATTTTCAAAAACTATTTCGTGCATGTGCTTATAGCCAGGATGTCATATAAGTTTGGACCCATCCCAAACTCTTAGTAAATTATAAATAAATTTGAATTTAGGCAGTAGCTGATAGTGTGATCCGATTTGGAGTTATTCTGGTTTCTTCGAATTTGTTTGTTTGAATTTGTTTTAATTGGATTTATTTTGAATGATTGAAATTTAGTGGAATTCAAACTCGAAGTGTGCCCTTCGAATTTGAATTCAAAAGCTAACTACCCTAACTCAGCCCAGCCCTAACCCAAGACCAAACCATGATCCTAACCCTACCCTAATCCAGCCCTAACCCTAATCGCAACCCTAATCTACCTAAGCCCTGGCTTCCAGCGCAACCTAGCTGGCCAACTCACCCCAGCCCAAACCAACCCCACGTGGCCCAAGTCGACCCAGCTCAGCTGAGCTGGCCTGCCTCACCTCCCACGCCACCAAAGCGGCCCACACTAGCCCACACGCACGACCAGCCGAGCCAGCCAATTACCACGCGTGGCCCAACACCACCCCACACCCCCCTTTTTGCCAACTAGGCAACTGACGATTGGGTCTCACTCATCAGCTTTCCCCAACCTCCGCCTCGCACCCTCGCCCATTCGCCCGGCGCCGATCCGCACCTCGCCGCCTCACGCCGCGCCTGCCACGCTCCGCGACAACTCGGCGCAACCATCCCGCGCCCCTTTCCACCTGGCCCTTGACTGCCCGTGCTCCCCCAAACCCTAGCGGCCGCACCGCGAGGATTCCGCCACGCGTCCATGGCATGGATGCTGATGATCCCCGCCGTTCCCAACACCCGGGCGGACCTAAACCTTAGCAAGCCACCTATAAAACCCCCGGCCACCGCCTCAAAACCCTAGCACCCTCGGGCTTGTTTCCTTCCACCGTCGCCACACCTTAAAGAGAGAGGGAGGGAGAAGGAAGAGGGGAAGAAAAAGAAGAACCCCACCGGGAGTTCGCCGCCGCCACACCAGAAGACGGGGAGGTGACACACAAGGAGGAGGAACCGACGTAGAGCAAGGAATAGGGGGACTCACCACCGCCGGAGCCGACGCCGAGGAGCGCCGCCGCGCCTACGTCCCGTACGATGACACCGACATTGCCGCGCTCCCTGCACGGCCTCGACCCACTTGCGTCGACTCACCATGGCACTGCCCTCGTCTTCCCCAATCCTCGCCGGTAGGCCACTGCCACTCCTAGTTTCCGATCTCCCTGCTGCCGACGAGCTTGCCACCGTCGATGAGCCCTCCTTAGAGCCACCCTAGGAACCCCGTCCCCTTTTTGTTTCAAGGACCTCACCGTCGCCCTCGTCCCCTTGCAGCCACGATGTTGCTGTGGCCCAGCTTGCCGGAGCACCGCACACTGCGGCCTCGGCCGTGCCGAGTGCCGCGCACGCGCTTCGAACCTTGGCTGGCCACAAGGCCAAGCCTTAGCCTTGCTTCGCCGCACCACTAACCCTTCCTCGCCATCCACGGCACGTCGCCGTGGCCCTGGAGTGCCAGGTGCCCGCGAGCACGTGTGTGCGCCTCATCGCGGCCAAACGCCACAGCTTTGCCTCGCTGACGCCCTTGCAGTTGTATCGCCATGGCTCCACCATGCGTGGCGACACCACGGCGTCGCGCACATCACGGCCAGCCCTTTTGGGCATTCGGCCGAGCACCTTGAGTGCACTTGCGCACATCACCCTCACATCCCATGGCACAAGCCCACGCCTGACCACACACACTCGTGCCGCATGGGATCCGTTCGGGCACACCGGATCTGGTGACCGCCCGCTGACACGCGGACCCCACAAGCTAGTGACGCCAAAAGAGGGCAAGAGAGAGTCCTGACCTGCAGGACCTGCACGTAAGAGAGAGGAGGAAGCTGACGCATGGGCCAACCTTGCTAGCGAGGAGAAGATGGAGGGAAGGAGACAGACGGGGCCGAGTCATGTGCAGCCCACCTATCGAGCCATGCCAACTTGCGTCGCCGAGCTGGCCCGACCGCCATCTACCTAAGCCGGCCTACCTTGACTCTAAGACAGCCCATGAACCCAACTGACCAGCATGCCACGAGCCAAGCCACACCTGAGCCGGACTTTCAGCCGTTGCCGAGTCAGCCTGCGTAGCCGTGCCGAGCCACGTTGTTCCGGACCGAGCCGACCCAACATTACCAACCCGTTAACCCCCTCCACTTTTCTTTTCTTTTCCTTTTTGCGCCTAACCTAACCCGAGGGCCCCACCTATCAACCTCTGGTGAGGCTGACTAGTGGGATCGTTGACTTGTGGACCCGAGACCTTGACCTGTTGACCGGTCAACTCTGATGTCAGCAGTGGGCCCTACTGACATCAGTGTTGGTGTTGAGTTTGTAAGTAGGGTGTCGCCGAGATCAGGAACTCGAAGGTGCAAGGAACACAAAGTTTAGACAGGTTCGGGCTGCCGAGAGCGTAATACCCTACGTCCTGTGTGGTTTGTATTGCCTTAGGTGGTGATCGGGTGATCTCCTGTTTGTAGGGGGTCCCTGTCCGGCCTTATATAGTCTGGGGGGACACGTTTACATGGAAGTCCTAGTCGGATACAAGCCTAGGAGTCCTACCCGAGTACTTCTCGGGTAGTTTCCTACTATGTCCGACTAGTATTACTATTGTATGAGTAGTCCTACTACATTATGAGTAGTTACAACAGATGTAGGGCGTGGGCCATGTCCCATCCCTTATCCTAGGAAAAGTACGCTACGTGCACAGTCCCGTGGCCCCGGGTCTGACAAGCCCCCGAGCTCTTCGTAGTCGAGTACTGCAGGCGTCCGAGTACTTCTGAAGACGTCTTCGAGTTCTCCCGAACTTCATCTTGAAGGTATCCTCCGAGTACTTCCTAGGCTGCAGGCTGTGAGGTGCTCATGCCCCGAGTAGTTGTCAAGTCCTCTTTTATATAGGGTGCAATTTAACTCGCACTCCATATGGAGTAGGCCCCGAGCCTTAGATAGACTCATAGAATCAGGCTGAGGGTCAATTTAATCTTGAGTCTTCTATCCTTATCTTCCAACAGATTTGAAAAATAAGTCACTAATGACACGTGTCCCGCAGCCCCCAAGCCTTGAATCCAAATCCCCAAGGTTTGGAATAAAGGGTCCAAAGAATCATGGCATGCAATATATGACAGTAAAGATTTGATTGTTAAGATGGGCAAATCGGTTAAGTAAATTCGAAAACCACTTTTTTCGAGATAACTTCCCTGAAAAAATATTTAAACAAATAACTTCACCAAACAGCGCCCTAAATTACCATTCCAATCAAATCTTGTTCCCTGAGTCAATGGCTATATAAGACCTCTGGGTTAAAAATTTGAAAAACCCCTTATTTCGGAATAGAATCATGAAAGTAATGGTTAACCAACTATCTTCCCGAGATAAATCTTCAAAAGCCTCTTGAATCAGAATCTTCCGAGTAGTTTTACAGCATCCAACCTTAAAGCATGAGAGCTGTCGCTGAAAGCACGCTGAGTGCCCTGTCGCATCCAGCCCCCGAGCCTGGGAGCTAGATGAGTCGCATAGTATATGCCTAGTAGTCGATGGCGCCAGCCCCCGAGCCTATGTATTGGCCAAGTTGCTGCTGAATCTTGAACTGTCGATGAAGCCGCCTAGTCGTAGTCGATTCTGACTGGTTTTGTAGGAGAGACGAGTAGTCGAAGTAATCGCCAGCATATCGCCGAGCAGAGTCGGTCCGACTAGCTTGTAGGCGAAACGAGTAGTTGAAGTAGTCGCCAGCATGTCGTCGTGCGTTCTTCATGAAATCCAGTAGTCGCCGACGGTTGTTGATTAACCCAACTAGTCAAAGTCGAATCCAACGAGTAGTCATTGTAGTCTGCGACGTGAGGTCGAGCGTTCTCGCGAAGTCGAAGTAGTCGTTGGCGATTGTTGATGAAGCCAACTAATCGGAGTTGAATCTAACTCGCCCAGCAGCATGGTTCAGGTCAGGTCCCCTGCAAGGTAAACATAAAAGTATGTTGTAACTGATATACATGAAACCGAGTTGGGAGCAAATGCCCTTGCAATAAACTCCATGCACAACTAGTCGAAAACTAGTAAACGGAGTAATACTGAAAGTATGGGAGCAAGGCCCCTTCAGTAACATAGAGTACTAGTCGGAGACTAGTAGTCTGAATGTTACTGGAAGTATGGGATTAAAAACCCCTTCAGTAACATAAAATACTAGTCGGTAACTAGTAATCGGAGGGTTACTGGAAATATGGAAGCAAAGCTCCTTCAGCAACATAGAATACTAGTCGGGAACTAGTAATCTGAGCGTTACTGGAACTATGAGAGCCAGGCCCCTTCAGTAGACTTGCACGGATACCAGTCATAAACCAGTAAACGGAGTTGTACTGGAAATTTGGGAGCGAGGCCCCTTCAGTAACATAGCATAATAGTCGGTAACTAGTAATCTGTTACTGGAAGTATAGGAGCAAAGCCCCTTTAGTAAACTTGCACGGATACCAATCGTGAACCAGTAAACGGAGTTATACTGGAAGTATGGGAGCAAGGCCCCTTCAGCAAACTTGCACGTGATACTAATCGTGAACCAGTAAATAGAGTTGTACTGGAAGTATGTGAAGGTGACTAGAAGTCAATTAGCGAGGGAGAAATAAATCTTGCTGGTAGTTTCAGTCGATTCATTGGGCGGACCATGAGAATTCACATGTTGATTTGTGAAAACGTCACGGTTGGCTCGAAGGAATTGATGACGATGTCCTTCACGTGGGGTGATCAGTTCCTGGGGCGGGCCAAGACAATTCGAGTGGTGCCATGCAAAGATGTCTCAGTTGGCCCAAAGGAGGTGACGACGAGGTCTTGCACTTGATCTTGGTCAGTTCCTTAGGTGGGCCAAGACAAGCCGTATGTTGCCATGCGAAGATGTCTCGGTCAGCCCAAAGGATGTGACAACGCAATTCTGCACATGTATTGCTACGAAAGTAGTCATTGTGCAAGGATGACTCGGCTAGCCCAAAGGAACTCCTTGGGCGGGCCAAAACAAGTCGTAAGTTGCCATACGAAGATGTCTCAGTTAGCCCGAAGGAATTCCTTGGGCGGGCCAAGAAAGTTCATACGGCGCCGAAATATGGATGAACGAACAAGCCATGTTTTGGGTAAACTCCTTGATCCCCTAACCGAGTGGTTGAATGAATTCTTTGGGAAAAAACCCCTTGTTTCGAGATAAAACTCAAGATAATGGTTAAAGAAATTCCCTAAAGATCTCCGTAAAACCTCCTTGAATCGGATCTCGGTCTTCACATGAGCAGCTGCCTTGTTGTGCCCAGCCCGAGAGATGTAGAAACCAGACGAGCATGGATAGTTGTCAATCTTGATTCGTTGGTGATTGCCGATGAAGCCATATCACTCGTTGATGGAGCCGCAATGGTTTGTTGATGAAACCCGACTAGTCAGAATTGATTCCAACTAGTCACTAGTGGAATGAGTCCCATTTCCAACTAGTTGTGTAGTCGAAGTAGTTGTCAGCGGGTCGCCGAGTGCCCTCGCGAGGGCGAAGTAGTCGTCGATGAATCGTGGGTCCTGCCTGCCCTGAACGGTTCTGTTGGCGCTAAAATCGGCCAGATCGGAATCGGCCGATGGTCTTCAGCGTCGGACACACGACCCGGGAGAATCTGCTTAGCTCCTGTTCGGGTTATCGCCCTGGTACAGTTCACGCGGCGTGCCAGTCAATCTGACCTTTTGATTGACAAGGAAATAAAGTATTAAATTCCAGGCGCTCCGATCGGCTGGAGTTCCGATCTGTCCTGAGGAGCGCGTCGGCGGCGAATCGGCCGATTTGTTGTAGAGATAATCGGCTATGGATCAGCCGATAATCGTGTAATAATTGTAACGAAAACTGCTGGAGCAATCTAAACAATTACTACAGAGGCAACACTTGAGATAGATCTAATCGGCTGTAAGATGATAAATCGAGTAAGAACGATGACGAAGCCGATTACCCTGATCTCAAGCTGGATAACTGGTGATAATACTAGAACAACAGGTAAAACTTGCGATTCTAGTAAATATCGATAACTGGTGAATAAATCCAAATGAAACCACAACGATGCGCCCGTAGTTAAAGCTCGGATATTACTCGATAAGCGGAACCTACCAATTGGCCGTAGATCAAGTTGATGCAGCCCTGCCAATCCGTACGAACTGGTGAAAGAAGAAAAATATTGGCGAAGTCGCCGACTTGAAAGTAAATTGCTGAAAAAGTAGAAGTATTATTGTTGATTGATGTGATTATTCTTTTTCAAGACCCTGACGACTCCTATTTATACCCTAAGACTAGGATTCCTGGTCGATTACGACTTGTTACAACCTTATTTAAAAAAGGGGAAAACTACTATATCTATAATATTTTTTAAAGGAAACGGACTCCGGTAGAATCTTCCGCCGCCGTCTCCTAATCCAATCAGGACTCTTTTCAATTGCTCCTTGACCGACTTAGTGTTGCTCTATTGACGAACTTTTGACCAGGACCTTTAGAAATAGTCCCATCCTGTTGGCGCAAGCTGCATCACCAATCGGCCGATTTCCAACTGTTATCTCAATCGGCCGATTCCTTACTGTAGCCTTTAGATCTGCTGCATCGGCCAACCTTCTTCTCCCGACGCCGATTTAACACGTGTCAAAATCTGGCGTCAACACATGCCCCCCAGTTTCGGAGTAAAACATAACTTTTTCTTCGAAACTCTTTCTTTAATCCTTTCCTCCAAAACGGGCGCAGTAAAAATCTCCTTCCGTTCCGCGGCACAATGATTGCAATTTCCTCGGACCGAGCGAGCGAAACAACCGCTCCCCTGGAATTCGTGTAGACGAAAACCGATGAGAAATCGGCCATATTATCTTGATATATTTTATTGCAAGTTATGCATCTACCCAAATGCTTGGATAGTACCTCTTTAGATATCGTCCGTTTAAAGCTCTTGGGAATTCCTCCCCTTCGACTATCTCTAGAATATATGCATTCCCAGGGGCACATCGGCCGATTCTGTACGGTCCTTCCCAAGTAGGTGACCATTTACCGAATTTGGGATCTTCGGACCCTATCGGTAGTACCAACTTCCACACCATATGTCCTTGAGAGAATTGTTTAACTTTGATCTTTTTGTCATACCATCTGGCCACCCTTTTCTTGTTTTCTTCTATACTAATCAGGGCTCTTAACCTTAAACCTGCCGAATCATCAAGTTTGTTCTTCATGAGGAAAGAATAGTTATCGGCCGTTAACTGATGTTGAAACGATATACGTCTTGACCCTGACCTTTTTTCCCAAGGCAAGACTGCCTCATGACTATAAACCAGCTGATAATGGGATATCTTAGTGGTTCCACGGCATGCCATCCTATAAGCCCATAAAGATTCAGCCAAAGACATATGCCACTTTTTGGGTTGTTCTTCTATGTTCCTCTAGATTAGTTTGATTATCCCTTTATTGGACGATTCTGCTTGGCCATTGGCTTGAGCATAGTATGGAGAAGAATTTAATAATTTAATCCCCATATCGGCGGCAAACTCTCCGAATTCTCCAGAAGTAAACATTGTTCCTTGGTCAGTTGTGATGGTTTGAGGAATACCAAATCGATATATAATATGGCTTTTAACAAATTCAATCATATCGGCCGACGTCACGTTCCTTAAAGGAACTGCTTCCACCCACTTAGTAAAATAATCCGTGGCCACCAATATAAACTTATGCCCTTTGCTCGATGGAGGATGAATTTGTCCGATGAGATCTATTCCCCAACCTCTGAACGGCCACGGCTTAATTCTTGGATTCATAGCCGATGCTGGCGCGCGCTGTACATTGCCAAACCTCTGACAGTCTTGGCATCCTCTATAGTACTTGAAACAATCTTCAAGAATAGTTGGCCAATAATACCCATTGTTCCGGATCATCCATTTCATTTTGTGAGCCGATTGATGTAACACCCAAAATATAGGAGCTAAAATTTCTAAAAGTATTTTCATAAAAATCATAAATTAAAATTTTGCATGCATCTTTATTTCTTTCTTCTCCTATTTCTTACAGCCAGCCCAATCCTTCCTCTCTTCTTCTTCTTTTTATTTTCCCGCGGCCGACCCAGTGGCCGATTTCCTCAGCCGACCTTTGCTCCCACCGACAGCTAGGACCCACTTGTCGGCGCCTTCTTCTTCTTCCTTCTTTCCCGACCCAGAGTCCAGAACGACTTCGAGCTGTTGTTCGTATCCCGTTCTCTTTCTTTCTTTCTGTCCCGAGTCCTGATCGATTTCCGCAGCACCGCCTTCCTAATCCTGGCCGATCCGCCCCTATAAAATCCTGCCAAAGCCCCGCTTTGCAACCCATGCCAAACTCAAATCTTTTCCTCTACACAACGTTGTCACGCGCCGTTGGAAGTTGCATCTCGGAGGAATGCCGCCGACCCGTGTCGCCGATTCTCTGTCGACTCGCCGATCTGCAGTTTCTCCGCCGTCTTCAACTCTCGCCAGAGCTCCACGAGTTGGTGAGTATCAAGTTGCACCAGAATTCCCCTCTCTCTCTTGCTCCGCCGCCCACCAGATTTCTCGCCGGACCCCTGTTTCCGCCCACCGCCATGGCTGCCAGTTCACAACCGCCGCACAGCCACCTCGTGATCACCCTCACCTTCACCGTACCACCCACTCACTCCCCGTCATAAACCCAGCTTGAATTGAGCCCCGGAACACCAGATTTGGTGAAGCTCCGGTCGTCCGCCGCCGCACACACTCGCCGCCGATGCTCAGTTAAAACTCCGCCTCGCCCGACCCCTTTTGTTCTGTCAAGCCGACCCTTCCTTTGCCGCTCGATCTAGATCTAACGGTCAGAAGCGATCTTCACTTTACCCGGCCGATTTACACGACCTTTTCCTTACTCAGCCGATTTACCCGACCCACTCTTCACACCTCCGATTCGCCTGACCCTTACCCCGCCGATTCGTTTGATCCGCCGCCGATTCTGATCCAACGGATTAGATTTACCCGACCCTAGCCATTTCTGAAACTTTTGCAGGAAGATCCCTAAGTTTCCCAGGAATCAACCCGCAGTCCAGATCAGTAGAAAATAATTAGAGTTGAGCCCTTTCTTTTTCTGTTCCGACCCCTGACTTTCCTAGAAACAGTACCCGCCGTCCTGAACCTATAGTTTTGCACCCCGACCCTCTGTTTAAGGTTTAAATATGCTTTAGCCCCTGAATTCGACTCAAAACTCTAGCAGTTAGGTCCCCAGATCACTGTTTTAACCATATCTTTATCGTTTCAACTCCGATTTCAGCGATTCTTGAGCCCACACGATCTTTGCATCGTGAACTACAACTTTAGCGTCTTTTCACCTTCTATTTGCATTGTTTGTTGTATTGTTTCTTATTTGTTTGCGTATGCTTGTTTGTGTGATCGCGTAGACAACGTGACGTTCGAGCCAAATCAAGAGCAAGCTTACGAGGAAGAGAATCAGCAGTTGCTTGAAGAAGGCAAGTGGATTTCCCCCTCTGCATATTCTATTTGATCCCAACAACTGCATGAAAATACACTTTACTTTACTGTTGTTGCATAAACTTGATGGGATTACCTATGTTAAGGACATACCTAGTCTTTTACCCCAAACCTTGAAACCCCTGGGTTTACTATTTTGTTGGGTAGTTACGCTTAGTTGCAAACTTTGGGATTGGTATTGGTTTACTCTTTTGTTAATGTTGAACACATTTCATATTGTGGTTTTATCGCGTAATATCAAGATCGATTTTGTTTAATGGGAACATGGAGAACCACCCAAGTGAACAGTGCAACCACAAAGTCATATGGCTCTGACCTTAGGCAATTAATTAGATGTGTAGTTTGCTGGTGGCCTTACCGAAAGGGCAAGGAGGGGGTCGGTGATAGGGGTCATAGCCCGGTCCTCTTGGGGTAGCTGCCTTGGCTAAGGAGCTGACCATTAGGGAGGTTTATGGACCATGCCGCTACTGAAACTCTAGCGGGCTGCCTAGCTCTCGACATGTCTTTGTAAAGGCTTCGTAGTGTACCCTCGCCACTCACCTCGGAAGTGTTTAAGGGCCTTGCAAACCCGGGCGACTCAGGGAAACACGATTTGTGGGTAAAGTGTACAACCTCTGCAGAGTGTCAAACTGTTATAACAGCCGTACTCACGGTTAAGAGTGGCTTGGACCCTCACATGATAATGAAACTTGAAGATTAAATAAATTGTGGTTCGTGGGTTATGTCATGGTTGATGGAACTATTATGTTTCTACTAAAGTGGGTTGGTATAAACTTAAACCTAGTTAATAGATGCTTGTTAATAAATATTTGACCAGCTAAAAGCAACCGCCGCTGCAAACCTCAGCCTATCCTTGATGGCCTTGCATTTTTACCCCACTTGCTGAGTACCAACCATAAGAGTACTCACCCTTGCCCCCTGCCGTTCAGAAGTTAACTTTGAAGAGGAGATCTTCGACGACTTCGAGGAGTTCTAGGTCCTGCGTTCACCAGTCATCGCCTGTGGAAGACGGAGTTGTTGAAGACTTCGTATAGGGTATAACGGTTTATCGTTTAAAGACATTTGTGTCTCTTTTATACGGAGTGTAATATTGTTAAATACTTTATTTAGTTACTTTTGAGCATTGCCTTTGATATATTACACTTTCCGTCTACCATATGTGTGTGAACGAGATCCTGGCGCACATATGAGATGCATCTGGTTCTTTCTTGAATCGGGTGTGACAGAAGTGGTATCAGAGCTATGTTGACTGTAGGACGCTAGCCTAGATAGAAATGGTCGAAATTAAGGATTTATCTTCTAGAAAGCCATATCAGCATCAAAAAATTCCTGTTGTATTTCCACATAAAAACCTATGTTTACATAAACCTTCTACCATTTTCCTTTTCAAAGAAAAATATCCTGAATTTTTACTCCCGCCCTTACCAGATGGTCAGAATTTACCAAACTGCTCGCAAACGCACCAGAGGTCGCCAAGTGCGCATTGCCCCAGCTGAACCAACTTCTCCTACACCAGTCCCAGACCCTGTTGAAGAGGAGGAAGCTACGGAGGAAGAACCCGAGGAAGTCTATTACTTCGTGGATGGTGAAGATGGCCGCATCATGGCAGTTGATGAAGAGGGAAATCAGTTCACCCCGCCGGCCTCACCAGTCGTTGAGAGATCACCACCACCCCCAGTTGTCCCTGCTCCAGCCCCCTCCCCAACACCGGACGTCGCCCAAGGAAGCCCGAGTAACTTCGAAGATATTAGGAGAGATGAAGACGAGGACAACAACCACGATAAAGACAACAACGAACAAAGCGATGAAACTCCAGGGATGAGGCAACTTTGCTGTGTTCGCACTTCGGACAGAGAACCCAGCCACTTGTCTCAAGTGCTACAAGGTGTTCTTCAAGAGTTGGGCAATCACGTGAGACCTCACTACCACACGCATCACTACACCGACCCTGCGCTCGGCGACTACTACCTCTCTCGCGTCCACATCAGGATGGAAAGTGCCAGAGGTCTGAGAACTCTCACAGCTCACGACTCCACCACACCCCACGCTACATACGACGCAGCCGTCAGCAGTGCCGCCAGGAGAGCCCTATGGTCCATCTGCCACACCTACCGTCAGGAGCTTCAGAACACGGAGTATCGCCACCTTCCTCGCCGCCTCAGTGGAACTGAAGAAACTATGATTACTCTAGGTGAAGATGATGAAGACCGCCTCAACACTCTTGCTCGAGTCACCGCTGCTCTCAACACTGAGCTGGAAAGCGTCATCACTGAGTTGGACGATACTCAGGACAAGCTACTGGAGGCCCATGAAAAGATCCGCATGCTAGAATCTCGCCTTGAGGGAAGAGCACCGCCACCCCCACAGATGGATGAACCCCGCTTCCCCGCTTTGTCACCACCCCGCAAGAAGCTTCGTCGCGGCGAACCCGGCTCCATAACTCGCCCCGAGGAATAGGCACTTAGGTTCTTAGGCTAGAATCTCTAGAAGTTCTCGCTAGAATCATTTTCTTTTGAGAGGACGACGATGTAATGATTGCTTGAGAACAAATGTTTGCTTTGAATGCTATAAGAATTGCTTGATATAATATATACATTAATATCAGTTGGAATCTTATAAATCCATATTTTGTTAAGATATTATTTTCTATCTACCTATATCTAGTACACCTGTCTTATCCTGGGTTTATTCCCTAACGGTCAGATGGTGAACACCAGGACAGGTGGAGGACAGAATATCCCTAGCTCTAGGCGTGCTCGCATAGTCAATCGACAGAGTCAGTTGCCAACACAGTCCAATCCAACAATGGAGCAATTCTTGGCAGCACAGATGCAAGTGTTGCAGAATCTCACTGCCACCATCCAGAACCTGCAAGCTCAGCAGAATCAGCAAGCACCACAGCAAAACCCGCCACCAAGAAACAAACACAGAGAATTCATGAGCCACCACCCTCCTACCTTTTCTCACTGTGTGGACCCCTTGGACGCTGATGATTGGTTGAAGGTCATCACTAAGAAGCTGGACATCACGCAATGCAGTGACCGTGAGAGGGTCCTGTATGCTGCAGGACATCTGGAAGGTGCAGCCGCTGATTGGTGGGATGCTTTCACTGCTGCCCACGCCAATGCCAACGCTATCACCTGGGAGGAGTTCAGAACCAACTTCCGTAGCCACCATATCCCAGCAGGACTAATGAAGCTCAAGCAGAAGGAGTTCCTGAACCTGAAGCAAGGTAGCATGACTGTCAGTGAGTACCGGGACAAATTCACTCAGTTTTCTCGTTACGCGCCCCATGAGGTGGATAGTGACGCAAAGAGGCAGGAGCGCTTCTTGGAAGGTCTGATAGGGCCGCTCAACTACCAGCTGCATAGTCACACTTTCCCAAACTTCCAGATCTTACTAGACAAAGCCATTGGTCTGGAGAGCAAGCGCAAGGAGCTTGGGGAACACAAGCGAAAACTTCAGTCCCAGGGACAATCCAGCAGCAACACCCGACCCCGCTACAACACACCCCAAGGATATCAGCCGCACTTTGGAGGACAAGGAGGAGGATATCAACAGAGTCAAAAGAATCAAATAACTCCACAACAGCCTCAACGCTACAACCAGCAGACTCAGCGCAACTCCAACCCACAACCGTACCATCCAGGCTACGCCACAGGTGCACCCGTACGGTCCAACAATCCAGTCACCCCGGTCCAACCTAACGGATGTTTCAAATGTGGAGAACTGGGTCATTACGCTAACAACTGCCCAAAGCGTAATGTGCAAACTCCTCAGAATCAGAGGAACAGTGGACAAAGGCAGACCCCTCAGCAGCAGCAGCCGCGCAACAGCAACCACACACCACTGGGTAACAAAGGGCAGCAGAACTGCGTGCGCGGAAAGGTGAATCATGTGGCCGCAGAAACAGCTGAAGAGGCTCCCGACGTTGTGCTCGGTACGTTCCTTGTCAATTCTGAACCTGCATCAGTTTTATTTGATTCTGGAGCATCACATTCATTCATTACTGAGCAATTTGCTGCAAAACATAATTTATCAATGAGCCCTATGAAGCAAATATTACTAGTAAGCTCCCCGGGCAAGGAATTGAAAGCCAGCCACTTATGCCCAAGGGTCAGCTTGAATATTATGGAGATAGAATTCCTAGCCAATCTAATAGTCCTAAAGACTAACGGCATCGATGTGATCCTCGGAATGGATTGGTTGTCAGGATGTGATGGTGTTATTCAGTGTCGCAAGAGATCAGTGCTCTTGACCAGCCCTCAAGGGGACAAAATAGAGTTTGTGGCATCAGCTTTGCCCAGTGCAGTTGGGACAGTGAACCAAATGAAGGGAATGCCCCTGGAAGATATCAGAGTTATCAGTGAGTACCCCGATGTTTTCCCGGAGGATTTACCAGGTATGCCACCTATTCGTGACATTGAGTTCAGTATTGATCTTTTACCTGGTACTGCACCTATCTCTAAAAGACCCTATAGAATGGACGTTAAGGATCTAAGTGAACTAAAGAAACAAATAGAAGAGATGTTAGCTAAAGGATTTATCCGTCCTAGCTCATCCCCGTGGGGAGCACCCGTGATCTTTGTCGATAAGAAAGATGGCAGCAGAAGGATGTGTGTAGACTACAGGTCGCTGAACGATGTGACAATCAAGAATAAGTATCCACTGCCCCGGATTGAAGATTTGTTTGATCAGATGAGAGGTGCCAAGGTTTTCTCCAAGATTGATCTGAGATCAGGATATCATCAGCTAAGGATCCGACCAGAGGACATACCCAAGATAGCCTTCACTACCAGATATGGTCTGTACGAGTTTACTGTGATGTCATTTGGATTGACCAACGCTCCAGCATACTTCATGTACCTGATGAACAAGGTTTTCATGGAATACCTTGACAAGTTTGTGGTTGTGTTCATTGATGACATCTTGGTGTATTCGCAGAACGAGGAAGAACATGAAGAGCACTTGAGGATAGTATTACAGACACTCCGAGAGAATCAGTTATATGCTAAACTGAGCAAATGTGATTTCTGGTTGAGAGAAGTTTCTTTCCTTGGACATGTTATCACAGATGGAGGAATTGCAGTAGACCCAAGTAAAGTTCAAGATGTTCTGAATTGGAATCCACCGAAGACTGTGCCTGAAATTAGGAGTTTCCTCGGACTTGCAGGCTACTACCGCAGATTTATTAAAGGCTTCTCAAAGATCGTGAAACCTATGACTTCTCTGTTGGACAAAGGGAAAGAATTTAAGTGGGATGATACATGCCAGAAGTGTTTTGAAGAGCTGAAAACAAGATTAACCACGGCCCCTGTGTTGATAATGCCAGATATCCACAAAGGGTTTGACGTGTATTGCGACGCTTCACAGATGGGACTTGGATGTGTGTTAATGCAAGAAGGCAAAGTTGTGGCCTATGCTTCAAGACAGCTGAGAAAGCATGAGCAGAACTATCCTACCCATGACTTGGAATTGGCTGCCGTTGTGCACGCATTGAAGATTTGGAGGCACTACATGGTCGGAAACAAGTGTCAGATCTTCACGGACCATAAGAGTCTGAAGTACATCTTTATGCAACAGGATCTTAACTTAAGACAACGACGATGGCTAGAACTAATCAAGGACTATGATTTGAATATCCAGTATCATCCTGGCAAGGCTAATGTTGTGGCAGACGCCCTAAGCCGGAAAGGACAAGCCAATACGATGATTGCTCGATTGATGCCGCAAGAATTATGTTGGGAGATGGCACGTTTGAATCTGGGAATTGTCACTCATGCGAAAACCATGACTATGGAGATGGAACCGACATTAGAACAAGAGATCAGGAAAGGACAGTTGACAGATGCTAAGATCAAAGGGATCAAAATTCAAATTGGATTAGGCAAGACTAAGGAATTCATTGAAGATGAGCAAGGAACGGTTTGGTACAGAAAAAGGATCTGTGTACCTAAAATTGATCACCTTCGCGAACTTATTTTAAAGGAAGCTCATGATTCCGCTTATTCCATTCATCCTGGAAGTACCAAGATGTATCAAGACTTGAAAGAAAGGTACTGGTGGTATGGTCTAAAAAGAGACGTAGCAACTCATGTAGCTTTGTGTGATGTGTGCCAGAGAGTAAAAGCAGAACACCAGAGACCAGCAGGTTTACTCCAGCCTTTGAAAGTACCTGAATGGAAATGGGAAGATATTGGTATGGATTTTATTGTAGGGTTACCTCGTACTCGTGATGGTTACGACTCGATATGGGTTATTGTGGACAGATTGACAAAAGTCGCACATTTCATCCCAGTCAAAACCACCTACACTGGAGCCAAGTTAGCAGAACTATACATGTCGCGAATTGTGTGTCTGCACGGTGTTCCAAAGAAGATCATGTCTGATCGAGGAACTCAGTTCACGTCGCGTTTCTGGCAGAAATTACATGAATCCATGGGTACAAAGCTCAATTTCAGTTCCGCATATCATCCACAAACAGACGGTCAGACTGAGCGAACAAATCAAGTATTAGAGGATATGTTGAGAGCATGTGCCCTCAAACATGGAGGTAGTTGGGATAAAAGTTTACCTTATGCAGAATTCTTCTACAACAACAGTTATCAGGCAAGTCTCAAGATGGCCCCATTTGAAGCATTGTATGGAAGAAAATGCAGGACACCCTCGTATTGGAATCAGACAGGAGAAAGTCAAGTTTTTGGACCAGAGATTCTTCAAGAAGCGGATAGACAAGTCCAGATAATCCGAGATAACCTCATGACTGCCCAGTCACGACAGAAAAGTTATGCTGATACACGAAGAAGGGAATTGACATTTGAAGTTGGAGATTTTATGTATTTGAAGGTATCACCCATCAGAGGTTTACGTAGATTCAAAGTGAAAGGAAAGTTGTCACCACGTTATATCGGTCCTTTTCAGATTCTGGAAAGGAAAGGTGAAGTAGCATATCAATTGAAGTTACCAGCACGATTGTCAGATGTCCATGATGTGTTTCACGTATCACAGTTAAAGAAATGTTTGAGAGTGCCAGAGGAGCAATTACCGTTGGAGGAACTTGATGTGCAGGAAGATTTAACTTATACAGAGCATCCGATAAGAATTTTGGAAACATCTCAGAGGGTTACACGGAACAAGGTAATCAAAATGTGCAGAGTACAGTGGAGTCACCACTCAGAAGATGAGGCTACTTGGGAAAGAGAAGATGAACTGATGGCAGAATTCCCTCAGCTGTTCCCTAGTCCTTCCTAATCTCGAGGACGAGATTCTTTTAAGGGGGGTAGGTTTTGTAACACCCAAAATATAGGAGCTAAAATTTCTAAAAGTATTTTCATAAAAATCATAAATTAAAATTTTGCATGCATCTTTATTTCTTTCTTCTCCTATTTCTTACAGCCAGCCCAATCCTTCCTCTCTTCTTCTTCTTTTTATTTTCCCGCGGCCGACCCAGTGGCCGATTTCCTTAGCCGACCTTTGCTCCCACCGACAGCTAGGACCCACTTGTCGGCGCCTTCTTCTTCTTCCTTCTTTCCCGACCCAGAGTCCAGAACGACTTCGAGCTGTTGTTCGTATCCCGTTCTCTTTCTTTCTTTCTGTCCCGAGTCCTGATCGATTTCCGCAGCACCGCCTTCCTAATCCTGGCCGATCCGCCCCTATAAAATCCTGCCAAAGCCCCGCTTTGCAACCCACGCCAAACTCAAATCTTTTCCTCTACACAACGTTGTCACGCGCCGCTGGAAGTTGCATCTCGGAGGAACGCCGCCGACCCGTGTCGCCGATTCTCCGTCGACTCGCCGATCTGCAGTTTCTCCGCCGTCTTCAACTCTCGCCAGAGCTCCACGAGTTGGTGAGTATCATGTTGCACCAGAATTCCCCTCTCTCTCTTGCTCCGCCGCCCACCAGATTTCTCGCCGGACCCCTATTTCCGCCCTCCGCCATGGCCGCCAGTTCACAACCGCCGCACAGCCACCTCGTGATCACCCTCACCTTCACCGTACCACCCACTCACTCCCCGTCATAAACCCAGCTTGAATTGAGCCCCGGAACACCAGATTTGGTGAAGCTCCGGTCGTCCGCCGCCGCACACACTCGCCGCCGATGCTCAGTTAAAACTCCGCCTCGCCCGACCCCTTTTGTTCTGTCAAGCCGACCCTTCCTTTGCCGCTCGATCTAGATCTAACGGTCAGAAGCGATCTTCACTTTACCTGGCCGATTTACACGACCTTTTCCTTACTCAGCCGATTTACCCGACCCACTCTTCACACCTCCGATTCGCCTGACCCTTACCCCGCCGATTCGTTTGATCCGCCGCCGATTCTGATCCAACGGATTAGATTTACCCGACCCTAGCCGTTTCCGAAACTTTTGCAGGAAGATCCCTAAGTTTCCCAGGAATCAACCCGCAGTCCAGATCAGTAGAAAATAGTTAGAGTTGAGCCCTTTCTTTTTCTGTTCCGACCCCTGACTTTCCTAGAAACAGTACCCGCCGTCCTGAACCTATAGTTTTGCACCCCAACCCTCTGTTTAAGGTTTAAATATGCTTTAGCCCCTGAATTTGACTCAAAACTCTAGCAGTTAGGTCCCCAGATCACTGTTTTAAGCATATCTTCATCGTTTCAACTCCGATTTCAGCGATTCTTGAGCCCACACGATCTTTGCATCATGAACTACAAGTTTAGGGTCTTTTCACCTTCTGTTTGCATTGTTTGTTGTATTGTTTCTTATTTGTTTGCGTATGCTTGTTTGTGTGATCGCGTAGACAACGTGACGTTCGAGCCAAATCAAGAGCAAGCTTACGAGGAAGAGAATCAGCAGTTGCTTGAAGAAGGCAAGTGGATTTCCCCCTCTGCATATTCTATTTGATCCCAACAACTGCATGAAAATACACTTTACTTTACTGTTGTTGCATAAACTTGATGGGATTACCTATGCTAAGGACATACCTAGTCTTTTACCCC
Source organism: Panicum miliaceum (assembly GCA_032594955.1). Classification (NCBI taxonomy): domain Eukaryota; kingdom Viridiplantae; phylum Streptophyta; class Magnoliopsida; order Poales; family Poaceae; genus Panicum; species Panicum miliaceum. The sequence continues at coordinate 22,526,572 of CM064072.1, read as the reverse complement.
AAACCTTGAAACCCCTGGGTTTACTATTTTGTTGGGTAGTTACGCTTAGTTGCAAACTTTGGGATTGGTATTGGTTTACTCTTTTGTTAATGTTGAACACATTTCATATTGTGGTTTTATCGCGTAATATCAAGATCGATTTTGTTTAATGGGAACATGGAGAACCACCCAAGTGAACAGTGCAACCACAAAGTCATATGGCTCTGACCTTAGCCAATTAATTAGATGTGTAGTTTGCTGGTGGCCTTACCGAAAGGGCAAGGAGGGGGTCGGTGATAGGGGTCATAGCCCGGTCCTCTTGGGGTAGCTGCCTTGGCTAAGGAGCTGACCATTAGGGAGGTTTATGGACCACGCCGCTACTGAAACTCTAGCGGGCTGCCTAGCTCTCGACATGTCTTTGTAAAGGCTTCGTAGTGTACCCTTGCCACTCACCTCGGAAGTGTTTAAGGGCCTTGCAAACCCGGGCGACTCAGGGAAACACGATTTGTGGGTAAAGTGTACAACCTCTGCAGAGTGTCAAACTGTTATAACAGCCGTACTCACGGTTAAGAGTGGCTTGGACCCTCACATGATAATGAAACTTGAAGATTAAATAAATTGTGGTTCGTGGGTTATGTCATGGTTGATGGAACTATTATGTTTCTACTAAAGTGGGTTGATATAAACTTAAACCTAGTTAATAGATGCTTGTTAATAAATATTTCACCAACTAAAAGCAACCGCCGCTGCAAACCTCAGCCTATCCTTGATGGCCTTACATTTTCATCCCACTTGCTGAGTACCAACCATAAGAGTACTCACCCTTGCCCCCTGCCGTTCAGAAGTTAACTTTGAAGAGGAGATCTTCGACGACTTCGAGGAGTTCTAGGTCCTGCGTTCACCAGTCATCGCCTGTGGAAGACGGAGTTGTTGAAGACTTCGTATAGGGTATAACGGTTTATCGTTTAAAGATATTTGTGTCTCTTTTATACGGAGTGTAATATTGTTAAATACTTTATTTAGTTACTTTTGAGCATTGCCTTTGATATATTACACTTTCCGTCTACCATATGTGTGTGAACGAGATCCTGGCGCACATATGAGATGCATCTGGTTCTTTCTAGAATCGGGTGTGACAATTGATGAGCTCCACACACGCCCTCATGGATCTCTCCCATCAGAACCTTTGCCTCTTCTGTTCCCAGGCACTTGAGAAGAACTCCATCAATCGTCCGATAAAATAAATCATCCTCAAGCAACACATATTTTGTAGCTTGAAAACGTACTCGCCGATCCACTTTTTGGGATGGATTTTTCAAGTAATCGGCGATTTCATTTCGCCAGTCATCGGCCGCGAGCTCTAGCATCATCGCTCCCTGAATCGGCCGATACCCGGAGGCATGTTGGGCCAGCCGGTTGGCCTCTTCATTGTAATTTCTGAGATATGCTCAATTATTGCAGACTTGAACTCTTTTAAAAGCTGAAGGCAATCTTCATAATAAATCCTCAAGATATCATCCTTGCACTCAGATCGCCCCGTTAATTGCTCCACAATGAGCATGGAATCTCCAAAAATTTCGACTGCATCAACTTTGACTTCCTTTAATAATTGTATGCCTTTCAGAACGGCTCAATATTCCGCCTAATTATTAGTTGCGGAAGCTTCTATCGGCAGAGAGAAATTATAACTTGCCCCCCGAGGTGACACATGAACAATGCCGATTCCTGATCTGACCCCACACGAAGAACCATCAAAATACAGAGTCCATGGAACTGGTTCAACGGCTGCAATTTCTGGTCCACAATGCTGAGCTACGAAATCGGCCATTACTTGTCCTTTGACAGCTTTGGCCGATTCGTACCTTAATTCGAATTTTGACAGGGCCAGGATCCATTTTCCAATCCGTCCTTTCAAAATCGGCAATGATAGCATATACTTCACCACATCATCCTTGCATACGACTATGCATTCTGCCGATAATAAATAGTGCCTGAGCTTGGTATACGAGAAGTATAAACACAAGCATAGCCGCACCACCGGGGAATATCTTGTTTCAGCGTCTAGGAGTCTTCTGCTGACGTAATATACCACTCATTCTTTCCCCTCAAACTCCTGTATCAACGCCGATCCAATAGCCTGTTCATTAGCCGATAAATATAATTTGAACGGCTTACTAGGCTGTGGTGGGACCAACACTGGAGGTGAAACTAGATATTGCTTGATATTTTCCAATGCTTTGCGTTGTTCTTCTCCCCATATGAATTCCTAGTCGGGCTTTAATTTCAACAGAGGGGTAAAAGCCTGAATTCGTCCTGACAGGTTGGATATGAATCTTCTGATGAAATTGACCTTGCCGATGAGGGACTGTAGCTCAGTTTTATTTTGTGGGGCCACAACTTTGTTGATGGCGTCTATGGTCTTGCGGTTGACTTCCATCCCGCGCTCATGAACCATGAATCCTAAGAATTGCCCAACCGATACACCAAATGCACACTTGTTTGGGTTCATGTTCAACCCATGCTTCCTTGTGCACTCCAGTACTTGTTGTAAATCGGCCAGATGTTCTTGGTAACCTTTTGACTTGACCACGACGTCATCTATATAAATTTCCACCGATGTACCAATGAGCTTGTGGAAGATATAATTCATGGCCCGCTGATATGTAGCACCAGCGTTCTTCAACCCAAAAGTCATAACAACCCATTCGAATAAACCAAGATGACCTGGGCACCTGAAAGCCGTTTTCGAGATATCTTCTTCGGCCATTAATATCTGATTGTACCCTGCATTCCCATCCATGAAACTTATGACTTTGTGTCCTGCGGCAGCATCTATCAAGATATCGGCCGTTGGCATCGGATATCCATCCATTGGCGTAGCCTGATTTAAGTTCCTGAAATCGATGCACACACGTAACTTCCCATTCTTCTTGTATACAGGCACAATATTAGAAATCCATTCGGCATAGTGGCACTGCCGAATAAATCCTGCTTCAATTAACTTTGTAATTTCGGCCTTTATATCAGGTAGAATCTTAGGGTTACACCGTCGTGCAGGTTGCTGATATGGCCAATATCCTAATTTTATAGGTAACCGGTGTTCAACAATGGACCGGTCTAGACCTGGCATCTCATGATATTCCCAAGCAAAGCAATCCTTGAATTCTTTTAATAAATTTATCAGTTTACACTTATACTCAGGATCCAAATTAGCACTAATATACGTCGGCCTTGATTTGCTGCTATCTCCCAAATCTACCATCTCCAAAAAATCGGCCGATGTAAACCCATGCCCAAGCTTTCCGTCTCCTCGGATGTGCTGATCCATCTATTCTGAATCTTCAGAGCCGACTGCTTGGATCGACTGTAGACCGAAATCGGACACTTTCAAGAAGTCAGTGTCCCAAGTCCTGCCAGATATGCACTTGACGTGCTCGCAGCTCCACTGTTGCGTGCCGGCCGCTGCAATGCTGTAGGAAGAATCGGCGGTGACTATCTCTGTGCTGTCGCCGACCCATTGCACGAGGCATTGATGCATTGTAGATGGAACACAGCAGTTTGCGTGTATCCAGTCGCGACCAAGCAGCATGTTGTAGGACCCCTTGCCATTAATAACGAAAAAAGTGGTAGGAAGGGTCTTACTGCCGATGGTGAGGTCGACGCAGAGCACTCCACGGGCGGGAGACACGTTGCCTTCAAAATCCTTCAGCATCATGTCCGTCTTGGTGAGGTCTTCATCGCCCTTGCCTAGCTTGCGGAACATGGCATACGGCATGATGTTAACTGCGGCACCTCCATCTACTAGTAATCTGGTGACGGGTCGTCCGTTAACATAGCCTTTGAGAAACAGCGCTTTAAGATGTTGCCGTTTTTCTTCTTCTGGTTTCTCAAAAGTAGCCGTCATCGGCTCTAACACCAGTTGTGCCATTTGTTCTTCCATTCTTGTTGCTTTGTCTCGATCGTCAGGCGCCATGAATTCCATCGGCAATATGAACACCATGTCGATTTCGGCTGCTGATTCTTGATTGTTTGCTTCTTGATCGTTTTTCCTTGGGTGCCACACCCGAGACTTCACATTTCTTCTCTCTGGCACCTGCCTCTGTTCTTCCTCTTGATGCTCCCACTGGCGTAGGCGTATGATCCTTCGTTTCTAGGATCTGGATAGGCCATCGGGACACCACCTGGGATTTACTGGTTTGGCCGATGATCTGGCGTATTCCCTATCTGGTTCCCTTCCTAGGGGGTCCTCGTCCGACACCCTGTCATCGGCCATCTCTTCCAGCCGATCGTGCACGCTGATCCTGCCCCCCAGTCCATCTTGTTGGTTGGTCCTGCCTTTTGACCGGTGGTACTGGTCAACTCTGCCCCCCAGCCGATCATGCACCGAAACGCGCTGTTCCTCTCGTCTGCGCCGATTTCTGCTGATCGGCTCTGATCCTCTGTCCCTAGAGTGTGGCATCGGGCGATCGTTGCAACTCAATCCATTACACTCCAGACAGTTATCGGCAGATGGCAATCTGATGTCGTTCTCCCAGCAATGGATGAAGAACGGACATTGCCAGTGATCTTCATACCGGCGTATCATCTCGTCATGGCACCTTGATTGTTCTTGCTGCTGCCGATATTTGCTGAGCAAGAACTAGGAGGTGACGGGTTTGCGTGGTCGTTCTGGCCCCCGCCTGTTCCTTTTGATTTCTTCCGTCGTGATCTGCCTCCTGGGATTGACGGCACCGCCCCTTCTTGCCGATTCTGATGTCAGCACCTTGGTTTGGCATGAATTTCCTCCAGTGTCAACCATGTTGGCCGGGAAGGGATGCTGATCTATCTTCATCGGTTTTGCCGATTTAGCTGGGGTTTCAAATTTAAGCCTCCCCTGTTCGATGGCCGATTGTATCTGCTGACGGAAGACTTTGCATTCATTTGTATCATGAGAAGTGGCGTTGTGCCACTTGCAGTATTTCATCTTCTTAAGTTGATCGGCCGAAGGGATGGTGTGATGCTGAGATAGCTTAATCTGTCCTTCCTGGAGCAATAAATCGAAAATTTTATCGGCCTTTGATGTGTCAAAGCCGAATGTCTCTGGCTCTTTCTTTCCGAAAGGGCATGATATCGGTTTTTTCCCTTTCACCCATTCTGCCAGGCCGATTTCCTCCTCCTCATCGGACTCAGACCCTTCTAGGTATGCCACCTTCTTTTGGAAATTTCTCCGCTATTCAAACGGACGGACTTCCTGTCCTGACAACCGGTGGACAATCTGGCTTAGGCTTTCAAACTCTTGCGCAGCATATCTTTCTTTGATTTGTGGCAGGAGGCCTTGGAAAGCGATATTGGCCAACTGTGCATCGGTCAGAGCCAGACTGTAGCATTTGTTCCTGACTTCTCTGAACCTCTGTATATATCCCATTACTGGTTCATCGCTCCTCTGCCTGAGGCTGGTCAAATCCGAGAGTTTCATCTCGTGTACTCCTGCGTAGAAGTACTTGTGGAACTGCTTTTCCAAATCGGCCCATGTAACAATAGAATTTGGTGGCAAGCTGGTGAACCACTGGAAGGCCGACCCGGACAGAGACGATGAAAACAAACGCACCCTCAGAGCATCTTGTATGGCAGCCTCCCCGCACTGGATGATAAATCGGTTGATGTGCTCTACAGTGGATGTATCGTCCGTCCCCGAAAACTTGGTGAAATCGGGAACTTTGTAGCGGTGTGGGAACGGCAGCAAGTCATAGGCCGATGGGTATGGCGTCTTGTAGGTGTAAGTTTGCACCTTTGGCTTCAATCCAAACTGGTCCTGGATCACTTCTGCTATTCTTGCCGTCCAGTCCACCTGCTGCTGATGAACGACTGTTCGCGGTGCGGGCATGTGCTGAAGAGCTGGCACGGTCGGGTGATGAATCGAAGCATGCAGCGAATTCTGCTGAGCAGCTGATATTTGATGGCGAAGTGAATCCGCCGCCCCATCATATGTCATCATTGGCGCTGCGCCTCTGAATGCTTCTACAGCGCTTGCCCCCCTGCCGATTTCTGATGAGATCGGCTGATACTGAGAGACCGTCGGCCGGACGGCCGATTGGTGAGTCACCTAGGTTGGATAGCTTCCATGCCCGGTTGATGGGTCGGGGAAAGCCGTTGTCGCCGATATCCCCCAGGGTACTGAGCTTGTAGGCAGCGATTGTACAGAAACGACCTGGACAGGTTGAAAGGGTGTCTGTGACGGGAAACATGGTGCACCGCTGTACCTTGGAGACGCTGGAGGCAACGGAGTGTTGTATCCCTCGCGTTGCGTTAATATCGGCTGAGGAGCCGATTGGGATGTGCATGGTGAGCTTCTAGCTGGCAGCGTGACTGGCGGGGTATACGCTGGTCCCTGATAGCCTTAGATTGCTCCGCTGGCCAGAGAACTGACGACGGCATTATACACCGTGTTGGTCATCACCGAGGATTGATCAATGAATGCCTGGTAGACGGACTATTGGATCATATCGGACATCTTGCCCGAGTCTTCAGCGATGGTGATGTGGCGAGGAACTGGAATAGGAGCCTTCTTGACAGCCTCCCCGCTTCTGGTACGACTGAACGACTGAAGGTACATCTTCTTGTAATCTTTCAGATGTTTAGCTAATTCTTCCCTCTGGTCGTCCTTGAGATCCACTTCTGTGACCTCAATGATGTTGCTATCGGAGCTTTCTACGTTCTTTGACATATCAGATCTTGGATTTTTCCCACCAGGCGTGCCAAAAGTGTGTTGGCGCTAAAATCAGCCAGATCGGAATCGGCCGATGGTCTTCAGCGTCAGACACACGACCCGGGAGAATCCGCTTAGCTCCTGTTCAGGTTATCGCCCTGGTACGGTTCGCGCGGCGTGCCAGTCAATCTGACCTGTTGATTGACAAGGAAATAAAGTATTAAATTCCAGGCGCTCCGATCGGCTGGAGTTCCGATCTGTCCTGAGGAGCGCGTCGGCGGTGAATCGGCCGATTTGCTGTAGAGATAATCGGCTATGGATCAGCCGATAATCGTGTAATAATTGTAAAGAAAACTGCTGGAGCAATCTAAACAATTACTACAGAGGCAACACTTGAGATAGATCTAATCGGCTGTAAGATGATAAATCGAGTAAGAACGATGACGAAGCCGATTACCCTGATCTCAAGCTGGATAACTGGTGATAATACTAGAACAACAGGTAAAACTTGCGATTCTAGTAAATATCGATAACTGGTGGATAAATCCAAACGAAACTACAGCGATGCGCCCGTAGTTAAAGCTCGGATATTACTCGATAAGCGGATCCTACCAATTGGCCGGAGATCAAGTTGATGCAGCCCTGCCAATCCGTACGAACTCGTGAAAGAAGAAAAATATTGGCGAAGTCGCCGACTTGAAAGTAAATTGCTGAAAAAGTAGAAGTATTGTTGTTGATTGATGTGATTATTCTTTTTCAAGACCCTGACGACTCCTATTTATACCCTAAGACTAGGACTCCTGGTCGATTACGACTTGTTACAACCTTATTTAAAAAAGGGAAAACTACTATATCTATAATATTTTTTAAAGGAAACGGACTCCCGCAGAATCTTCCGCCGTCGTCTCCTAATCCAATCAGGACTCTTTTCAATTGCTCCTTGACCGACTTAGCGTTGCTCTATTGACCAACTTTTGACCAGGACCTTCCGAAATAGTCCCATCCTGTTGGCGCAAGCTGCATCATCAATCGGCCGATTTCCAACTGTTACCTCAATCGGCTGATTCCTTACTGTAGCCTTTAGATCTGCTGCATCGGCCAACCTTCTTCTCCCGACACCGATTTAACACGTGTCAAAAGCTGGCGTCAACAGGTTCTAGGCCCGATAGGTTGTCGCGGTTGGTGGCGCGGAAAAGTAGGCTGGGATCGGGTAGCTTGGAGGACTTCGTGCCAATCCGATGCCCGAGCCCGCCCGACCAAGTTGAAAACGCAGAAAGGTGGGCTAAGTCGGGTAGCTTGGAGGACTCGTGCCCTTCCAATATCCGAGCCCGCCCGACCAAGTTGGAAATGCAGAAAGGTGGGCTGAGCCGGGTAGCTTGGAGGACTCGTGCCCTTCCAATGCCCGGGCCCGCCCGACCAAGTTGAAGGCGCAGAAAGGTGGGCTGAGCCGGGTAGCTTGGAGGACTCGTGCCCTTCCAATGCCCGGGCCGGCCCGACCAAGATGGAGGCGCACAAAGGTGGGCTGAGCCAGGTAGCTTAGAGGACTCATGCCCTTCCAATGCCCGGGCCCGCCCGACCAAGATGGAGGCGCAAAAAAGTGGGCTGAGCCGGGTAGCTTGGAGGACTCGTGCTTTTCAAATGCCCAGGCCTACCCGACCAAGATGGAGGCGCCATCAAGCCGCGGTGGCCGTTTGGTAAAGGTAGTGCGTCGTTCATGAAGTCCGAGTAGTCGGCGAGGATGGGAGCCCTTCGATGGATGCTGGCTAGTCCTTCTCCGACTTGTAGTAGACGATCCAAATCCTCCTCTGACTTGTAGTAGACGATCCAAATAGAGCTTGTGGTACGGGACCGTGGGCCGAGGCGGATTCAGTTCGAGGGGTTCCGGGTTGTTAATCAAGTCGTCGGTTGCACGGTTGACCTCCATGCGGGAGGTATGGGTGCTTCAGGGTGCTTCAGGTCAGGGGAAAATTGAATTCTGTCGAGACTGTTGGCGAGGTCGTATGGGAGCAAGCCCGCTTCAGTAAACTATGCGAAATACTAGTCGGAAACTAGTAAATGGAGTGCTAATGGAAGTTTGGGAGCAAGGCCCCTTCAGTAACACAGTAAACTAGTCGGGAACTAGTAATCTGGGGGTTACTGGTAGTTTGGGGGCGAGGCCCCTTCAGTAACATAGAAAACTAGTCGGGAGCTAGAAATCTGAGCGTTACTGGAAGTATTTGATAGAGAATCGCGTAAGTCCTTTATTTGACTAATTAACGGGTCCCACTAGTCAATGCCAAACGAGGCAACCACTTTTGGCAGTCGCATGGTTCGGCTGTGATAGGGTTCCCTGAATTTAGCGAGGGAGTCGTGATTAACCCGAATAATGAACATAAATAGCGACCCTGACTAAGTGGAAAAAAGGGGTGCTTTTAGGCGTACGGAACCCCTTATTTCGAGATATAATCCCAAAAGAATGGTTTAAACAAACGCAACACCTAAAAGACCCTCAGAAAACCTCCTTGAGTCGGGTACTTAATTTATGAGTAAATCATTAATCGGGTAGTCCCGTCGCCTTTCTTCGTAGTTTGGACGGAGCTCCTAGGGCTCTCCGAAGGGTTTGACATTCAAACGCGGAATGCATGCTCTTCGGGTGCCATGGGCATTGCCCGTGGAGGGCTGCCTCGAATCATTCCTTCGAACTGAGAGTCTTCTTTCTGAGAGTGGATTGTTCCCCAGTTTCTGGCTCTCACTTCCGAGCTGTCTCCAGGTAGTCGAGAGGGAGTTGATAGCGGGTGGAGCTGTAGGCTTCCACTTCTTCACGCTCCTACTGCCTGGCAATGATGACATTGCGGGCATCCCTGCCAGCATTTATGATGGCGCGAAGGTCGCCCGTGGAGGAGTCATGGAGGTTGTCGCTCCCCTGCTGGTTCGTCTCCATCGCGTGGTGCCTGCGTTGGGCGCGCTTCACATTGATGAGCCTACGGCGTTCCTTCTAGATGTCATTTGCGTCATCTGCCTTGATGCTGGCTGAAGATACACTATCCATTACTGCGTCCACATCTTCGTCGAGTGGATCAAGGAGGTAGTCATCGTAGTCGTCTAGCTAGACCTGCTCTAGACCTTCACAGTCCTCGTCGGAATGAATCATGAGTACTTCTCGATTGGGGGCGAAGCGTTTGGCACTCCGCACCACCTGGCCCTCGTCTTCATCGTCGGAAGAGGGAGGGGTCTTCCTTCTTGAAAAGGTAGTTCGCCGGGTGTGGCAATGAATTGTGGTGGACTTGATTTGCGAGACCTGGAGGGTGTCATGCCCTTCCGATGCCCAAACCTGCCCGACCAATCTGATTCCCTTACCAGACCCCGGGTCACATGAGTAGCTAGATCCGAGTAGTTGTCGGAAACCATAGCCTCCCGACAAGCGTTGGCTTCTCCTTCTCCGAGTGGTGGTAGATGATCAAAATCCTCCTCCAACGCGAAGAGGGTCCTGGGTTGAACCGCCTCAAACCAATCTGGAGATGGTTTGGGGGTTTCGAGTTTGCCGATGGAGAGAGTGTGCGTTACACAAAAATTAGGCGGTGAAGCGTAGCTTTGATCCGTGGATGATTTGTCGATGCAGCCGACTAGTCGGAGGTGGTTTCGACTAGTTGTTGACCGTGCGGAGCTAGTCGCCGAGTAATTTGAGACTCGTTCCCGACTAGTTTCTAGTCGAGACTAGTTGTTGGAGTTGTCATTGGCGCGGCCTTTTTGACGAAGCAGTCGTAACTGCTGCGCGAGTCGAGTAGTCGAGGTCGTTGCTGCAGCGCGTCGATGTCATGACGCGAGGTGAAGTTGAGCGGAGTAGTTGAAATCTTCCGGCTCCCTAGGGTCGATACGCCAAAGGGTGGATTCTGCCACAAGGCGGGAGTCGTATTCAAATAACTCGGAGGGCTCTAGACTAATACATGAAATGTCCTTGCGGCGTAGATGTTATGGTTAAACTTGGATGATTGCCTGAAAACAACTCGGAGTAATCATTGGGTTGCGAGTGGTTGTCGAGAACTGGGGCCTCCCGACGAGTAGTGGCTCCCTCGTCCTTGAGTCCTCCTCGGCTCGAACTTGTAGTTAACGAGTACTCTTCATTTTCAGAGTCGTAGTCGAGAACGGGGTGCTCCCGACGCGCGGTGGCTCGCTCGTCTCGAATCTTGAAGAGACGATCCAAGTCCTCCTCCATGTCGGAGAGGGACTTGGATCGCGAAACCTCCTCAGATCGGTCTGAATTCGATCCGAGTATACCTGGTGCAGCACGAGTCGAAGTCGCGTCGAAAACGGACATCCTTTCAATCTGCCTGGGTAGATCGAGGTTGCTGCTTCGAGTTGTGTAGTGGCCTCCGGCTTCCTGGAGTCGACTAGGCAGTTGTTGAAGCCACCCAAGCCGTTGGCGACGCAGATCCAGGAGCCAAAGATGAAAGTTGTGCCCTCGTCGAGCATGGTGCTGGTGAAGCTGAGAGATGCCATCGAGTTCTCCGATGGATGCTCGATGAACACCCCTACCTGGCGCGCCAGCTGTCGGTGTTTTACCGCCACGCCCACTGAGGGATACCCCCGAGGTGGTGAGTTTGTAGGTAGGCTGTAGCCGAGATCAGGAACTCGAAGGTGTAAGGAACACAAAGTCTAGATAGGTTCGGGCCACCGAGAGCGTAATACCCTACGTCCTATGTGATTTGTATTGCCTTAGTTGGTGATCGGGTGATTTCTTATTTGGAGGGGGTCCCTGTCCGCCCTTATATAGTCTGGGGGACAGGTTTACATGGAAGTCCTAGTCGGGTACAAGCCCAAGAGTCCTACCCGAGTACTTCTCGAGTAGTTTGCTACTGTATCCGACTAGTTTTACTATTGTATGAGTAGTCCTACTACATTACGAGTAGTTACAACAGATGTAGGGCGTGGGCCATGTCCTGTCCCTCATTCTAAGAAAAGTACGCTACGTGCACAGTCCCGTGGGCTTGGGTGTGACAGTCAGCAAACCCAACCCCAGCAGCTGACATCATGATGATGTCAGCATGCCACGTAGCACGCCTTGGTGCTGACACATGGCGCTGACTGTGTTTCCTTTTTCAAAATGCTTTTATTAATTTTGGAAATAGATTTAAGCTTAGAAAATTCATAATAAATTAACCGGACCTCCGAAAATTATGGAACCAATTTCATAATTCTTCTAAAATCATGAGCTACCCGTTAAAATAGGTTTTGGTGTGATTTGGATCTGATTTGAATACCTTTTGTGCATCTGTGCACATTGATCCTCGTATTTATTCGTAATTATGAATAGGGCCCGTCGACGAGGAGCCGTCCGACGCCGAGGACCACCAGGACTACCAAGGGAGATGAGAAGACTACTAAGAGAACCCAGGTTTACGCCCATCTACGATTTGAATACCTATTAGGCATTGCTTGCTATATATGCTATGGCTTCATGTTGAGCTGCTATGAGATGAACATGCATAGCCTCTTTATTTACCTGAACTCCTTGCTTTCCTATACAATTGATATGTATATATATATATATATGAGATACCTTGGAATGCTTTGCATGAGTATGTGTGGGAAATGGATGGATAGTATTGGAGTGAGTGGAGATAACACTTTCCAGGAGTTGGTGAATAGGGCTTATAGCAGGGAGCAAGTGAACCTAACTCGATCTTTGGATCGAGAGCTTGGAGTGTGTATCTTTTCACACTCTATGTAGTGCCTGTGGTGAGTATAACTTTGTGGATACTTGGTGAGGAGTTGGGGGCACCCGTAATGGGTGCAGCTGCGGACCACTGCGGTGGATATGCATGTGATGAAGATGCTCGCTTCGGCATATATGAGGACCGGTTGAGAGTAACTATGATTTGTGGGACTATGTTAAGCATGCACACAACTTACCCATTATGCAGGTGGGCCCGGTCCGGGGCTAGCAAGTGCGATACCAAGCTGGTAGGAGGATCGAGTATCGATGCAGGGGAGGAGGTGCTGACCTCACGTTCCCCGAGATGTAAGGGAGGCTTCACAGACCCGGGGCGACCTCTTGTGGGAGGATGCGCCCAAGACCCGGGAAAGCCAGATGGTACCGAGGCTACTATTTTCTGTATCAGTAGATTGGTGTCTCGTCGTTCAGTTGAGTCGCTCCTGGCTGGCTTCGATTCAAGTGGGTCTAGGAGTACAACCCTTGCAGGGTGAAAACTATATGTACGGCCGCGTCCTCGGTCATGGACAACCCTACTCTTCTATTGCTCTTATTAGTTAGTGTTACTCATGCTTTCTACCTCCCTCTAGTGGTTACTTCCTCCCTGGGGCAGATGAGGTGCGAGGAGTGGGACTTCTCGCACAGACTTGGTGGTTTTGGAAGGTGTGAGTTGGACTGGGAGTCCGGGGTGCTGAAACGGCTGGAGTATGGAGTTTGGGGTGATGTTATATCTTATGATGCTGTTGTGCATAGGAAACCCCAGCTTATTTCCTTGAATAATTGTTATACCTTTAGTATAGTTCATCTTAAAGCTTGCATACAGATGGTGACGTGGATCTATCGCATTCGGGGATAGCTTGGTGCGATGCAGGATCTGACCCGGAGTTCGATCCCAACCTTGAAAAATGATGAGATGAAGGTCCGTGCTACGCTCGAGTTTGCCTGTGGTGGAGATTCTAGAAGATGAAGGATGGGCCAGAAGCCTAGTTACCGCTTTCTGTTTGTTCAATCTAGCCCAAGGGGCTTGTAATGAAACCGTACCACAATCCTTTGGACTATGTATTAAATAAACCCTTGTATCATGTTTTCATGTTGTATGACTATGATATGTATCTGGAATGAGTTCTGTATGTGATAGCGCTTGATCCAGGGACTATCACAAAGGTACACGGATTCGGATTTTCATTTTGAAAATCCGGTTCGTTTCATGGGGATCTATCCCTAACAAGCCTGGCACCTCGCCAAAGTGCCACGCCATTAATCCAAAGGTGAAAAAACACACTTAACCTTGCCCCTAAGTCATGCATCCCACGTCGGTTGGATCAGACGGACCGAAAGGCCTCACCAATGAATTGAAGGGCCCATGCTCAGGAGAAACGCGCGCTAACTTCACCAAATCAGCTCGTGGGTGATCAATCCTGGGCATTCAAGAGCAGAGGCGGTGGATCGAACGATCCAAGACATAGTCCCAGGCCAGCCGGCTGGCCCCACCTAGGCTTGCTGGCCTACAACTTCGGCATCAAGTCTGAACGTGCCCACGACAGTTGGATTAAGCGCCTCCAGGACGCAATCAAGACAACAGGATCAAGAGGCGCTGGGATCCAATGGCCAGCCGGCCAGTCGGCCCCACTTCGTCGCCAATGGCCTAACAATTTTACTGACACCCCCTTCAGCAGCTCTACACTATAAATAGGGTGCATCCGTCACTTGTAAACACACACCAAGGAGCTCTCATCTCTCTTTCATTTTCTAGAGTTAGGTTTAATAATTTGGGAGTTAAAGTCGAGTCGAGCTTGTCTCGGGATTCCGGAGTCGTCATCGAAAGTCTGGTATAGCTTCGTTTGACATTTATCAATATAAATTATCTTCTTTATCTTTTGATTTAGCTTTACTTCATGCATTTCTTTACCTTTCCGAGTTATCTTTGCTTGAGTGCGGAAGTGTTTTCCTCTAGCTTAGGCTTTGTTTTCTATCTTGTTTATCGCGATCTTACCTTGCTGGAATTCTCGCCTGGACTAGGGAGCTCAAGTCAGATCCCTAGGTTTAGGAGGATTTCTCTTGAAGGCCTCAATAGAAATCCTAGCATCAAGTGCAGACGTGGTGTCTTGGCTTAGTGCTAGTTTGAAGTGTGTTCCACCTCACGGATCTATGTGGTAGGTGGTAGGTGGTGACAGCCATGTTCATCCTTTGTAGTCCACCATATTCAGGTGTTTTCATAGCAGTAGTAGTCGACTGTCCTGGACTCCCTTCTTATCCCTGTCTGAGTCCTTGCCTGAGGCCGCCGAAGTAATTAAGCTATGGTTTCTCGATATCCAGTTAGGAGCAGGTTCTGATCTAGTGAAGCTAGCTCGTTTAGGGTGGGGTGGGTGGGGGCAATTGAATTAGGATCGGTGGTAATAGTGTCGGCCATGCTGAACCGATAGTGAAACTCGGTCATCGTCGCCTGGCAGTGATGATCAGGTTTCACCACTGGTTCAAACTGACATGATATGCTTTTCAAAAATTATATAAAAAATATAATGATGGCATAAGAAATATTCTTATACCCAAGAAGCTATAGTACGATCAACCATCTCAACATCCAACGTCCATGATATTTTACACATAATAACGAAATGTGCATTAACGGAGATTCAAATCCACGAATTCATGCATTGTGCCAAACCTCCATACCACTTTGCTACCCAGCCATTCGTGACAAGTAAATGGATATTATTCATTTTTACTAACTTCTGTAAATTTTATATTAAGTTTTTTGAGGCTATGGAAATCTCAAATAAAAATATTGTCAACTACAAAGTTTTAGATCTCATCGAACACTGCAACTTTGATGTTGATCTTTTTCCATCTAAGGTCATCATTTGATTGGTCAAATAATTTATATCAATTATTTGCATATATAAATAATTTCAAATGAAAACGTTGTGAATTACAATGTTTTAGACCACATTGAGTTCTATAATTTTTATATAAAGTTTATCTTCTTCCTATTTTGTATGAAAAAGTTATATTTTTTTCAAACGAGTGGGCAGATTTTCAATTTAGAAAGGTGTGGGGAGATTTATTGTTCGCTTATCACCGTAAACTCATAATACAAACCAACGGTGAAATTTACTGCCGGTTTGTATCTCAAATTGATGGTGATACGGACTTTTACCGCCATCTCCAACAGCCACCTACTCACAAATCGGCGATGCATATCCGCGGGTTTGAGCTCAACCGGTGGTGATGGGATGTGGGAATGACCAAATCTGCAATACTCATCCACCTCAGACCCAGTCATCCCTTTCATTTCGCAGGTCCATGCATCTAACCAAACACTATACATAAGTCATTAATTGCACCCACTATGTTTGTTTTCATTCATCCAAGATATATGATGCAGCTCTACGTTGTCAACCAAAACATATATGTTTATAAATAAGCATTTATTAATACATGTATTTTGTGACGTTCTCAAAGTCATGGTATTTCTGTCATCACCTAGTATGCTTGCTATAAATTTGGAACATAATTTTGTACTTTGATATAATATACAAGCGAGTATGAAGATGATTTCAAAAGTTTGGGTGTTGGGTCATTCATACACTACTAAAAATATTTTCTAGGGGCAGGTAAAAACGTATTTCTCGGGGCAGGTACAGTACCCGTCTCCGCTTCTCGCAGCTAGAAATACTATCTGCAGAGGCGGGTAACGCGTCCGCCCCTAAAAATCCATTTGTAGGGGCGGGTCATGGCCTAACCCGTCCCTAAAAATCAATTTGGCATGACCCACCCCTACAAATCAATTTCCAAAAACAAAAAATTAGAAAAAAACTCGAAAACAACAAAATAAAAAAGAAAAAAATATCTTAGCTAACTCGCCACCACCACAAGCCCCTCTACTACTGAAGTACAATTTTATTGATAAAATATGCGCACTTGCGTAAAACGGGGTTCGAACCGCTTACCTCAAGCCTCGTGTGCACCCTCCTCTACACCACACCATACAGTCACTTGTGACTCTATAAGGTACTATTATTTTGTATTAACTCTGAAATCGATTTGTAGGAGCGGGTGACGCCATCACCCGCTCCTGAAAATAGTATTTTCAGGAGCGGGTGATGGCGTCACCCGCCCCTAAAAATGGTGGTAATTTCTAGGGACGGTAACGCCATCACCAGCCGCTAAAAATGCATTTCCAGAGACGGGTGAATGCTACAGTAACCCCGCTCTATTTGTAGGAGCGGTTAACTTTTAGGCCGCCCCTGGAAAAAAGGGTGCCCCTACAAATCGCTTTTTAGTGATAACAACCCCAAAATTGTATGTACTTAATTAAGTATAGTTTAGTGACAGTTGCAAACTGACTACGGGTATTTCCCAACAACATTTCACCTTTTCTTTTAGCTGATTTGCCCTTTCCGATGGAGTCATAATAATGAGACCATTAGTTAGATATATTCCAGTCATTTGGTTTGATCAAGTACAGATTTTGGCCATAAATCCTTGCTGACTCATATGTCAAATTTGGTTGTTATTGATCTTCCTTGCCATAGTACATTTAGAGACTGTTGCTGATCATCGATGGTGAGGGAAACACAACTTACAAGTCAGCTTCCTCACCAAATTTCCAAACCAGTGCAGGTCAAAACCATGTGCTTGGGCACTTAAAAGTCACGTGGCAACTCATATTTGATCTATCTAAATCTGCAAAAAATAAAAATTACGACAAATTAACATTTTCATTAAATTAGATTGGAGCACACTTAAATCACCGAAATTATATGATAATAAAGACAGACAAATTAACATTTTCATTGTTAGATTGGATATCATGTCACAAATCAAGAGAAATTCCTATGAAAGCCATTCGATTGGATTTCCAGATGTATATTCCTATTGTTTCTAGGAGGTGCACATAAAGATCGATCGTGCTACCATTTCGACCAACAGTAAATTGACTGAAGGCATGCATTTCCAAGTCAAGATACTGATGCCAACGGCCGCTAAGTAACCCCTATTCAATACCTTATTATGCAAACTTTGAAAAGGCGAAACCTTAACTTTTTGAGACGAATATACTAAACATATGGATCCCAAAAAAAAGGTAACCCTATTCAATACCTTAATACACAAGCCTTGAAAAGGCGAAACCTTAACATATATTAAACATATGGACAGCACACAAGACGAAGCCACACTGCACATGTTGTTTTGTTTTGTTTGTGCTGTAGCCGTGGCCCATGGCCAGCAACCATCCAGCGTTTACCTTTCCATATAATCCAAGGAATCCTGGCATAATAATCAATGATATGAGCTGCAGCAGCTAGCCTGTACACGTAACGGGCAGACATTAAACAACATGGGCACCGCCGTGTCCTCGCCTCGGATGGTGAACACATGTACATTGGTGAATGCGCTCTAGTTTATGTGCGGAAACAGGATACATTGTATCTGTGTGTACAAATCGACAAATAGAAAACATTTCCAGGCCGTTCCATGCAGAAAAAATTACGCTAGAGATCCGTGACCTTGCGGTGAGCTAAGGTGCCATGTATGTCTGAATGGACTTGGGAATTTGCATGATTGCAGTGGCTAGACTTTGTGAGTTTTGTTATGTTCCTGCACTTTGTGAGTTTTGTTATGTTCCTGCACGTCCATTGGTAACATTATTTGTTTTCAGGACACGTGGAACATCCAAGCATCCTCTCCGTTAATTTTTTTATGTTGTTTTCAAATATGTGTCACTTGTCTGTTAGACCCCATCACGCTCACTCACATGATTAAGAACCGTAACATACATGTCATGTTTGATGACTTGAAAAGATTATTGTCACCATCTTTAGGTAAGTAGAGACCACATCGCAGCGCATAATTTTTGTAATTCCAACGATGCAAGTTTCTCTTAATTTAAAGCAGGCTCCACCTTCAGATAGAATTGAAAAGAGAGCTCTCTATCAATTATAGCTTATGACCAACCACATCTGCAATCTTTTACGCCCATATCGCTATCTTGCTACAAAAAATTCAAGAGGCTAGCTCCACAAGCTGCCTTTCAATGTGCATCCTATTTCCTATGTCACCCACTGTACTGCCATGTGGTTCAGATTTTGACCGGCAATAGTTCTGGCCCTTGAAAACCTAAAGGCCATAATTAGACAACGTGATGAAACTGTCTGTCCAGTTTGTTCCTTTCCTAACAAGTCTTAGTTTTCTCTTTTATATTTTTCTTGGCAGGGAGAAAGATCAAATGATCAAGTGGTACAGCGCTAGCTCGCACATCACCACATGGGCTAGGGTTTTGGAAGTTGCGATAATGGGCACTCTGCCTCATGAGCAAGATTGCGTTGTTTGCTTGATCCAACACCTAGGAGAATGGGACAAATCTAAAGCTCTTGTGCTCAGTTGAGTTACATATATTTTTGTCCTGATGAGTACGAGAGAACTGTTGTACGTTGCCCAAGCTGTCAGTTCAAAATATAGGGCTGAACAGCTGGTTCTTCCGTATCGGAGCTGCCTAGGAGACAGAGTGTCCGACCAACAAAGCTACTTCTAGTAGGCATTAAATGGTTTGCGCGAAACCCCACGAATGTAGTTAAACACCTCCAGATCCAAAGCTACAATTAGTAGATTAGAGTAAATTATTGTTTGAAATTAGTGGAGAATTCACATACCACATTGAAGATAAGTATACATCACTACATCTCTTGGTTTCTCTATGGAAGTTTAATTTGAAAAGAACACCAGAGAGTGACATCACTACTAGCTACTTTCTTCCCCTATCTTTCATCCGAATGCAGTAAAAATGTATGGACAACACAAGAAATCTGTTTAAATGGTACTATGCTGAACTAAACATATCATACATCTAGAATCTAAGAAATTTTTTATGAAACTATATATAACATAACAAGCAACAAGACCTATTCGTTTTTCATATGGAGGGAATTACTGATCCTTTGATAATCAAGATGAACAAAAACTCATGTAAAAGCCTTGCAACGGGACTGAATACAAATACAGAGTTATGATACTTATTTTGTATGTGCCTATATGCATTTCCTTTCTTTGTAGCACATTGGTTTATACAAACATTAGATGTTGATTTACGATATGTGATAAAGTCTAATACACAGCACTAAATGTATAATGAATTTCCTCGCAAAAAAAGTATAATAAGTTATGAAGCTAACAGGCAGGTTACAAGGGGATGGACGTACCGGAGATCGGAGTTCCTCCAACGATTTGACAGGAATATATCTTGGGATAAAATAAACACTCTTTTACTAAGCACAAGAATCTAGATTGGATATGAAATTGCATTTTTTTTCTATGCGCTTTTGATTTTTTTACCCAACTCACCTAATTGGGCAGTCAAAGCTAATTTCGTGGAATTTTAAAGGTTGGAACCTACACCCTTGAAGTACTGCAACCTCGAGAATGGCATCTTTTACTGATGGTTTAAGCATTTAGACCCCTGAAATTCTAATTTTAAGATACATCCGCCCTTAGATATCTTTCGGAAAGATTTTGTAACCTTGGGCATTGTGTAGTCCAGTTTCTGTTACATATCCCTATTTGTGTTCTTAAAATGTTGCAGATCTGCTCACGTATCCCTATTTATGTTCTTCAAATGTCGCAAGATCCATCCTCGTCCACTATGAGGCGGTATGGAGTTGAAGTAGTCAGGTCCTGCCATAGTTGTATCTTCAAGAACTTTAATTTGCCCATGTCATCATTCTATGTGTGTAACTGCTGTTAGATGCAATGGGTAAGCACCTGTTACCTATGGGTAGCAACAATGGCTAAATCTAGCCTCGCCTATGAGTGTCATACATGGCACCACATTTTTTTTTCTTTTGTTACATTTGGGTCCTACATCGTTTCCTCTCCACTCAGTGCTATCCATGGTTCGTATCTAGATTCAATGCAACCTAATACGTGTCCCTTAGCTATGTATATCAACAGCGGTACCATCTTTGATAGAATAACAATGACCGCCATAATTGTATTGATGGAGAGGTGGTATTGAGTTCACAATAGTCATAGTGGAACGGTGGCTTGTTAAGGAGTGATGGGTGCGATCATTTCCGATTGCAATTTCATATCAAGATCCTACCACATCTCACAATCCTTGGCGCCGATCTCTTGCAATTACCTATGCTATCTCCATCATCCTCAACAGCACCACTTGCTCAATCTAGTGTTGTAACAACTTCTTACAGCTTTGGGACATACACCATATTGATTCATACCAATGCTAAGCTATATATCCATGGTCAACGCCCCCTCCACATAGATTCGATGAACTAGTCTCTCTTGGTTCCGGCTCTACCATACCACTAAAAGTGCAAGAACTGGGACATGCTCCGCATGGTGTGGCAATGATACTATTGCACTGACAACATAGATGCAGTGTTGAGGGCACAAAGTGGCGGTCGAGAGGTAGCCCTAGGAGCAATGGAGAAGGCAACGAGGCATGAGGTGTAGATGAAAGGATAAGTGAGCAGGTACTGTGACCAGAGAACACACCGGGAAAGGAAACAAGAGAAGTGATAATCGAGTGGAGAAAGACATGAGAAAAAAAAGATGGAAGAGTAAGCATTTTCATCCTCGAATTCTCTCAAGGCTAAATTTGGTCCCTCAACTATCAAAATAACTGTTTCAGTCCTCGAACTTTCCTAAGGACCTCAATATGATCCCTTATCCTATATGGCATGCTGTGGTGTCGTGCCATGTCGGCGAAGGGTCCTCCATTAGGCCAGCCAACCAGCCTGTACACAAGGGTAGACACAATAAAATAGCCATGCAGCTATGCTATTTCAGTTTGCATATTTTTTTCCATGTCCTTTGTTAACCGTCAAACATGTTTCATTTTGCTCTACCAACAAATTACCATAATAGAATGCCAACCAAATGGATTCAATGGGACATGTGATGCATATTGGAGACTAGAAGGGACATTTTAAATCTATGTACATGGCCACCATGAACGAGACCATAGTAATTCTACGCTGACATGGCACAATAACGTGGCATGCCACATAGGTTGAGGGATGAAATTGAGTCCAAAAGAAAAATATGAGGATTAAAATGGCTGCTTTGGTAGTTAAGGCTCCAAATTGAGGCTAGGTAGAAAATTCAAGGATGAAAACGTATATTTTGACAAAAGGGGAAGGGGATTAAGGATGGTGTGAAGAGCCATTCTGAAAAAAACCAGGTGGCATAGAGGACTATCATGCAAAACCAACTTTGTAACCAACCTTTGGTGGTGAGGTGTATCCTTAAAACTCTCTAGGATGGAGTAGACTGTTTTTAGTTTCTAGATGAAGTGGACATTTATGGTGCATCTATAGTGGACATTTCACTCTCCCAAAAATCGCTAGCTAGCAAAAGTTCCTAGCTTAGATAGACCAATTCATAATTACTACACCCTCCGTTCCAAATTGTAGATCGTTTTGGCAAATCTAAATACATAAATTTTACTATACACCTAGATAAACACTATGTTTATATACATAGCAAAAACTACGTATCTAGATTTGCAAAAACGACCTACAATTTGGAACGGAGGGAGTACATATATATATATATATATATATATACATGGTAGTAGTTCCGTGTGAAAGCGAGTCACATCGAGATTGGGATTGAGATGTCGCTGGATATATTCTGCACGTGGTCCATCAGCAGTTTCTGTAAAAACTGGTCATCAGAATACACTATTCAGAAAGTCGGTTTCCCCTGCATGGCAGCACATTGGTTCCTCCAGACTAGCAATAAAGTTGACCTACGATGTGTGCCAAGTCCACTGTGCCCAACACTAATCAATGGTCAGACAATTAAAAATGAGCCAACAGCCAAGACTGCGCACATGTGTGCCAAGTCCACTGTGCCCAACACTAATCAATGGTCAGACAATTAAAAATGAGCCAACAGCCAAGACTGCGCACATCTGTGGATTGATGGACATCATAGTTCCTCCAACAATCTAACGAGCATATTTCTTCAGATAAACTAATCACCGTATTGTCCTAATAAGCACAAGAACCTAGACTGTACAAGATACTGCAATCTTTTCTATGCACTTATATTGGATTTTTTTTCGCTGCCTGACTTACATAATTGGGTGGTCAGTACTAGATTCACGGATCTTGAAGTAAATTAGTGCTCTTTTTACACCCTTTATGTATTGCGTTTATTATATTCTAGGGATTGCATAATTTTATATACCCCTTCTTGTAATTTGGATATTGGATTACATCCCATATAAAACTTTCAGACTGGTTTTGTATTCATGGCCACAGTTGAACCGGGATTCATCCTTTACTGGCATTCTATCTCTCACTATCTTCTTGGAGCCTCTGGGTGCTCCAAGAAGAAATGGCCAAGCCATCAGGTCCTGCTCAAGAACTTTGCAGTGTGGTTCAACGGTAAAGCACACATGCTGGCTATGGCCAGCTCCCATTTCTCGACAGCAGCACTGGCAAAATTTGGTGTCTCCTGTATGAGCAGCGCTAAAATGATCCCCCTTCTTTTGGATTATTGGCACTGGGTCATGGCTTGTGGTCAATGCTATCAGTGGTCGATAACCCTTGTACTGAGATTCCATGCCATTGCATTGTCTCCCTTATCTCTCTATCTTGGTACGCAAGAGAACAAAAGCGATTCCACATGGCGCAACGACATGAATATTGGATTGACAGAGAGGCAATACCGAGAGCACAACAACAGCAGCGAGGAGGATCGGAGGAGCAGATAGAGGTGAGGTAGGAGGAGCGATACGAATTGGGCGGAGCTTATATCCGATATAATATTGGCATCCTAAAATCTGTCCATCAAAGTGTGCATTTCAAACTTAGCGGGGAGCTCATATTTACTGTTATTTTTTTTCCAGTGGCAGGTGATGTGCATGTTGATAATGATGCACCTAGCTATCGTGACTTTATCAATTTCACGATGTGCTGGCTCAGTCTTTACTTATGTTCAGAAACGTTGTTTTGCATTAAAAAAAGTAAGACATGGGCAGATGGAGTGGGTAGCTAAGAGAGTAAAAATAAAGAAATATGATGACAAATGAGAGAGATATAGGCACAAGAATAAAAGGGTAGAGAAAACGACCTGGAGAGGAAATATGGAGAAAACAGGTGACACATAAAACCAACTTTGCAACCAACCTTTTAGGGTGAGGCCTATCCTTTGAAGTTTCTAGGTCGGAGCGACCGTTTTTGGCTTCTATGTGATGAAGTGGACGTTCTACTGTATCCTATCAAACGAACTTTCTTAATCAATAAAAAATAGTGCTATGAACAGTGTTACAGTAAAGCTTCCCCTCAATCCACCCTCCCGTGTATTCACGCACGCCGCCTTCCGGATCGCGAAAATTTCAATACCTCGCAGTTTCATCCCCCAACACGAAAATAGCACACCACCTATATATTCCCCCTCACCACCAACTAGCTAGTTACTCCCACCTGCACATTCACATCATACGCATGACCTAGCTGTAGTTCCGTGTGGAGGGAGGGCACATCTCGAGATTGCGATGGCGATGCGGTTGGCTCTATATTCTGCACGTGGTCCATGCTGCGTCGTGGAACCAACGCGGAAACACATTTTTTTCCATTCGTCGTGGCGACGTCAAGGCATGGAACGGGGCAAAGTTCGACGGGAGCCTTTCGTTGTTGCCCAGCCCAGCGATGCGCGTGTGTGTCTCCGGCGGGTTTCCACAACGTTTGTGGGCACGTCCGTCCATCCTTCAACTAACCCCCTTAATTACGCCCATAATTATTCTTAGCAACCAGGCCCATCAACTTTCCGGGCAGCTCTTTGCAAATTGCGCGCACATGGCCAAAAACATGGCGCGGAAAGATCAACCTGCCTCGGCAGAGAGTAGTATTAGATGAAACGGATCTCTCCAGGCTCGTGACGTATCAAGACGAATGTTTTCGGGCACGTTTAGTTTGGATGGATGCGAGAATTTCAATTCACTGTTGTTCCGGCGGCGTAGTGAAGAACTTTGTGTGTGTGGGGGGGGGGGGGGGGGGGGGGGGGGGATTTGGGCGGAATTCGCGCGACCCATAAGACGGGCTTGTTACGGCTTGTCGAAATTGATGTACACCCATCCAACTCATTGATGTAGACAATATGTCGATATATGTAAATGTAATGTTTATTTGTGAACAAAACGGTTTATGGGCGTATCTTTGCTGGATGGATGGAAATTTGTATGCTTGTTGTGTATCTCTTTCATTTGATCATGATATGGTACAAAGTGTACACTATTTGTAAGCAGCAGTAATAATCCTCAGGAATTTATAAATGTATATATGTGAACTAAATAATCCTGATTTTAATTGGTCTGTACTTACATGGGATGGGATGGGAGTTAACTACTGGATGGAGGAGTGCTCGATCAATTGGGAGCTCCAGCTGCAACGGGTTTGCTGCCTGCTGCCGCAGCTGCGGCGGTGATCTGATCCCCTCTGCTCCTCACCGTCACGTTGAGCCCGCCGGCCATGTGCGCCGTCATCAGCGGCAGGAACACCGGCACGCGGCCCTCGTCGACGGGGGCGAGCTCGAACCGGCGGAGCACGGTGCTGGCCACGAACTTCATCTGCACGAAGGCCATCTCCTTGCCGAGGCACGTCCGCGGCCCAGCCTGGAACACGGGGTACTTGAACGGCGACACGCCGGCGACGGCTGCGGGCGGCGCGTTGTCCTCCGGCAGGGACAGCCAGCGCTGCAGGCTGAACTCGGCGGCGTCGGCGCCCCAGATGGACTCCATCCGCCCCATGCCGTACTGGAAGTAGGTGACGCGGTCGCCGCGCTCCACGCGGGTGCCGTCGGGCAGCACGTCGCCCGCCGCCGCGTGTTTCGAGTCCCACGCCACTGGCGGGTACAGACGCATCGTCTCGCACAGCGCCGCGTGGAGCACGCGCATCTTGCCCTGCCCGCCCGCGGCGTGGCTCGCGCCGCCCGCGATCTCGCGCAGGACCTCCCGCTCGACGTCGCGGTGGCGGGTGAGCAGCCAGAAGAACCACGTCAGCGCCGACGACGTCGTGTCGCGGCCGGCCATGATGAAGCTGATCACCATATCACGGATCGCCTCGTCGGGGTAGCCGCATTCGATCATCCGGGACAGAAGGTCGCTCCTCCGGCCGTCGCCGCCGTTGACCAGCGCCCGCTCCTTCTTGCGGGTGCGGATGAGGTCCATGACGGCCTCGTGGATGACCCTGATCTCCTCGCGCAGCCGGCGCTCGGAGCCGAGGTCCAGCGCGCGCTTGGCCTTCCACACGGCGGCCACCGGCGCGGCGCCGCGCCTGGCGATGATCCCGGCCGCGGCGTCGAACGCCGCGGCCAGCCTGGGCGCCGGCAATGCCGGGTCGAGGCACCCGGGGTCAACGCCCAGCGACACCCGGCAGATGACGTCGAAGGAGAAGCGGCGGAGCAGGTCCTGCATGTCGACGGCGTCGCCGCGCGCCGCGGCGAGGCCCAGCGCCGGCACGAGGCGGTCCCGCGCCTCGTCCTCGAGCACGGCGAACTCCAGCTCCCGGAGCGCGCGCGCCGAGAACTCGTGGCTCACCAGCTTCCGCTGCGCGTACCACAGCTCGCTATCGACGTTGAAGATCCCGGTGCCGAGCAGGTCGCCGAGGATGTCGGTGAAGGGCTTCCCCTTGGGGTAGTTGCCGAAGTTACCCTTGAGGATGTGCTCCACGTTCACCGGGTTCGCGGTCACCACGGTCCGCCGCGCGCCCAGCCGGTCCACGACGATCGTCTGCGTCGGCGACGCCGCCAGCAGCTCGGTGTACCAGTCCAGCAGCCGGAACCGGTTCTGGTAGAAGGCGACCAGGCACCCGATCACCGGGTAGCTCCTCGGCCCGTGGCCATGGCTCCAGCCAGACCTGAGCCTGACGCTGTACAAGAGCAGCAGGAGGCAGCATGCCACCAGCCACGGCATGTAGCAGATCATGCTGTACTTGCAACAAGAATTCCAAGTGAGAGGAGGAATGAAGAAGGGAGGAGGCATGGGAGAGAGAGTGCACACTATTCGGCGATATATATATGTATATGCGTGGACATATCAGGGTAGAGGGGGAGGTGCCGGTGCGAGGTCGGCAGGGTCGCCATTGGAGGTCCATGCCTCCTTGAGGGGTCCTTGTTAATGCCCACGTTTTTGTAGAGGTGGGGGAGGCCAGGACTCCACTTGTTTGTCTGGTTGGGGATCATGGGGGCGAAGGTGCTGTTTGGCGTCGCCGTTTCACGGGCTGTTCTGCTCTTTCGCAAAACTTGTTTCACAATAATTGCTCGTATTTGCGATACAATAATTGGTCTTACTGCGCCATAAATGCACATATACACAGTTGATGTCGACTTTATATTTAAGTTGTCTTGTATTGATTATATATGAAAACACTATTGCAATGATGTGACCTAATTTGATATGTTTTAACCGTTTAATTTCTAGGAAAAAAAACTTTGTCTAGATGATTTAATAATTTTTTGCTTGGCTTTTATTTGCTTGCTGCATTTTTTTTCATGTTCAAGGTAAGGCCAGCTCAACGGGACCACTGGTATATTCTAAACCCCGATTGTCTCTATAGTTTACATAGCAAGAGCTAGGAGTACGTTGGGTCTTGGAAAGAAAGGAAATTGGACTAAACCTCAAATTTGAATTCCTAGCTAAGATGCTGAATTGGGTGGAAAAGACGTGTAGGATTCAGTCCCAAGAGCCCAAGTAACCAGGCCTAGCTAGGAGGCTACAGTTAAGCTAACTAATAAGGTTGACTAGCTAGGTACAGTATCACAATTAACGGATACTATGTTTCTTCTATAACCAGATCTGTAGAACACAAGGAGAGAAATCTGCTATGATCTTCAAGATTTTGAGATCAAATTCAATTACATTTTGCAAATGATGAATAAAAAATAAACAAAGAAGTTAAAAACATTATTCAATAAACAGATGGTCTAGTATGATCAAATACACCTCGTACATACCTTTCATTGGGTCAGATACGTCCTACATCATGAGATACACATGTAGGAGTAGCTACAAGCGCGTGTAGAATAGATTTTTCCTATATATATGCAAATCGCATTTGAACAAATAAAAGGAATAAATCATCAAAAGATTTCCAATACACCTAGATGTTGTTGAAGGTTTTTTTGTCACATAATACTTTATCTCCCACATTATTTTAATTGTTATAGTATTTTAAAACCAATTCTTGCTTAAAACATATTTCTATACATTATGTAGTACTTTGCAAGTATTGCCGCTCATGAACCTTAGCTCTCCTTTTCTTGTCATGCTCCAACAATTCATCCAAATGGATCCGCGACGCAAAACAACCTCAGTACAACTCCGTTTCGTTGAGTGGAAAAGTTCCCCTCTGTGTCTCATGAATAATTCATATGTATGGATCCATCTCTGTTTAGTTTAAAGCCAAATTGAGAACCAAACTATGCTATAAGGACACCTTCTCAGAAGCACAGCAACCCATTTTCTTTACGCTCTCTACCCTACTAAACATTTGTGTGTTGCTCATGAATGAATTGTTGATCCTTTTATTTCTTTTGACATTAGGCAGCTAGCTGTCCTGGATCACATATAGCTCTCTCCTTTAAATTTCCAATCTCCAACTGTCCTTGCAGAGATGGATTTCAGTGCCAACGATGACTCCGCTATAAATTAGAGAAGGGAGGTGCTGTCTGTCAGCAGGCATCTTTTCTGTTTTAAATTCCTGCAAGGACTAGAGTAGTGCCTTGCCTTGGGCAGTTCAACATCAACATCCATGGATGCGTCTGTACTTGTTTTTTTTCCTTATAGTCCCTCTCAGCCTCATGCCTAAAAACTAAGTCTAAATTAGAAAAATCTGGCTGATAGGATAATTGCATAGTACAGAGTCCACGTCAGAAAGTGACCTTTAGATCAACATGTGATTAGCTAGTGAACTAGGAGTTATCCATGCCTCTTCCATTAGGGACTAGAAAAAGTTCCAATTTTATTGTACCTCCTTGGATAGGAGGAAATCCGCGAGAAATTTGCCCAGCCCAAACGCAGGTCATAGTTGAGACTTGAGAGGACAACAGCAACTGCTTTGTCTGGATCATGTGAAGGAGAAGACAAGGAACGTTACTAGCTCACGGGCACAGCACACCCTCTTTTTTTCTTGATAGACAGTGCAGCCTACGGTTAGGACTGTGATAGCAACAACCACTAGATTTAAAGAGTGTAGCTAGTGGAAACAATGGCCATCTAATGGCATATAGCAGCAGGAGTAGGGAACCTAGTTAATAGTAGCTTTGTACTTTGATTCAGCTACTGTTGTCGCTTGCAATACATGTGTACTTTTATGTTTTGTCTACAGCAACGACATGTGTACTTTTTCTGAAGTTTTTATTGTGCAGAATCTTTGTTGTTTAGTCGTGTATGTTGTCTTCCCAAGATAAACGTGGGTAGTACGAACGAACTGCACAGTTGGAAACTAGAGTTGTTCATTCAGATCCCTACAAGTGTTGTGGTTGCTCCTATTCACAAGTTTCAGACTGTATAGACAATGCCCTGATGATTTTGTCATCAAACTAGGACAATAATTGAATGCCAATGAGAATAATTTATGCGTGCCTAATCTATTGTCCATCCACCTACTGTGAAATTAAACCAATATAATGCAAGTCGCTCTCACACCTGACCGCCTTCCTTGCATGCTGTCTTATTGCCTCATCTTCCCAGTACCTAAATTACCTTGGGCTGATGCTCTTCCATCTTTTCTATAATCTGATCCCCGCCAGTGGCGGATCCAAGGTGAAGATCCACCTATGGCGAACGTAAATGGATCTACATTATGAGTATGCGTAATTGCTTAAATTAAAGGCCGGTTTGGTCTAAACCCCTGCGTAGAGCTTCGTCTTGCTCCTTTGTTCCGGCGTTCGATGCTCCACTAGCAGTTGGTTTGCTCACTACTACACTGCTCTCCCTGGGGGTGGGGGGTTCTGACATGAACCTTGGCACCCATGTTTTTTGCCCTCAGTTCTGCCATCTTTGCTGATTCGCGTTTAATTGGGAGGGCTAGGGTTGTGTGAACATGTCGTAATTATGAGAAAGTGATTTCATATTGGTGTATTATTAATTGTCTATAGTCGAATAGTTATCACTAAGAACAGGACATGTTTTTGTGTGAGCGGTTAATTTAGTCAACAAGTTCATGTTGAAACACGAGACAGGGCGCACTTACTGAGCGAGATGGTTTGGTTCCCTTATAGTGGAAAGTATAGGTGCTCGCAATTTCTTGGATTTAATCTAGAAACTAGCTAGCAGTGTTGTTCCTTTAGCGGTACTCGACATGACAGCAGTGACTTTGTCAATCTCAAGATTTGCAACCCTCGTCTCTCAAAAGTGTCATAGGAGTAGAGTTTGTGTGTATTCATAGAGATGAGTGTGCATATGTGCATGAGTGTCAATATTTCATAAGAAAAAGAAGCATCTGACAAACATTAACTAGAAGCTCCGTGCACCGTACCTAATATAGCTAAATGTATAAACAGAGAGGGTACGGTGGGAATGAGCAAAACCAACTTCCTCGTGTTCCTATCGATCGCCCAGTGTTCAAGTTGTCCGTACCTAACCATGTCAATTGTCCATGTTGCAACGGAAGCACGTTGCATATACACCGTCTGAGAATATAGCTGAGCCAACTTTCCATGGAGCACCCGCGAAAGCAATCCCAGAAGAGGCATGCGTTTGCAATTCTCCGTGCAAGGAAGCATGCTCTTACACAAAAGCATGAAAGCAACTGCTACCAACATGGCTCCCCATTAGATCAGCAAAATCCAGTCCGGACCTTACATGAGCCTTTCGTCAGATATGTTAACGTTTTGTTCATTTCTAGAAGAATTCCCATAGTTCTCGATCGTGCTGTCCATTTTAGTAGTTCAAATTATAGTTTGCAATGAAATCACAACTCTTATTAGGTGCACATCTTACGTGCCAAATGTGCTTAGATGGATCTGTGTCGTGTTCTTCGGTTCCCGTTAACCGAAGAACTCGACACGAATCCATCTAAGCGTCGTTTGCTCTAAATATCCGTGTAACAATGTTCTTTCCGTCGAAACCTAACTCCTTGCCTAGACCCAAGTCGTGCAATAATCATGTGTTTACCACTAACATTGTTGGCGGTTGCCTAGCTCCATGAAATTCACAAGGCTGCGTATTCCTATCCGGCTATCCTACCTCAAAAAAAAACCATGGAAATTGAAAGCCAACATAGTTGTGACCATCCATTAGGCAAGTGGTCGGATCTGACGGCTGAAATGAGCAAAACCAACTCCCATATAAAGACGTTATCCTCATCAGTCATCAACCAGCTAGCTGTAACGGTGCGCGCGCGCACGCACGTTGTCTACCCGTCTGCAGCTTGCGGCGCGTCCTGCTTTCCACGAACGGCTCAAGAACGCAATGCCCGGAGAGGCAAATATCTCTGCGCGCGCCCATGCTCAATTCAACGCCGCCGCCTGTACATGTGGTGCGCGAAAGCAACGGCCACCGGCAACATGTTCCCCGCCTCCTCAGCATAGAGAACCCGGTCAAGAGGGGCTCCGTCCGATCCATGGCCGCCTCCAGCCGGCCGGCCTCTTTGTTCTGGGCTCGCGGACGGGTGTGCTTTCGCGAGACGGGATGGGCGCGGCATGTTCCTCCCCGCGACGCTCACTACGACGTGGCTGCCAACGTTTTTGACGCGGGCAAATTGAAGGCCCTGACGTGGTTGCAACTGCCTTGCTTGTGTGAGCTCACTCCAGCCCTAAGATAGTACGTATGGCCCGTGCATGCTGGCCATCTTTACCACGTTTTTAGGTGGTCCTCCTCTCTTGATGGACGACCAGATCCGTCTCACATCTTTTGGAGATTTTTTTGAAAACTCCTAAGTAACATGCATAACTCTGAATGGGTGCGCCCCAATGACGAGAACTCGTATTCATCCGGTAGTGGTTTCGAAGTATAGAAAATGGTGGATACATTGCTCTGTGTGCTAGGGCCTTCACGTCCCTAAGACTTCAAAGTATACAAATATAAGTAACAAGTCCAATTTACACCCTCAAGCTATCATAAAAATTCAATTTTCAATGTTCAACTATAAAATTGGATCACAGAGATCATCCAACTATCAAAACCGGGCAAATTTGACCCTTTATATGGTTTGGAAGGTGGTTTTGTATTTTTTAAACAAATTAAAAAATTTCTAGTTACATCTAAAAATTAAAACTAATTCATTGCTAATCAAAAAATGAAACTAGTACCAATTTCTTTTCTCTAAAAATATAACCTATCTATTTGTTGCTCTATTTGAATCTTATTTATTAAAAAATAATAGACACAACTACAAGCAAATAAATAATAGGAATATGAAAAAATTGGATCAGAAAAACTGACAAGTAGAATGCCAATAGATAGCTTAGATTTTTAGAAAAATGATGGCACCTGTTTTGTATTTTTTTGATTTTAAATGAATCACTTATGAATTTTTAGTTTGAATTTAAATATTTTTAAATTTTACAAAAATGAAAAACTATCTTTGAAACCACCCAAATGGCCAAATTTGCCCGGTTTTAACAGTTGGATGCATGCTCTCCGTTATCCGATTTTATAGTTGAAGGTTGAAAATCGAACTTTTATTATAATTTAGATGTGTAAACTGGACTTTTCCATTTCTGATTCCTACAAATCTATCTTTTCAAACCATCAGAAATATGATAGTGGGGAAGAGGGCTCGTTTTATATAGAGTACTTGGGTTCTATGTAAAGCCATCCAAAATTAATCAAATCAAAGATGACTTTTATAAAAAGTTCATTAGTTTTTTTAAGAAATTCATGTATAATTAGGGCCTGTTTGCAATGGCGTTGGTGTCAATTTTGATGGAAAAAAGCGAGAAAAGTACTGAACGGCCAGCGCAAATATATACAACTGCTATACAAGAACGATCAAGCATATACAAAAAAGATTGTTAATTATTAACAAGAAGTCATATGTACATCAGCGTCAGAAAAGCTTATTGATTCCAGCTAAGGATACCAATTTGTGAACTGCAAGGGCACGTATCATGGTAACTTTTCCTTACAATATTCTTTCCAAGGTTTATCAACCCGTGGAACAAGTAATCAAGAACTATTTCAACAAAGTATTGAACACATGGATTCATGTTTACAATTGAGAGAATTTATCTATAACTATTATATACGTGAACAATAACAGATGAATGCAAGAGGTAACCAATCTAGAACAAGCTTAGACTATTCATATGTTAAGCATAAATAGTATATAACACACATTTCTCATTCAATGCATCATTGATTGATCACCCTGTCGGTGTACGGTGTTTTACCGACAAGCCTACCCAGGGATACCCTAAGGTATTAGACTTGTAGGCAGGGTGTTGACGAGAACAGGAACTCGAAGGTGCAAGTAATACAAGGTTTAGATAGGTTTGGGCCGCGATGTGCGTAATACCCTACGTCCTGTATGGTGGTTTGTATTGCCTTGGATTGGTTATGCTCTGGAAGGGGTCCCTGCCCGCCCTTATATAGTTCGGGGGACAGGGTTACATGGAATCCTAGACCGATACTGGCTTAGGAGTCTTACCTGAGTACTACTCGGGTAGTTTCCTTCTGTTCTGACTAGTCCTACTTGTATCCAAGTACTTTACAACAGACATAAGGTATGGGACATGCCCCATCCCTTATTCTAGAATATTCTATGCCATGTGCGCAGTCCCGTGGCCCTGGGTCTGACAAGCCCCAAGCTCTTCGTAGCCGAGTATTGCAGGCTTCTGAATACTTCTGAAGTCGTCTTCGGTTTCTTCTGAAACTCCATCTTGAAGGCGTCCTCCGAGTACTTCCTTGGCTGCCTCAAGTCTGTGAGGTGCACATGCCCCGAGTAGTTTTAAGTCTTCTTTTATATGGGGGTGAGATGAAAATCGCACTCCATATGGAGTAGACCTCGAGCCTTAGGTTGAATTGAAGAATCAGGCTAAGGGTCAAATTAGTCTTGAGTCATCTTTTCTTATCATCCAAATATTTTTGAAAAATAAGCCTTTGTTGACACGTGCTCCGCAATCCCCGAGCCTTGAATCCAAATCTTAAAGATTTGGAAAAAGGATCCAAAAGAACGTGCTATGCATTGTACAATATTGTTGAGAAGTTGAATTGATGATTAAAATAGAGTGATTGGTTAGAAATTTGAAAACCCCTCTTTTCGGGATAAAATCTCTGGAAAAATGTTTAAACAAATAACTACCCCAAACAAACCCTAAAGTACTGCTTAAAACAAATCTTATCCCAAGAAGAACTCCTCAGCTTCCGCACTGTGAGACCGGGCCCCCGCTGGTTATTTAACCACGCGGTGACTTAGGGTTGACCCATGCTTTCACTTGCATTAGTACTGGTTCAAGCCTTCGTCTTCCTTTGCTCCAGTGCCGCCACCCTTTCTAGAGCTAGATCTAGGGTTGCGCCTCCTCTTCTTGCTCCTTCCTCTCGAATTGCCTTCATCGTAGTTTCCCCTCTCATTCTTGCGGATCTCCACCTCCTCACTCCTCAGCCCCCGAGCGCATGCGAGTGAAGCGACTCGTGACATCAAGGATGGGAAACAAGAAAGTCGCTGCCAAGGGAGATAAAAACAAGGAGGAAGAAACCAAGACCACAAATAGCGACTGGACATATAGTAAGTGCTCTATAAACGATCTTTTGCGTCTTGTTTCCGAGGGTCTTCTTCAAGAGAAAAATGTTGTACAGTGGCATCCGTCTTTCCATCAACCTTATCCGCAAGAAAATGTTGATGAGATCATTTTATTCCAACACTTTGTCAAAAGGGGACTGGCCCTCCCTCCGACTTCTTTCATGGCCTTCTTTATTTCTATGGTCTTCAACTCCATCACCTCAACCCAAATACTATAGCTCATGTAGCTATTTTTGTTCATCTTTGTGAGGCCTTTCTGGGCATCGAGCCCCATTTCGCCCTCTTCCGCTATCTTTTTCGAGTAAAACTCAGCCAAGTCCTAAGAACCAAAATGTAGTCGGAGGGGCAGGATTTTAGCTGAAGCAGAAAATGGACGAGAAGTATATCAAGTATAAGTTCCCCACTAGCCACTCAGGTTGGAAAGACTTGTGGTTTTATATTGGGAATCACAAGCCGTCGTTGCCAGAAAGGACTGGTGGAGTCAGGCCACAGCCAGAGTGGAACCAAAACCGTCCAGCAAGCGAGATAGGACAAGTTAATGAATTGCTCGAGTTGATCCAGGCGCTAAAGTTGATGGGAGTTAATGGTGCATCTATGATGTACTTATTCTTCGAGCATCGGATTCAACCCCTGCAGAAGAGGTGCCGCTTTGGTTTCGACTTCTTGGAGATTGAAGATCCTTCACGTATGTCTGCAGCGGGGGAAGCGCGGAGGCGAGTAGGACGTGTGCTATTGGATGTGAACACCGTACCATATGTCCCGCCGCTATTTTCCGCCAAGAATCAACCAAAACCGGTACAAAACTCCTCCACTCGAGTACTTTTTGTTATCCTTGTATTCTATATCTAACTTTGCTTTGATGAATTTGCAGGACCACACAAGCTTGTATAGGAGTTCACCTCCGCTTCCCAAGATAGAGCGCCCCAATCACTTGCAACCGAGTGCGTATCAACCGCACAGAATTAACCGTCCTCCCATCAATCTAGTGACCGATGAAGATTATGATACTAATGATGATGTTACTCTAGCAGACTTCCTGAAGAAATCAAGCACGGGTACCGCCCAGGAAGGCACAAGCTTGCCTGGTGGTGAACTCGTAGCCAGCCACCTCAAGAAGCCAAGGGTCACCGCCCGAAAGCGAAAGGCAGTTATTATCGCAGTCGACGATGATGAACAACTACGGTGAGTACATCTTATAAATCTGCAGGTTTTTTGTCGATTTCTTCCTTGCTGATGTTTCGACTACTCTCTCTTTCTTTTGCTTTAGTGCTGCCGCCAACAACCCCAAGTGCTCAAGGCAAAGGGTTGAAGAGAAAACCGTAGGGGATGCTGCTGCAACAGAGCGAAACGTGTCCTCTATTGTAGTGGACCCGTTGCCAAGTAGTACCGAGGCTGCGCCAGGGCAAACACCGCCCTTAGCTAACCTTCAAGTGGATGAACCCGTGTCTGGTCCCACGCCGGGGCAGACATCACCCTCGGCTGATAGGCCGGCGCCTTTGAGTACTTCGGATGCTATTACAGCTCCAAAAGTGCTCAAGGCGAGAAAGTTGAATGTAAAGAAATCTTCACTGCAAGTACTTGTGTACCTTTTCAATTGCAATTTGTAGGTTCGTAGTTGATAACTATTTTGACTGTTGCTTTTCCTAAATTTGGGGATGCTGCTGCAACAGAGCGAAACGTGTCTGAGCATGGACGAGCCTGGCGATGCCACGGTTGCCCTAGCCCCTAAGCCAAAAAAAGAGTCATATGTTGTAGCGTTGGTGACGACGGTGTCCATTGCCACTCGGGTTGATCTGCCATCGCCACATGCAAAGTCCCCTGCACCCGCTGCCACTGAAGTCAAAGATGATGTGGCGAGTGCAGAGCGAAGTGCAGCAGATGCCCCCAAGATTCCATCAGGTGAGCCGATTTTGTCGCCCCCCACCCGTGAGTACTATTTTGCCAGAGGCTAGATTAATTACTGCGGGTGAGGTGGCAGGTACCCTACAGCAGCAACCAAATGGTAAAGAGGCAAGAGCTGCGGGTACTTCATCATGTACCATCCGGGTGGCAACATGCTGTACCAACAGAACTCATCAACGATCCAATGCTGACCGCGGAGACCATGAAGCATTTCCAAGATACCTTCAAGGATCTGTACAAGTTCTCCATGGTATGACTGCTGCTTGACCCATAACCTGACCTGTTAAGTAGTTTTCTTGACTGTTGACATGCATACTTGTTTTACTAGATAGAGAATGGCCAACCAGTCTAGACTGAAATCTGACAAACTGAGAGCTGTGGAAGATGGACTGCGCCAATTGAAAGCTAAGGATAGGCAAATTGAAGAATAGATCCACAAGAGAATCAAAGTGCAGCGTCAACTGGATGCCATAAAGCTGGAGCGCACACGGGAAACCTGGCTCCTCAAGGAGGAGATTGAAAGTCTTGAAGAAAAAGCCAAGTCCCAAGCAAAGGCCCATCAAGGTAACTTTCTCCCTAGTGCTTTGCCTATTTTGATGTAGTCGAGTAGTAGTCTCTGAAGTTGTGAGAGTAGATCTTCTTATCTTTTGCATGCAGAGCTCAAAAATATATTAAAAATGTAAAGAAGAATTGTTGACTGACTTGAAGAATCTTGTGTACCATTGTTCAGATGATGTGGAGCTCCTGACGAAGCCGCTCAAGGATGCTGATAAGCAGCTTGTGCAATGTATGCAACAAATCAAATCCATGGCCAAAGAGAAAGAGCTAATGCAAAAGCATCTTGAAGACCTCCAAGAAGCCGCGCAAATAGTCGTCAGCATGGTGGACCCTCTAGGAGAAGGAGTAGTCGACAATAGGACTCTGCTGGAGCGACTTCATGAAGCTCCACAGAAGATTGCCAGCTACGTCTCCGAGACCACCAGGGCATACGTAGTGCATATGCTTGGGCTCGTCAAGTCATTCTGGCCAAAGGCCAATGTGGAGCCATTGGCCGATGGTATGGCTGCGGCCCACAAGAGTTACCTGCAAGAGGTCGAGCCAGTGGCCCACAAGATAGTTGAAAGCCTAGAGCAGGATTAGAAATTTGAATATGTCATGAAAAAAACTGCCCGATTTATGTTTGTAAATATATCTATTTACTTGTTGACTTTTGATCTATTCAAAAATACTCTTGTGTAGAGTAGTATGGACGATCGTAGGTCTTTAGGCAAAATCAATATGCTTGGCTCACGCTACTCCAAGTACAACACCTTCAGATGTAGTCGATAACTTGCCGTTCGATCATTCATTCCTCATAGGAATTCTTCAAATCAATCAGATAGATAACATCCGATCATGCGGTACTCTGACTTGTTTGGAATTATTGGCTCGATGACCTCTTTAGTTATTTGGCGCTTACTGCTCATGGCAAGTATTCGGGGCCTAATTGGTAGTATGGCCTTGGTAACCCCATAAAAAATTGCTTCCGTAGCTACTGTCTACATGAGACAAGTAGTCGTAGCTGTTACTGGAATAGGTTTTGTGCACATGTACTACTCAGAGCGACTCCTGCTCGCGCTATCAGCACAGTGATCGCTTGACTGCAATTAGTCGGATTCGATGCCGACTAGTTGGGTTCATCAACAACCGTCGGTGACTACTCGACTTCGTGAAGAATGCTTGGCGACACGCTGGTGACTAGTTTGACTACTCGTTTCGCCTACAAGACTAGTCGGAAACGACTATGCTTGGCGACACGCTGGTGACTACTTCGACTACTCATCTCGCCTACAAGACTAGTCAAAAACGACTATGCTTGGCGACACGCTGGCGACTACTTCGACTACTCGTCTCACCTACAATACTAGTCAGAATCGACTCCGACTAGTCGGCTTCATCGACAGTTCAAGATTCAGCAGCAACTTGGCCGATGCCTAGGCTTGGGGGCTGGTGCCACCGGCTACTAGGCATATCTCACGCGAATCGCCTAGCTCCCAGGCCTGGGAGTTGGATGCGACACGACACTCAAGGAAAAGGGTTTGATTTGAGCGGTAATTTAGGGCGCTTTTTGGAGAAGTTATTTGTTTAACCATTTTTTCAGGGAATTCATCCTGAAAAAAGCGGTTTTCGAATTTCTGAACCAATTTGCCCATCTTAACTATCAAATTTTTACCGTCCTATATTGCATGCCATGATTCTTTGGATCCTTTATTCAAAACCTTGAGGATTTGGATTCAAGGCTTGAGGGCTGCAGGGAGACGTGTCATCAGCGACTTATTTTTCACTTCTTTTGGAAGATAAGGACAGAAGACTCAAGACTAAATTGACCCTCAGCCTGATTCTACGAGTCAACCTAAAGCTCGGGGACTACTCCATATGGAGTGCGAGTTCAATCACACCCCATATAAAAGAAGACTTGACAACTACTCGGGGCATGAGCACCTCACAGCCTCGATTCAGCCAAGGAAGTACTCGGAACACACCTTCAAGATGGAGTTCGGAGAACTCGAAGACGCCTTCAGAAGTACTCGAAAGCCTGCAGTACTCGACTATGAAGAGCTCGAGGGCTTGTCAGACCCGGGCCCATGGGACTGCGCACATGGCCTACATCTTACAGGATAAAGGGTGGGATATGGTCCACGCCCTAAACCAGTTGTAACTACTTGTAGCGTAGTAGAACTACTCATACAGTAGTAAAACTAGTCAGACACAGTAGAAAATTACCCGAAAAGTACTCGGGTAGGACTCCTGGGCTCGTATCCGACTAGAACTCCCATGTAACCCTGTCCCCCCAAACTATATAAGGGCGGGCAGGGACCCCCTCCAAATATCAGATCACCCGATCACCACCAAAGGCAATACAAACCACACAGGTCGTAGGGTATTACGCTCTCGGTGGACCAAACCTGTCTAAACTTTGTGTTCCTTGCACCTTCGAGTTTATGATCTCGGCGACACCCTACCTACAAACTCACCACCTCCACATAGCGGTGTAGCTGTTCTGCGAAGCAAAGCTGGATCGCCCGCTGGTACGTTGCGCCTATGTTCTTCAACCCGAAGGACATGGTCGTATAGGCGTAAGCACCATACGGGGTGAAGAATGCAGTCTTGATCTGGTCTTCTTCCTTGAGAGCAATCTGATGGTAGCCCGAATAACAATCAAGGAAGCAAAGTAGTACGCAGCTAGCGATGCAATCAATGACTTGGTCGATGCATGGTAGCCCAAAGGGATCCTTCGGGCAATTCTTGTTGAGATTGGTATAGTCAACACACATCCTCCATTCATTATTCTTCTTCTTCTTTACAAGAACAGGATTAGCTAACAACTCTGGGTGGAACACCTCTTTGCTGAAACCAGCCGCGAGTAGTTTAGCTATTTCTTTCATGATCGCCTCCCTTTTGTCTTGAGTGCATCCACAGAGTCACTACTTCTTGGGGATGGCCTTAGTATTTACATTCAGGCTATGCTCAATCAGCTCATTTGGCACACCTGGCATATCCACTGGTTTCCACGTGAATATGTCTCGGTTGGCCCTAAGGAAACTGATGAGCGTGCTTTCCTATTTGTCACCGAGCCCAGTGTCGATCAAGGCTGTCTTGGACGAGTCGCCCTCCTGCACCTGAATTGCCTGGAGTGCGATGTCCCAGTGGTCTACATCTTGGACTGGTTCGCCTTCTTTGTCGAGATCTCCAACCCTAGCCGGAACAACTACTACGCCCCCACGAGTACTTCTGATGAAGAATCTTGCATGCGTGTGGTTGAAGCATACTTGATGGTCTTCTGGTCACAGTCATACGACTTCTTCAAGTCGCCACAGAAGGTGAGCACTCCACTCTTTCCTGGCATCTTGAGAAGCAAGTAGACGTAATGGGGCACGGCCATGAACTTGGCCAATGCGGGTCTTCCTAGGATGGCGTGGTACGATGATTCGAAGTCTGCCACCTCAAAATTAATGTACTCGGTCCTTGTCAGTGTTTAGCCGCTAAGCCTATCGAGGGATACCCCAAGGTAATAGATTTGTAGGTAGGGTGTCGCCGAGATCAAGAACTCGAAGGTGCAAGCAACACAAGGTTTAGACAGGTTCGGGCCACGATGTGCGTAATACCCTACGTCCTGTTTGGTGGTTTGTATTGCCTTGGATTGGTTATGCTTTGGAGGTGGTCCCTGCCCGCCCTTATATACTTTGGAGGGACAGGGTTACATGGAATCCTAGACCGATACTAGCTTAAGAGTCCTACCCGAGTACTACTCGGGTAGTCTCCTTTTGTACCGACTAGTCCTACTCGCATGCGAGTACATTCTATGCCATGTGCACAGTCCCGTGGCCCTAGGTCAGACAAGCCCCCGAGCACTTCATAGCCAAGTACTGCAGGCTTTCGAGTACTTCTGAAGTCATCTTCGGTTTCTTCTGAAACTCCATCTTGAAGGTGCCCTCCGAGTACTTCCTTGGCTGCTTAGAGGCTTTGAGGTGCTCATGCCCCGCATACTTTTAAGCCTTCTTTTATGTGGAGTAGCCCCCGAGCCTTAGGTTGAATCAAAGAATCAGGCTGAGGGTCAAATTAGTTTTGAATCTTCTTTTCTTATCTTCCAAATATTTTTGAAAAAAAAGCATTGATGACACGTGTCTCGCAGCCCCCGAGCCTTGAATCCAAATCCCAAAGATTTGGAAAAAGGATCCAATGAACGTGGCATACTTTGTAGTGTATTTATAGATTTGAGTTGATGGTAAAAAATTGGGAAAATTGGTTTGAAATTCAAAAACCCCCAATTTTCGGGATAATATCCCTGAAAAAATGGTTAATCAAGTAATTTCCCCAAAATTATCCTAAATTACCTCTCAAAACAAATCATATCCCCATAAAAACTCCTCAACTTTCGCACAGTGCAACCGAGTCTACCGCTAATTATTTAAACGCGCAGTAACTTAGGGTTAACTTATGCTTTCAGTCGCCTCTGCACTATGTGAGCCCTTCACCTTCCTCTGTCTCGCAGCCACTGCTGCATCTAGATTCAGATCTAATTTTGCGCTATTTCCATCTTCTCCTCCCTCCCACTATCCTTGCACGCATCCCGCACCCTTCTCTTGAGCCCCCGAGCGTATGCGAGTGAAGACACTCGTGACATCAAGGATGGGAAACAAGAAAGCTGCCAGCAAGGGAAACAAGAAGAAGAAGGAGGAGGAAGTCAAGTCTGCGCCCAGCGACTGGAATTACAGTAAGTGTTTCAGGAACGACCTCTTAAACCTTGTTGCCCAGGGTCTTCTTCAGGGTCAAGATGTTGTTCAATGGCGCCCTTGTTTCCGTCAACCCTTTCCTTAAGAAAATGTTGATGAAATCGTTCTTTTTTAGCATTTTATCAAAAGGGGATTGGCCCTCTCTGCCTTCAATTTTCTTTGTGGCCTTCTTTATTTTTATGGAATCCAACTTCATCATCTCAACGCAAACTCAATAGCTCATGTAGCTATTTTCGTTCATCTGTGCGAAGCTTTTATGGGAATCGAACCCCATTTTGGTCTGTTTCGATTCCTTTTGCACTTGAAACCCCAACCTAGTTTTGAGCTTTTGAGCTCGTTTGGAAGCGAAGCCACATTCGCCGCCAAAGATGACCTTGACAGTCTTTAATGCGTCCTAGAATTGAGTGCCTCCTGACTTGTCTTCTGGTTCGATGTCCTCCTTGTCTATGCCCTTCTTGTTGGCGTTCTTTTCAAGAGGTGGGGCGTTGAAGGTCCTTCGAAGGTTGTAACACTCAATTGCCAAGTGCTTGGCTCCTGGGTGCCATGGGCACTGCTTCTGCGGGAGTTTCTCAAACTGCTCTTGCGTCATCCCCAACTTCTTGCTTCGTGGGGGGGGGGGGGGGGGGGGGGCTCGACAGCCGCGACCAGATCATCTGGCTTGCGCTTCCGGGAGGATCCCGAGTAGTCCCATTGACTTCTGTCATTGCGGTAGTCGTTTCCCCGCTTGTTGTTGTAGTCATTATCGTGCTTTGTGAAGCGATCGCGCTCCTACTCCTCTTGGTCCGCCCAAGCTTGCATCATCTCACAGAGCCCCGCGACGGTCTTGGGTTGGTTGCGGCCAAAATCTCTAAAGAGAGTTTAGTCGGTGATACCGTTGTGGAAGCAGTCGATGACGTCTTGCTCGGAGATGTTGGTGATGGTGGCGCGTGTGTCAAAGAATCAGCGCGTGTAGGATCGTAGGAGCTCGTTACGTTCCTGTTTGCATTGAGACAGATCGTGATGAGTACATGCTCGAGTAATCTCCCCTTGAAAGTTGTCGGTGCAGACAACCTTCAGATCGTCCTAGGAGTCGATGGAGCCTTTCCTGAGGCTTTCCAGCCATGTAAGTGGAGCGGTCTCCAAGGCCATCGGGAAGTAGACGACCTTGGTGGTGTTGGAGCCGCCTGCGACTTCTATGGCCGTAGAGTAGCACTTGAGCCACTACTGACGAGCTTGCTTGCCGTCGTATTTAGTGATGCCGATCGGTTTGAAGCCTTCCAGATACTGGTACAGGTTGAATCGACGCGTGAACGCTAGGAAGCCATCACTATCGTCCGGCACACGATAGCCCTTAGCTGCAGCTCTTTCTTCTCGTCGAGCTTCAATGATGTTGCGAGCATCGCGCCTTTCATTTATCTTGTTTAGGAGATCGTCCGTCGGTAGGGACTCGAGTGGTTGACAATTGTAGCTGCCGGTGGGATGTTGAGGTGGTGGGGTGGTGGTGCAGGATTGCCACTCGGGGGTGGCCGCGGCCTCCTTCCTGCAGAATGACTACCCTGCTGAGCGTCATTGTTACCTTCGTTATCTCGAGGGGGCCATCGGGGTAGTCCTCTGGGAGTCCGGCTAGCTTGTGGGTGACTGCGGCTTTCGCCCATCTATTCTTCATTGGCCGGCACCGATGGAGCAGGGTTCTAATGATCGAGCTAGAACCACGCCTTCTGAGCCTGTCGCAGAGCTTGTTGTGCGGCTAGTGTGGCTGTGACACCTAAGATGTTGGTGATTGGGGTTTGGAAACCAAGTTCACCAGCTACCACGAACTCGGCGTCGAGGTCGCGCCGCACGCGGCGTTGAGGTCGTGCCACACGCGTCGTTGGCGTTCCGCGGCGTTTCTTCTGCGTGTGGCGCGCTTCTCGTTCCTTAATCTGCGGGCGGCACGTTCGACGTCGTTCTCATCGCTAGCATCAACGGAGACCTCGTCCCCGGAGATTTACTCGAGTAGCTCGTTGGGGTCCTCGTCACCTTTGCCTTCGACTTCCGCCATGTAGAAGTGGTGGTGTTAAGAGTGCTCGTCGGAGCTATAGTCGATCAGCACGACTCCTATTTCAGCAACGGTGGTGAGGGGCCTGCCTTCTTGGTAAGGCAGCGTGTCAAGGTGTGCCACAAGGCGAGCGTCGTCTCCGAGTAGTTCAGCGGGTTTCTTGCCCTTCCAGTACACGAAGCGGCCTTGTGGCATTAATGTGATCATCATGCCCTGGTGACCGACCATAAATGGCTCCGCACCATCATTAGAGTCTGAGTCGTAGTCATCGAAGATAGGAGCCTCCCGACATGCGGTGGCTTCTCCTTCTCTGATCTTGAGTAGGCAATCCAAGTCCTTCTCCAATGTGGAGGGGGACTCAAACCGCATGGCCTCCTGATAAACAGTGGCTGCATTACGTAATCCGAAAGGGAACCAGATACACTGTTCCTCAGATCGGATTGAATCTGACCCGAGGAATCTTGATGCAGCACGAGTGGAAGTCGCGTTGAAAACGGATTGTTCCTCGAGTTCCCTGGCAAGGTCAGGGAGTAGCTATCGGTGTTTAACCTCCAAGCCCATCGAGGGATACCCCCGAGGTGGTAGATTGTAGGTGGGGTGTCGCCGAGATTAGGAACTCGAAGGTGCAAGGAACACAAAACTTTAGACATGTTCGGGCCACCGAGAGCGTAATACCCTACATCCTGTGTGGTGGTTTGTATTGCCTTAGATGTTGTAATGTTTGGAGGGGGTCCCTGCCCGCCCTTATATAGTCTTGGGGGACAGGGTTACATGGAAGTCCTTGCCAAATACGAGCTTAGGAGTCCTACTCGGGTAGTTTCCTTCTGTTCTGACTAGTTCTACTCCTGTACGAGTAGTTACAACTGGTGTAGGATGTGGACCATGTCCCATTCCTTATCCTAGAATATGTACGTCATGTGCACAGTCTCGTGGCCTTGGATCTGACAAGCCCCCAAGATCATCGTAGTCGATTACTGCAGGCTTTTTAGTACTTCTAAAGGCGTCTTCGAGTTATTCCGAACTTCATCTTGAAGGTGTCTTACTTCCTTGGTTGTATCGAGGCTGTGAGGTGATCATGCCCTGAGTGGTATTCAAGTCTTCTTTTCTATGGGGTGCGATTAAACTCGCCTTCCATATGAAGTAGCCCCCGAGCCTTAGGTTGAATCGAAGAATCAGGTTGAGGGTCAAATTAGTCTTGAATCTTCTACTCTTGTCTTCCAAAAATTTAAAAAATAAGCCATCAATGCCACGTGTCCTGTAGCCCCCGGGCCTTGAATCCAAATCCCAAGGTTTGGAAAAAAGGATCCAAAGAGTCGTGGCATAGTGTCACACCGATTCTAGAAAGAACCAGATGCATCTCATGTGTGCGCCAGGATCATGTTCACACACACATGATAGACGGACGAGTGTAATATATCAAGGACAATGCTCGAAAAGTAACTAAATAAAGTATTTAACAATATTACACTCCGAATAAAAGAGACACAAAGGTCTTTAAACGTTACACCGATATACCCTAAACGAAGTCTGCAACAACTCCGTCTTCCACAGGCGATGACTGGTGAACACAAGTCTAGAACTCCTCGAAGTCGTTGAAGTCCTCCTCTTCAAAGTTCTCTTCTGAACAACAGTTGGGCAAGGATGAGTACTCTTAT
The DNA here is from genome assembly GCA_032594955.1 of Panicum miliaceum. Classification (NCBI taxonomy): domain Eukaryota; kingdom Viridiplantae; phylum Streptophyta; class Magnoliopsida; order Poales; family Poaceae; genus Panicum; species Panicum miliaceum. The sequence goes on along the minus strand of CM064072.1, from coordinate 22,481,662 downwards.
GGTTGGTACTCAGCAAGTGGGGGAGAATATGCAAGGCCATCAAGGATAGGCTAAGGTTTACAGCAGCGAGCACTTTTAGTTGGTCAAGTTTTTATTAGCAAGCACCTATTAACTAGATTTGAGTTTATACCATCCCTCAAACACAAACATCAAGGTACCAACAACATAAACATAAACCAAGAACCACAATTTAATTAATCTTCAAGTTTCATTATCATGTGAGGGTCCAAGCCACTCTTAACCGTGAGCATGGCTGTTATAACAGTTTTACACTCTGCAGAGGTTGTACACTTTCCCCACAAATCGTGTTCCCCTGAGTCGCCCGGGTTTGCAAGGCCCTTAAACACTTCTGAGGTGAGTGGCGAGGGTACACAACGAAGCCTTTACAAAGACATGTCGAGAGCTAGGCAGCCCGCTAGAGTTTTAGTAGCCGTGTGGTCCATAAACCTCCCTAATGGTCAGCTCCTTAGCAAAGGCAGCTACCCCAAGAGGACCGGGCTATGATCCCTATCACTGACCCCCTCCTTGCCCTTTCGGTAAGGCCACCAGCTAACTACACATCTAAATAATTGGCTAAGGTCAGAGCCATGTGACTTTGTGGTTGCACTGTTTATTTGGGTGGTTCTCCATGTTCCCATAAACAAAGTTGATCTTGAATTAACGAGGTATAACAACCTTATGAAACGTGATCAACATTATCATAAGAGTAAACCAACACCATTCCCAAAGTTTGCAACTAAGCGTGACTACCCAACATGAATAGTAAACTCCGGTGTTTCAAGGCTTTGGGTGAAAGATTAGGTATGTCCTTAGCGTAGGTGACCCATCAAGTTTATGCAAAGAAACATTAAGATAAAGTGAATTATCATGCTATTGTTGGGATAAAATAGAATATGCAGGGGAGGGAAGTCCACTTTCCTTCTTCAAATAGCTGCTGGTTCTCTTCCTCGTAAGCTTGATCTTGGTTTTGTTTGAACATCACGTCGTCTACACGATCACACAAACAAGCATACACAAACAAATAAGAAACAGTACAAATAGAGAATATAAAGATGATAAAGTTGTAGTTCATGATGCAAGGATCGCGTGAGCGCAAGAATCGTTGAAATCGGAGTTGAAATGATGAAGATATGGCTAAAACAGTAGTACAGGGTCCTATCTGTGAGAGTTTTGAACTTCCAGGGGCTAGATCTCAAGAAACCATGGGCTAAAACATAACTAAACCTTAAACAGAGGGACCTGGGTGCAAAACTGGAGGTCCTGGACGGCGGGTTCTAATTCTAGAAAAGTCAGGGGCCTAAACAAAAAAGAAAGGACCTGATTCTAATTACTTTTAAACAGGACTGGACCGCGGGTGGATTTCTGGATAGCCTAAGGGCTTTTCTGCAAAAGAGTTAGCGACGACTAGGGTTTGGCTCGGGTCAGGTGGATCTGATCCGTTGGATCATGATCCGACGGCTGTGGCTGTGCGGCTCGGCTCAGGCTTGGCTTGGCAGCTCGGGCGCGGCTCGGATCCGATCTGGCCCTTGGATCAAAATCGGGCGGCAGGGGGTAATTGGGGCGGCTCGGTCGGCTTGGCGAGCGACGCTGGGCGCCGGCGATGAGCGGGGGCGGCGGAGGATCGTCGGAGCTCACCGAATCCAGTGCTCTAGGGCTCGGTTAAGGCCGGGATTAGGCCGGGGAGGGAGAGGGAGGCACGACGAAGGTAGTGGAGGTCACAGGATGGCCGTGCGGCGGCCGTAGACTAGCGGACCACAGTGGCGGGCGGAGACAGAGCTCCGGTGAGAAATTGCCAGGCCAAGAGAGCGAGAGGGAGGGGGAAACGGGAGCGGCGTGGTGCTTACTTCCTCGCGAGAGTCTTGCGAGGGTTGAAGACGATAGAGTCGAAGCCAAACGGCGGGTCGACAACGAGGTGCGGCACGGGCGGAGATGTTCACTCCGGCGAGGAAATGCCGGCGTGGAGCGACGGCACGGAGGGAAAGGAGTGGACGACGACGGTGCTGGGTCCAAGGCGGGGCTCCGGCAACGGTCGCAGTCGACGGAAAGGCGGCGAGACGGCGGCTCGACGATGCGGCGGCGACGACAGGCTCGGGCTCAAGAAAATGGCGGCGCAGAGCAGCGGGGTAGTCGGGCGTGCGGTGAAACCAGAGTGGAAGGGGAGTGCTGGCGCTCGGGCTCAAGTTTTATAGGGTGAGGGAGCGGGGCGGAGCGACTGGGGGACGGGAGGTGGCGGCTCTCGCGGCGGCCGGGGATGGCGGTCGTGATTTCCGCGATGAAATGGGGGCTGGTCGCCCGGGGAAGCGCGTGCCACAACATTATGGCAGGCGGGCATCGCGGAAAGGAAGGGGGCGGAGACGCGGGCGACGGGCGACGGCGTCGGCGATGGCGCGGGCGGGATTGGCCTCGCGGCAGGAAAGGAAAGAGAAGAGCGGGAGGAGGAAGAAAGGAAGGTGGGGGGGAGAGACTGACAAGTGGGACCCAGCTGGCGGTGAGAGAGGGAGAGCACTGCGGGCTGGGCCGGCTGTGCGGTTTTGGGCCGCGGGGAGAGAGAAAAAAAAGGAAAAGGAGAAGAGAGAGAGATGCACGCAAAATTTTATTTTATGGCTTTTATAAAATGTTTTTAAAATTTTATTTCCTATATTTTTGGGTGTTACACATAGATTGTGGAAAAATTAAGAATGTGACTTGATGGTTAAAATGAGTAAATGTGACTTGATGGCTAGTATATATGGAAATAGAGCTGGTGGCACCTGTTGGTAAAACTCAAGAAATCATCCTCGGGATTGCTATGCATTACAAACCAATATGAGTTCCGGTCAGCTCATTATTCCCAATCGTGAAAATATGACCCTCAAATTAGTAGGTCTTATGGAAACTAACTTTCAAGTTATTCGGGAGCACTTGGACTTAGGGTCGCCAGAGGGATGCTTGGATTGAGCCCCCCATATGAAGGGAGCTCCCGCATCGTTGAAGCCTTCCTTCCAGACATGCGGGAGCTATTGACACAAAAAGAGAAGTGTTGAACTTTAGGGGACAATGATGACTTAAAAAAAACAATTCGATCGAAGACCCTTCTAAAATAGCACCCAGAGGTGCAGCAGTACAAAAGGTTACCCGCACGGAAGACTGGAATACAATAGTTGCAACCATAATATGAGAAAATCACACTTAGAGGAACCGCACGGGCAGCATGCTAAGGATGGGAGCCCCGAGCGAAGCCGACAAGGGCTTCAGTATGAGCAAGCTGGAATGCCAGAGGAATAAAATAGAACAAAGCATGAAGGCAAAGGGTCACCGCATTGGAGAAGTCATCAAGCACCTTGTGAAGGGTTATCCTAGGACCAGCGGATCCAACGACCAGGAGTACGACATCCTCGAGATACAGCTAGTATTTCTTTAACAGTACAAGTGTCCTACCCTCGTTATCCGGCCCCTTCTCCCACAACAAATCAAGATCGTGTAATGGCCATTAGGCCATTATACCAATTGTAATATGGAAGCCCCCGGCCACCCTTTAATCTATAAATACCCTGCCCCAAGGGTCTCTCAGACAGGTTGAAATCATTGGAGGAAATATATTGGATGCTTTAAGCCACATTTTGTTCTTCTCTAGTAACTAGAGTTACCTTCTGACTCTAGGGCCACTAAATACTTGTTTGGGTTATTGTAATCATCAAAAACACAATATGTAATATTAGGTTATGTATTCTTTTCCACGAACTTTAGTTTAGAACATTGATTTTAAAAACTTTTTGCAATATGTAATCCAAGATAGATTTTGAATGTTCCGTTGGTATTTAGAGCTGGCTGCAGCAGAAGGCTTGTAACAGCCAGCCGGAACAGCCTACAACAGCTGTAGCCTATCCCTTCATGAAGACTAGATCGGAATGCCAAGGTGAGAGAGAAGGTAATAGTACCGAGGAATGTTAGAGCGTCTCCAGCAACAGCTCCTACTTCAGACCCCTACTTTGCTAAGCAGGGGCTGCTCCTATTTTATTGGACCCTATTATCTATGCTCAACTCCAGCCACAGTCCTTACTTTTCAGCCCCTAATTTCCTAGACCCACTTGTCAATCTATCATTATTTTTTCATTTTTCTTTTCTTTTTTTTTATTTTCCGCACCTTCTCCTCTAAGCTTCCTCTCTCCTCGCGAGTTCTCTTTCTTCCCCCGCCGCCGCACCGCTTTTCTTGCCCCGCAGCCGCTGGGAGCAGCGTTCCAGCTCCAGGTCCCTCCGCCCACCAGATCCGATCGCGGTGCTCCGTCTCCACTCGCATGCGCAGGCGGCGAAGGACTCCGTCCAGGAACTGAGCGCCGCAGCAGGGCCAATCACGAGGGGAGGCCGCCCTGCGGAGTGCGGCTCATAGGGCAGAGGCCGAAGTGCGGCGCGCAGGCGGAGGCCCATCGTCCCCACCCAGCGCCATGGCCAAGCTCCATGGCTGAAGCCCCGCGGTGCTCCATGGCCCGCCGTACCAGGCTGTGGATCCGCGCGAGCTTGAACCAGCGGCAGCGGATTCTAGGCTCGACGCGATGGATCTCGAGCTCGAGGCTGCCATGGTGAAGCCGCTTAGGCTCTACCCGGTGGAGCTCGGCTGCGTCAGCGGAGCCACTCCAGCTCTGCGCTGTGGAGTTTGGCCACGGTGGGGTTCGATGGAGGAGAGCAAGCCGCCACGCGGGAGCGAGGAGGAGCTGCGCATGAGGAAGAGAGGGCGTAAGAGGGAGACACAACGCGCGTGGGAGGAAGAGAGCGCACGGGAGGGAGGCGGAGCGACCGTGGGAGAAGGAGCCGGAGGGGGAAAGTAGGTGCCTCCCTAGAGTAGGGATCCGAGTAGGTCCATGCTGGAGTGCGTTTTTTGGTGCTTGGTTCCTATTTTTTGAGTAGGGGCTTTGTTGGGGTTGCTCTTAAGCATCAGGCATATTAGGGAATAGTATCTTCCCTCCTCTCTCTCTTCTTCCCCATGCTGGATGCGTACCCATGATCCTCACAAACTAATCCTACTTGATATATTCATATTCATGCTTCATAAATAGAACCATTGTATCAAAAAATTAATATAGATCCATTAGCAGCCAGTATATCGAATAATTGTCTGGTTGAAAATATTTAACAGATGTTTTTAATTGATTTCATTTTCCAGTCTAAAAAACTTTTTCACATATTCTGGGCCTAGAACCATATGTGATTGAGAGAATGAGTGCTTCATATCAGTATGAAAGGAAAGAAAACAAGGAATGAAAGTTATTACTCTGGACTCTACTCGCACTTCTTTCATCGAGCTAACCCTAGAATGTCCCGGTCTTTTCTTTAGGATAATTTCCAAAAACCTGGAAAATATTTTATTATAAATTTTCAAAAAAAGTGTTCCCACTTTTGTTTACAAATTATTTCGTTTTTCCAGCTGTCGAGAGAAATGGTTTTATTGAGAAACATGAAGAAATGCAGTCATGAATTTAAGGAAGTCTTTTCAACTTTTTGCATGAAATATTTTTTAAAATCACTTTGTGGAAACTTTGAAAGAAAAATAATGTGAAGTCATTTTTGAGAAAAAAATAATGTGAAGTCATTTTTGAGAAAAAAAAATAATAAACAAAAATACAAGGAACATGATCCGATAGATCCTTTCTTTTCTTTTTTCAAAAACTTTGACCTTCGTATTTCAGTTTTTATAAACTTTGACCAGCATTTTTAGAAAATTTTCCACCTTTCATCAACATGGTTTTCATGAAATGTTTTCTCAAAAGATCATCAACATGGTCTTCATGAAATATTTTCTCAAAAAGTTTATCGTATAGTTTAACAAAAATAATCTATAAAAAAGTTGACATTTTTTCAACATTTCCCACTATTTTCTAAATTAAAATTTTTACAAAAATAACATTTTTTACAAAATAAAAAAAATCATTTTTTTAGAAACTTTCATCAGAAAAGGATGGATTCTTGGAGACAAATTCCTTTTTTCTTCTTTCTTACCATTGCGTCTAGGAAATGAGGGAGAAAAATAAGGTTGTGTACTGCAAGCTCGCAAAGTAGGGAAATAACTTTCGTGTTACTTGTGCATTGGAATGAATAAGGCAACGAGTGATAAATTACAAAATGTCACCGAAGAGAGTAGCACATAGTCAGAATTCCCAGAGAACATATATATTTTCACTTATTCACATGATTAGCAGAATACGAATGTGCATGTGGTAAGTATAATTCTCTTTATAAATTTTATTATAGTATTAACCAGCAGAGAAAGTCAAATCAAAACATGGAAACCAAATTAAATTTCACTAATGTCAATAAGCAAGCACTAAAGTAAGCTAAACATTTTTAGTGGACAGAGAGAAGCTAGATAATCTTTACTGTATCAGGTCCAAAAACTAATTTATTCGATTTTCCATAACAGCCCGCTCAGTCAAAAATATTACGGTCATGGATCTGATCCGGCCGGCATCCAGTCATGGCTGCAATATTTTTGTTCCAATCAATAATATATTTTGACCTTGACAAAATCAAATGACTGCTTTATAACCACGTGCAACTGACTTTGTTGCATCCATCTTAACTGCATCATTGGAAACCAGCACCATGCTCATTGTACCATTGCACTCCTTATTGGAGGTGTCTAATAATAATAATGCAAGAATTACATTTCTGCCACGTTTCACCTTATTGGAGGTGCCTCGGTATGACTTATCCATGGCCATTTCTTCCACGTTTCACATTTTTTATCGTTAATTATGTTTTATGATGACTTCAGGTCGTCCTAGACTTGTTCAGATGCGCATCCTGGTGATATGGTAGGGTGGAGGATACGTCTCTGTCAAGGGATATTACTATGAATCAAATGATGCGGGTCTCTGAACAGTGAACTCACATGTTAAATATGAGAAGAAGATTGTATCATAATTGATTAGGAGCCAACTAGGGGAGACCGACTGATGTGTCTTTGAAAAAATTTCTTTGAATGAGGGCCACCATTGACTTTGATGTACAAAGTTGCAGAAGAACGCGAATGCCCTTCTTGCCCAACTAATAGTGCTTCCCTCCACACTGTCAGATCATCTCAATGAAGTATGTGGTCGAAAAGTAGCTAGACCACGAAAAAGGGCCTGTAGTGTCCAGGACATTTTCCAGGAATGTGTCAATTTTACATCAAGTTACTACTCAGGCTTAGCCTGACATAGGCTATGGGTTTCGACGTTTAGTTGGCCCCAGCCAATATTGGACCTCTTGGGCAGGCAGGATATGGTTCCACTGACGCTTGATTGCTAAGGCAAGATGCATGTATTGCTGTAGAATATTCATTTGGTAACTGTCATGCAGGAATTTTCTTTTAGGGAAAGGAAACTTGTTCTAGCCTCAACATCATGAGATACACGCGACCTAGTTTATTATTATGTGATATGAGCTGAATAGCTGAATGATGAGAATTCAGCTAACCAAATAATAGATCACATGATTCATGACACATTGACATATTATCTAAGATATATAAAGCCTATTGTTAAACCACCACCATTGTTGAAACGAGATCCAATTGTCTTCCAATGGATATAAACTGATCTCTAGTACCTTGCCGCGGTTGATGTGTATACCATTTTACTCGTCAAACACCATTATTATAAAATAGACATATCAGAAACATTCATCCTATTGATACGACCGTTAAGGGTGTGCATGTCATTAATAACTTTTCTATTTATTTCCAGGTTTTCAAAACATTCATCTTATTGATAACGCAAATTTAGATCTTGAACTTAAGTAGCCAAAAACCCATGTCAATCGGATCAACCGATCCGTTTTCCTTTCATCCAAATAAACCGCGGTGAGCACTTACTAGCTTGCCACCCTCATTAGCCCTTCCTTTCTCATCTCTCAATAGTGACTGCTAGCTTGCTCTAATACAACGACTATGGTTTGAGCATAGCTAAACAGTACAAGAGTTGCAAGTATCTGTGATAATATATATATATATATAGAGAGAGAGTGTAAAATACTTGGACGGTCCTCGAACTTGTCTCGAGGTGTCATCTAGATCCTTAAACTCTCAAAATACATTTTTAGATCCCTAAACTTGTCCGAAGGTGTCATTCGGGTCCCTAAACTCTCAAGATGCATGTTCAGGTCCCCAAACTTATCTCAATATGTCATTTCGGACCCTAAACTCTCAAGGTGAATTTTCATATCCTAAAAATTACCATTACTTAATTATATTTAAAATGGACTGTTTATTAAACTATTTTTTCAGCCGATTCATTTAGAAATCTTACCACTAAGACCATTTTAATTCTGAATTTGCTGCTTATTAATCATACATCATGGGTTAATCTAGATCATTTGATATCAACGGTGGATATTATAGTTTTCTCGTTTAATATGGAGATATGAATGCTAATCCTGAATATTTCCTACTAACCATTTATATTTTGCATGCGCTTTGTACAGATTTATTAAGATAATTTGTTCCCATTCTCAATAAAAATCAAAATAGCAATTTTGTTAAATTTAAAGTAGCAAAAGAATTTTTCATTAACTTAAAGTAGCAAAACAACTTTTATATTAAATTAAAAATAGCATCTTGAGAGTTTAGGGACCTGCATGACACCGTTGGACAAGTTTATGGATCTAAAAATGCATTTTGAGATATTAGGGACCTATATGACACCTTGGAACAAGTTCAGGGATCTGAAAATGCATTTTAAGAGTTTAGGGACCTAGATGACATAACAGAACAAGTTTAGGGACCGCTGGGACCGCTGGTGTACTTTACTCATATATGTATATATATAGACCGCTTGCTTAAACAAGAGTTTCCCTTATTTTCCACGAGGGGTAAATTTACATGTTTCCACTTCTAATTTGTCTTTTTTATTATCCTTGTTTCTGAAACTCTAAGCTGGGCGCGAAAGATAAACCGGAAAAAAAAAAGTGAACCTCACTGACTGAGCTTTCAACTTAAACAGAACATGCCTTTCATCTCAAATACAAAATGGGTGGCAAGCATCACTACACGTCCAAATGAAGGAGCCTGGTTGAGTTCAGGTCACTCTCTCGGCCTCCTATTGTGCAGTAAAACTTGCCCACCGACTCTGAAAAAGCTCGCTCGAAGCACATCACGTTTCTCACCCCAATCTCCAACGTGCTCCATATGGCATGCTTTGGAGCCAGAGGAAGAAGAAACCGTGGAACATGGCAACATCAGAACAGGGGCACAGCAACAGAATTGCCTCTCCTCCCATGTGATGGTACAGCTAGCTCCTCATTGCTGATTGCAACAACATTGATGCTCCAACCAAGAAGAGGTATACGTGGCAAAAGTAGTGCTGCACAAAATTACCTCGTGTCTCAAATGTATGACCTCTCAAAGAGATACTCCATTGTTGATTGATTGCTACAAGTCTGCAACGAAATGGTTGGGTGCCGTTAGTTAGTTTTTTCTTTTTCACTTCACGTTCAGCAAAACTTTTAATTGCAGATATTTTGTGCCTGGGACCATTGCAAGAGCTGCCACTTTGCGGTCACATCCGTGGTCCATGGGTTGCTCATCACTGTTGCTATCGCCAGCAGGCTAGAAGTGTTGACATAGCAGTGTTCCATGTCGGCCAACAGGAAGGCGGTCCTCCTATGTTACAACGAAAAAAAGGGGTCCAGAATGGATATGCAGCTAGAACAAAAAAAAAGGATTGAAAAGTTTTCGAGAGGTTTTCAACTCTACTTTCTCTAGTCGACTGGCTCAGAGGCTACCGTGTCAAATTCAAAATGAGTAATTTTATTTTGTTATTAAATACTTAAACTAATTTATCTTATTTTATAAACTCTAAATTATGTATGAATCTTGGAGCTAGAGTCGTGCCAAACAAACCCTTAGCCTTCTCACTTTTCTTTATTCTTTAAAATACATAGTTAGCGGAAAAGAAGCTTGTTTGATATCATTTTTATGTTGAAAATGAAGGTTTAATATTATGAGGACAAATCCACCAATTAATGGCATAGTTGCTACTGTGGCAACTCAGACAATGGCCAAAGTCTTGGGCCAGTTTTATCATTTATCAAGGACTTGCTCTTACTTTTCATGTACCCTTTCTGGCACAAGCGTAGCTACACCCTTGCCTCCATTGATCCTTTCTGGCGAGAGGTATAGAAACATATTTCAACTTATTAACTGCAGTAGTTCCATGATATATATATAGATGCAACATGAATTAATCGTAGAACTTCAATCTAAAAGCAATAAGTAACTAGGGATTGACTTTTTATTTTACATATATTGATGCAACATGAATTAATCGTAGAACTCAATCTAAAAGGGATAAGTAACTAGGGATCAACTTTTTATTTTACATATATAGATGCAACATGGATTAATCGTAGAACTCGATCTAAAAGCGATAAGTAAATAGGGATCAACTTTTTACTTTACATATATAGATGCAACATGAATTAATAGTAGAACTCGATCTAAAAGCGATAAGTAACTAGGGATCAACTTTTTAGTTTACAATTTAAGACTTCTCAACTTTCACAAATGGGGCATAGAAGCTTCTCTTATGCAAATATTCATTACACAGTGTAAAATTTCCTTTTAGTTACTAGACTAAGTGGTAGTCAAAATGGGGAGTAATTTTCTCCCACATCGACATGCAAGAACTATTCTGGCAGAATTGTGTCGGTTCCTGAAATGGCCGGCAGCTAAACCAACTCAATGTGTGTATCGCGCGTCGTGATCGGATGTGGCCTAGCACACAATAACTCAAGATTTATACTGGTTCAGGCAATAGTGCCCTACGTCTAGTCGGGGGTCCGTCCGTTGTATTGCTTGAGCCCAGGTGCAAGGTGCTCGTGAAAGTTTGGAAAGTTACAAGCTTGCGAGTGGATGATGTGGTATGATCGAGATCTTTCTAGGTCTTGGTCTCTGATCTCTTTCCTAGGCGGATGATCCTCCCTTTTATAGTCCAAGGGGGGTCTCCATTACAGGGAATCAAAGGTAGAAAGAGAGCTAGAAAGAGAGAGTGCTCCTTGCTTCACCGGTCGGGGTCCCCAGCTCTGTCAGTCGGGACCTTCCGATGACCACCGTTCAAGTCCTGAGTCCTGGGGTGGCCATCTTATCTTGTCCCTGTGCGTGCTCTGTCGGTCGGGGGGGCGAGTCGTGCGACGATAAGTACGGTACAGTAGTCACGCTCCGTCTCTGGCGCTATGCCCCGTCACTCCGTTGTGATGGAGGCGTGTCCGCCGCGTCGTGATGACGTTGCGTTCCATCCCTTCGTGAGGACGGGTAGGTGAAATAGTATCCCCCTGCAGTGGTAATAAGAGGGACTGTAACCCCCATGGGGGGAGTGGTTGGCCCTATACGGTAGTTAACTCTGGTGCGTCCGTCCTTATCCTCAGCACCTGCCCCTGGGGACGGTTAGTGTGCGAGGTCCAGTCGGCCCCCGACCTTGTTAGTTGGGGAAAGCGACACGTGCGTGACTTGTGCTTGGCGAGGTTCGACCGGCGTCTTAGGTCGGGACCGTAGTACGGACCTAGACCTTGGTCGTCCCCTTGGTCGGGGACACAGGCCGAGGCTCCAGCCGACCGGCCGGCTGATCGGGACCGTGTGCCTGGACGCCTGGAGAAAGTCACAGCCCAGGAGGGCGCCTGTTTGATCCTCGCGTGGTCTTAGGCTATTCTGAGTGCCAACAGGAAGTGGGCCCGCTGGGAACCTAGGGTCCCTGGACCCGTCAAATTGAAACAGGGGAACTTGCCATGTCGAGGTTATGTACCCATGTTTTGAAAGAGAATCAATTAGTATCTCCATCAAGCAGTTTGAACTACATACTAAAGATTTCCAGAGCAATCCTCTGTTTCTAGTTCAAATGTGAACTAAATTTACAAATTCCATGGCCTTTTTCTTTTTGTGGACAATTCCATGGCCTCTTGTGATTCTATTGACAATGATGCATGGACTAACCAGAAAAGAAAAATGATTATGATGTCTTGCTACCCTCATTAAGGATCCCTAAAAGTGGTTGCAACCTCTTTCATGGTCCGCTAATCAAGCTGACTCCAAACCTAATTAATACGACTAGTCCATGGCCCTTTCCTCCACGTTTCAAATATTTTTTGTTAAATAGGATTTAATGACTTTACGATGCTTAGACTTGTTCCAATGTGCATCCCAGTGCATGATAGGGCGGAAAATAAGTCGCTGTAGGAGGGATTCCACTTGGAATTGAGAGAGATGGGATGGAGCCTTTGAACAGTGAACAGCACATGTTCAATATGAGCATTACATCATTTCAGAAATGATTAGGAGATAATTGGAGGAGACAGATATGATTGATTTGTCTTTGGAAAGTTTTTTTTTAAATGAGGATCTTGATTGACTTTGTGGTACAAAGTTGCAGAAGAATTTGCAGAAAAAGCTGTCCTTTTGCGGAGAATTATATTGGAAACCATTGTGCTACACTTCGCCATCATGTAATGTTTTTCTAGATGACATAATATCTTGTTGATGGTGTCTATGGATGGAAGTATACATGAGCCTTTCTCTGTCCCGGTTGAAGAAAAAAACCTGCTCATTTAGGGCCTAAGTACTCTACCTATGGCCACTCCGTTCAGTTTATAGGGCTCAGTAGGGCCAGACCAGGCCGGGTTTTTACCATGTTTTAACTAATTTTAGAGCTGCACCAGATTTTAATCGAACTACCATTGACGAGGGCTACCTAATAAGATTATGAGTTGAACATCCCGACTCAAAATTTTACTTTCTATTGTCTACCAGTGGCCAGTGCATGATGTCCATGGGCAACAACTGTCTGGAGGTCAAGTTTGCTTCAGCAACATGTATTTTTCTGTAAAAATTGCTCTTGCACTTTTTGATTATTGTCCTGCATAGTTTTTCTTATGTGTGACTAATCTCTTGAACTTTGAGGATGTCCATTGCTTTAATACCCGCAGCATGTGTGCGCATGGTGGTTATACTCGTTTCCAAATTGATGATCTTCTAGGATGATGGATCCGGATGTCGGATCTCTAAAGATATGTATGAAAATTAGGAGTGTGTATATTATTTGTTTTGCCTTTTCAATTTTTCAGTTTCAGTTTTTTGAGAATAACAAAGGCAAGTAGACAAAACTTATGTTTTAGTGGAAATTGTGTTTCCTAGAAGGATGAAAATTACATACCGAACCTAATTTCCTGAAAAGCATTACCAATCAGCCAATGAATTCAGCTGTCCTGCTGAGATAAACCCTGATGACACTCACTCCTCACTAGCTGCTGTCATTGCCCGTTCCCTCTCATCCCTCATGGATCATCATCCTTGGCCTTACTTGTACACCATAAGCCGAAGGACCCCACCCCTGCCTTATTTTCAGTTCCTTTTTGGTACTTAACACATACACTATCTTATTTTCTTGTTTCATAGAACAAATTTTAATAGTAATGAACAAAAAGCAAATCATAGAAAGACTTCTAAACTTAAACACAATATGAGTGGCAAATATAATTACAAGTCCAAAGGAGTCCAAAAGTACTCAGGTCACTCTCTTGGATTATTGTGTATTAAACCTGACCAATTCTCAGCTGAGTCATAAAAGCACGTCTTCGTAGATTTCCCACCCAAAATCTTGCTGACCCAATTGGCAATTTTTGGAGCCACCCATGGTGCAGAACCAAGGGACGTGGAAAAATCAGAAAAGGGACACAGCAACTGTCCTGTCTCCTCCATATGAACCTCCTACCTTTCCACTACTTTTTGGTTGCTACTGTGTATTGATGCATGTTCCAACCGAGAATAGGTATTGACCAACCTTAAAAGCTGGGCGGCCTGGCTAAAGAAGTTCTGCATAAATGATAAACTCGTGTAGATATTTTAAGGTTTGTTGATTTCAAATTTTCAATACCCATTCTACAAAACTTTTAAATGTTGATATTTTGTTCATGGGACCATTGCGAGAGCTGCTCTTTTAGTTGCATTATTGAGTCATTGTTGTTGCCCGCACTTGTCATTATGCTCCTGCATAAGAATTGAAGAAAGAGGTTGAGACAGGATATGCAGCTGCAACAAAAAAAAATTATTTTTATGTTCAGAGGATTTGCAACCATATTGTACCTCTGGTATCTTGCTCGGGCTCATGTAATGGTGAGATACCACTGAATGTATGCCCATTGATCCATGCCATAATTAGGTGCCTAAAGCTCTCACTCTGGTCCAAGGTGAGGTGTTGTTCATCATAATTGGATCACTCTTTTTCTCTCTTAATACAAAGGTACACAGCTCTCCTGCATATTCGAGAAAAAAAATAATCCATACCGTTTAGTGCAGTGCATAGAAATGGTGACTGATACCATGATTTGATTCTCAGCAACTCTATTTTTACTATCTCAATATAATGTAATATATTAGTATTTATGTTCAAAAAAATCAATGAGATATAATGGTCACCTTTTGCTGTTGAGAACGAGAGCTGAACTATATCATTCTGAATCCCTCTGTTGAGTGGTCGATGTTCTCCTTGAACAGGCATACCTTGTGAGAAGACGTGTGCCCATGATCCACGGGTAGAGCAAGACCCCCACCAGATGGTGACTTTTTTTGAAGAGACCTCCCATACATGGTGTTTCACACAAAAAAATTAAATCTTGTTTTTATTAATCATTTGTTCCGCTAAGGAACTGAACCTAGCAAAAAGTTGTAGAAGAAACTTTACAAAATATGTTCTTCTTTGTGCAAACAATTATTGTAGGATGTGTAACATTATTTTATCTTGATTTTAAACACGAGAATTTCCTGTGATGGACAGGAAAAAATTTGTTCGTCTACATAGTCCTCACATATGCTTCATAGACCGGTTCATTAGTGCTGGCGAGCCTAAGTGGGTTTTCATTAAGCCTTAGTGCGTTGTGTTGTTTTACATCAAATTGTGGGTTTCATTGGTCAATGCCAAAATTAGACTTTGACCATGGGCTCAATCAAATCCTTAGCTCTGGATGTGGGTCTCTTAATTGACAATATGTGACAGTAATAAAAATGCATATCATTTCAGCCTTTTTCAATTACTTTTAAAACACATGTCATCCAATTAATGAGACAAAAGTTATATGGCGGTCAACTAACTGAAAATTCATGGCAACTTGGATGGGTCAATTCAGTTTCTCCTTTTACCAAATACAAACCATGTCGGTGCGCTCTGCATGATGACTGCTCTGGCACTCCACTTTTTTTGCGTGTATTTCTTTTTTTTTTTTTTGCGGGTAGCTCTGGCACTCCACTTAGCATCCCCTCTTCGTCACTGATCATCACAATCCTTGGCCTTCCTGGTACCTCAGAGATGGTAGGCACCCCTTGAATTAAACTTCGGTAGTGTACTCACTTTCACTTGTTTTTCCTTATTTACTACACACTCAATAAAACTTTCTTGTTCTTTGTAAGAAAAAAGGAAGAAAAGAATAAAAAGTGTGTGTGTGTATGTTCTGTGTTCCGTGAAAAAAGAAGAAGAAGCCAATAAAAAGTGAAGCATAGAAGATTACTCAATTTAAATAAAAGCATTAGTTGCTAGTGTTACTTTATGTTCAGTCGAGTCAGTAGAGTTCAAGTAACTCTCCTGTATTGTTGTGGATTACTATTGCGTATTAAAACCTGTCAAGTCCGAGACACCACACGCCCAAAACTCTCACCCCACATGCCTGGCGCTCCATTTGGCACATTTGGGAGCCAACCAGCAGGGATACTGAGCCATGGAGCATGGCAACATCGAGACAGGGACACAGCAACAGAATTGTCTCCTCCCATGTGAACAGTCCACCTCATTGTCCACCTGCAACCACATTATGCAAGAACAGGTATATGTCAACCTTAGAAGACGGAATACGTGGCTAAAGTAGTGCTACAAAAATAACTTTGTGCCAATCTAATACTCAGAACATCTCCTGAAAGGGGAACTCGACGATCGATCCGAGATCGATTGATTGGTACCTTGAAAAGGTCTCAAGGTTTTGGTTGGTTTCAAATCCCATTCTGCAAAACTTTTCATTGTTAGATATTTTGTGGATACGACCGTGTATGTGCTCGTTCTCCATCAAACACAAGGGTCCTTGTTGCTGACGGTTGGTCGCAGAGAGACTACACTACCCACACGCGCGTGTTGATTGATAGAAGTATAGAACTGGTACAACATGTTGGCCAAAAAGGCACTATTCCAGTGTTAGAATGAAAATGCTCCAACAATAACAGCTACAAATGAGAAGGAAAATGTTTGTCTTGTTCATTTATGTGAATTGAAGTGAAGAGCATTGAACTGCAAAACATCAACGTATATAAAGTTAACAAATAGTTCGGGAGTTCAAAAATATGTCTGATGGTGTATCTGATTTAGTAA
Organism: Panicum miliaceum; assembly: GCA_032594955.1. Taxonomy (NCBI): domain Eukaryota; kingdom Viridiplantae; phylum Streptophyta; class Magnoliopsida; order Poales; family Poaceae; genus Panicum; species Panicum miliaceum. Next base: position 22,465,316 of record CM064072.1, on the reverse strand, counting down.
GAGGGCACAAATATGGTGATGTGATCTAGAATTTCCTAAACATCTTTCTTAAAAATAAAGATACATTGTTTTTATCTTTTAATTCTTATTTACAAATACAGAGTGAACAAAATACTTATCCTGCCTTTATCCTGTCTGGCTTAGTGGTAGGACAAAGTACAGAATTACTTCTGGACTATCTGTAACCACTTATCCTAGTGCGTGATATGGTGTAAGAAAGGGGGAACATTCTTTGATCTGTGCTTTTCAGACTTGCTAGCTCCCAAAAATGAGGTAGACAAGTACCTCTCATTCAAAATACTCCTTACGCGGTTGATTTTTTTTATTTGAACTACTAAAGCAAGTGGCAGTTCAGACCCAAAGTATCTATAATTTTCTCTCACATTAGGAACCAAATTGTAGATCAGAAACCAAATAACCAAACAAATTCACCAACAGTTTTTAACCAAATACTACCAATAGTTTTTGTTCAACCCCACATCCAAAAACGTTCATCAACTCTACATTGGAGTGCTGTACTGATGTTCTGGAAACAACCACACGCAACTTCGACGTCATGATCTCCTGTAAATATAATTTCTTATGACAATGATGCATGGACTAACCAAAAAAGAAGAAAAAGCATAAAAAAAAGTTTGTTATGTCACTTCGAACCTCACTGAGTCCTGAAAGTGGTTGCAACTCCCATCAGCCTGCTGAGCTCACTGCAACCCTATTCAGCAGCACTCCTGCATTGTCATTTTGGCCATGTTAGCCGATGTAGATGCGTGCGGTTCCTGTGGCTCGCACATTTTGCTATAATTGGGAGTGTTAATTGCTTGCACACTATGCCGACGTGTTTGAATTAGCACGCATCCCGATGACAGGATTTGTCGTTGTCCGGGAGATTTTAGTCAGGATCAGTCAGATCCAAGCAGAGAAGGGTGTTTGCAATACACAGGGATTCTGCACGGGTTCATCATGATCGATCGGATCAGAAGATGGCTACAGAATTGATTAGGATCGGAGCTTATTAGAGGGTGACTGATCGACACATTGACGTGTCCTTGAAAAGTTTCTTCAGTCAAGGGCATTGAATGATCATGTTAAGTCAAGTTCCAAGAGGATTTCGTATGAGATTCTTCCTTAATTGTTTGCTTTGGGATCCATACTATGCGGTCCTATCATAAAGTATCGACGTACCTTGATTTGCAAGTAGACCTGAGCATTTCACCAATCGAGTTAAGTCAAAGAAAACGCATACGGCTAAGGAAAATATGTTACCTGCTTGGACAAAAAAACCTAAGAGGAACGGGCATTTTTTACTTTATTGAATTCAAATGTTTAGTCCAAATACCGACATTGAAAGTCCTGTTTCGATGCAGGACAGGAGAGTAGCTGGGCCTCGAGCTGCACAGTTGAGTAGCAACTCTTGTGGCCCCCCAGGCACATGGTCCAGTTGGTTTCATTCCTGCCTGTGAGGCCCAGTTAGGATTTGATTGCCTTACTTTTACTAGAGTGTGTGTAAAAAAAAATCTATTTCCAAGATTATTTTTTGTACCTCGGTCAAAAATACCATATAAACTAGCTAATTATTACATGGCTGCAATAGCCTGCAACTCGAACTATACGGAAATATCGCTGAATTGTTCATTCAGGTAGCCAGCTTCAGAAGCCAATTCAGATACAAATCATAGTTCTCTGTTTTTATCAGCCCTAAGCCTGTAACTGCAAATAATGGTATTGTTTTCTTAGAAAAAATGGTGTCATAGAATAGCTGTATTAATAGCACTAAGAATTTTCATTCACAGTAGAGGCCAACTGTCACACCCGGTTTTTAAAACAAAACCGAATGCATAATTATATGTATATATATACCAGGAGCAAATTTCATACATATAGCGACATTATAATGGAATAATGAGTAAAAATATCACAAAAAATAAACTTCGACTACAATACTTTCAGAGACACACAGCTTATCGTGGAAACGAAGGCTCCAACTTCACCAGCGATCGACCGGAAGTTTCATATGACCAGAACTCCGCAACATCTTCAGAAATATCATATCAACTTTCTCTTCTGAGCAGCGTTTTTAGCAAATATGAGTACACTTATGGTTAGTACTCAACAAGTATATTAAAAAATAAATGACATGCAAGGCTTAAACAAGGATAGAGGCTGGGGTAAGAATTTTAATGAACAGTTAAATATTAACAAACTATTTACTAAGCTATGAATGAATATTGCCCACATTTATGAAATAAAGAGATAACTGAGTAATAAAATAAACTTGGAACAATTAAATTACTGGATTAACACAAGTTCAATTTAAATGAGTCATGTGAGAGTCCAGGCCGCTCTTAACCGTGAGCGCGACTAATATATCAGTTTTACACTCTACAGAGGTCGCACACTTTACCAACAAGTCGTGTTACCCATCACGCAGTGTTTATCAGGCACCATCATCACACTTCCGAGGTATGACTCTATGGGTACACTATGAGACCTTTACAAAGACTCCCTAACAAGTAGTAGCCCGCTAAGATTTCAGCCGCTAGGCGAGTGCACCCTCCCAAAAAACGAGTGTAACCCGTAGGGGTACTAACTCCTTTGGAAGACCGAGTACCCCTCTTGAACCTAGTCCCCCCTCTTGCGTCTTTCGCTAAGCTACTAACAACCTAGAGAAATTCAATTAATTAGTGAGGACCAGAGCCATACAGTACTTTTGTACTGTTTTCCCAGGTATTTCTCCATACTTTAAATTAATTATTGTCACCAATTCATCATAGTGGTTCCAAAAGATATAAGTCATGTATCAAGTGTTGATAAACCACCCATAACCATAGTTTAGCGACTAAGCAAACTATCTAAGTAAATAAAATACAATATCCAACTTTCAAGGATATGGATAATCAATATGGACAAATAGGAACCCATCAAATTAATACATGCAAACGTACAAATAAATAAAGGTTATCAGGATAAAATATGATCAAGGAATATACTTTGCCTCTATTTTAAAGAATAGCTGCTTAGAGTCTTCAACACTTGTTCTTGCATCTCGTAACCTTCAGAGCTCTCGAACTACATTTCTTCTACTTGCGACAAGCATCGGGCACAAACATACAACAAACAAGTAAATAACCACAACTAAGAACACAACATCAAATATAAGAAAAGCATTAAAAGAGCACAGTAAAGGATAGGGCTCGAAGCTACAATCGCGAGAGCATAAGAAACGCTGAAAACGGAGCTACAATTGAAAAGATAGGAGCCCTTGAAGTTTTAGGGACCTATTTGTAATTATCTAAGGTCGTGAAGGGCTGAAACAGAATTACCAAGGAAATCTGAACAATTGGATTAAATAAGGAAGACAATAAGGGTTTATGTGTAAACATCCAAGGATTAGGGTGGGAATAGTAATTACCAAGGTTTTAGGGCTAGAATGCAAGATTAGCATGACATAGAACAGTTGTATTGCGATTACAAGCAAGTGCAGAGGTTTAGATGCAAAAAGAAGGTTGACTGCGCTTAGGTGCTGATGTTTCGCACACGTGGTGCTGACTGGAATCCACATGTGTGCGCTGACTAGGATTATGTAGGACACATGGCATTGATTGATTGGTTCACGAAGGGGTAAGTTATGATCTAAAGCAGACCATTGATATAGGATCTAACGGCTGCTGCTCCATCTTCTTGCTCCAGCACACAACGACGACAACGATTCACGGTGGCGTCATGGACATAGCTACTGCACACGACCGCCGAGCCCGAGCTACGGCTTGTCGTCGGGATCCGCGACCCCAACGAAGTTTCGATAATCCTATGTAAAGCTACTGTTCGTTACTATTTTTAATATTGATGACCCCGTCCTAATATGATGATCATCCCGGTGGCCATAATTTCTGGCTTCGCCCTTGCATGACCGGAACTTCACCGGGAAACACTAGGTCGGCCTACGGTGTACGGAATTAGATGGGAAGCGACAAAACGGAAAGCCAGCGGGATGAGGATCTCACTTTGGGTTGAAGCACGGAGGAAGGCAGAGCGGTTGTTGGTGCTGGGCTGTGGGCTTGGCTGCTGCTGCAGACTAGCGACGAGATGCGGTGGCGTAGCTTCCCGTGACCCTGCGACACGGACGACACCGAGATAGAGATGAGAGAGGGCCAGAACGGCGAGACAGAGGGCGACGATGGAGAAAACTCACACGGGATAGATTAATTGATGCGGTTCCGGCATATCGAAGGATATAAGTTATATATATTTTAAATCAGTGGATCGATCCAAAAAATTTAATAAAATAAATTAGAATGGTATTCTACGTAAATAATTTAGATTAGTGGATCAATTCAAAAATTTGATAAAATAAATTAGAATGGCATTCTACGTAAATAATTTAGGAGAAAATATTATTCTACGTAAATAATTTTGGATGACTAGAGTGGTAAGTTATCGTAATTTATTAGCTGATCCAAAAAATATGTGCATCCTTATGTTTGAACCAATGACGACTAACGAAGGATGTCCGGCGGTGGCAGCTTGGCTTCGGCGGCGAGACTCGTCCGGCGCCGGGACCTCGACAAGGAGGGGGGGAGGAGGGGGCGGGGTAGGTGCGGCTCGGCCTCGTGGAGGTGGTCGCAGTGCTTTAGCTCCTCGCAGACGGGCCAAAACGGCCACGGCACGTCGACGAGGGAAGGCAGAAGGGAGGGACGACGGTCTGGGGATGCTCGTGAATCGTGATGGTGGCGGCTTGCGTCGGCGCATCCTAGCCGCAGCGAATCGAGCCGGCGGTGGCGCTCGATTTTCGGCGGCCGTGGCAACGGCGCGGGGTGGCGCTGCGCAGTTAGGCGGCGCGGCGAGCGGGCAGAGGCGGAAGCGGGGCCCACGTGGCTCGACGTTTTCTTTTAGGGTACAGACGCGAGACTGGGCTGGCGCGAGGTGTTCCGAGCGGACTCGGCTGTGCACGTGCGGGGTAACCTGGCTGGGCTAGCAGGGCAGTTCAGCCCAGGAGGAAGGAGGAAACTGGCCCGGGAAGGAAAAGGAGAAAGAAAAGAAGAACAATAGGTAGAAAAGGAAAAAGAAATAAGCTCAGAAAAAGAATTTTAATCCCAAAAATTCTGTAAAACAAAATTCCCACAGAATATTTAGGACATGATAAGCTCAAATAAAATATTTCAGGGAGTGCGAAAAGGAATGTAGATGCTTCCGATAATTTGATTAGCTCTAGAAGTAGAGAATAAAAACAGCAAAAATCTGGAAAATTCTTAGAAAATTTAGAAAATGGATGAAAATATTCAAAAAGATATTCACATCCCAAACTTGAATTTTTGGGATGTGACACCAACGGATGGGGCGGTTAATCTCAAAATTGTGAATTCAAACAGCAAAATCTGATCCTATCAGTAGGCCAGCATTTACAACAGTTACAAAGATATTCACCCTCCTATATTGCTAACCGTGTAGGCATATTCAACAAATCTGATCTGAGTTTTTGGGTCATATGTTACAGATGCTGACTGAACAAAATTTACTTTCAGACGAAAATCTACAAACTCACTGCAGAGTGCAGAGTGATCAGCTCAGAGTACCTTGCATCAAACAAAAGTCCATGCAGGGTGTGACCGATTCCCAGGACAAAAATCTTGAGCCTTGGGAGTAGGATATTGCTGAAATTTCCAGGTTCCTGTGCTCATAATAGTGAACTAAAATCCCCACAGGAGCATCGGCCATCCATGAACTTGTGAAGGCGTTTACTGTCACGGACAACAATCTCTCTGTTTGCAAGTAATGAAAAGAACTTAATTGAGCTGTGGCAATCCCTGCACATAGTAATGTTCTTTGTGATGCGAATTGTTGCGCCTGGAGGTTTTTGGAGCAAACCCAGCACAACAGCTAATCTCTCGCTGTGGTGCTTTAGGGAACCTGCAGCAGGCTTCTCGTCATCCTCACTGTCAGACAACTCTGCATTCTGGTAAGGTTCATAGCCAATGGTTTTAGCTTTCTCCAGCAGATTCTCTAGCAGTTGATAGAGGTCGTCACTCTGTTCATGAGTCTTGTCATTAGCTCTGAAGAAATAGACCTTGTCTTTGATCGTAATCCAGCTGCGATCCCTAAGGATTCCTAGATCCTCTTGTTTCATTAGCTTCCGTACTCTTGCCACATCATGCCACCTCCCAGTGGAAATGTACATGTTCAACAGTAATACATAGGTTTCGATGCCTTTTGGGTTGAGCTCGAGCAGTCTATCAGCAGCATAGAAGGCAAGCTCCATGTTTCCATGACTCCGACATCCAGCAACCAAACTGGACCAGATGGCCTCATTTGGTTCAAAACCCGTCCTTTCGATGAAGGAAAATGCATCGTGCAACCGGCCTAAGCGCACAAACATGTCAATCATGCACCCATAGTGGTCCACAACAGGCTCTATTTTGTACTCTTCCTTCATCATGTTGAAGTAGCGCTCAGCCTCATCTACTAAACCAGCATAGCTACAGGCTGAAAGCACACTTACAAATGTGATTTCATTTGGTTTTACCCCAGCAAATCTCATGTCCTCGAAGAGTTGAATCGCTTCCTGGGACCGGCCATGCTGTGAGTACCCTGAGATCATAGAAGTCCATGTGACAAGAGTCCGTGTTGACATCTCGACAAATGCTTTAGTTGCATCTTCGATGCATCCACACTTGTTATACATGTTCACCAGTGCACTGTTAACCACAACATCTGACAAGAAACCAGTCTTTATCGTTTGAGCATGGATTTGCTCACCCTGCTCCAAGGCCATCATAGCACTGCAAACAGAGAGAATGCTTGAGAAGGTGAACAAATCTGGCTTCATTGAAGACCGCTTGAGGTCGCGAAAAATCTTGAGCGCCTGGAACCCTCTAGAACGAGCATGGAGATCATCCTTAGCTGTCTCCATGATCTGAGCGTAGCCCGAGATCATCGCATTCCACGTGATAATATTGACATCGTCCATCTCTTCAAACAAACGCATGGCCTCCTCGGTTTCACCCTTTCTTAAATAGAGGTACATCGTTGAGTTCTGCACTGGAAGGTTCGTCTCACAACCAATTTTGAAGCAGAAGGCTTGGACTTGCTTCCCCAGGTTCAGATCTAGCCTTGTACCACACAAGCTCATGACACTCGTCAAGGTAAACTCATTAGGCATCACTCCATCCATAAGCATATCAAGGAAGAGTGTCAGTCCAAGCTCCACAAAATTCTCATCTTCAGCGCAGGCAGATATCATCGCTGTCCACGTGATGACGTTCTTGTCAGGGACCCTCCGGAAGGCCCTCATAGCTGATTCCAAGCTCCCAGACTTGGCATACAATCGACAGAGGGAGTTCCCAATGCTCGTGATCGATTCAGCACCGTACTTAATCGTATATCCATGGACCTGCTTGCCCACACCAACGTTGTCCGAAGCAGAGCAAGCACTCAGCGTCGCGCCCAGCGTGAAATGCGAAGGGTACCTCCCGGCATCCAGCATCGCGACAAACACCTCCAGCGCCACCGCCGGCTGCGAGTTGAGGGTGTACCCCGTGATGAGCGCCGTCCACGTCACAACGTTCTTCTCCGGCATTCCGTCGAACAGCGTGCGCGCGTCCCGGCTCGCCGCGCACCGCATGTAGGCGTTGACCAGAGACGTCGCGACGAACATGTCCGCGCCGGTCCCCGTCTTTACCATGTGCCCGTGCACGGCCCTGGCGTCGCCGAGGCTGCCTGCCTCGACGCATCGGTGCAGGAGCGGCACGTACATCGCCGACCGCACCGTCTTCCCCTCCCTGAGCATGCCCATCGCTTCCTCCACATCGAGGGGCCGCAGCGGCGCCTCCATGCCGCCTCCGTTCTGCGCCACTTGGATGCTCCTGCCATTCGAGTTGCTCTGCAGAGATGGGAGTAAATGGGTGAGCCAATCGATCATTACCTCGCAGTGGTAGCAGTAGCTGCTCTCAAAGATTGCAGTTTTGGCTTTTTGATGAGCCGACTAAGCATAACGAACAGAGGCAAATCCGGTTAATGTGAGGGCAGAGGGCGAAGAGAATGTCCGGCCACCTTGTCAGCAACGGCGACAGAGCTGGGCGGCGGCCTCCGGGCGTCAGCGCCGGCGGCCGCCGGGAAGGAGGCGGCGGCGGCCCCCCCGGAGACGGCGAGGGAGGGGACGGAGGCCATTGGCGGGCGCGGGGTCAGAGGGGAGGAGGCGAGGGGAGCATCAGCCGCGGCGCGGGAGCGAGGAGGATTTCGTGAGTTCTGTGGTGGGTGGCGAAGCGAGGAAGGAGTAAGGGGATAACACTGATAAGGGAGTGGGACTGTGGGAGGGAAGGAGGGAAACCGAACGGCTACCTCAACTGACACCGGATCAGCTAGGTCTCGGTCTTACCGGCTGATGTGCTTTGAGATGCGTGCGTAGGCGAAATCAGTTTTCACACTGTCAGCGTGGAAACGATACTCGATAAGTCGATATACATTTGCATGGCAGAGATCAATGGGATTGCTATGTGGAAAATACCATTCCTATGGAATGGGATTGCTCTTTTCGCTTCATCTTTAAGCAAGGGATCATTTAGATTATTTAAGGCAAAATATGCTCTGAGAATTGGCGAACTTGATCTCTTAACTTTGCTCTGGATCAAACTCGTCCTTTTCCGATGTGGCTCTCCGTATTAGCACGAGAATAATGGAACATATCTTTTTTGCCTTTGGCTCCTTCCTATCCTCCTAAATTTCCATCGACCTGGAATTAGATTATTTAAGGCAAAATAGGCCAACATTGCTCAACTTTACCTTGAGAGTAAATTCGTCCCTCAACTTTCAAATTGACGAATTTAATCCCTTAACTTTGTTCTAGATCACACTCGTCCTTTTCCTGATGTGGCTCTCCGTATTAGTATGAGAATAATGGAGAATATCCTTTTTACCTTGGCTCCTTTCTATCCTCCTAAATTTCCATCGACGTGGAATTGCATAATTTACTTGGACATGTAATTCCCTATTTCTAGAGCTTCTAGTATTTAAATTTGATAATCTAAGTTTAAATTCTAGCACTTTGAGTAAGGTAGCATGGGTTAGCGTTTCTAAGAAATTTTACTAAAACTGCAGCGAGAATAGTAGACCGGATTATTATACGCTTAAACAAGATGATAGGAATAACAATGTGAACTTATGGATCCTACTACAGAAAATAGGCAACAAGTCCAAATACATGATTTGAAATTGAGGAAATTGAGGGGAAGAAGGAACCAAGGCAAAAAGGACATTTTTATTGATTTCATGTCAATATGGAGAGCTACATCGGTACAAGGAAAAGTTTGATCAAAATTGAAGTTGAGGGATTAGATTGGTCGATCTGATAATTCAGGGAAGCACTTGACCCATAGGGCAAAGTTGACGGAGTAAAATGCCTACGTAGTACTTGTAGATCTCATGACTTCTTTTTATAGCAACCTGTTAAAAACAGTTCGAGAAAAAAATAAAAAAGTTATAGCTGAATAAAGTTAATATTCTAAATTACCAAGAGAAATGTGTTGAGAACAAATCAGAATGTTCTAGATCGGGCTGGGCAAATATAACCGAGAACCGAGATGAAAGAATCGAGAATCGGAACCGAAAGAACCGGAACCGAGGAATTCGGTTCTCTGTCGGTTCCTGTTTCTGAGGAACCAAAATTATCCAGTTAATTCGGTTCCTAGGCACGGTTAACCAAGGAACCGAGCAAAAGAGCAAATGAAGCGAATTGGATTCCCAAATCGAGAACTCGACTCTTCAAGCGCTATCACATACAGAACTCATTCCAAGCATAATATCATAGTCGTATTTTGCATAAGCTCAAATATGGGTTTAATTATTACATAAATACATAGGATTTGTAATACGGGGTTTATTACAAGCCTCTCGGCTAAACCGAACAAACAGAAAACGGAAAGCGGTAGTTAGGCTTCTGGCCCATCCTTCATCTTCTGGAATCTTCTCCACAGGCAACTCGAGCGTAGTATGGGCTTCAATCGTACCAACCGTCATCATTGGGGTCGAACTCCGGATCGGATCCTGCATCGTACCAGGCTATCCCCAAGGTATGGGATAGGTTCATGTCACCATCCGAATACAAGCTTTAAAGTGGACTGTACTAAGGGTATAACAGAAGTTCAAGGGATTCAACTGGGGTTTCCTATGCATGCGCAACAACATGTATAACGTCATCCAACTCCGAACTCGGGCCATTCCGGCATTCCGGACTCCCGGTCCAACACACACCTTCCAAAACCACCAAGTCGATGCAAGGAATCCCTCTCCTCGCATCTCAACTGCCCCAGGCAGGAAGTCATCTCTAGAGGGAGACACCGGTCTACTAAAATAGGACTAGGAGCCACGGCACCATCCGGCTTTCCCGGGTCTTGGGCGCATCCTCCCGCAAGAGGTCGCCCCGGGACTGTGAAGCCTCCCTTGCGTCTCGAGGAACGTGAGGTCAGCACTTCCTTCCCCTGCACCGATACTCGATCCTCCTACCGGCTTGGTACCGCACTTGCTAGCCCCGGACTGGGCCCACCCTCATAATGGGTAAGTGGTGTGCACGCTTAACATAATCCCACTAATCATAGTTACTCTCACCCGGTCCTCAATTGTCAAAGCGAGCATCTTCGTCATATGCGTCTCCGCCGCAATGGTCCGCAACTGCACCCATTACGGGTGCCCCCAACACCTCAACCAAGTATCCAAAAAGTTGTACCCGCCATAGGTACTCCGTAGAGTGTGCCAAGATACACACCCCAAGCCCTCGATCCACGATCGAGTTAAGTTCGCTCGCTCCCGGCTAAAAGCCCAATTCACCAACTCCTGGAAAGTGTATCTCCACTCACGCCAAGACTATCCATCCATTCCCACACATACACATGCAAAGCATAGCAAGGCATCTCATATAATGTTCAAGTGTGATAGGATTGCAATGAGTTCAAGTAAATAAATAGGCTATGTAGGTTCATCTTATAGTAACACATCATGAAGCACTAGCATATCTAGCAAGCAATGCCTAATAGGTATTCAGATTGTAGATGGGCGTGAACCTGGCGGTTCTTCAAAGTCCTCCTGGGCTTCCGAGTGGTCCTGGCCGTCGATCAGCTCCTCGTAGTTGGGTCCTATTCGTAAATACGAGTAAGGGCAAGCACCAAAATGTAAAAGTTCACAAAAGTAACCAAATAAGACCAAAATCACTACAAAACCTACTCTAACGGGTAGTTCATGATTTTAGAAGAATTATGGAACTGGTTTCATAATTTTCGGAGGTTCGGTTGATTTATTATGAATTTTCTAAGGGAAAACCTATTTCTAAAATTAATAAAAGAATTTTGGAAAAGAAAAACACTCAGCAGTGACACGTGGCAGCATCAGAGCGTGCCACGTGGCATTGTGACATCAGCATGACATCAGCAGGGGGTCAGTACCAGCTGACGTCAGCAGTGGGTTCCTGCTGATGTTAGCGTTGACCAGTCAACGCTGGCCGGTTAACGGACAACGGGGTCAGCGGGCCAGTGGGACCCACTTGTCAGTCTCACCTCGAGGCTAAAAGGCGGGGTCCACAGGTCAGGTTGGGTAAAAAGGAAAAAGGAAAAGGGGCTCGGCTCCGGTTTTTGGGCTGAAAGTGATGGGCCGGCTCGATCTGGCCCATCAACTTGGCTCGGCTCGCAGGCCGGCTTGACTACGACTAGGCGGGCCAGCTCGAGATTTAACAAGCTGGCTTGGGCTTCGCCTTCATCGCGGGTTGACGTGTCTTCGGGCCCAGTAGCGTTGTGGGCCGAGTTGGGCTGGAGCGGCTCCTCCCCTCCTTCTTCTCCTCTCACTGACTGGGCGGCCCCATGCGTCGGCCTCCGTTGGATCTGTTGTGGCAGCGCCTGGATCCGGTGCGGCGGAAAGGTGTGTGTGTGTGTGTGCATGTGCGTGCAACAAGTGTGTGCGTGTAGACGCACGTGAGGCGCTCAGCGAAATGCCGTAGAGGCGCCCGCGAGTGCCAGGCCGCGACGTCGCGGGGACGTGCGCGGTCACCGTGGCCGCGGCGCGACGGTGGCGGCGGCATCGCGAAAAGAAGGCCGGTGGAAAGGCTCGGCATGGGTCAGTGTTGGGTGCAAGCGTGTGTGTGCCCGCAGTGTCCTGGTTTTCCAGGGTCGCGGCTCGACGCCGGCGAGGCGGCATGGCGGCGGTCTAGACGGGTCAAGGCCAAGGCTTGGGCTTGGCTGTTGGCTCAGGTGTGTACGCACAAGCGCGAGTCCTGGCATCCCAGGACCGCGGCGTGGCCGTGCTGTGCGCGGGGTACCGGCATTCCGGGCTCGTGGCACGATGCGGCGGCGAGGAGACGACGGCGGTTGCAGGGAGTACGGGCGGCACGAAGGGCTCCTGCAACAAGGGCGGCACGACGGCCGGGAACAGGGGCTGGGGGTCCTAGAGCTGCGTTAAGGAAGGCTCATCGGCGGTGCCTACAGCACAAGGGAGGTGCAGAGCGGTGGCAAAGCTCACCGGTTGAGGCTGGGGAAGAGGGAGCTCAGGGCGGCGGAGAGGCAAGGCGATGGCGAGGCGGAGCAGTGCCGGGCAGCGCTGCAACGGCGCTGTAGACGATCGGGGCGGCGGCTCGGACGGCGTCGCCTTCTTCTTCGCGTTTCCCCTCCTCCTCCTCGGCTCCCTCTTCTCCTTCTCGGTCGTGGCGGCGGTGGAAGAGGAAAACCCCGAGGCGGCTAGGGTTTTCGATGGCGGTCGTGGGGGGTTCTTAAAGAGGCCATGCTAGGGTTCGCGACGTGGGCCATGACGTCGAGGGCGGCGATGGGACGGCCGCAGCGTGGAGATGCGTGGCGCCATCGCATGGCGTGGCGCGGGGCTAGGGTTTGCGGTGCGGGGCTCGTTGGCCGACACGAGAGGCGCGGCGGTTTCGCTCCCATGTCGCGGAGCGGGGACTGGCAAGGTGCGGCCGCGGGGGTGACGCAGGCGGAGGGTGCGGCGGTTGCGTTGCCTTGTCACGGAGCAGAAGCGGGAGCGTCGCAGGTGGCGCGGCTGGAGGTGGAAGGGAAAGCTGACAAGCGAGCCTGGGTGAGAGGAAAAGGGGAGCGCCGGTGCGGCTGGCGGGCTAGGCTGGAATGGGCCGTGCCCGCATGGGCCGTGCTCGTGGGGGAAGGAAGGATGGTGCTGGGCCGAGCTGCCTCTGCTAGGCCGGTTTCGTGTTAGAGGCCCAAGTAGGCTTAGGGTAGTTAGCATTTGAGTTTGAATTTGAATGGACAATTCAAATTCGAACTCCACTTAATTGAATCAAACAAATTGGAAGCAATTCAAGTAAGATCCAACAACAATTACAAAACAAAGTAGATTGTAAATAAATCCAAATAACTCCAATGTTACACACCAATATTGTCCTTAGTTTCATTTCGGTTTTTATTTTCTAGGAATTTGGGGTAGAAAGAGATTATCCTTATATTTGGTCCTAACTAAGAGCACTTGCACGAAAAGTTTTTAAAATTCACGATTTTCGCAAGAATAACGTTCCAAGAGAAACCTGGGATGTTATAGCAAACCAGCCCATTAAGGCATTGAGCACGACCAAGGTCCAAGCTAGCCATCAGCCAAATCCTAGCTAACCACCCCCCCGTCCCCTGCCCTCGGCCAGCGCAGCGCCCTCCGGCCCCAGCCCCCGGCCAGCGCCCGCCTTCGCTCCCCGGCAGCGCCCTCCTTCCCTCCCTTGCGTGTGCCGCCGCTCCGGGCGAGAGCAACGGCGACGGGACGGCATCCCCAGCTTGCGCAGAGACGACTCCCCGACTCCAACTGGCGCATCCAGCGGGTGAGGGGCAACGGCGGCAGTGGCGGCGTGTCTCCATGCACGGATCCAGCGGATGAGGGTGGCGGCGGTCCGAAAGGAATTGGTGCTCGTAGCCTAAGAGGGGGAGGGGCGAATTAGGCGAACTAAAAAACCTTAACCTTTGGCTCAAACTAGTTTGCACAAAATATAATCTAGAACGTGCTATCTAGATGTGCAACTATAGTTCATCTAGTTTGAAACCCTCATCCCTAAACAAGTTTTGCAACCTATAGCCAATCCTAGCAAGATACTACACTAAGAAAGTAAAGGCACACAAGTTGCAAGAGTAATGTAGAAACATAAAGGAGGGGATGAAAGGAAGCAAACTCTTGACGCGAGGATTTATCCCGTGGTATCGGTAGGCACTAAGCCACCCCTAGTCCACGTTGTTGAAGCACTCACTAAGAGTATTGCTTCCCGGTCACCAAGTCTCTTCCGGGGCTCCTCTTGACTTGCCACAAAGGCTCGGCCACTAAGGCTCACACCAAGTCTCCCTGTCACCTTGATCTTCGCTACGGAGCTTCCCACGAAGGAGGGGTCTCCTCGTCCCCCGCACAAAGCCGTCGACGCCACTACACACTAAGCCGGAGTGTCGAAGACTTGCTGACGAGCCACGAATACTCCAAGGGGCCGGCACACCGAGGTACAAGCTTGAGGTTCACTCAAGAACCAGCACAAGGTCACAACACCTTGCTCGCACACTCTCTCTAGAGCTAGCCTAGCACTACACATCACAAAGCTTGTGCTAAACCTAAGGATTTGATCAATGAGCTCTTTGGTTGGCTTGGAGAACTTTAGCAAAGTTTTTGTAGCTTCTCACGAACTCCAGCGGCCTCAAATGACCCGGGGTGAGGCCTTATATAGGCTAGAGGGCAGCTCATAACCGTTGCTTGCTTTTACCCAGAAAAGCATAAAGCGTTGGTTAAACCGGTCGCCACCGTCGGTTTAACCGGTCACACTGACCCTGCCTGCTTGTCGTTGAACTCCAACTGTCTTCTTCTGATGACATCATTGCACCAATGTATTGCACCAACGGGTGTCGGATCGACCAGTGCTGAAGACCTTTAGGCTTCTCCAACTCCAAACGCTTCTGCATCAGTAAACTACCAATGCACCGACGCTTGACGCAAGGGCGTCGATTCAACCGGTGCCTTTGGCACTTTTCCACTTGATCGCCATGCCTTCTCCTCATTGCACCTTTAGTTTTCTGCACTTGATCGCCAATTGAACTACCAATACACTAATCGGTTCAAAACTAGGGGCATCAGTTAAACCTGTCGCCTATTTCCTGCTGCATCTTGTCCAAATCATCGCTGCAGTCAATTGGACACCCCAAATATATTCTATCTCTGCATTTTCACTATAACTTGGACATCTTGACAGCGATTTGGAGCATCTTGTATATGGATTAGACTCCATCCATGGACCTAGAAATCCTACAAACTTGGGCTCACAAACTCGTTAGTCCCATTGATTATGTTGTTACACAATCACCAAAATCACAATTATGGCCTAATGGGGCCATGTTTCTTACACGGTCACCCCGGTGGCCAGCTCGTGCACGGCGGTGGCCACCCCAGCGGGCGACGGCCAGCGCGTGCGCGGCTCGGTGGCGGCGCCTTCGGCCCAGGCGAGAGCAATGGCCGAGGAGGCGAACGGCAGCGCTGGTAGGCAAGGACGGGATCCAGTTTCTCTTTTTTTTTTTGGATTTTGTGAACCTGTGTTGAGTTGTGTTGAGATAGACTCAGATCGAATTTCCTCGGTTCTCACTTCTGAAAAGAACCGATCGGTCTCTGTTTTCTGAGAACCGAACTTGTATAGAAATTGAGGAACCAAACCGATCGGTTCGGTTAGAACTGAATGCTCAGGCCCAGTTCTAGACCAAGAAACATTTCCAAACTAAAAAAATATGTTCCAAAAGTATATTAGTAGCACAATTGTTTGAAAATTTAGTTTAATTGTTGTTCACTAGAATATAAAAAGGAAAAAAGGAAAACTAAAAGAATAAAGAAAAACATCATGGCCTGAATTTTGGTATAATGGGCCACGAGCTTTATCGTCGACAATCTTAGAGACGAGAGGTAAGTCGAATAGAAGATCATTACACGAACTAGGCGGCCACTATAATATAATATACCTAAGTAGACCTGGCACATACCACTCACCTTTTGTTGTTCTTCCTTATACTACGCGCTATGTTGTTAGGGTATAATAAAAAATATTGTGACAGAGAAATCAAATGTCTCTGGAAGAAGAAAAATGTTTGGCACACAATAGGTGTAACATAATGCAACAAAGTAGTGGGGAGCAACGGAACAGTAAAAGTTACTCACTGCTTTTTAAAATGTTAAATGTATCAATTTAAGAAAAAATTTCCCGCAGTACAAAATAATTATTCATGGTGTGGAAACAGTTGGTGGTAAAGGAGGTGGAAGCGAGATATTGGACTTCGATAGAATCTTCCCTTCCACAAGTTGACATGCATGCCTTATTAAAACAACATATGGCATGATGGTACATGTATCTCATACGTTGCAAAGACAAAGAGTGGATTTATGGAGAAACAAGTTATAAACCAAGATCAAGACGTGCACGTGTGTGGATGGATGATGGTATGATTACTCCTTTTGTATGTTGTCTCTCTCCTCCTTTATTTTATTTTTGGATATGGCTACCCATTTCCCTCTTCTCTCCCTCTCTTTTTGTCATGCTTCTGGGCATGCCTTTCTTTTTCTTTTTGGAATAACCATATCTCCATTTTTTTAAGGAGTACTTGGAGAGAGATCACACAACACATGGAGCATTTATTTGGTGGATGAATAAAGTGTGCTAATTCCTGGTGTAGGAATTTCACAAAGGATGTGGAGCATGCGTGATCTTGATCAAGAGGATATGAAAAGCATCTCACTAGGGTCACAACAATTTGGCAAAACTCAATAAAATAGTAAGCATCATATGTATAGGATTTTCAATGTATATGGTATATGGCCCTAGTAGGACTTTTAGCATCATGGAGGAACTTGTCTTTCCCTATTTATTTTTGAAAACAAAGACTCCATATATCATATCTTACTCAGAAGGATATTGTAAAGCTCTATCTCTCATATCTATACTCACAACAACCTAGACATGGATGAAGCGTGTGCAACCCACAAGATTGTCAAGTTCATAGCAAAGGTTTAAGCAACCAACAAACTCAAACTTAGGAAAACACTATGCTTGAGACTAGGCAAGGCAAATGAGCAAGAGTAAAGCAATTATTCATCCTTTCAACTTAGGAAGACTAAAACATTCTTACCGTGCATATGAAAGGAAAATTTAAGCAGAAAATATTTTTGTTGTTTTTATAAAGATACAATTCACTTGACGGAGGTCCTCCCCCAAGCTAGCTTTTAGTTTAAGGTCTGATGAGTAGGACCCTCTCTATACCTATTTAACTTGAGGTCCATTCGTCCATTCATGGAGGGGAGGTCGAGGATGGTGACATCTTCTTTACTCGCCACACCTTCTTGTTCTTCTTTGATTTAGGCAATGCGGGTGATGGATCTTCGGATTGGAGCTATGGCTCTACCCACAGCCCGTTTCCTTCATCATCCTGATTCATCAGGTAGGTTTGTCCCTCGGTTTGAAACCTGAACATCATATTCTTGCCCATGATGCATAAGTGGATCCCCCCCCCCCCCCCACATCGATCCTGGCTCTAGCATCTCTTAGGAAGGGTCATCCGAGAATAAGTGATATCCTGAGATCTCCTTCCATATCAAGGACTACAAAGTCCACGAGGATAAAGGAATCCTTGACTCGCACTAAGAGGTTCTTCACTATCCCCTCGGGATACCGGATCATCGAGTCGACTAGCTGCACACATATACAGGTTGGGGAAAGAGCCGGATAGCATAGATTTTCGAATGTTACCTTGGGCATGATGTTGACACTCGCTCCAAGGTTGCAAAGGGCTTGCTCAAAGTAATAATCATAGATCAAGCAATTAATCACTGGATATCCTGGATCTTCCATCCTTGGTGCTGCCAGTCCACCCCATCGGTTTCTTCTTGGGCGTGCGAGCTTTTCTGCATAGTTAGTGAAGAATGTACCACGTGATGGCTTACCCTATTTGGTGGTCACCACATTAACACTTTCCAGGGAGGCTTCGGGTCGCCCCAGAATCTTCCCTGTTTCAGCAGAGGAAACAGTAGCAGTTAGCTAAGCTAATTGAGTTTCAAGCATCTTGTTGAAGTTCAGCTGGTTCTTGATAGTAGAGGAGATGCCATCCATCTTCACTTGGATGGTCTCTAAAGATTTATCGTTGGCGGCCAGCTTCTTTTGTAGTGATTCGTTGACTTTTGCTTGGCCGAGGACAAGATCCTCAAGGAAGGCTGGTTAAGATTAAACGAATTTGAATTACCATTACCTCTTTGGTAGCAGGGGCATGATTGATTCCACCCCTGACCTCCTTGTGGATGAAACCTGTTGTTGTTGTTGTTGTTATTGTTGTTGTTGTTGTTGTTGTTGTTGTTGTTGTTGTTGTTGTTGTTGTTGTTATTGTTATTGTTGTTGTTATTCATATACATGACATCTTCATGGGTTTCGGGGCAGTCGTTTCCTGAACGTCTGGTGTTCCCGTAGACCTCGCACGTCATGCGAGCATCGAAGGCTTGAAGTGCTTGCATTGGAGCCTTATCTTGGGGACGTTCCTTTATCTTCTTGAGGAGGAGGTCGAGCTTAGCGGCTAGCATGTCCGTCTCCTTGACGGTGTGCATGCCTTGCTCGCGTGGTTGGAGATGTTCTTCATTCCAACCTTGGTTGGACACCATCTTCTCGATCAAAGTTTTGGCCCTGTCAATGGTTAGTAAGAAGAAAGCACCACCTACATCAGTGTCGATGTGGTCGCGGGCTGTCGAAGTCAATCTGTTGTAGAAGTTCTAAAGAATATGCCAATCGTCCATCTCATGGTGAGGACACGCTAAAATGTACTCTTGGAGTCTCTCCCACACTTCAGATATTGATTCATTCGACGCCTGCTAGAAACTGGAGATTCTTCCACAAAGGGCACTGGTTTTGCCCATTGGAAGAATTTAGCGAGGTATTCCTTGGTACAATTATCCCAGGTGTCTACTGCACTTCTGTTTGCATAGAACCATTGTTTTGCCTTCCTTCCCTAGAAGAGAAAACGGAAACAGTCAGAGTCTGATCAAGTTGACGGTCGAAATTGGTTCGTAACAGGCATTAACAAGATCCCCCAAGCTGTCCTTTGCTCGTCTCGAGCAAAGTAGGACTTAAGGTTATTGATCAGAAAATTGCTACTACTCATTACGTGTCGTCGTGCCATGTCTCGTAGCTAAGGTGATCTCGATGATGCTGAGTAAATTGGCATGAGTACCCTGCCCTTGTCTTGA